>JAWHQI010000219.1:1200000-2400000 GCA_033032865.1 Dactylorhiza incarnata
AGGGGATTCTAAAGTATGTTAAGTCAACCTCGGACATGGGGTTGTTGTTTGGAAGAGACACCAACTTTAGTCTAAATGGATTCACGGATGCCGACTATGGCGAAGATGTTGACGATCGAAAGTCGACGTCGGGGTACGTCTTTATGTGTGATTCAGTGGCGATCTCGTGGTGTAGTAAGAAGCAGGACTCGGTGTCCATCTCCACCACTGAGGCGAAGTACAAGGCGTCGTCCTTGGCGGCTCAGAAATGCATTTGGTTGCGCAGGTTGGTGGAGGATGTTTATGAAAAGGTTCGCAATCCTACTTTGCTCCGCGACGACAATGAAAGTGCGATAAAGATTGTTACAAACCCAGTTTGTCACGCGCGGACAAAGCATATTGACATCGAGCACCACTTTATCCGGGAGAAAGTACTTGGTGGATCTCTTGTCGTGGAATATGTTCGGAACCAAGACAACGTTGTCGGCATTTTCACGAAGCCTCTGTCTAAAGGGTCGTTTGAGCGCCTTCGTGGGTTGCTCGGACTCGTATCTGGAATTCACTTCAAAGGCGAGTGTTAAATTTTTGAAGTGAATTATATATATTTATATATATATATATACACACCCCTATATCGTTTTGTCCACACCCCCCCCCTCCCCCTATATCGTTTTGTTCATTCTCCACACCCCTCCCCCCCCCCCCCCCCCTCATGCATATCGTTGTGTCTGCTTCCTTCCTCTCTATGTCGACGCCACTTCCATCTCGACGCAACTTTATTCGACGCCACTTCCATCTCGACGCAACTCTATTCGACGCCACTTCCATCTCGACGCAACTCTGTTCGACGCCACTTCCATCTCGACGCAACTCTGTTCAACGCCACTTTCATTTCGACGCAACTTCTTTTCGACGCACGTCGACTTCGGCTCACCATTTATATATGTTGTTGTTTTTTCTTTGCGGTAATTAACCCTAAGTATTTTGTAGCTGCAAACTGTTCCTGTGAAGGTTTTCTAGAGAGAGAAAACTTCTCTATTCGTTTCGCCGTCATATGACCTCCGTTTCCAGAGATTGTTGATTCTACGATGTAGCCATCGTCAAGGAGTTCACTGTTGTGTGTTTCTTTAAGTGGCGTTTTGCTCTCACGAGGCCGTAGAGGGTGTCTCAATGTATGTCCGGTTAATTGTTTGTGTGGTGTAGCGAACTTATTTTTTTGATTTCAAGCATTTCCTGCATTATTTTCTGGTGGTTTCTTCTGGTGGTTATGCACATCCTGGGCATGGGATATTTCACAGGCCTTTCTATTTATCACACCTCAAGCAATAATTGTAAATTTGCATTAATGACCAGCGATTCGAGAACCACCATAGGCCAAAGTCCTAGTATAAATATATGTAATCATGAAGGAGAAATGATTCAAAACTTCAATTCCTAGTCAAAACTTTACACGCTTATAATCATCAATATTGGGAGGGTCGTTCTTCACATGTCCTGGTTTAGAGGTGAAATCTCAACAAAATAATAAACCACTTTATTCCGCTTTGCTCTCAGTAAATTCCACTTTTTTCTCGATGTGAATTGTTTATATTAGTGAGTAATATTTTTTCGGTAAACTTCACAGACAAATTTGGTCTAGCGATTGTCCTAATACACAGGGCCACCGACAGTTTAGCTTGTTTGAACCTAAAATATTCAGTATATTGGAGAGAACCAACAAGTTAGAACTTCTACACCAAGATTCTTTTCACATATTCGATGTTAAACTAGAGCCTATACCTTAATAACCCACTGATTACTTGAGTTTTCCAAATCTTTCATCGCATCCTTAAATTTAACCTTCAAGGATCATGAACCAAGATGGTCGATACAAAAAAACACTCAGGCCCCGTTCGTTTGGGCAGAATTAGGAGGAAGGAATAGGAATTGGAGAGCCAATTCCAATTCCGTTGTTCGATGCTCCAATTTTTCCGATGGAAATGGAATTGAGCTCAATTCCGTGAGAATTCATTTTTGCCTATTTCCAGGAAGGAACCGTTGTTCGACGCTCAATTGTTTCCGACGGAAATGGAATTGAGCTCAATTCCGTGAGAATTCATTTTTGCCTATTCCCCCTCCCCCTCCAAATTTCGACCTCTGAAGTCTTCTTTCTCAATTTCAACCTTTGGAGAACTTCGGCAGGCGAGGCGGTGGTTTCTCTCTTCCTTGATTCTGGATTTTCTGAACATGGTGGAATCCTCGACACTCTTTCTACCCAAGCTTTTGCCGTCTACTAGGTCTCTGTCGGCCGGCCGATCAAGTATTCCTGATGAAACTCAATGTCGCTTGTTCATCACCCCCTTCGCTTCACGCTCTTTCGCTTGCCCGATAACACGCCGGGAATCTTGGCGATGGCAACTGCTTCGGTGGAGATCTATATGGACCCTATCCATGAGAGTCATTTTCTTCATCCGATGAACGAAATCAGTACCATTAGTTCATGTTTGTTGATCGACTAGATTTCTGTGGTATTATTTGATGTTGCTATCCTGAAAGTCCTGCTGTTCACAATTAAATGATTAATACTTTCGGATAGTCATGCTATCGGGTGGGATATGTGAAATTTCTGGGGCGATATGTTATGTATGTGCATCTAAGTGATTCTTGTGATGATATTTCTAGACCTAACGAGAAGCAGTTCATTTGAATCGTTTTTATACAGTTTTCGTACTTGGTAGGATGTTTCTTTTCCAAAGACTCTATATCCACTTGTTCATCCTGTTGTGTTGGTGGAAACATGACAGTTGTCATTATCAAGTACGAAAATTTGCAAGATTAAACACCAAAATAAAGATACAAATGTCGAGACAAATCTGAACTGTTGAGAGTTGGTTCCCCCTAAGAGTCTCTCTCACCTAGGAGAGCCTACACTCACAAGTTCTCAAGATGCCAAAATAGGAGACACCACCACCCCCTTATATAGGGGAGTGGGATACACAAAATACGATAATGCCCCTTGGGGCTACATAAGCAGAGGGAGACGCGGCGCATGACCAGGAGTTTGTATCTGTATCAACACTCCCCTCCCGAAAAACGAACTTGTCCCCAAGGTCGAGGTTCGCAGAGGTCATCTGCATGCGTCAGAGGATCCAATTCTCCAAAGTCAAGACCATCGTCTTCAGATCCCACCATCACGCACAAATCATTGAAAGCGCAGACGTGGGTGGGCGAGTACAGCTGCTAGGAGCGAAAGCAAAGACCCTTGCGGCGAAGCTCGAGGTGTTGGTCATGAGATAAGCGGTGGGGTCGTTGGGACGTCGGTGGAGGCGGGACTGGCGGAACTGACGACAACAGAGTCGGGCCTAGCAGTGAGGGCCCAGGCGGGGGCTGTGATCCAACCGGAAAGGAGGCGGCGGGCATTTCGACGACAATGACTGGTAGGGTGGGAGGGCCGAGTAGGATGATTGGGCTGTGTAAAGTTCCTCGTCGAGGCAGTGAGCTTGCTCCATGGCACGGGAAAAAGTCGTTCGACTGTGGACCCGGAGGCGCACTTGAAGGTGGGGTTGTACCCCAGATAATGGTGGGGGGATAGGTCGGGTACGTGCGTGGCGACCTCAACAATGTAGCTGGACACAGTGTCGAACTGGAGCCCGAAGCTGAGACGCTCGTAGGCATTGCACGCCTGGCGGCCGTCATAGTGGCGGAGGAGTTCCTCCTTCAACATGGACCATAAGAGGTCAGGAACCTGATGGCGCATCCAACGCGCCCAATGGAGCATCGAACGCTCCATATAGATAGTGGGGTCAAGGGAACCTTCTGGTTGGCGGCGGTGGATTGAAGGTCGAAGAACTGTTCGGCGCGGGCGATCCAGTCGAGGGGTTCGATGTCGTCGAACACATGGATGATGTTGAAAAGTTCTATGTGATGGATTTGATGTGAAAAACTCTCATGTAAATGACATATTATTGAAGCAGTGAAAGGATTGGTTGTCATGTAGGCCAAATTGATTCATTTACTTGAATAAACATACAATTTTATCCATATGCTCAATGCAACCTATCAATTAATTGCAATTTGCTTCGATATTATCCTTCCATAAAGAATACAGCACTATCAAGTATAAGGAGGGTGTCCAAATGAGCTCTCAAGTTGGTCTGATACACACATGGTCAAACCTATTTTGAATGCAAAATATTAAGCATGTTGGAGATGGTCAACCACTTCATATTTGTTGAAGTAAGATTTATTAGTGTCTGTGTTTAGACCCACACCGGCTATCGGTGTTATGCGTCTTATTGTAATCATATATATTACCCCCATTGTGGAAGAATAAAATTGCATCAAGTATTTCTATTCTATTTCTTCCAACATGGTATCAAAGCGGGAAATGAATCTGGGAACTTTTTCGCCCTAAATTGTTGGCGACCTAAAAATCTCGGAATTTTTTCTCCTCTGATTCCTTCCTCTCTTCCCCTTCCTGATCCCGTCCACTGCATTGTTGAAGGGCCCGTGGAGTAGATCCACTCTCGCTCTCGTCGACGGAATCAACGCTTAATTCCAAAGACGGGATCGAGCCTTTTCTCCTCTCCTTTGCGTTGAATGGTCCCATCGACCCTCTCGTCCCCATTGGATCCTGTCGCCGCTTGCATCAATTGGACCTGACGAGCCACTCGTCATCGTCGTCTGGACCAATCGAGCCCCGTCTTCGATCCCGGCTCCAATTCCATCTTCTCCCATCGATCGTTGTTTCCGCCTTCTGCTCCAACCCCAGAGGTCCGTCGGCATCGACGATCGCGTCGTCCAGTTACTGTTTCCACTGGAGCTTCTCTCGTCGAGCTCTGATCCAGCCTGCACTCTTGTCTGACTTTCCGTCTTCTTCAATGAGATCGAGCAGCCCCGGTTCCCTCTGTAGTGATCTCGTCGACTGGTGCATCTGCTCCTGCATCCCTTCCGGCAGCGTACCTTCGTCCTCCATCGGAACTCGCAGCTAGTTCTTCTTCCTGACGACCTGTGTGAGCCATCTTGCTGCTCCCGTCGTCGACGCATGTGGCTTGTCGTATCCTCTTCCCGATTGGTGGTTCCTAACGCGATGCCTCAGGTGTGCTCGATGTTCTTATTCGTCATCCTTCTGCTGCTGCCTCTGTTGATCCTGTCGGCCGCCATGTTTGTATATTTTAGTTCTGTATATTTTTTGAGTCATTTATTGTTGTTGTGTTTGTGTATTCATGCGTTTATGCCTATTTGCACGTGCCTTCCACGTAAGGGGAGTGTTGAGACGACGGCGACTCAGATGATCTTTCCCGACCTTTCGCCTTCGTTCCACACAACCACTAGGCTTATGTCGTATGTTGTTTGTGTCTCCCCATATTTCTTTTGATTGGTCGTGTGTTGGGACACGACTGATGTTGGTGTTCTAGTCCCGGCGGGTCGTGTCACGTGGGACCGTGTCGCGTGGGACTGTGTCGTGTGGGACCGCCCTTTGTGTGGATTATCCTCGACGGATTATCCCTGGTTGCTCGTTTGTTGATTTGCTCCACATCTTTCGTTCTCTTTCGCATGTTGTATGTGTAGGTGATGTTAGTTGACCGGTTTCCTGCGAGTCCACGTCGTGTGTGGATCCTGCGTCGTTTGTGGGTTTGCGTCGTGTGTGGTTATGTCCCCGGTTTGGGTTTTTTCCCCGGTGGCTCGTCTGATGTTTTGTCTCACATCGCCTACCTCCATTGTTGTTATTATGATGTCCAAGCTGAAGGTTTCACCTCCAGCTTGAGGGGGAGTGTTGAAATAAGTCTTTATTAGTGTCTATGTGTTTAGTCACACGCCGGTTATCGGTGGTATGTGTCTTGTTGTAATCCTATATGTTCCCGCCATTGTGGAAGAATAAAATTGCATCAAGTATTTCTATTCTATTTCTTCCAACAATATTTCAACACCAACATATATTTTCACATATCTGATGTCAATACTTTCATGTGCCTTATAATAACCCCATTACGTGAAAATTCTCGACAACAATTATAGCAATCCGCAAACATAACCTTTTCACGTCATCAAGTATCATGCACCAAGAGAGTGCAATGGCTAATGTGTAAAATTTCCCACCTTGCACGCAGAATACTAAGAGTCACCCACCCTTACAACTTACTCTCTGATGCAAGATACTTGATGATGTTGAAAAGTTTTACATAAAGGGGCGATGAATGATGTGAACAACTCCCGCTTAGTGAGGCGATTAATAAGACACATGAAAGTATTGGATGTCATCTAGGCCTGCATGAATAAATGTCATACGATACAATGTTATTTGAATGTTTAGTGGAATCCATCAATTGCTCATAGTTTGGATCAGTGTTATCTTTTCCTGAAGATTGTAGCATTATCACATGCTAAGAGGGTGTGAACCAAATGTTTTTCACATATTAGATGTCTGACTAGACCCAATATTTTCGTATGCCTAAATAATATTCTCAATACATGATAATTTTTCACATTAGCCATCACAACCTCAAATAAAACCTTTTCAACATCATGTAACATGCATGATTGCATGGGGCAGCAAATTTCAAGAGTGGATGACTCTGATATATCATAAGAAATCTTTTTAGTATCATTAAGTATCATGTGATGTTATATGACTCCCATGGATCTTTAGCTCAACCGCATGGATTTATTAAATTTGATCTACAACGGTAGAATCAATTTGGATGATTAACGCAAGGGAATTAAATTAATGAGTCATACTATGAAGCTATGGGAACGAGCAATAGAGAGAAGAGTTAGATGAGAGACTAACATCTTATACATCTCTTGAGGAGACTCATTGACAACTATCGGGAAAGACAAAAAGATTTGCATATGTTGTTTATCGATCTGGAGAAGGCTTATGATAGGGTTCCAAGAGAGGTCTTGTGGAAAATCTTAGAAAAGAAAGGTGTAAATGTAACATACATTGACGTAATCAAAGATATGTATACAAATTCAGTGACCAGGATGAGGACATCTAGAGGATTAACACAGGAATTCCCTATCGATGTTGGCTTACATCAAGGGTCAGCTTTAAACCCTTATCTCATTACCCTTATCTTAGATGAGCTCACCGGACATCCAACAAGCAATACCTTGGTGTTTATTATTTGCAGATGATATTGTTTTGGTCGATAAGACGCGCGAGGGTGTAAACGCGAAACTTGAATCATGGCGAGACACTTTAGAAAAGAAGGGTTTTAGGTTGAACGGGACAAAGACGGAGTATATAGAGCATAAATTTAGCAGTGCAAGAAGGTCGGATGACTCCGTCATTAAATTGGGTGACCAAGATATTTCCCGCAGTGCAAGAAGGTCGGATGACTCCGTCATTAAATTGGGTGACAAGATATTTCCCGCAGTGAGTGTTTTGAATATCTGGGATCGATAATTCAGAAGGATGGAGGTGTAGATAAAGATGCGATACATAGAATCCAAGCAGAGTAGTTGACGTGGAGAGGCGCGTCTGGGATCTTATGTGATCGTAAAGTACCATTAAAACATAAAGGCAAGTTTTACCGCGCTGCAATTAGGTCAGCAATGTTCTAAGGTTCTGAGTGTTGGGCAGTGAATGGTGTACATTAGCGAAAAATGGGAGTTACGGAGATGAGAATGCTTAGGTGGATGTGTGGTCACACGAGACTGGACAAAATTAGGAATGAATGTATCAGGGATAAGACATGAGTGGCGTCAATTGTAGAGAAGATGTGAGAAGTTCGTTTAAGATGGTTCGAACATGTACATAGGAGACCATTAGAGGCACCTGTTAGGCGTTGTGAGAGTTTAGTCACTAAACATGTTAAATGGGGAAGGGGTAGACCAAAAAAGACTTGGAATGAAACTATAAGGAAAGATATGATGTACTTAGGCATTAGTGAGGCTATGATTAAAGATAGGGCGCAAAGGAGACAAAAGATCCATATAGGAGACCCCACTATGGTGGGATAAAGGCTTGAGTGTTGTTGTTGATCAACAACGGTAGAAAGGCACCAAAGCCCCATGAGAGCCGCAAATCGCATCACTTTATCTCAAACGAACTATCAACTCTGATGCTTCTTGCTAAGAGGATGTGAACTAATGTGGGAATAAATTTGAGTCCAATACACTTAGCAGACAAACCCTTCTTTAGCCCAAAATTTTAAGCCAATAGGGAAGGCGATCCACTTAGTATTTTCACACCATTGTATTGGTGTAAGACTGTTAAAAATAAGACAGTGCTATATTTCTTTCTATAGATTGAATTGATTTCCTCTTTTTTTATTCACACATCACAAGCAAGATGAAGGTATTCATATAGGCAAGCAAAAAAAATGAAAAAAGAAAAGATACATGATAATGATTTGCGGGAAAGAGATCCAAATGCTATTAATATATTCATGTAGCATCTCCCCACAAACTCAAGGTGGTAACTTTTCAAAGTCATATTTAGAGATCAAAAGATGAGTGGGTCTCATGCCAAAGACTAAAAAAAGGTGGGCATTTATGGATGTTATTGGTCGTGGCTGGTACATTCGAGTGCCAAGCAGCAGAATGATTTTTTCATGAAAAAGAACCACTTATCTGCAGTAGACCACCAGAGAAGGTGGAGAGCCATGGGTTAACATCACAATTGGTCATGGTTGATGTCCTAGAGCAAACCAAACTAAAGGACTCAACATTAATGTTTCGCCACCCATCAACACTGAAACATCCAGAGGAGGAGGATTAAAGAGGACGAAGTTACGGCGGGCCGTGGATGATTCATACCGCGGGTGGTGCAACTTGTGCCGCACCAGGTTCGATGGATGGACCACCCCAATACCAGAGATATGTTTATGGATTTTCTTTTCTTTTCTTTTTTTGGCAGTTTTCATTTTTGGCAATTCTCATCATTTATGGTAGCACGCCCTATATGGTAGTTCCATGATGCATTTGGCATTACCAGCTTATTTGAATGATCGGCCAATAAGTCCTTAAACAATATCATCAAATAAATAAAGATCTCACTAGAGGCAAGACAAGTATTCTGGATTCTTGATTCTTGATTGGATGTTATTTAGAATCTTTTCTATTTTTCACGGATATGAAATGTATTTAAAGGAGAGAAATCTCTGATTATTGTAAGCTGAAGAAAGGATTTGAAAAGGAGGAAATTCTCTCTCCAAGTCCTAACCGGCCCTAATCTTCCTCCTCCCAGCGGCCTTTCACTCCTAAGCATCTCTAGCCACTGTGGTGGCCTCCAACCCCCAGTTAAGGACCTTCCGAGGGCACCAGCTCCCTGTCCAGTAATTGCCGAGGCTTCCCAGTTCCTCACAGATTGCTGTCCAGACACTGTTTGCAATAACAGCGGCTGTCCAGCCTTTTCCAGCCCCTCCAATAGCCAGCAAACTCCATGTCAGTTACCGTGCCCAAATAGCTTTCCTTGGTTTAGTGTTTCGGCTGCTTACATACCGCATCGATTCGAGTTTTCTCTTTGTAGCAAGGTGTTGGGTAATCTCTATCTCTGTCTTTGCAGATCATTATGTTTCGTATTATTTTCACTATGATTGAGCATACCTAATTATTCAATTCCTTATTTATTACTGCTTTTTTTTCTTTTATACTGTTGCATGAATTAAATTGTGGAAAACTAGGTCCTCTATTTTGAATCATTAGGAAGTTGTTGGGCTAGTGTGTTGAGATTATATTTAACACTTAATTTTGATTATTCCATGACTAAGTGTGTGCGACCGAATTCCAATTTGTCTCAAGACACCATATATTGGATTCTTGCTTCCGGATTACATCAACAACCTTTGGTGAAAGGTTTTTGGGAGATACCTTCATGTCAAAGGGAGCGGAGATGGTCAGAGGTTCTACTAGAATTGACGAACTTCAACTTTAACAGGAGAATATTTGTTATACCCCCGCAACCATTACGGTTCGCAGGGCATCAGTACGCACGGCGGCGCAAGGAGCAGTTTCAAAACAACGGGGCTGAACCATCCGGTTCAGCCCCCATGGGGGGGCCGGCCAGCCCCCTAGACCCCAGCCAGTAAAATAGAAGAATAGGGGCTGAACCACCCCGGTTCAGCCCCTACATGGGGGCCGGCCAGCCCCCTAGACCCCGGGTATTAATAGGCCCGGGGTCTCCTAATGACGGCTATGCAAGTTATTTCCTAAAGGTATTCTCCCTCCTCCTCCTCCTCTCAAACCTTAATCTTCTTCTTCTCGTTAATTTCTCCCGTAGATCCCCCTTCTTTCTCTCTTTGCCCTAGCAAGATCATAACATTTGGTATCAGAGCATCAATCATGCGACCATGGTGACACGTACCGAGGCCGTAAACGCACGCTTAGCCGCCATCGAAGAAAACTACGTCGACTTGGTGGATTCGGTGGCGGTAATCGAAGAACAAGTCAAGACCTCCACGAAGAATCTCGAGGATCGTTTGGAAGGACGTATGGAAGAACTCAAGGCGTTGTTAACGCAATCCATGAAGGGAAAAACGACGGCGAACGGGGAATCCGTAGCGGAAACATCTCAACCGACGCCGCCGGCGACGAACTGAACTCCGGGAGTCTCGGGCTTAACTCCCTACGACGGTATGGGTCCAGATTTAGGCCGAATGGCCGGCCACGGGGCTGCTGTAACCCAGCCGGCCCTAACGGGACCGATCGGCACACAGGGACGCGTACGAGGGGCGGACAATGTTGCGCCTTCAGCAGGGTTTCTTCCCGGGCCAAACCACCACCAACCGGCCGCAGGGGGGTGGTCCGGCCCAGGCATGGTGGCCGCCGGCATGGGGGCCGCCGGAGTTGTTGTCGGACAGCCATATGAGGCTCCGGGAAGGTTCCTTCGGCCGCCAACAGCGCAAACGACGCCAAACGAAGGTCGCGTCGGAATTCTTCCAACGCCGCAACCATTTGGGGCTCCGGTGAGGTTGGAACAAGGGGAGCAATGGCATGAGTATCCTCCCAGGAACGCTTTTATTGGAGGAGGACCGCAAGTAGGAGGAGGATATGGAGGAGGGCATTATCCAGAGCCTTATGGGCGACCAAATCAGATGGCGGAGCCGTACAGACCGGCGATGCAGGGACCGGAGCAAGTAAGGAACGGAGATGTACATCAGCGGGCATACATGGCCCCGAAAAGAACCCGAATGAATTTCCCGAAATTTCGGGGCAGTGACGCGCTGGAGTGGGTACAGAAGGCGGAATTATTTTTTACATATCAGGAAATCCCCGAAGATCAGTGGGTGCAGTTAGCGGCATTCCACCTGGAGGATGACGCATATCAGTGGGCGCAGTGGTTCATACGCAACCAGGGATACGTGTCATGGGCGTACTTTGTGGAGGGATTCTCGGCCCGTTTTGGGCCTTTGGAGTATGAGGACGTGGTGGCCACGCTACAGAAGCTCCGTCAGAAGGGGACGGTGATGGAATATCGTACGGAGTTTGAGAAGCTGGCCAACCAGGTCAGTTGGGGGGAAAAGACCCTTCTCAGCTGTTTCATATCGGGGCTGAAGGACTACCTGTGAGATGAGGTCCATGCATACATGCCTCACAGTTTGAGCCACGCCATCAGTCTGGCTCGGATACAGGAGGAGCTCTTTAACCGTCAGCGAAATCGAGGCGCGGCACGGGCACCAGCAGCACCAGTGGCAGGCAGGAGAGAGCCGCCGCCGGCAAGCCGACCGACGGTGACGAGGCTTACTTGGCCAGAGTTGCAGGCCAGGAAGGAAAAAGGGTTATGTTTCAATTGTGACGAGAAGTATGCACCTGGACACCGCCGGTATTCTTTGGACCCTACAGCGGGTCAGGGCAAATGTGTTTTGGAAGGGGATGAGGCAGGATGTTCAGCAGTTCGTCCGGGAGTGCGACATCTACCAGCGGCAGAAGTACGAGACGACATCGCCAGCAGGACTTCTTACACCGTTAGAGATCCCACATCAGATCTGGGATACCATATCCATGGATTTCATAGATGGCTTACCCAAATCGCAGGGCAAGACGGTCAACCTAGTGGTGGTCGACAAACTCTCCAAGTACGGCCATTTTCTTGCGTTGAGCCACCCATACACAGGGGAGACAGTTGCAAGAGCTTTTCGCCCGGGAGATAGTACGACTCCACGGGATTCCTCGGTCCATCATCTCAGACAGAGATCCGGTATTCGTGAGCAATTTTTGGAAGGAGCTCTTTCGTCTTCAGGGGACCACACTGCGCATGAGCACGGCCAATCACCCCAGACCGACGGACAGACGGAGGGGCTCAATCGAGAGTTCAAGACCTATTTACGGTGCTTTGTGATGGATGAGCCGCGCACGTGGACCCGGTGGCTACACTGGGCAGAGTACTGCTGCAGCACATCATTCCACACGGCCAGCAAGCTCACTCCTTTTGAGGCAGTGTACGACCGACCACCCCCCACGTTGAGTTCCTATGAGCCGGCCAGCACCGCTCTTCCAGCGGTAGATCAGACACTTCAAGAGCGGGATCAGGCATTAGCACTACTTCGGGACAACTTACGGGCGGTTCAAGAGCGTATGAAGGTCCAGGCAGACAAAGACCGCACTGAGCGGGAGTTCGCGGTGGGTGACGAGGTTTTCCTCTGGCTCCAGCCGTATCGCCAGCTATCAATTTCTCAGCGGGCCAATCAGAAACTTGCCTCGTGGTACTATGGTCCGTACAGAATCATCCGGCGTGTGGGTCCAGTTGCTTATACTCTGGCACTCCCGGAGGGGTCCCGCATTCATCCAATGTTTCATGTATCTCTGTTAAAAAGAAAACTTGGGGATTCAGTTCAAGCCAGTACCACCCTGCATGAAGCCACCAGCAGCGGCGAATTGAGGCATTCCCCGGAGGCTATCTTACTAACCAAGTGGAAGAAACGAGGCACAGAGTACCGACCAGAGGTACTCATCAAATGGAAGCAGATGACGGAGGCCCACAATTCTTGGGTTGACTTATTGAAATTCCGGGAGCGCTTTCCAGATTTCCACCTTGAGAACAAGGTGGCTCTTGATGGGGAAGGGAATGCTATAGACCCGCAACCATTACGGTTCGCAGGGCATCAGTACGCACGGCGGCGCAAGGAGCAGTTTCAAAACAACGGGGCTGAACCATCCGGTTCAGCCCCCATCCAGTAAAATAGAAGAATAGGGGCTGAACCACCCCAGTTCAGCCCCTAGCCCCCTACATGGGGGGGCCGGCCAGCCCCCTAGACCCCGGGTATTAAGAGGCCCGGGGTCTCCTAATGACGGCTATGCAAGTTATTTCCTAAAGGTATTCTCCCTCCTCCTCCTCTCAAACCCTAATCTTCTTCTTCTCGTTAATTTCTCCCGTAGATCCCCCTTCTTCTCTCTTTGCCCTAGCAAGATCATAACAATATTGGGCAAAGTAAAATCAATAACTGAAACTCTACTTGGGAGAATTTTTAGGTGTGCTAAATTGGTTCTCTTTTTTATTACAAACAAGAACAATGTTTATATATAAAAAGTAAATATAAGAAGGAAATAATGGCATATTGTCCTCATGATGAGAGAATATGAAATATGCCTAAATACATAAAAGGTTAGTAAGCTAATATGATGAAGGTGTAATAATAATGTGGCAAGGATCCGTGGAAAGGAGATCTAATGGCTATTGAAATAGTAGACTAAACACAATACTCCAACATATTCTACAATCCCTTCATTGCATGAGACCTCTCTACATCCTTTATCACTCTCCCTCGAACGTAAGCTTTCCGGCAAGTATCATGCACAAGACACTAGGGGATTCTGGGGAGACATGAATTCATGAAACTTACTCAACACTCGTCGAAAAACATCAAATATCTATGTGAGACACAAACCACATGACTCGTTTAATCAAAGAATCATTTGTCTCTACTCTCTAATACCACTTGTCAAAACGGTGTTAAACAAAGAGCACTAAAATAGTTAAGCTAATTTTGAAACCAAAATGCTTTGAGCCAATAGAGAGGCAGATAATTAGTATCTCTACGATATCATACTTTTCACATAAACGATGAAGGACTAAGCTCAATACTCATGCACGTCTTATAAATCTTTCGCTCACGTGAGAGTCTACGCATTGTCCATCAGTCACCATTCAAAGAGAAGTACTTCGCATCGTCGAGTATCATTCACAGAGAGATCATTCAACCACATGGATCCATCATGGGATCACCCACACTTGAAAACTTGCTCAAATGTGATAGTAGAGTACCAAAGACTCGTCGGAACGAACCACTTAATCCCAGTTAAATTATCATTTTTCACAACACTTGTTATAAAATCGGGAACTAAATTAGGACTAAAATTGGGCCCAATACACTAATCCACAAACCTATTTCCATTCCTAAAGCTCAACCATATAGAATGGAGCCTAGCAGTTGGTAATTCTACACAAAATCCTTTTCACTAATCCGGCATGAAGTTGAACCCCATACACTGACATGCCTTAACAATAATAATGCTCGTCGATGATTGAGCTCTATGTTTTCTTCCCGATAATACTAATCCGGGAAAACTTTTGGCCAAATCTTTATCGAAAATAACAGTGCTGCAGTTTTTTGGTCTTCTTGTTCTATTTCTACAGTTAAGAAGCAAGGCTGCAAAATCAAGATTTTCCATAAAAACACAGTTTTCACACAAAATTCGTTGTGCTTCTAAAGCATTCATCTTCATTCCCGTTTCTTTTAGACTTCCAAAATACTTCCAATCAAACGTTAATCTGAAATAAAAATAGCCAAAATCTTATGACAAAAGTCAAACCCCACACGAAGAACATCTGCATCAAGAAATAAAACTTAATTAAACTCACCTTCTTGCGGCTGTTGCGCCAAATCCGAAGAAGACAGCGAGGATGACGAGAGCCTCATCTTCACCGAGCCGGATAATAGGGATGCAGAACAAGCTGACCTAGTTCCCGGTTTTCTTCAGAAACTCAGTAAATCTTTAGCACCGAAAGCCCGTCTGATACAAATCGGTTCTCTCCCACCCGCCGAAAATGCCATCGTCTTCCTCCCTTTTCTCTTGAATCAGCTCCCGCTGAACAGCTAGAACTTACTGATTCGGCTAAACAGTTGCCCTAGCAACTTCAATCCAGCTTAAAACCCCCGCGCAAAACAAACTTCCTAACAAATCACTCCGCGCTTTGGTTACTTCTCAGTTCCGAAGATCCCCCATGTAGAAGACGAGCGGAGGGGGATGAAGAAACCGCGGAAGCCGAACGAATTCGGAAGCAATCCACAGAAAGGCGGAAAACTGACAGGTAAAGCTCAGACAAACAGAGACGAAATCAGCATCAGCAGCCGCTTCTTCCGCCTACGAGTCCTGCAGCTCCACACGAGCATCACAGTAGGTTTCCCTTTTACGTTTCCTTTCTTCTTCTTCTTCTTCTTCTTCTTCTTCTTTTTTTACCGCTTCTCTTCTGGACTTGGATCGAGAGCCGTACTTCCAGAGAGCTCTTCAGCTCAGAGTAGAGAGAGATAGAGAGAGGAGAGAGAGAGGAGAGAAGGAGGAGAGAGAGAGAGAGGGGTTGCTACTGTCGGCTTTAATCTTCCATAGCTTCGCTTTATGTTTTTCTAGTCGGATCACTGGGTAAGAAGAACCAGGCCTACCACATTACAGGGGTGATCGGAGAGGGGGGGGGGAATTTTTTTATTTTTATTTTTTATTTTTGCAGTTAATTTTACAAAAAAAAATGAGGGAATTTTTCGTTCCGGACTCCGTTTCAAAATCCGTGTCCGGGATTGCCGCGATCTTCACGGAGATCACCCATGATCATCGTGGAGATCAAGTGTGACATCCACGGAGATCACTAGTAATTTCGCATGTAGCAACTAAGCGTTTTCCGCTTTTTCCCACTGTGTGGCAACATCGTGACAACTTTGGACGTAGATTGAAAACGGGGCCAGAACCAAAAAATTCGGGGTGGCGCAGATGAAATTTTTGGTGTGTCTTTTTGCAGTTAATCCCATGGCGGGGAAGAATTTTTGGTTCCGGCCTCCATTTCTAAATCCGTGTTCGGGATTATCGCGATCTTCACGGAGATCACCCGTGATCTCGTGGAGATCATGCGTGATATCGATGGAGATCATTGGTAATTTTGTCTGCAGCAATTAAGCGTCCTCCGCTTTTTTCCACCGCGTGGCGGCATCGCGACAATCCCGAACGTAGATTTGAAAACAGGGTTTGTTTTTTTTTTTGCAGTTAATCACATGGCGGGAAAGAATTTTTGGTTCCGGGCTCCATTTCTAAATCCGTGTTCGGGATTGTCGCGATCTTCACAGAGATCACATGTGATCTTCGTGGAGATCATGTGTGATATCGATGTAGATCATTGGTAATTTCGCATGCAGCAATTAAGCGTCTTCCGCTTTTTTCCACCGCGCGGCAGCATCATTTCAAAACTGGTTCGCCGTGATTAATTTCTTAGGCGATTAATATGATGAACTTTTATACTCGAAAATATATTATTAAATTTTTCTTTCTTTTTTAGATTATCGGTCCGTATGGCTGACGTTGACGGTCATGAACACGATGGTTACGAATCGTCGTTTGTGAACGCTCAGCATCATAAACTAAGTAACTCAATTCATGCTCTTTGTTATATCAAATACTCTTTGTTATATAAAATACATATTCGTGACTGTTGCATTTTTATCCAAACTAATCGGAGTAAAAACACTGCGCCAAATGAACAACGGTTCGTAACCACCGCGTTAATGACCGTCACCGCCGTGCTAAACGACCTACATTGTATGTGGTAATATAGTATCAAATATTATCATCTCATTTCGAAAAAATTTGGTTTTTTCGAACAATAGTAAAGAAAAGAGACATTTCTACGGGTGTGAGAGCGATGAAAATTAAAGAAATGGTAGATGAAGAGATGTGATTGCGGTCTGCGGTCTCAAAATAGGCTAAAATGTAGTTTTTGAGCGGTGATGGTGGGAATGAGCGGATTAACCGACGAAATTTTTAGCACGCCGAAAATGGAGCAAAAATGTCCAGACAAACGGAGCCTAAATATTATATTTTAGATTGAAAAATTGATAATGTTGGCTATTTAAAGCGGCTTCATAGATGTAAAGTTATGCGCGATCCTACAATTTTCCCTTTGCAGCGAGAAATTTCGCCTTAGCACCATTCAGGTGCAGAATCGAAAGAGTTGTCTCATCGGAGATGCCCGAATCAAACACGAAAAATCGTAGTAATGTCCACACCTAAACTCAAGGTGGTGCCCAAAAATGATAAAATGATAAATTTAAATGTTTTGGCCTCTTTTTGTTTACTATGTACTATCACAATTATCATCATACAAATATTTTTTTTGCCATTTCAAATGTTTTACAAATGTTGGACTAAAAAAAGTCTTCATGTGAATGTCTCTCTTTAAACTAAACTTTAGTGTCATAACTTAATTCTCTCTATATATACGAGCATCTTCGCACGGGCTACGCCCATGCTCGATGCTCTCGGGCGGCCTTCGGCCGCATCAATGCTGGCTTCGCCGGTAAAGTCCGTGCGAAGATGCTCGCACGGGCTTCGCCTGTGCTCGCTGACTCTTAGCGGGCTGCGCCCACATTTGACAGTACCCGGCCGGCGACGGCAGGCTTCGCCCGCCCCCGGCGGGCTTCGCCGGCAACATATACATCTGTGTACTCAAAATGACCGTAAAAAATAGACATCAATAGTTTATGATTCTTTTTTTCAAAAATATTTATATTTCAACAAAAAAATATTTTAAAGTGAGTCATTATATTTTGAAATTAGTTTTGTAAGCCTAATGATAACCTATCATTGTAGGTTTAGGAGGTCTACTAAAAACTTTTGGATATTATGTATTTCCATTATTATTTTTATTATAGGAATTTTGTGTAATTACACAAATAGTCATTATATTTTATGAATTTCCATTTTTTATAATATATGTTAAGTAATTGGAGTAAAAGAACGAGGCTATATTTGGCAATTTTGAATATTGCACCAAAGGCAACTTCTTCTATATAGTAGTTACAGATATATAATAAGGTAATTGTCTATTTGTATATTTTTTACTATTCGCAACTATAAAGGGATTCAATTTTGTAATTCGCATATAATTTTGTTATTTGCTGACTAGAACAAAATATAAAAGGATCTGGCTCTAAAGAGGACAATCATGCATCTTGTTAGGGATTCTGATTTCGAGTTTACCTTTTTTAATCTTTTCGATTAGAATCTGAGACGTATGACTTAATTTCCTTGATGTAACAGAGCGAGTATGTATCTGACAGGGACAAAAGTCGTGCTTTCATCTATGGATTTACATGGAGAGCAGGTAAGTGCTTCTTCTTGCTCTTACTTCTGATTTCTTCAATTTCGATGCGCGGGATGAAGTCGGCGGTCTGGTCTTAGAAGATCGTCGGAGCAGTATCGTCCTAGTCGGGCTCAGCTCGGGATGGAGTCGTCAGCGAAGGTGGCCGGAGAATCTCCTTCATTGTTTGGCACTGTTCAGGAGAACGAAAACATCGACTGCTTAAATTTAAAGTTGATGTACGAGTAGACATTTATAAACTCAAATAAAACGGAGAAAAGTTGGTTTGCGGATATATAGACGTTTATGCTCTGCGAATTACAATTGAATATAATAATATGCTTGCAATCTCTTTTTTTATATTTATTGAAAATTACAGGAGTAAGGTACATGTAATTTAAATCTTTATTTTATTAACTTTAATATTAAAATATGATCAATCTTAATGCACCTAGGTCATGACATACATAATAAGTTAATTATATCTGATTAAAAGTCAAATTACTTAAATTATTATTATTATTTAAAATATTGTGTCATAAAACTAAGTAATGTTTTGTATGTACACTTTTCGGCTACAATAATCTCTCCTTTTTGATGTCCTACACAAAATATGCCCATAATAGCTGGCACCAGAACTCTGCAGATCGCACCGTCCTGCGACGATCACCAATACGCAGTCGGATGATTGCGAAGAATTTGAAGATGTAAATAAAATAAAATAATCCTAAAGCTAAGTAAATCTTACCCAAGTCATAAGATGGTGTGTCATTAAATACTATATGTTCTTGACACCTCTGAATCTTACGAAAAAATTTCGGGGACAGAGAATCCCGTTCGGAGCCACGATGTCGCGTTACCAGCCCTGCTTACAAAAACTTAAAAGTATATCGCATGTGGCGCAACTCCATTGATCCCGTTCCGAACAATACTCGCCCACGAAAAATTGTCGAATATTTGACTTAACTTTTGTTTAGTGACACCTTCTCATAGCAACTATAATATAATAATAATCTATAAATGCAAATAATATATATATATATAATGAAATTTAAGCTATATAGATATTTGCTGAGTTGGACCACTATATTAACTGTTTAGAGTGGATATCTAAACTCTAATTAAGGCTCGGTTTGGTGCGACGTTTTTGCTCCACTGAGTTTGGATTAAAATGACACAGTCATAGAATTAATGTCTGTTTGGCATGACAGCGATTATGATCTCTGTTGTGAAAAGAAAACTAGTTTTGAACATAAAAGTGAACGTAGTTTCTTAGGTGGGGTCGGGCGTACACGAACAACGGTTCATAACCACCGCGTTCATGACCGCTACCGCAGTGTCAAACAGAGCTTAAGTAGTAATATAATATTTAAAGAAAGCTAACTTGTAAACTTGCAAAGCTTTTTAAATTGCATCCTCTATGTTTGCAATTTTGCAGTTTGCACCCTTCTATCTTTTGAAATTATCATACTTTCTCGTGTAATTTTACATTTCATAGCATGCATGCACAAAAATATCCCGGAGAGGGGAGGAGCCGCTTCCTCTTTGACACTTCTCCTTCTGCCAGATTCTCTCTGCTTTCAGTTAAGATCGTCGCTATCGCCGGTACTACAGGATTAGTGCAAATTCCCCGTAAAATAGCTCATTTTCATTTCTGAGAGGTAGAAATATATCTTTAAGAACAATGTGATACATGCTCGGACTAATCTCATAAGTTCTTTCAATTTGATTTCACTTTAATTTTTTAGAGACTAGACTTGTCAAATCCCTAAGTTGCTATTAGGCTCCTCGGACACAATCTCCTTGTCCATAAATGTGAAAATGATCCGCTGACACAACCTTTGTTAAGCGTCGAGACTTCACTGCTAGAACACAGGCGAAGGGAGGAGTGGTCCCAACCTTTTAATTAAAAAGCTCAGAAACTTCACACGGACAAGCAGTGTGGGACTGATTCCCTCCACGAGCACGCGTGAGGATACCCCATGCCATGGCGACCGCGGGAGACCGATCCCATGCTCGACCCCAAATACCACGTGACACCGCCAGAATTCTCCACAACCTAATGCCTACAATTACAAAACTGTTTTTTTGACTATAGAGTAAGTGTTGGCACAATTTGTATGAAACTATCATCACTTAAATATATAATATTTTGCTCATAACTATGAAACAATAATTCACTAACACAAACTTTCAAATGACTAAAAAAATTTGACACAATTTTGTACTTCATGATTGTGCAACTTCTATTGATAGTTTTTTTATTCATAATTGTAAACCTTTTAAGTCTTTTTTTTTTCTATCCCTCACACTTGAGCTTTATTGATGGATTTGGTGTATCCTTCATCTTTTTTTTTGTACAAACAATTGCACTCGTAAGTACTTGTAAAATTATAAAATATTAATAAAATTTATTCTTTGTTATCGATGTACTGAAAAAGATACTTAATCACATTAATGTTCCCGTCTTAATAACTCGAGCTTATCGGGTCAGCGCGTGACACAAGCAATCAATCTTTTGTCTATTCGATGCAAATTTAACGACAAATGTTAATTTCCCCTCATGTGATAATTCATGATCAAACTAAATTATGACCAACAAACTTCCGGCATTTGGTGGTCGCGTGTTGACCACCAAATGCCTTAAGTTTGATGTTCCTTACACGCTAATGAATTTGCTTAATACAACATTTCCCATAAACACAAAACATTATATATATATATAACTTCACTATGTTTAGGCACACATGAAAAAAATACCTTTAGATAATTAGAGTAAAAGCTTGGGAGAAGATATCCTTGATTGATTACAATTGTGTATTTTATATGCAATGCAAGTATACCAAGTAACCTCTTAGCTTTTGCTCCGTTTGGAACGGCGGTGGCGGTCGTGAACACACAGTGGTTATGAATGGTTGTTTGCGAACGTCCGACCTCACATTAGGAACTTCATTCATGCACTTTTATGTTTAAAACCAGTTTTCTTTTAATTTCTTAGTGGTGGTCATAATCGTCGTCATGCGCCAAATATACATTCTATAGCGGCGGCGTTTTTGCCCAAACTCATCGGAGCAAAAACACGACGCCAAACAGACCATGGTTGTATAGAAATATGCTAAATGAGGGAGGAGCAATATGAGACAGTACCTCGATCCCGATATATACGGGGCTCCGCCCATATTAATTAATTAATACAACTTAAAATAAACACACTATCAATTATTTTACCTTAATGCATATATTATTATGCATGTTAGATAAAGGTAATTGTTATGTGCAAATCGGTTTTGCATACGTGCAAACCAATTTTTATGAGTTATTACATGCCTTTTGAAAATACGTCTTGTACATGCATTTTTAGGAAAAGTGTTCAACACAAAAATTGTAGATCTCGTCGAGATCTACAACTTTCGTGTTGAACAGCTTTCCTAAAAATGCACACACAAGACGTATTGCCGCCCGGATCATAACTATAGCGAATTTTTGAAAATACATCTTGTCTATGCATTTTTAGGAAAAGTGTTCAACACGAAAGTTGTAGATCTCGACGAGATCTACAATTTTCGTGTTGAACACTTTTCCTAAAAATGCATTTACAAGACATATTTTCAAAAGGCGCGTAATAACTCATAGAAATTGCAAAACTGGTTTGCACATAACAATTACCTAAATAAATTTTATTAAAGTTGACGAGTTTAATGCTAGCTCCTCGAAAGTACAACTGACATGCCTATTGACAGTCTTTCTCAAAAAAACTGCTGATATATATGTGTAATGATAGCCTACTATAGTAAGTCCACGAGCTCTACTAAAAACTTTTTCTATTTTATGAAATTCCATCATTATTTTAAATTTGAGGATATTGTATAATTACATACATGTACATTGTATTTTATTTTTTTGAAATATATTATAATAAATGTTATAGTCGTTATAGTAAAAGAATAAGACTATATGTGACAATTTTGAATGTTACACAAAAGCTAACTTTTCCTTTATAATAGTTAAATATATATACTCACATTTAAGCACTGGATAACTAAATATGAGCATGGGAGCCCGCAATCCCAGCTCATCTAAGCACTATATAACTAACGACAGTAGGTGATGTGGGACAAAATATGAGCTTTTTATTATGAGCGCAATTAAATAATTCGGTAATTCATTAAACAGTTCTGCTCTCCTTTGAAAACAATGAGTTTTTAAATAGGTGGATGAAAGGCAAACCAATGAAATCCTTTTGTAGTAATGTAAAAATGCAGAAGGGTGCAATTGTAATTTAATTAGCAAAATGATGACTCAAATGTCGCTTTAAAATAACTTCAGGGGCAGCTTCAAATGAGACGAACACCACAAACTAAGTTCATCTACGATAAGCTATTCAAGTCATTCCTATATTGGTATTAAAGAATTCTCAGGCTCCGCTCAGTTAGATGGAATCGAGGATCTGAAATTATAACTGAATGTCATTTTCAATTGAATTTAACATCCAATTTCAGTCTCAATTCAGCCAAACTGAACAGAATCGTAGGGTTTTGAGGGCTTCTCAACTTCACACCGCTACGCTGTGATAAGGTGCACTTTTAATGATTTTACGCTAAATGTACGTTCGGTTGAACAACATTGAGACCTCAGAATTAAAATTGATACTTCAATTCCACTCAAATGAACAGACCGTAAGTGATTTAAGTCATTCATATATTGACACTAAATTATATATCTTTCAAGAATTTCGAATGATATACAAGAAATTCCAAGCAACTCGAAATCTTTTCGAGTCAAATCGAGATCAAATACTTTCTAGTCGGCTCAAAATCTGCCCAAACCCATGTGACCTCGAGTCGATTTCAAGTCAACTCGAGTTTTTTCAAGTCAGATTCTTGCTTACCTTTGCTCGTCTCAAAGTGGGATCAAGATAACATTCATGCTCATATGATACATATACATATGATATATGATACTTATACATATGATATATATACACACACACAGAGATGAATTTTAGAGAGAAAAATATCAGTTTTCTCTCTAAGCTCAGAAAATCGCAATCATAGCCGTCCGAGCCCATCGTACCACAATCTTGATTACGATTTTCTAAGCTTAGAGAAAAAAATAGTTCTCTCTAAAATTTCTCAGTATATATATATATATATATATATATATATCTTTAACCACTATATACAAGAAGTTGTCTTTGATGCAACATTCAAAAGTGTCAAATATAAGCTTATTCGTTTACTCCAATGATCTAATATATATTATAAAAAAAATAAAAAATCATAAAATATAATGCTATTTATGTAATTACACAATATTCCTATAATAAAAATATATATATATAAATATATAAATGATATATAAAGGTATTATAATATAGTAATAATGTATTCTTAATGAATGAATGGCTTTCTTGTTATAGAATATCTGCACACTGGATGAAGTCAATCATTCCGAGCACCTGGGCATGCAGCGGCCACCAAGGAATTGGGTGCAATAGTGGGTGCGGTTTTGGGTGCGTATAGATTGTAGGACTTTCTTCTCAAATGCCGTACGGTGATAGGGACCGGTAAGGGGTAGGCGCGGGGTAACGGGGCCCACCCCCACGGCGCCATACTCCGACGCGGGCCCACCTCGTTTTCACATACATCGCTCTTCCCCATGATAGATCTATGGGTGCTCCCCGCATAAAAATTCTACTTTCATCCGTCCCATATTCCCATCCAATCACACCCTTTTTATTTACCCGCATTTATAATAGTATTATTACTGGTGGCCCCCGTGCCCCGCGCGACACTATTTCCGCCGTTATCCTTCTCTCGCCCGCAGCGTGGGCTGACGGTCGGCGCTTTTTTGCAGGCGCGGAGTAGTCTGGAACTGATTAAAGAAGGGCGTCGGAGCTTGCGGCCTCAAAGTAGGAATCGAAGAAGACGCCAGCATGAGCTGGCGGCTTCTTCGATTCCAAAGTCGGGAAGTCGGAGGTAGGTTTCGTGTGGGAGGCTCTAGATTTGAGTGATTTTGAATTCCATGTTAAATGCTGAAAGGAGGATGACAAGCGACAGACCGTGTGAATTATACTCGACTGATCAGACGGTTCAGATGGCCCTAATGATATACCGAATTACACCCAAAAAACCTTTAGTGAGGTTTCTTTATATATATGTATAGATAACTAGATATAGATACACCGGCGAGAGCGCACAATTAACCTCATGTGCAGTGGAGGTTTCAGAAAATTATAAATGGGGTGCATAAAAAATTTCTAAACACAAATGTTAGTGGGGTGAGTAGGAGGGTCGTGGGTCACATGTTGAAAATTAATTTTGGGAGTGCACATAGCTGTACTTGGCATGCGAATAGTCAAATTTTGTCTGTGAATAGCCAACTTTGGTCCGCGAATAACCAATATTTATCACGAAACAAACTAGTTACGTGATGTGAGAACGCTTCCATCTTATCAGAGTTGTTTCTCCCTCATCTGGACACCGTTTTTGACATATAAGTAGTCAAAATTTATTGCCTCGACGAGAGGAATCCAAGTCCACTAACGATTTTGAAAAATAATGAGGGTGTCAGTGTCCCTCAGACCCCCCTTTAAATCCGCCCTTGCTCATGTGTATTCGTGGCAACACCCCAGACGTGACAGTAATATAACTTCGTCGGGTGCTAACGGATTGCACCCGCTCGTGGCTTGCAAATGGACTCCACCCGTCTGTAAGCCATTACTATGCACATCCGTGGGTTGCAAAGCCGATCTGTATAATAAATGAATGAAAATTTGTGCAGGTAATCAGGTATTCAAAATATCATGTATTGAAACACACACACACAGACACGAGTGTTAGGTACCGGCTTCACTACGGTCAACTGCGACAGTATTCCAATCGCGGTACTGTACGGGAGGGGGGGCACCAGTGCATCGCGCGAGAGTATCCCGACCACGACAATGCCCAGGCGCAACGGCGCTCCCGCCGCTCGCAAACCCCTAAGCGCTAAACTTCACCCGCCGTTCATTTTTGCCGTGTTCGCAGTGGTTTACGAGCGGCGGGAAGAACACAATTTTTATAGTAGGTAGATGATTTAGTTTATATGAGAGCACATTTTTTAGAATAAAAGAAAATTCAAATAAATTTAAATTTTGAAATTTTGGTAATAAAAATGGGTAAAATCGAAAATTTGAATGTTTTAATAAAGATGTTTTTAAGGTGGTTAATGTTTATTTTTTTAGAGTTGCATGGTTAGAGTAGTTGTTGTACTTTACACGGTTTACTTATGCCATATTGCATGTTTTCTCATTATGCGTTTTTGCAGGGCTTGAGATTACTCACTCCGAAGTCTGCTAGGATGATCGGGGAGACAGTTGTTACACAGTGCTTGATCAGCTTATGTCGACCCCACATTTTTTGCTCATGCGTGCTTGGTTGCAGACAGCATAGCGCGGCGGGATCATAGCGGGCAATTAGCGCCCAACATATAAAAGAAAATATGAACATGTTTTAGAAGTTTTTGACTTTTTTATAGGTGATTGTTATCCGCACTACAGTTTTGGCAATCTGCACTCTTTTTGTATGAGTTATTACGCGCCTTTTGAAAATACGTCTTGTATATACATTTTTAGGAAAAGTGTTCAACACGAAAGTTGTAGATCTCGTCGAGGTTTACAACTTTCTTGTTGAACATTTTTCCCAAAAATGCATGCACAAGGCGTAATTCCAAAAATTCGCTATAGTTATGCCAATGTTTCAATCAGGACGGCAATACGTTCTTTGGGTGCATTTTTAGGAAAAATGTTCAACACGAAAGTTGTAGATCTTGTCGAGATCTACAACTTTCATGTTGATCACTTTTCCTAAAAATGCATGTACAAGGCGTATTTCCAAAATGCGCGTAATAACTCATACAAAAAGAGTGCGGATAGCCAAAACTGTAGTGCGGATAACAATCGCCTTTTTATATTACGGCTTGCTCTCTTCTATTTTGAGGTTTGAAGACAATAAGGCCTAATTTTAAGCATTATTCGGATGTATGACTTGGTCACGCATGATTGCGCCGTGCAAATCCCGAAAGAAGTGAAACGACAGTGTACCAATCGAAGTAATAAAGTGATCAAGTGAATTTTCGTCTCCACACGAAACACAGAGAGGAAATTCCCAAGACTCAAGACTCCTATTACTTTAGATTGCAAGAAAAGAAAAGAGCATGAATAAAATTAAACTATTAAGAGCTAGAGTTCTCATCCAATCACAAACAAAACAAATAATCTTAAGTAAAAATGAAGCATAAATATTCACAAGCATCATAGGGACATGAAAGTGCATGAATTCATAAATACATACAACCGTTTATAGACGAGATAGAGAATCTGCAAACCTCCACAGAAGAGCTTCTTCTTAGGTATGGAGAAAAGTATTACGGTTCACGTTGGGTTGAAATGCACTTTTATGTTACGGTCCACACAAGGTTCCATTTTTGAACAAGTCTGCAAGCCGAACACCCAATTAACCCATCTCCGCACACGGAGCGCGATCGTCCATGTGCGGCCGATTCTTGAGGTGAGGTCTTGAACCCGCGACCTCTTAGATAGAGAGCGACTTATCACAAACTTATAACGAAAGAATTGACATTGTGCATAGTTGCCAAGACTATTGAAGTATGACTAATAATAAAGATCTATTAAGCAAAAAAAAAATCTTCTAAAAGATAAAGGAGAACTTAAGAATCTTAAATTGTATTACAATTTACAACAATCAAGGAAACAAACACACAATGCTCAAAGAAGTAAGAACAGTTAATATAAAGATTTGAAAGTGTTTTGATCTAAAGAAATATGAGAGCTTAAGACCGTAAAGAAAGATGAGAAATACTTTTCTGGGAAATTAAATGGAAATGAAAGGTAGAAATTAATGTCACGAGAGACGCATTCACGACATAATCAATAAAACTGGCCTAACTGGGGCCACAAATTAAAAAAATGTAGCCATCTCACCTGAAATTAGTCTGAGACTTACATCAAAAGAGCCTCTTCGCCCTTCTGCTTCGAGATAACATGAGCTTTTAATTACAAGTTTTAAATTTGTCACATGTAGATTAAATGACCTCAAATCTAAATATTTTCAAAATATTTTTGATATTGGTGCTTTAAAATAGTCTTAAAGACACCATGTATCTATCAATGTGATTTTTATGTGGCAAAATTTAGGAGGCTTCACTCATATGTTTCATCTCAAAGTTTTGAGATAAATAGTACTTGGGCTATGTTTGGGTCAGCTTATGCTGATGAAAAAGCTGCTGATCGAATAGGGCTGATTGAATAGTGATGTTATAAAACCAATGATGAATAACCTGTGATAAGTGTTGGTCGAAAAGATTTTTTTTATTATTTATGTTGTTAACTGACATCTTGCGATGCTCGCCCTTCGATTGGATGAGAGAAAAGGAGGAATCGCGAGGGCCAGCCGTGGGTTTCAACGAGCGCCTAAGGTTTTTTTAAGAGGTACGCGCTTATGTGAAGCCAAAAGCTGGACCCAGACAGCTGATGAAAAAATAGCTTATCAGCTATGTTAAAATAAATGATTTTCTAACAGCTGCACAAACAAACAGCTGTAAAACTGCGTTTGCATTTTGAATAGAGATTACTCATCAGCACAAGCTGTCTCAAATAGAACCTTAGTGTTACAAAGAAAACTCAAAATCTATTTTCAATTAAAATGGCTTCAACTTTTAAGATCATAGCATAAACTCATTCTCATTGACCTTAGGGATTCAAAATTCATTCTTAGTATTTTCTATAAAATAAAATGAGCTAATAGTACTATGAAAATGTTTACCATTGATAAGACACTTGTTTTAATTTATTCAACTTATCCACAAGAGATTAGGTCTTTTAAGTTATTTCATAAATAAAATAGAGGGTTCATATTAGCGGTCCAATTCTCGCTATTCGCATCCCAAAAATTGTAAAAAACCTAATTATATTCGCAGTCCAATTCTCGCTAATCGCACCTCATCAAATAACCTCCTCTCCATCTCTCTCCAGTTGCCTAAACCCTAGCCGTAGTTCTCTCCATTTTGATTGCAAAGAAATTATGGAGCGAAAATCTCAAAAAATAGTCAATTTTCTAGTTAGAGGAAGGTTTGCATGTCATTTAACTTTATTTTCTGCTTGGTTTTTAAATTGTTTGTCTTTAATTAAGATGTTTTTCTAGGCTTCTAGTACTTAATAAATCAACAAACTATTTCGCTTATTTGGGTTGAGAGTGATGTGCAAATATAATTTTGGACTACAAATAAAATTTTTGGACTACGAATAGCGATGGACTGTGATAGCCGGTTCCGGACTGCTAATATCAACTCTCATAGAATATTTGCTAAAGTTGAGACCGTCGTGACCACATTTTAATAAATAAAAGTTCATTCATTATATAGAGACTCGAATACTTTAAAGAAATCTTCGTAAAGTTTATTCATTCATTCTACATTATTTTTTAAAGAAAATCTTGATTTAAATGTTCAAAATAATAAAATAATCTAAAACAAATACTACTTAACATTAATAAATGACTTATCTATTCAATGAGTAGCAACTTTGGCTTCGTTTTTGCTCCGGTGAGGTTGGAAAAAAATGTCACCGTCGTAGAATGTATATTTGACACGACTACGGTTATGACCACCACCAAGAAAAGAAAAGAAAAGTTTTGAACGTAAAAGTGAATGAAGTTTCGATCTTAGGTGAGGTCAGACGTTCACGAACAATAATTCATAATCATTGCGTTTGTTGAAGCCAGGAATCTAGCTCCAAATATTCGAACCTAGGTGTAGCCGAATGTTACTGATCACGCGGTCGAACGCCGCAACTCTAATTGCTAGGATATGAGAGAGAAAAATGTCTACAAGTACACCCAGACGCTTCAGCAGAGAGGTCCCGCCACTTACCCAGAAGTCTAGAAGAGTTTCCCCTAATAAACCAAAGGCTGAGCTAGGTACGAGGAAGACACAGACTTGACAAGTATCTCGCTTGGAGGAGGGGGGGGGGGGGGGGGGGGGGGGGGGGGGGGGGGGGGGGGGGGCAACCTCTTCCACCAAGTGCCATCCTGGTACCCCTGATGGTCTATTTATAGAGAAATCTTGGGGCGGGGGAGGGAGTTACCTGACCATATTCGCGATTTGCAATGGGTACTCGCCAATGCTCGCCTCCTTGAGGATACCCAGTACTCTACTGGCGAGGTCTGCGAATAGCCGTCTCTGTAGACCTTTCTGATCTCAACAAATTACGGGTTATACATCGTTCATATCCTCTACCGTTGTGCCAAACGGAGCCTTTATCTATGGATAAAATGATTCGAGTTGGATTGACAAGATAATATTAAATTTTGTGGATAAAATAAGGGTCCTGTTATAAGCAAACCCTTTTTGGTTGCTAGCAAACCAATTTCTATGAGTTATTACGCGCTTTTTGAAAATACATTTTGTACATGCATTTTTAGGAAAAGTGTTCAACACGAAAATTGTAGATCTCGTCGAGATCTACAACTTTCGTGTTGAACACTTTTTCTAAAAATGCATGTACAAGGCGTATTTTCTTGTTATTTTCAAAAATTCACTATAGTTACGATTATGATGATTTTAGGGCCCTGTGCGTGCATTTTTAGGAAAATTGTTCAACACGAAAGTTGTAGATCTCGACGAGATCTACAATTTTCGTGTTGAACATTTTTCCTAAAAATGCATACAAAGCGTATTTTTAAAAGACGCGTAATAACTCATAGAAATTGGTTTGCTAGCAACCAACAAAGGTTTGCTTATAACAGCATCCTAAAATAATTGCAATTCATGCCTTTTGGTTAGTTGTTGGTTTTTTTTTTGTTTTGTTTCCCTTAGGCATGTATAACACCAATAAGATTAAATAATAATAAAAAAATTTGAAGGTCGCAACAGGGAAATCATTTCTATATATATTCGCAGATTCCTGATGGATGAGATTCACTATCGTATACATCTTTCGGGAGGATGCAATGGGAACCATAGTAAGACGAGCCTGCCAAGACATGCGCAAAAGAGCAAGATGCCACTCGAGAGAGCCCCCGCAAGGTATCCCTAATAATGGGCAGAATAGACGCTACACGAGCAACATCCCCAAATTTCACGCAGCTTGGAGATTACATATACTCGCACAATCACGCTCGATAATGATATCATTCCAGCCACGAGCAACTGCGTGGTCAACAACGTCCCGAGCAGCCAGGGCCCCGATCACCTCCGGATTGGCAATACGAGCATACGTGTTCTCCGAGACACACAAGCTTTAGCATATAAATGTAGAGCTTTAGCTAACTATAAATTTCATCATTCACTTTGATGTATATAGTTATGGTCTTATGGATTATAATTTTTAATATTATTAACTTTTTTTTATTTATCTCAATTTAATTTATATCCAGAAATTTCATAAAATATTTAATATTATGCAAATATTAAAAAAAATTCTTATAATAATAATAATAATAATAATAATAATAATAATAAAGAAAAGGGGTAATTTTAGCTGAAAAGGTGGCAGGGTATTATTTGTGAAGGAAATGTTAGGCATGTGAGCTGTCATGCTGGCACCGGATAGTAAAGTCAATGATCTAATTAAGATTATTAGTCACCGACATGTCACGTGACTTCGGAGTTGTCCACGTGGCATGCATATTCAAGCTCTTGGCCCTCCCACCACCTTTCAGTATTTCAACCTTACATTCAATATTTCCTCTCTTTTTTCAGTCTTCTTGTTATATATAAATCTTTTTCTTCGTCGCCGCTTGCCGATAGCATTCTCGTGCGAAAATTTTATTTTGTCTGTGCGGTTGCTCGATGACGTCAAGCAACCTGCCTACTCGACGACCGTCAGCGGAGCCCAGAGGCGAGTCCAAGAATTTCAACAAGGGAGGGTTAGACATAATAGTCTTCCTCCAGGCAAAAAGATAGTTGAAAGCTTCCATCTTATCGAAGTCATTCCTCTCTCATTTGGCCACCGTTTTGACGTGTATATAGTCGAAATTCATTGCCTCGACAAGAAGAATGTAAATCCGCCGTTCATTTTGCAAAATTCTTTCGATCCTTCACCGGCGGAGCCCAAATATCAGAATCTCGGTTAGCTCATCTTTTGAAAACCAAATTTGAAAATAAATTCAACGTTTGGACGACTATACTTTGCATTCGACTGTTGCATATTTACATCGTCAAAGTTTTTCTTTGTATTCACTACAGATTATTATGCCTTATTACTATATATATGTATTATAACATCAAAATTGAAGAGTCCATAAATTTCATATTAACTTATTAAACACGACTTAGAAAAGAAAGAAAAAAGTTCTATAAATAACACGCGCACTATTTCTCTTTGCTCTTAAAGAATACAACATCATGTTGTTTTGAAACTACCCTAATGTTCCTGGTTTGAACCTCCTCTCCGTCGGCGGCCGCGGGTTTGCCGACTGCAGACATGCCACAATCCCTCCAATTGTATGCATGGGACAGTACAATGATGATCCTCTCTATTTGATCGAGATCAAATGAAACACAGATTCAATATTATATATCTAAGAGTGCAAAATATTGTCTTTATAAAAAAACATGGACTACTATATCAAATTGCCTTCAAAATGAGATTTTTTTCTGGGCCAACATCTGTCACCGACCATAAAGCCGCATGCGACAGTTCCTCGACCGGTGAAGCTCAAAAAGATGCCACAAATGGTAATTTCTCAAATCGCATAGGCCAACTCATGGATGCAACATATGCGACACAAGCTCTTATACGCACGCGCACACGCGCACACGCACACACTATTGACACACAAAAGCATGCTAGTGCTGAGGGCACAATGTCCCCATATATACCATGGTATTCAAAAACTAAACTTTTTATGCGGCAAATTAGAAAAAAAAAAACAAATCATTGAAGAAAATGATGTGTCTTAATAATTTTAAGTTATGACTGTCAGCATCAATAGAATAATTATTAAATAAATAAATAAATAATTAATTGAGTGGTGGGGCCAGCTTTGAATGACCGGTTGTGTGGGACCCACGCGAAAATGCTCAAGATCCTCTCTTTTTTGACCCGCCAGCTAGCAGTTGAAAATCTAGTTAAAAGTGGAAGCTTTTTATCACCTCATTCCTTTTTAAAAATATTCAACTTTGTGATCAATTTTATTGTTATCGTGATTTTTTTTTTGTAAAATATATTAATTTACAATAACTTGTTATGCTTCATGATGTGCATATGTAGGGATGACGTTCATTCATGAATTTATAAGAGTCATCAGGTGCGTTTAGAGAAAGCTACACTAAAGAAAAGTGAAGTTAATTAGTGGGGTCAAAGTCCAACCCATGATCGTGAGAGTGGAAAAATCCGACACGAATAGTTTGCGCTCCGACGGCGCTAGGCGCGAATAAGACCGCGCCCCCATCTTAGCTAGCGTAGTGCGGCCTAACCGCACCCCCCATCAAGGGGGTGCGGCCACCGCACCCCATGTGGGGTGCAGCCAAGCACAATCTTTCTCACTTTTGTGAGAATCTCCTTCGAGCCTTCAAAGGTTGCGAAAGACGACCCAGCATTCTCATTTTTGTTCTCAGAAAAAGAAGCGTTCAGCTTCCCGAGAGGTGATCTGTCACCCTCACAGTTTTCTCTCTCTTTCTACCATTGTAAAGAGCAGCGGGCTGTCGCGCTCGAGTTCTTAATCTCTAATTGTACCCCCCCCCCCCCCCCCCCCCCCCCCCCCCCCCCCAGAAGATAGTGGAAGATGACCGGCACAACTCAGGTCCCATGGTTTTTTCACCCTTTCCGGGTTTTTCAAATTAAAAGTCCTTGTGTCATTTACTAATTCACTCATTGACCGTTTGCTCGCTCGGTTTGCTTCCGAGCTAAGGTGGTTCAATTCGACCGGTCTACCAAAGCACTCGAGCGATCCGCAACACTCCATTTGGCACAACGGAGATGATCGTGAACCCTGTGATTGTGAATCGTCGTTCGTGAACCACTGACCTCTCGTAAGAAAGTACTTCATCCACCTTTATTTTCAAAACAAGTTTTATTTTCTCATTATCCGTCGCAACAAACGTTTTTGTCCAAACTCATCGGAGCAAAAACGCAACCCTAAACAGAGCCTTATATATGTCTTATTTAAGGGAAAATGTTTGGAATAAATTCTCAAATCTGAAAAAAAAAAATATGCCAAAAAAATAATATATTTGTATATACATTTTTTTAATTTCACATTATTTTACTAAAAAAAAAAACATGTAAGAAATTTGTTTCTTCCTTGTTATAGACTATGGTAGACTTAGGCAGTGCCTATTTGGGACAGAGGCTGCGGATCAGAGAGCGATTTCTGATTCGCAGCATCGGTAATTTTCTATTGGGGGCAGCGGCTGACGGGTGCGGTTTGTAGCGCTCCTGTGAAAATTCCTGAATTTGAACCGCGGGTAGGTGCCCGCGGTTGCGGATCAACTCCTCCAACCTCCGCGCCAAATAGGCCCTTAGTATCCGCACGAATGCATGGAATTTCGATACGATCCATCGAGCTGCCTCGTGGAAGGAAGAAGATCGCGAATCTCTGCAACGAATGTATTGCCTTTCAATTTACATTAACAAGATGGTCTTCACTCTAAATGGGCTTAAATTAATACAGGCCCAACAATAGCTAAGCCCAATACAAGAAAATCTACCCAATTGAGGCCCATGCAAGTACATAAACTGGGATTTCATTGAGTTAGCAAAATTTAAGTTTATTAATGCATATATATTATATACTATATTAAAAGGAAAAAGAGATCTTTGGTTAAACATTTAATTAATATTCCCTTTTTTTAATCTTGAGATAAAAAAAAATTAAGATTAAAAAAAAGAAAGAGAGAGAATTCTTGAGTGAGAAAAATAGAGGAGATAAAGAGAAATTAAATAAAAAAATACGAAAGTTGAGGGACCCATGAAGTGAGAAAGAGAGGGGGAGAGAGACATTAAGTAAAAAAAATATAAATATTAAATAAAAATATAAATAGATGCGGGCGCAGTCCGCCTGGATGTGGGCGCAACCCGCCTGAGTGCATCGGACAATATCATGCCCGGAGTACTGTTGTGGTTGGCTATAGGGGCGGAGCCCCGTTTCTCTCACTCGTGTGTGTGTGTGTGTTATTTTCTTAATAAATTTTAAACAAAGACATTTCAAGCTGCAAAGAGTTTATGCTCAGTTTGGGGGTTAATTTGTAGGTACGTTGAACGTACATGCCGCATGGTACGCGGGTTGCATAACGACTATCGATTAAGTTGTGTTTTTCTTTGATGTATGCATCACGAACGTTGAACGTATCACGCTCGGGTACGTTGAATGTACCAAATTATTGCTTAGGAGGCCGGTGGCGGCAGGGAAGGGAGTAAACGCCACCGGGGATCGGGAGTGGAGGGAGGTGGTCGGGTTCTGGAACAAAGCGATTTGTCCATTTGCTCGGAGAAATTAAATGGGAGCAAACGCCATCGGAGGGCGGAAAACAAACGCCCGCTCGGCCGGCTTTGCGTTGGCTGGAATCACATCGGAAGGCCGTCGGTCTCCCAACCAGAGCCTTAGTATCCACACATGTTGTTTTAAAAGCGAGTAATTAATTTTTACTAAATTTATAATAACGTTATTTCCTATATTTTTTCGTGCTCTGTTTGGCCAATAAATTAAGGGTGCTGCTATTAGCACCGCAGTTTTGGCTAGTCGCACAACACTTTCTTCTAATTTTTCGCGCCTTTTGAAAATACGCCTTGTACATGCATTTTTAGGAAAATTGTCCAACACGAAAGTTGTATATTTCGACAGGATCTACAACTTTAGTGTTGAACATTTTTCCTAAAAATGCAAGCACAAGGCGTACTTTTGAAATACGCCCAGATTTCGCGCCTTTTAGAAATACGCCTTGTATATGTATTTTTAGGAAAAGTGTTCAACACGAAAGTTGTAGATTTCGACTCGAAATCTACAACTTCCATGTTGGACAATTTTCCTAAAAATGCATGTACAAGACATATTTCCAAAAGACGTGAAAAATTAGGAGAAAGTGCTGTGCGACTAGCTAAAACTGCGGTACTAATAGCAGCGCCCTAAATTAAACTCATTTAATTTAAAAATATTAAAAAGGGCGCTGTTAATTAATGACACTACAAATAGGATACTCGCACTGCATTTTTTAGAATAAATTTATATTAGATTTTTTTCATTTATTTATAACAAATTTATCTATAATTACCCAAAATTACAGGTTGCACCCATGTATCTTTTGAAATTACAAAAAAACCTCCCCTGTGAGTTACATTTTCATAGCTTGCGTTCATAAAACCCCCCGCGTTGGGATATCGCGGGCGAGAACATGAAGTGCTCGAAGACGATTGGATTGTCACTTTCCTAACCTCTCGAGTCAGCTAAGGGCGCCGCGTACTCGCGTTCTTGTTGCACCATGAACAAACTCGATCTCAGGTTATAATTAGAATCTAGCCCGCCGTCATAAAATGTGCGGGTTTTTTCTCTTTTTAGAACTCATGCAACAATTGTATTTGAAATGACTCATGATTACGTGAAATTTTCCAATATGCGGGGTCTATCCTCAACATGTCGTCTAATGCGTAGAATCGCTGGTCTCTAAACACGCCCTCTAATTCGTGCAACCTAAAACTAACTTGTTATATGTGAAAGGACTCATATTATTACATATAAAATGCATAAGACTACAATAAAATATTATTATGAATAAAATGCATTTACCTATTAAATAAGCCTAATTTTGATTGGAGTAACCATAATGACATTAAATAATCCTTAATGACATTAAATAATGGCAATTGTTATCCGCATTATAGTTTTGGCTATCCGCACTTTTTTGTATGAGTTATTACGCGCTTTTTGAAATTAAGTCTTGTACATGCATTTTTAGGAAAAGTGGTCAACACGAAAATTGTAGATCTCATCGAGATGTACAACTTCCGTGTTGAACACTTTCCCTAAAAATGCACGCACAAGACGTATTGCCGCCTTGATTGAAACATTTGCGTAATCATAGCGAATTTTTGAAAATACGCCTTATAGATGCATTATTAGGAAAAGTTTTCAACACAAAAGTTTGAAAATACTTAAAAAAAACTTAATTTTTAGTTGGAGGTTTGAGATAAAGGCTCCTTATGGGACGGCGGCGGTGAGAAAAACTCTATTTCGACCGTCATCGTACTTTTTAGTTTGTTTGGATGAGGAACGTTTTCAAGAAAGTTGTTTGGGGTTTTTTTGCTTTTTGAGCAGTTGGTCCAAGATTGATATCTAAAAACCAATTCCATGCTTTCAACTTTTCCTCTTTTATTTGAGTGTTTAGGAAAGCAACGCGTCAATCATTCACGGCCTGTCTTTCTTCCTTCTCGCCGCTGCAAAGATTTCCTGCCGCAGTTCGCGATTCTTCACCCATTCTCGGTTATTGCTTCTCGCCGACGTCGTTGTTGACCTTTTGTAACATGCCTCTTTAGTATTTATATACTATTTACTTAACTATTTGATAAATGATTAGTACACAACACCTTTTTTATTATTAAAAAAAGCTAAATAACTATTATAAAAAAGTTCTTCTTTTAAATAGAAAAACGCAAAATAGTTTTTTGAAAAGCACTTAAATCGATATTTTCCAAACAATTTACAACTTTTTTAAAACAGCTTTCTGAACAATTTTAACACAATCACTGATTTCTCACAACAACTTTTTTCACCGCCGCCCGGCGGGGCCTCAAAGAGAGCAATTTCTTAGATCCCTTCAAAATTTTAAATTATTATATTTTAAAAAATACAAATTGGCTTCCTTATGGGCTGAGATTTGCGGGCCCAGTAAAGGCTAGCCCAGCCCAACAAACATATACACTAAACCAAGGCCCGTGTAAATAACTAAACTGGATTCCTTCGGGCAAAATCAAATTCTCCGCACGTGTAATTTTGAATGTCATTAATTAATTATAACTAAAACACATGTTTAAATTAATAATAATGTTAATTATATTTGGTTTATTATAAGCAATCTAGCACTGGCTTTCCCCGAGACGAGCGACGATGGTATCTATGTCGCTCGCTGTCTTCCATGAGGAAAATTTTTTGGTGCGTCCGATATTCACTCATTTATGTGCGTTTTTATCCACTAAATCATGTTTTTCGACTTAAATTTTATTTAAAAAAATATCACAAATATTAATGTGTGTATAATATTTGTGTGTATTTTTATGCTAATTTTAAGTACCATATTACTCATATTCTGATTACAACTGAAAAAAATACGGCTGTAAAATCATTCATTGCGATCGTAAAATTGCATTACGATTGTATTTTCATTTTCCGATCGTAATGCAATTTTACGACTGTAATGATGATATTATAGTTGTAATTTTTTTCAGTTATAATCAAAATATGGGTAATATAATATTTAAAAAGAGCGTAGGAATAAAAACATTAATATTTTGTGATTTTTTTGTAAAATTGTTTTGTTATAAGTCAAAAAATGTGATTTAGCGCATACAAATCACATTTGCGCACATAGAGGAGTGAATGTCGGGAGCGTCAAAAAATTTCTCCTCCCATGAGCAGCGCGTCCGGCGACCGCATCTCCGGCCTTCGTTCGATGTCCCATTGAATGGACAAACATAGAGCAAAATAGAGGGCGACGCTTCTTTTCATCACAATACGATGTTTGTTATTCGTTGGAAGAGAAGGTCGAAGGTTGACATTCACTCCTTTATGTGCTCAAGGTTTTCAAGGCGCTTCTTTTCGCTGGTGACGAATTCAGAAAATTAGAAATTGGGATGCATAAATATATATATACATATATACATATACATATACATATACATATATACATATACATATACATATATACATATACATATATACATATATACATATACATATATACATATACATATATACATATACATATATACATATACATATATATACATATACATATATATACATATACATATATACATATACATATATACATATATATATACATATATATATATATACACGAGTGATAGTGCACGCCCCCCCTCCCCCCCCCCCCCCCCCCCCCCCCCCCCCCCCCAACCCCGTGCCCCGCGCGACAGTACCCGGCTCGCGGAGGCGGGCTTTGCCCGCCCCTGGCGCGTTGCTGTCAGGCGGCCTTCGGCCGCATTTAGGCTTTATAACATGAGCTTTGTTTTTTATGATTTTGAGCTCGATTTGTATCTTATTTGAAAATGTGATGAACATGAAAGTTGTAGATCTCATCGAGAAGAATAACTTTCATGTTGATCACTCTTTGATTTGAAGCCGTTTATGACCCCGATTTAAGCCTCGAAAAAGGTCACGCCGAATCGGGAGCCTAAACGACTTCAAATTAAAAACTGATCAACATAAAAGTTATTCGTCTCGATGAGATCTACAACTTTCATGTTGGTCACTTTTTCAAATAAAATAAAAATTAAGGAGAAATCGTAAAAAATGTCACCAATCTGATTGGTGACGTCCCATTACACCATTAAGGGGATTTCCTTATATATAGTATATAGATATATATTTTAATACAATAGTACATACAAAGTTCCAAATTAATTTTGGAGGTGCACATAGCTGAGTTTTGTCTCCGAATAGTGAAATTTGGTTTGCGAATAACGAAATTTGGTTTGCGAATAGCAAGATTTTGATCTGCTTATAACAAATTGCAAAAAAAAAGGAGGTGCCAATGTCCCTTTTGCCCCCTCCAGATCCTCCCTTGCTTTTCGCGGCGATTTGGTGGCATTTTCACAAACGCAGTCATATATATTGCGGCGTTTGAAAAGCGCCGTGAAAGGCTATAAAACGTCACGATAGGTCTACTTGTTGTAGTGGATGGGCCCGCCCAAAAGGTATTCACCCAACACAACCTTAACAAGCCTCTATAATCACTTCTTTTGTGCGCCAATAGCGACAGTGTGACGTGCGTATATATGACAGATAGCTACTAAGCAACAACCCCGCAAAGGTCGTGAAGTCAAATATTTTGTACCCTTAGATAAATACGAATCAATCTCGATCGGAAAATGAACCCTTCCATTTGGTCCCAAATGACGAGGATCTCCATCCGAACGGCTGGATCGACGGTGAGAAGAGCAACGCTTCACTTTTGCATGATTAGTGCCGACTGCTGTCACTCTGGGGGTGGAATGCGTCGATGATCTGTTCCAAACCGCTATTTTTTGCGCTGAGTGTATTTTTGAAATAATATTTATGTTTTAATGAATTAAAAAAAATGAAAAATACAAAATCACATGAATATTATTTTAAATTTACATTTATTTTGATATATTATATATGCATAAGTATATATAGTTTCTATGAATATTTTAATTTCACCTCACACTATCTGTCTGCGAATTAATGCTCACATGCAGCCGCGGTGCCTTTCAATTATATAATAATAAATAAATAAATATAAACGATTTATTTAACAAATTATAATCTAAATAAATTAAATTATTTCTAAATAATATAATTATGCATGGAAGTCATGTATACCCAAGTGGTTGTCAAAAGGGTAGTTGACATAATTAACATGCCCAATAATAGCTGCTGGGGTCCACAAGCCCACTCCTCTAGTTAGGGTTTTTATGTGGTGGCGCCTTTGAAGTTAAGTCGCATCTGGACGAAAGACGCGCGATTTGGCACGAAAAAGTACATTTGTCTTCGTTTTATGGCTAGTCCTGCAGGTCATGCGGCGATTGCTCGCACAGTAGGGCTTGTGAGGGAACGATCGGGGCACCAACTTGTTCTGGGTTGCCATATATTTTCTTCGTCGGAAAGCCTCATGGTTGACCACACTGAGTCGAGATGTGGTCCTTGAAATGTCTTGAAGAGCTTTTCGAAGAACAAGAATGCTCCGTTTGTTCGACGATTTCGCTCTTACACGACAACGTTATCGCTCAGACACGACAACGTTATCGCTTAGACATGTAATAACTAAGGCTCTGTTTGGGACGATGATGTCGGTGAGAAAAGTTATAATCTCATTATCACCGTAATTTTGGAGGCGTTTGATTTCCTGGTGATGAGAAAAGTGCTTGCGCCAAAAAGTTGCTTTTAGGTTTTTTGAAAAGCAGCGAACTCTTTCACTTTCAGAAAAGCTAAAACTAGTTTTTCTCCATCTCATGCTTCTCTACTATAGATCAACATTCCTCTTATTCTCCTCCTACTGTTTTTACTACCATTATTTTTCTGACAGCTCTAATACCACCACTGATTTTTCGTCGCAACTTTTCCTACCGCCATGATCGTTCCAATCAGAGACTGAGCCTGCGTTTGGTTGAGCTTATTGGCTCTTGTGCGGCTCGGCCAAAACACAGTTTTACGGTTTTACCTATAGCTGTGTTTGGAGGAGATGTTTATTGAAACTCTTGGAGTGGACGTCTTGAATCCCACTCGTCCCCCCCTCCTGTCTCAATCGTGACCTCGGATTTGGTTTCGGGTTGAGCCGCGGATAGTGGAATTTGACTATCCATAGCCCAAATTTAGGAAGTCTATAAATAGACCCCTATGGGCACCTTGAGAGGGACACCTCTTCTTCCTCTCTCCCTCACGTGTTACTTGTGAGCAAGCACTCAAGCCCTCTGTCAGCTAAGACCGACATGCAAGTGCTCCTTAGTGCTCTCCACGGTGTCCAGACTCAGCATTGGCTTGAGAGGGGAAGCTCTCTTTGATCTTCCGGGTTTGTGGTGAGACCTCATCGCTGCAGCTCAAGGGGTATGTTTCGGGCTTCAACTCTTCTTACATGCAAGGTCGTTCGACTCTCAGCGACCGGTCACATGTTCTAGCTCAGGTAAAGTAAGGGTCAGCTGCATACCCGTTACGAACGTCAAAGTCAGTTCTCTGGTTTCAACACGGAGGATATGTTTATTGAAACTCCTATTTAAAAAAAAACCGTGTAGGTTTATGTCAAGTGTTAATCTTGAACACATGTTTAATTTATATGATTATATTCTAAGAAAAAAATTCATATGAATATATTTTTATTGCGTGTTTTTTTAATTTTGTATCTAAATTCCAAAGCTCCAATTTCACATTAAATATTAAAAATATATACAAAATAATATTGTATTGTTTTCTAATATTGACGATTGTTATCCGCACTACAGTTTTGGCTATCCACACTCTTTTTGTATGAGTTATTACGTGTCTTTTAGAAATATGTTTTGTACATGCATTTTTAGAAAAAGTGATCAACACGGAATGCCAAAACTTTCGTATTGAACACTTTTCCTAAAAATGCACGCACAAGACGTATTGCCGTCCTGATTGAAACATGTGTAATTATAGCGAATTTTTGAAAATACGGCTTGTACACGCATTTTTAGTAAAGTATTCAACACGAAAGTTGTAGATATTGATGAGATCCACAACTTTCATGTTGAACACTTTTCCTAAAAATGCATGTACAAAACGTATTTTCAAAAGACGTGTAATAACTTATACAAAAAGAGTTCGGATAGGCAAAACTGTAGTGCGGATAACAATCACCCTAATATTTATTATATACATGTATATATATCCTCGAGCGGTGCCGGGCCTGCCGGCTGGCGGCTGACGTTGTATGAAATTTCGGATTCCGACGTACTTTTCAAATAATTATTAATTAATATTATTAATTAATTTTAATTATCGTAATTTGGCTATTTGCAAGAAAATCCATAATATTATCATTAAGGGTCTGTTTGGGAGAAAGGAGAAGGAGTGGTGGCAAAAGGATGGTAGGAAAAGGAGCTTTTGGAAAATGTCTATTGCAAAAGGAGATCTGTTTGGGTGAACTCATTTTACAGAGATTTTAAAAAATGAGAAGCACTTTATAAACTGTTTGGTAAATCTCCGTTGTCATGACTTTTTTAAGCTCATTTTTCTCACGAGCGCGCATTTTTCGCCAGGGCGGACATTTTTCTCCGGGAGGCGCATTTTTCGCCCCGAGCGCGCATTTTTCACCCTTGCTCACATTTTTCGCCTGTGCGCGCATTTTTGCAGGTGCGCGCATTTTTCGTCCGGGCGCTCACTTTTCGTCCGAACGCACATTTTTCGGCCGGACGCCCATTTTTTCGCCCGAGTGCCCATTTTTCGCCCGGACGAGTATTTTTCGCCCGTACGCGCAATTTTTGCCCGAACGCCCATTTTTCGTCCGGGCTCGCATTTTTTCGCCTGGGAATGCATTTTTCGCCCTAGCGCACATTTTTTCGTCCGGGCGCGCATTTTTTTCCTGGACCCGCATTTTTTGCCCGGACGCTCATTTTTCGCCCGGACGCTCATTTTTCGTCAGGGCGAGAATTTTTCGCCCGGTCGCGCATTTTTTCGAACGTACGCACTTTTTTTCCCGTGTGCGCATTTTTCACCCGGTAGAAAAAAGAGCGGCCAGGCGAAAGAAATGTCGCCGGCGCAAAATATGCACGACCGGGAAAAAAATGCGGTCCCTGGCAAAAATGCGCGCCCGGGAAGAAAATGCGCTCCCGGGCGAAAAATGCTCGCTCGGGCGAAAAAATGCGAGTCCGGGCGAAAAATGCGGGCAGGGCGAAAAATGCGCGCCAGAGCGAAAACTGCGCGCCCGCGCAAAAAAAAATGCGGCCGCGCAATAAAAAGCGCGCCCGTGCGAAAAATGTGCGTCCGGGCTTAAAAATGTGAGCTTGGGCGAAAAAGAGCGCCCTGGCGAAAAATAGGAGTTCGGGCGAAAATTGCGCGCCCGGGCGAAAAATACTTGTCCGGGCGAAAAATGCGCGCCCGGGCGAAAAAATGGGCGTTTAGGCTAAAAATACTCGTCCGGACGAAAAAATGCGCGCCCGGGCAAAAAAATGGGCGCCCGGGAGAAAAATGCGCGCCCGGGCGAAAAATGCGCGCCAGTGCGAAAAATGCGCTCCCAGGCGAAAAAAATGCGCGCCCGCGTGAAAAATGCGGCCCGGGCGAAAAATGCACTCCTGGGAGAAAAATTTGCGCTCGGGCGAAAAATGTGCTCCCGGGCGAAAAAATGCGCGCCCGGGCGAAAAATGCGCGCCCGGCCGAAAAATGCGCGGTCGGGCAAAAAATTCGCGCCCGGGCGAAAAATGCGCGCCCGGGTGATAAAATGCGCGCCCGGGAAAAAATGCGCTTCCGGGTGAAAAACGCGCGCTCGGTCGAAAAAATGCGCGCCCAGATGGAAAATGCGCGTTCGGGCGAAAAAAGCGCGCCAGTGCGAAAAATGCGCTCCCGTGCGAAAAAAATGCGCGCCCGCGGGAAAAATGCGGCCAGGGCGAAAAATTCGCGCCCGGGCGAAAAATGCACTCCCAGGAGAAAATTTCGCGCCCGGGCGAAAAAATGCTCGCCCGGGCGAAATATGCGCTCCCGGGCGAAAAATGTGCTCCCGGGCGAAAAATGCGCGCCCGGCCGAAAAATGCGCGGTCGGGCAAAAAATTCGCGCCCGGGCGAAAAATGCGCGCTCGGGCGAAAAATGCGCCCCCGGGCGAAAAATGCGCGCCCGGGTGATAAAATGCGCGCCTGGGAAAAAATGCGCGTCCGGGCGAAAAACGCGCGCTCCGTTGAAAAAATGCGCGCCCAGACGGAAAATGCACGACCGGGCAAAAATTGCGCGACCGGGCAAAAATTGCGCGATCGAGCGAAAAATTCGCGTCCGGGCCTAAAATGCGCCCATCGGCGAAGAAATGCTCGACCGGGCAGAATAATGGGAAAATTTTGCTCTCGGGCGAAAATGCGCTAACCTTGTATCGGGATGAGGAAGTGCTTTTCGAAAAGGTTGAAAAGTAGGGGACAAATGACTTTTTAAAAGGAGGAGAAAAATGAGTTTTCCGCGGCAGCTTTTCCCACCGGTAGACAATCCAAACGTTTTTGTAAGTGCGGTGACGTTTTTCAGAAAACGGAAAGGAGCTAAAAAGCCCTCCCAAACAGGCCCTAATTAATTCACTATGTTGTGAAAGTGACAGTGATACTGTGGTATATTTCTTTTATTTTTCTAATATATAATTATATAATATAAAGTCAAATCTCTATTTGTTTCTCTATTTTGACCTTTATATTAATGAAGTTAGATAGGTTTAATATTCTAACACACATGTATATATATTATTCAAAGTTATATATATACTCAGGAGTGCCGGTGCAATGGGGTCCCTCGTGTCCCGCACGTGCCGGCACGAGGCACGATAGTACCCCGACCACGATATTACTTCGGCCAAAAAAGGAGAGACCTTAACCTTAAGACCTCTAGGATAACGTTGTTGCAGATCGCTTGAGCGTTCACACAGAATGATCAAATTGGATCGTCCAGATCGGATTTTACAAGTAAAAAAATCTTATTGTCAGCACTCTTTAACTGCTTATGCATTTGACTTACTCTCAAGTTAAGACGATCTGATTCAACTATTATGCTTGAACGTTTGAGTGATCCGCAACAGAAGTTGTTTCCGCGTCATATAACGAAGAATAGTCATTTTACTTGTTATTATTTTCTTTATATATATATTGTTTTCTCCCAAATGTTTTTATTTTTATGATTGTGTAATATATATATATATATAATGTATATATTATATATAAAATGTAGATATATATAGAAATATAGATTAAAGAAACTCTACTTTAATGCAACATCCAAGTTTCTATTATTAATATGTATATTATTATTATTATTATTTTATTTTGATAATTACTTATTAATTCTCTTTTTGCAGAAATAAAAAGTTGCTCCCCTTTTCAGCGGATATCCAACATCGTCGACTCCGCAAACCTTTCGCCTCTCTATTGCGAGAAAGAGGACAGTAACCCCACTCGCGAGCTGCACCTCGCCGGCGAACCGCCGTAGCTGACGCGCCCGTCCCTTATCTCGAGCTGGCAAGCCCGCCGGAGATCATAACCGGCGTTTTTGTCGGCCGTTAGGGTTTAAAATGTATAAGAACCAGCTGCAGGAGCTCGCTCAGAGGAGCTGCTTCTGCCTTCCGTCGTATACCTGCATACGAGAAGGGCCGGATCACGCGCCGAGGTTTAAAGCCACCGTTAACTTTAACGGCGAGGTCTTCGAGAGCCCCAGCTTCTGCACCACTCTCCGTCAGGCGGAGCACGCCGCCGCCGAGGTCGCTCTCAACGCCCTCTCCTCACGCGGTCCTTCCCATTCCCTCGCCGCCAGGATCTTGGTATGCAACTCCAACGGATAGTAATTAAAAACAAAATCACATTTTTATGTGCTTTTGCCCCAAATTTTTTAGCTATTCATGCTCTCTACAAGAGAATATTTGCTCTATATTCCACAAGTCTTTTAAATGTGCTAAATATACCAGTAGAATCAGGATACAGTGACATTAATGGTTACTCTGGTTAGATTTGTAGTTATATATTTCCATTTCTTTTCCTTGTTAGTAGGAGCATGAGTTCATATATCTGAATGAAGGGGAGTTTCTATCTGTTTATTTATTCAAATTTTAACTTTATGGCCTGCTGGATTTCGATGTTTATGTTGATGATGAAGTGGGGCAGCATTTGGATTGGGGATATATATGCATTTTTGATGAACTAAGCTATTTTCAAGCTACTATATTCGATATTTTCCACTTCGATACGGTCAACGGCTGTGCGATAAATGAATTTGTGGCGATGTCACACGTAAGAGGAGCTGAATGGGGGTCAAAGTTGAATGAGGTGCATAGTGGTCAAACTTATATCGAACCCGAAAGCTTAAGACTTCGTTTGGCGAGGTCGTGGCGGTCACAAACGTGGTGGTTATGAACCGTCGTTCGTGATCGCCCGACCTCACCTAAGTATCTTCAACCACTTTTATGTTCAAAACAAGTTATCTTTTCTTTGCAGTGGTCATAACCATTGTCTTGCCAAACATGCATTTTATGACGGTGGTGTTTTTGTCCAAACTCACCGGAGCAAAAAAGCTGCGCCAAACGGAGCCTAAGTTGTTGGGAGAGGACCAGGCACATGATATGTTTGCACCAACATATATTTCTCCTTATGATGCACCTCTCGTGTCGACTTGGGTTAGTGAAAAGAGCATTTCTCTTTAACTTTTATGACGGGATGCTCTTGGAGGTGTTTTGGTATTGTTAAGAGGTTCTTCTTCACTAATATTTTGGAATTCATGTGAGTATGATTCTCTTTTTCCTTAAGTCGGCATGGTATGACCATGGCTGATAGAATTTTTCATGTTTTTTTTTTACTTTGACATGCAAGGGAGGTTACATGTAATGAGCATTGAAATTTTTATAAACTATATATTTTCCTTTTTCTTCATTGTTAATAGAATATGTTAATGGATTCATATGGATTTCAACCCCATGATCAACAATTTTCGCAGGCCAAAATATCGGTGGAACTAAAATGTACTGACCGGTTTGAGACGGCTCTTAATGGGTCACAATTCGTATCTAGTTCCTGTAACACCAAGACTTAAAATACACATTATGTTTCTCAGGCCCTCCTTCCTTCCTTTCCCTCGCCCTAGCTTTCTTTAGCTCTTTCTCATCGGTACACGCTCTGAGACACCGTTGCCATTGTTGTCTCGTTTGTTGAAGCAACGATATTCGCCATTATGGACTTACTTTTTCCCACTCCAGTTTGTCCTCTTCCTTTCTCGTGCCCCTTGAGCCCCTCTGCTCTCTCAAAGGATCTATCAAATTAGGAGCTGGTTTGAATAGGAGAGGAACAATTTTGATGTTGGTTATTTTGCTTGTTCCAATTCGATTATGATCCCATTTTAGGAAATTTGGAACTGATAACGTTCGCTGAATTCTTGGTTTTTGTTGGAATCCGACCAGAATTGCACAGCACCCTTAGAGGACTAAAGTCCAACTTCTTATACTATCTTACATACATAATCAATGCATTTTACATTTTATTTTCATGATAATCATTTGCATCTGCAGAAATGGTTGCTGTTGAGTCTAACAAAAGCAAACCATGTATTTTCAGTTACTCTTGTAGTCTTGTCATAGTCTTATTCCCAAGGTCGGACTTCCTAATCCTTCATTTTTTTCATTACTTCTGTTACGAACAAGAACTTTCTGCGATCGTGAGGCAACAAAATGAGCACTCAAAGTAAATTACATTACTAAAACAAACACACGGGATACAATCCGAAGGCAAGCCCCTCCGGTGGTTCCAACTGGGGGGGGGGTTGCTTGGCATGATCTTGCCCTCAAGGTCGAGCCTCCATGTTTCCTCGGGATATATAGTAATGGCGGTGGCGGACAAGAGAGCTGCGATAAAAGGCAATGGTCGTTGTTGTGGCATGACAGTGATGGTTGCGATGAGCTGTGGATCAGATGAAGTTGTTATGTTGGATGAGATAAAGTTATCCGGTGGCCTGTGAATAAAAAAGAGACAAAAAGGTGGGTTATGTAGGAAGGTTAGTGGGGTCCATTGGGAAGGGGTAGCTGAAAAAAGAAGGGCACCGAAAACACGAGTAAATAAGGTCTTGCTAATTTTGCATAGTAGAGGGGAGTTTTTGCTAATTTTAGAAAGTAGAGGGCAGGTTCCTGTAATTATGCAAAGTCGCGGGGGTATTTTAAAAAGGAAAAGTGTATGAAATCTTTCATGTCTGGTTTATCTGAGAAAAAACTTGTTTTTTTAGAGTAATTAACTTTTCAGCTCTCTCCTTAACTGAAGCCATGAACCATACTATTCCTCATTTACTTTCTGTCTGTAACTATTCTCTGGAACAGCTCCTGACCCTTATATTTCCATCATACAAAAGCCATTTCTTCATTCAAGCATTTTCAACTCATTCCCCCATGTAAATAATTTTTACGGAGTTCGTTGAAGAAATTCTTACTGCGTCTATCCCTATCTTGAGCAGGACGAGACCGGTGTGTACAAGAACTTGCTTCAAGAAGTTGCACAGAGGGTGGGGGCACCATTGCCGTCTTATACGACCGTTCGCTGTGGCCACGGGCACCATATGTCTTTCTCGTGTACTGTGGACCTCGCGGGGATCTTGTTCACAGGCGAACCTGCTAAGAGCAAGAAGCAAGCCGAGAAAAATGCGGCCATGACATCATGGAATTCCTTGAAACAATGTAAGTTTGCCGGCTTAATTTTTTTTTCCTTGAAAGAAAGATTTTGTCAATGAAACTTGAGAAGGCGCTTAGGTCGTGTTTGGGAGAGCGGTTGGAGTGCGGTGACGGCTATGAGCGCAGTTATCATATTCGCAGACACTTTTTTCTTCTAAAATTATGTTTTATGCCAAAATGCCAGCAGAGTCATGCTTTATTGGTCATGAAGTCCCAATTCCAAATTTCTATTGCAATCGAACTATTTGATTTGCGAACAGCTCTACCTGGAACCATTTGGTTTTGTGCTGGATGCTTAGGTTCTAATATCGTATCTGAATAGGTTAGACCCAACTGCACACTCCCACACCACCCAATTAAAAAAATAATAGCTACAACTTTATAGACAAAATATACAATATTATAAAGGGCCATTTACCGGGACCTCCCCTCTAAGTTTGAAAAATTACAGATTGCACCCCTCTAATTATTGAAATTACAAAAACCTCCCCCTCAATGTTACAAAACATAACATTTACCTCCCCCGAGGTTCACATTTCATAACATCCATGCACAAAAATACCCCCCTCGGAATACATTTTCAGGGGGGTATTTTGTGCATGGATGTTATGAAATGTGAGCTTCAGGGGAGGTAAATGTTATGTTTTGTAACATTGAGGGGAGGTTTTTGTAATTTCAATAATAAGAGGGGTGCAGTCTGTAATTATGCTATCTTCCAGGGGAGGTTTTGGTAATTATTCGTATATAATTTCACATTAGGAAACTCATGCTGTCACGTGCCCTTAATATAGACCCTTGTCCCTCCGCTTGCAAACAGGGGTGTTCACGGACCGAATTGATTTGGATATCACTTCAATCGAATCTGAATCTCCCGTAAATTGTAGGCATTCCGATTCAAATTCGGATTCGTGTTAAAATCTAGTAGTTGAATTTAGATTGTGAGTAGGATCCGTGAGGTGTATGCAAATCCCTACGGACAGTGACATTAACATTCGTATTCGGATTCGAATTCGGAAAAAAGCGAATTTGAATCGATGCTCAAACTGTTCACAAACTATTTGATGTGTGTTCATTGTTTAATGAACTACACTTCGTTGAGGCATTCTGTTCTGCAACTGTCATGCATTTTGATCATTTGTAACTCCAATTGTTGCTCGAATTCATTTTTTTTGATCCTTTTGCGCGACAGTGGCGCGTCAAGAGTCGAGTTCGTTGTCCGAACCAGATAACAGCGACGAGCTCGAGCAAATCACCGTCGCTCGAGCGCTGCTGGGATACCGCCTGAAAGAAAAAATAGCTACTTCGACCAACCCGAATGCGCCTCCGCCGTTCCCGAAGAAGTTCCTGGTGCAGTCCGATAAGAAGCCGCTCTCGCCGCAGCTTTCGTCTTCTGGATCGAAGATCCTTTCTATGATTCGCCCCAGATCGAGCCCAAGAGCCAGGCCATCCTCGGGAGCTAATGATGAATATTGCTTCCAACTGCGCCCCGCCCGACTCGAGAACCAACCGCTCAAGTTCCACGCCGGAGTTTCGCCGTACATCCCCCTCCACCATTTGAGAATGCCGTGCGCCGGAGTGGCTCCGCCGGTGACGATAAGGACCTCGGTTCCAGTTTTCTCGTCCCCTCCGTTGCCGCCTCCTGCGGTTTATCCGCATTTGCCGACCGTTATGAATCAGTCATGGCGAGCGGCGCAGCCTGTTCGTATCCGTCCGGCCGTTCCTGTTTTTGCGGCTCCGCCCCCATTATTTCCGCAGCCGCAGCTCCAGGCGACACAGATGCAGGTTAAGGAACCGCCTGCTGCCGGGAGGCTTTCCGGGGCACAAATGCAGGTTGAGGAACAACAGCAGGCAACTGCGAGAGTCCAAGTCAAGGAAATGGACGGGCTTGCCTATATCGCCGCAGCTGATGACGCCGCTGCTCCGGTGAAGCCCGCGGCACCGCCGGAGATGGGCGGCGCGGCTGCTTCTAACGATCCCCCGCTTCGAGTGGCGGAGGACTTGAGAAGGCTTGAGCTCTGATGGAGTTGGTTTTCTTGTTTTGTTGTGTTGAGTTCCATTTTGTACTGCTAGGGTTTGCAAAAATTGTAATTGGTGGATTGGAATCCATCACAAAACATGAATATTAGTAACTCATGCCTGTGATTTTTGGGAAAATTCTAGATTTAAACCTAATTCTTGGGGCCTAGGGTTTATCTAGGGTTTTCTGATGTGGCTTGTGGAGGCCATTCATGGGTGCTACTTAAATGCGAGTTGGTTTGTTTATTCTTGTCTTCACCGTCGGCTTTCTCGTTAATGGTCGGGGTCGGTTTTACGTTTCCTCCGGCATTTCTTCTTACGAAGCGGTGTCCGTTCTCCTACTCGAGTTTTCGTCTAGTTGATTCATTTTGTAACCTTCACTGTTTTTTTCCTATATTTGTCACATATTCATCTTAGCATTTATATTTCTATCATTATCAATATAGATATTAATATTTTTTTAATCTTTTTGGTGCAGAATTTTTAGATCCTTAAAATATTGTTGGCATTGAAATGAATCTATGCTATATATATATATATATATATATTCAAAAACAATCTAAAAATGCAAATTTATTTTTGTCCAAGTTGAGTGTCTTATTCAGCCATTTTGTAATAATTAAAATGTAAATGATGCATTATAATAAAGTTTATTATTTAATTAATACAGCTTGAATCAGACCAAAATTAATTGTATTGTATTAAGGGATGCAAGGGTTGACTTTGGTATACATATACTCATTAGGGTTTCTCCTAGTAAGAAGCTTAGCACAGTACTCCCATTAACTCCATCCTTTCACTAGTAGAATTAGCACCGGTTTATCATCGCAATTTCGAGTCACGAAAAAGACATCACAACGCGAACTCCTGTGATCGGCCGTTCCATGAAACGCACCCCGTGCCGAACTAGTGGTTTCTCGTCACCGATGACCATTGTTCTGGTCGCCGCCACCGCTCCAAAAAGGCTCTTAGGGTCTGTTTGTTTCCTCTCTGAGAGTTGGAGAGTTGAGAATGAAACATCGAGGAATAGAGGGTGACTGTGTTCTCAAAAAAGATCAAAAATGACGTTTTAGAGCGGTGACGATCAGAATTGAAGGGCTACAAAATAATTTTTTTTAGCGGTGACATTTCCCCCGAGCGGAGATGAGCAAAAATACCAAAACAAACATACCTAATGCTTCTAGAAGAAAATAAAAATATAGAAGCAATTGAAATTACAAATTTTGTCCAATATTAATAAAGTCAAGCCTCTCAATCAATGACCATTTATGACTTACCAGACTAATTTATTCTATTCACACATACACCACTCATCTTTCATAAAAAAAAGGGATAAATTTTAATTTATTTTGAATTATCCTTTATAAAAATATTAACTCTTTCAATTAATCTGAGAAATTGAATTTAATTCTTCAGAAGATTTATTTTACTTCAATTTTCTCTAATGTAAGATTTACAAACTTTCAAAATCAATCATTAAAACTTCTCAACCATTGCTTTAATTTTCAATACGCTTTGCCATATCATATTCTCAACACGCCCTCTCACATATACGATGATTTGACCTGCACGAAATAAATTTCTCTCTTAAACGGATGGCATGACAACAAGCCGTGATATACCATGCATCAACCATGCATACATGAGCGGATGAAGAAAAATATGTATGACTGTATCTAAGTATCTTTTCAAACATTCATCACATGAGTACGAATAAAATACGTAAACAAAACTCTCTTTCATTAACTTTTACTATGAGCAACGATACTCAAAACATACTGCATGTCTTCACACTTTTCCTTATGTCTAACTACGGCCTTCACCAATCCAATAAAAATCTTTACCCATGCTTTTGCTCGCTCTTCGGCTAGCCTCTTTCTTTCATCCCCAATCAGTCTAGCTTTCTTCGGAGCACTCGGGGCCGCGTTCCCGAGCCGATACTCTCTAATTTGGCCACCGTTATGACGTGTAAACAGTTAAAATTTGAGAGGAATTCAAATCCACCATACACATGCTTTATATAAAATGATATAGGACTATACACTCAATAAAACTATAATATACTATAATATTATATATTTCAGAAAGGAGAAATCATTTCAAAATTAAATATTTTTCCTTTTATTTACTTTCTGCCGTCCACTCAAAAAAAAAAAAATCCGACTTTTGCAACCATCTGAAAGTGCATGAAGAAATACAAAGTATACACAGATGGAGATAAACAGAGACATTCCTCCTGGGGAAAATCACAGGGTTGGGGAAACTTGAAACATGACAAGCATAATTTTTTTTTCTTCGAAAAGTTACAGCCAAGCTGCGGACGAATCGGTAAAAGCAGTAAAGAATCCGAGTTCGACTCGGCCTTCGCGTCGTACAATTCGATTAGCTTTTCGGGGGCATTTGATTCATATGTATCTACAGAATGATGGCTGAAAGGTTCAAGCTTTCCATGAATAATCACAGGGATAAAACCTGAAGGAAAGGAAAGAAAGAGCACAAAAATGGTCATCTCTTTCTAATAACCATGCTAAATTAGGCAGGAAATAGAATAACAATTGCTTATTTAAAAGAAAAATCTGTTTTTTTTGTGTGTATATATATATATCCTCTCTAAGTTTGCAAAATTTCAGATTGCACCCGTCTATCTTTCGAAATTACGAAACCCTTTCCTGCAAGTTTACATTTCATAATATCCATGCACAAAATGACCCCATGAAAATTTACTCCAAGGGGGTCTTTTTGTGCATAGATGTTATGAAATGTAAACTTGCATGGGAGGTTTTTGTAATTTCAAAAGTTAGAGGGGTACAACCTGTAGTTTTGCTAACTTTCAACAAGAGTTTTGATAATCATTCATATATATAACGAATAATTACCAAAACTTCCCCCGGAAGTTAGCATAATTACAGATTGCACCCCTATTATTATTGAAATTATAAAAACCTCCCCTCAATGTTACAAAACATAACATTTACCTCCCCTGAAATTCACATTTCATAACATCCATGCACAAAATACCCCACCTGAAAACGTACTCCGAGGGGGGTATTTTTGTGCATGGATGTTATGAAATGTGAACTTTAAGGAAGATAAATGTTATCTTTTGTAACATTCAAGGGAGGTTTTTGTAATTTCAATAATAAGAGGGGTGCAATCTGTAATTTTTCAAACTTAGAGGGGAGGTCCCGGTAAATGCCCCTATATTCTATTGCAATCAATCTTCACCTGATGTTTTTGAACAAGCATGATTTTTTTTTTGAAACATGCACATTTTAAGTAATATCTATTTATAATGTTGCCTTGTTCATCTTAAATCATCTACAAAGGCCAATGAACACAATGCATAAACCCTAAAACAAGAAGGCTTCCACATCCCAAATTAGCACTTTGGGTGACATTATAATCATCCTTAATTATTGTTAGATATTTAGTCCTGAATTGAGAATCTCATGTTGCCTTGTGTACTTTAAAAGTTCTCTCTGCTCTCCACCTAACACCAACTAGTTTAGGTTGGATGCTTGGATCTCTTAATATGTATCAGAATTAGTTTTTGGTCCACATCCCTCTCCCTCGTCCCTCATGTCCCACGTGTTACGGATTGTGAGGGGGCGCATTATTCTGCGTGTTACTCATATGCTCTCAGGCCTCCCTACCTAGCAACAATTGATTTTAGGTTGGATACTTTGAGTTTTAATATGCTATCAAAATAAGCTTTGACCCGCAACCAACTCCCTCGCCCCATCATGTCCCACATGTTCCGTCACGTGAGGGGGTGTCTACGTCCACGCGTTCCGCCATGTGAAGGATGGGGTGGGGTGTATTGGATATTTATCCCACATTGGGAATCACATACCGCCTCGTGAACTTTAAATTATTATAGAGCCTATCCATCTAATACCAATTAGTTTTAGGTAGGATGCTCGAGTTCTAATATGGTATCAAAATAAACTTGCCTCGAATCCCCACTCCCTCATCCCTCATGTCCCACATGTTCCATCATTCAAAAGGGAGTCTAGTTTGGCGTGTTCCTACACGTGAGGGGCTACTGGATATTTTAGCCAAATTGTGAATCATTGTTGCCTCAGGTGCTTTATATATTCTCGGGCTTCTCCACCTAGCACCAATTGGGATTTGGAACGAATAAGGCATTATAAATATATTGTACAGAAAATGAGCATGTCTCAAATTTATTTTATTTTATGTTTGTTCATTAGGAGAAGGTTGATTGCAATAGCTTTGTATCTTCAAAACCATGCTCATTTTATGTACAATCTATATTTATAATGCCCTATTCATTCTAAATCATCTATAAAGACGAAGGAACAAGATGTCTAAACCCTAAAATAACAAGGTTTCACAACCCAGATTAGACCTTCGGATCACATCACTATCATCCTCACCGTTGAATATTTACTCCGATTTTGAGAATCCCAAGTTGCCTTCCAACTAGTTTTAGGTTGGATGTTTGGGTTCTATTATGTATCATAATAAGCTTGGCCCACAACCCAAGAGAAAGATGGGGTGATGGTTTATTTACCTCACCTTGAGAATCACATGTTACCTACTGTACCTTATATGCCATCAGACCTCTCCACATAGCACCAATTTATTTTAGGTAGGATACTTGAGTTATAATATTGTAACATAAGCTTGACCCACATTCCTCATATCCCACCGGTACCATCGAGTGGGTGTCCAATTCCATGTGTTCCGGGTGTTGGATATTTAGGCTTCATTTGGCGTGACATTTTTGCTCCGGTGAGTTTGGACAAAAACACCAGTCATAGAATGTATGTTTGGCATGACAATGGTTATGACCGTACCACCACCACCACCACAACAACACTCAAGCCATTATCCCACCATAGTGGGGTCGGCTACATGGATCCTTTGTCACCATTGCACCCTATCTTTAATCATAGCCTCATTAATACCTAAGTACATTGTATCTTTCCTTATAGTTTCATTCCAAGTCTTTTTTGGTCATTCCAAATCTTTAATCATGGACAACGGTTATGACCTTACCAAGAAAAAAAACTAGTTTTGAACATAAAAGTGGATGAAGTTCCTTAGGTGAGGCTGTGCGTTCACTGACGACGGTTCATAACCACTGCGTTCACGACCGCTACCGCCGCGTCAAACGGAGCCTTAGTCCACATTGGAATCTCATGCTGCCTCATGTATTATATATATATATTCTCGGGCCTCTCCACCTAATACCAATTTGTTTTATTTTGGATGCTTGAGTTATAATATATGATATAAAAATAAACTTGGCCCGCATCCTTCTTCCTCGTCACATGTCCCACGCGTTCCTACATTTGAAGAGGTGGATATTTAGCCCAATTTGGGAATCCCATGTTGCATGGTGTATTTTATATGTTCTTGGTCTCTCCACCCAGTGCAAATTGAATTTAGTTTGGATGTTTTGGTTCTTGTTGAAGCCATGCGACCTCAAAGAATTGAAGCCGCGCGGTCTCGAGCCAGCGGTCTGTGTGGTCTCCCAGAATCAGACCGCGACTTCTCCTCAGATGTGCGAGATCGCGCCGTATGAAGATCAGCGGTCTCCAGCTCCATCAAACAACAATCTGATAACCGCGGTCTGTGCGGTCTCCCAGAATCAGACCGTGACTTCTCCTCAGATGTGCGAGATCGCGCCGTATTAAGATCAGCGGTCTCCAGCTCCATCAAATAACAATATGATAACCGCGGTCTGTGCGGTCTCCCAGTATCAGACCGCCGCTTCTCCTCAGATATACCAGATCGCTTCATGTGAGGAGAAGCGGTCTGGTACCCCCGGTATCTCCCTTACGGGGGAGTGTTCGCCAGAGCGGTCTCACCATCGATCGGTCTCCTCTGTCACACAACCTTCCTCCTGTCGTGTGACCGCCCATCTTCTTTCCAGACGGCGGAGGTCGCCGCGGTCTCGTTCTCCCTGACAGCCCAGCTTGCTTTGTGTATTGTATTTGTATTTAGTCCCACATTGTGTATATGTATTTTACTCTTTCCCTCCTAGTCTATATAAAAGAGGCAATACTCTTGTAATACTTAGATTTTTGGAAATAAAATTTTCAAGTTCTCACATGGTATTAGAGCCAACAACGATCCTTGTGTTGTGAGCTCTCTCTCTTCGGCCGGTCTTTCTTCCTCCAGACCGCGCAATCTCCCGAGATTTTCGGTCTTCTAGCCGCGAGACCGCACGATCTGTCTTTCCTCTTCCAGATCTCTTCTCATGGGTACCCCTTCTGAGAATGTCCTCACCGCCACTCCTATGGCTATTTCTACCTCTACCTCAAATACACAATCGTCTGCTTCTGTTGCTACCTCCTCAGGTAGCGTGCACGTGGTTACTGAGGATAAGTGGCTTATTGATTCTGGAGCAACAAATCATATGACAGGGAACCCTCAACTCTTCTCACAGTTACTAGAAAACAAGAATTTACCTCCGGTTCTAACAGCAGACGGTTCTCCCTCACACGTGTGTGGGACTGGAATAGTTCAAGTCACTCCGACTATCTCTCTTAAGAACACTCTTTATGTGCCTACATTTCCTTGCAACTTGTTACACATCATACTGTTATTAGACATATTAGTCCCACACCTTGTACCACCACATCATATTCCATCATGATTAGTATAAATAAAGAGTGAGACCTCTATGTGAGACACTCAGTTTTTCTCTCAAACCTCCTAACATGGTATCAAAGCACGGTTAGGTTTTTTTTTTTCGTTCGATTTTCACGCCCGCGTCCAGCCCTTGTCCGCTCCGTCCAGCCCTCGTCTGCTCTCGCCCGCTATCGCCGGCTCTGTGCTTGGCAACCACAGTGGGAGGCGCCTCCAGTACCTCGACGATGCGTAACGCCGTCGATGCGTAATGCCTCGACGATCCGTCTGTCTCGTCGACCCATCTGCTCCAGCGATACCTACAGTCGCCGCCGATCCCTGGGCCAGCCCTTCATCCCTCTGCTGTCTCCATTGATCGAGCAGCCCTTGTCCAGGTCCCGTCTGCCAGGTTTCGTGATGTCTCCCTTCTCTACTGCCGCTGATGTGCTGTTTGAGTTTTCTCGTGCTGTTTGAGTTTTCTCATCTCCCTCATCGTAGCCATGGGCTCTTCTGTTACTCCCGCTACTCCTCCCGTTACTCCTCCGACCGTTGCTCCCGCAGGGGACTCTACCAATACTTTTCCTCCCAACGCGAGGATTGCTACCACTATCCTTACCTCCTCCAATTTTCAGTTATGGAAGAAGGGGGTTACTATGTCTCTTGCAGGCATCCGCCGTACTCACCACCTTACTCGTCTCCCAACTCATGACTTGGGGAGTACCGAATATGATGACTGGTATAGTGATGATTGCCGCATCTTTGCTCTTCTCCTGAGTTCCATGGATCCATCTGTCCAGCAAATGTGCAAAAACTGCGACAGCACCAAAGAACTATGTGACACTCTTCACATGATGTTCTCTCAGGCGAACAACCTCTCTCGTTGGTGAACTCTTCCCCAAGATAGCTGACCTGAGACAGGCCGCGCGTCCTGTTACAGAGTACTTTGCCGAATGGAAGGTTCTGGCTGATGAGATTTTAGACCTTTGGGAGATTCCCTCTACGAGGGAAGGTCATCAGGCTCAATGTGAACAACTGGTGCTTCTTTGGCTTTTGAATGGATTGGATCCTCACTTCTCCACAACGAAGACTGAAATGCTGGCGAGTCCTACTACCCTTCAGACTGCTAGTGTGTACCATCGGCTTACTAAGGCTGGCTCCATCGGTACTTCGTCATCCGCTCTACATACTTCCGCCGGCGAGTCGATGGCTCTTGCTTCACGAGGAGGAAGGGGAAGTAGTCGGGGGGACGCTCTGGCCGCGGTCGTGACACCAACGCAAGGCATTGTGCGCATTGCGGGCGTCGGGGACATACAAAGGATACATGTTGGCTGATTCATGGGAAGCCAGACTGGGCCTCCAAACCTCCTCCGCCTCGATCGGCACACCTGGCTGACTCTACTTCTGTACCTCCGGGATCGAGAACTGTTGAAATCTCCGAGGATGAGTACCGACGCTTGCAGGCTCTCCAGATTGACTCACCACCTCCTAGTGCGGCTGTGGCTCAAACCATTCAGCCTGTTTGTATCTCCCAGAGGCCGGTCCAGTGGCTGGCTGATTCTGGTGCTTCTGATCACCTGACTAGTTCCTCAGGTATCTTACACTCCTACAAACCTCATAGCGGAGCTTCAATTACTGTGGTTGATGGCTCCATGGTCCCTATTGTTGGGTTTGGTAGCTGCAATGTGACACCTGATATGACACTCTCCTCGGTGGCGCATGTCCCTCAGCCTGCTTACAACCTATTGCCTATTAGTAAGCTTACAAATGATTTGAATTGTATTGCTATATTCACCTCTTCTGGTTGCATTTTTCAGGAACAGTCGACGAGCCGTATTATTGGTAGAGGGAAGCTGCGTGGTGGCGTCTATGTCCTGGACGAAGTTTCACACCTTGCCTATACCGCGACCTCCACCAAATTCCTGGATCTTCATTATCGTCATGGTCATCCATCTATGCAGGTCATGCGTCGTCTGTATCCGGAGCTTGGGAAAGTTTCCACTCTTAGTTGTGAGTATTGTCTGTTTGCTAAACTCCACAGAGTTAGCTATAGTCCTCGTCTTGATGCTCGTGCTTCTGCACCTTTTGATTTACTTCATTCAGATATTTGGGGACCGTGTCCTGTTCCTACATTGTTAGGGCACAAGTATTGTCACTTTCATTGATGACTTTTCTCGTATGACTTGGGTATTTAATGAAAAATCGTTCCGAGCTACCTTCTATTTTTCAACATTTATGGAATGAAATATTTACTCAATTTTCTGTACGTGTTAAGTGTCTTCGTACTGATAATGGCCGAGAATACCTATCTCAGTCTATGTCTACCTTTCTTTCTGACAAAGGCATAATCCACCAAACCAGTTGCCCGGATACCCCTCAACAAAATGGTGTTGCCGAGCGCAAAAATCGGCATCTCCTTGAAGTCACCCGGGCAATCCTCCACCACAAACACGTACCCAAACACTTCTGGGGGGATGTCTGCTATGTGCGGGATGCTCGCCCTTCTGTCTCCAAACTTGATCCTCGTGCCCTGAAATGTATCTTCCTCGGCTACTCTCGGACCACTAAAGGATATCGGTGTTACTCTCCTGATCTCCACCGCTACATCCTTTCTTCGGATGTTGTCTTCCGGGAGTCCGACCCTTATCCCTCTCCTGGATCCTCTCATCCTGATCCCTCTCTTGATGCTCTATTGGTCCCTCGGCACGAACCTGCTATCATTTCACCGACTGATCTGTTGTCCCCCCTGTGGGGACGAGTTTACTCCCGTCGCTCTTCCGATAGTACAGTGGTGCCACCACCTCAGCCTACTTCTGTTACCAATGATACGACGACTGTTCCTCCAGAAGAACCTGCTACTATTCAGCCACCTAGCCCAGAGGTTCCTATTGCAGTCCGGAAAGGAGTTCGGACTTGTCGAGAGCAACCACTCTATGTTCACTCTTACAAGGGCTTGTCTGCTTCTTCTAGAGCGCTGCACTCGACTCTTGATCGATATCATCTACCATCGACCGTGGCGGAGGCCAAAGCTCATCCTGGCTGGGCGGCAGCCATGCATGACGAATTGACTGCTCTCCAACAAAACAATACATGGGACCTGGTTCCCTTACCTTCCGGCAAGAAAACGATTGGATGCAAATGGATATATTCTGTCAAAGTGAATGCAGACGGTTCGCTGGACCGCCTAAAAGCCCGCCTGGTTGCCAAAGGTTATGCTCAGACTTATGGCGTGGATTATGATGAAACATTCGCTCCAGTTGCGAAGATGTCCTCACTTCGAATACTCCTTTCACTTGTTGCCTTCCACCAGTGGGCCTTACACCAGTTGGACATTAAGAATGCTTTTCTCCATGGGCTCCTGGATGAGGAGGTTTATATGGAACAACCTCCTGGGTTCGTTGATGAGGGGGAGCGAAACAAGGTGTGCTGCCTCCTAGCGTCCTTATATGGATTGAAACAATCCCCTCGGGCTTGGTTTGCTCGATTCCGAGCTGTTGTTACCCAGTTCGGGCTTACCAAGAGCACTAAAGACTCGTCCCTCTTTTATCAGAACTCCTCGGCTGGTACTATTCTGCTACTGGTATATGTTGATGATATTGTTATCACAGGCAGCAACTCAGCAGGAATATCAAATCTCAAAGCATTCTTACACTCTAATTTCCAAACAAAAGATCTGGGCCCATTGCGGTATTTCCTTGGGATTGAGGTGATTCATGATGATCACTCTCTCTTTATTTGCCAACGAAAATATGCTCTGGATCTTCTATCGGATCTTGGGATGGCCAACTGTGGCCATATGGATTCTCCGCTGGAACCAGGGGAAAAGAGTCTTCATGCTGAAAGCAAACCTTTTGAATCACCAGAAAAGTACCGTAGAATTGTTGGAAAATTAAACTACCTCACCATGACTCGCCCAGACATTGCTTGTGCGGTCGGTAAGGTCAGTCAGTTCATGGCGGCTCCAACTATGTCTCAGTGGGAGTCCGTTCTCAGGATTATCAGATACGTGAAGAAGGATCCTGGGTTGGGAATATCATACAAGAGTCGAGGTCATTCCGATCTAGAGGCATACAGTGACTCTGACTGGGCAGGATGCTTAGCCACCCGGAAATCAACCACGGGATTCACTGTCTTTATGGGCGGCAATCTTATCTCCTGGAAGAGCAAGAAACAAACCACAGTTGCCAGATCTAGTGCTGAGGCAGAATATCGGGCTATGTCCCACACTGTTGCTGAGATCATGTGGGTGAGGCAGATTCTCAGTGAAATTGGGTATCCCGTTCAAGATCCCACTCCTCTATGGTGTGAAAATCAGGCTGCAATCCAGATAGCCACAAATCCCGTGTTTCATGAACGCACAAAGCACATAGAGGTCGACTGCCACTTTGTTAGAGGAAAGTATGAAGAAGGTCTTCTTTCGCTAAAGCATGTGAAGACCAGAGATCAAGTTGCAGACATTCTTACGAAAGGGGTTACAGGGACTCGAATGAACTATATATGTAACAAGTTGGGCCTGGGAAGTTCCCATGATCCAACTTGAGGGGGAGTGTTACACATCATACTGTTATTAGACATATTAGTCCCACACCTTGTACCACCACATCATATTCCATCATGATTAGTATAAATAAAGAGTGAGACCTCTATGTGATGCACTCAGTTTTTCTCCCAAACCTCCTAACACAACTTACTATCAGTCAAGACTCTCTCAACAGTTACAATGTTCTATTATATTTACTCCGACTAACTGTTATTTTCAGGATCTTCACACGAAGGAGACAGTTGCTACTGGGACTGAGATTGGAGGCCTCTACTTCCTTGACGTTCTTGCTGCTCACTCTGCTTCCACAGTCTCTGATTCTCTCCATCAATGGCACCTCCGTCTTGGTCACCCTCCACCTCGGCTGCTGTATCAACTTCTACCTCACCTCACCAACGATACCTCTCCTCTCAACTGTGAAGCTTGTCAACTATGAAAGCACCATCGGGCTTCCTATCCTGCCAAACATGGTCGTAACTCGACTCGTCCCTTTGATCTCATTCACTCCGATGTCTGGGGTCCTTCTCCTACCAAGATTGTGGGTGGGAGTAGTTTGTATTTTGTTACGTTTATTGATGACTTTTCTCGATGTACTTGGGTGTATCTTTTAAAAGAACGCTCAGAACTTTTTACTGTTTTCTCAACTTTCTATAATGAAATTTCCACTCAATTTGGAGTGTCTATCAAAGCTATTCGCACTGATAATGCTAAAGAATATGTTTCTCATCAGTTTTTTGAGTTTTGCATGAGTCATGGTCTTATACATCAAACTAGTTGTCCTTATACTTCTCAACAAAATGGGATAACGGAACGTAAGAATCGTCACCTCCTCGACATGGCTCGCACCTTACTCTTCCAGATGAATATGCCCAAAACCTATTGGGGCCATGCCATCCTCATCTCCTGCTATCTCATTAACCGCATTCCCTCCACCCTTCTTCAAGGCTCCACACCCTTTTCTCTACTATATCCTACCTCGAAACCTTTCTCGTTACCTCTAAAAGTCTTCGGTTGTACTGCGTTTGTCCACACTCCTTCACCAGGTCGGGACAAACTCTTCCCTCGGGCAGTTAAGTGTATCTTTGTTGGTTACTCTCCCACTCAGAAAGGTTACCGATGCTATGATCCTCTTCTTCGCAAACAATATGTTTCCGCTGATGTTACCTTCTTTGAGACTATACCATACTTTCCTAACTCTTCCACCTCTCTGCCTCCTGCAACTCATCCAACACCACCTCTCATTTACTCCCCACAGAAACCACCTACTCTCCCAACTCCACCGCCTCTTCCTTTAACTCTACCACCGACAGAGTCTCCTACCACTTGTCCTCCTACTTCGGGGCCTCCTATCCCAACTCTTGGGCCAACACTATCTTCTTCTGATGATGACTCTAATACAGTCACCACTGAAGACCTCTCTATTGCCCTTCGAAAGGGAGTTCGCTCATGTACGCAACATTCTATTCATGATGTTGTGACCTATGCTCAACTCACCCCCTCTGCTAGGGCGTTTGCTATTACTATTTCAGATACTGTCATTCCAGCTAATTATCAGGATGCTCTTGCTATCCCACAGTGGAAGGCTGTCATGGATGAAGAAATAACCACTCTTCAGGACCGTATCACGTGGACACTTATTCCTCCGTCTCTTGGGATAGATGTTGTTGGATGTAGATGGGTCTTTGTGATCAAATACCGTGTCGATGGCTCTATCGACCGATACAAGACTCGCTTGGTTGCCAAAGGTTTTACTCAGACATATGGAATTGACTTCTTTGACACTTTCTCCCCTGTCGCTCATCTTACAACCATCAGGGTCCTCTTCTCTGTGGCCATCAACAAAGGGTGGCGACTCTCTCAAGTAGACGTCAAGAATGCTTTTCTTTATGGTGATCTTCAAGAGGTTGTTTTCATGGAGCAACCTCCAGGGTATGTTGCTCCGGGGGAGACTCGTGTATGTAAGCTAAAGAAGGCTATCTATGGTCTCAAGCAAAGTCCTCGCGCCTGGTTTGAAAAGTTTAACGAAGTAATCAAGGTAATTTGATTTGTCCGCAGCTCTGCAGATCACTCTCTCTTCATTCGCAAGACCTCTCATGGAATGGTAGTTCTGGCTGTCTACGTTGATGACATCCTTCTCACTGGTGATGATATTGAAGGTATCACCCTTACAAAGAAACATCTCATTCAACACTTTGTAACCAAAGACATGAGGACTCCAAAGTATTTTTTGGGCATTGAGATCTCAAGAAAGCATAGCTCTGTTGTCCTCTCACAACGTAAGTATGTTATTGACCTTCTAAAAGAAACAAGTCTTCTTGGTGCTAAACCTGCTAAGTATCCAATGGCAATAGGAGATGACAAACTCTGGAATGACAACTTTCCTCTTCTACCTAATAGCACTAGATACTGTCGTCTTGTAGGCAAGCTCATCTACCTAACTGTAACAAGACCTAATATCTGTTATGTCGTTGGGAAGGTCAGCCAATTCATGCAAGCCCCAAGGGAATGCCATCTTCGTGCTGCTCTAAAGATATTTGAATACTTTAAGGGATCTCCAGGAAAGGGACTTCTGTTCCAAAGAAACAACCATCTCAAGATAGAAGCCTACTCAGATGCTAGCTACGCTGATGATAAAGGAGACATGAAATCCACGTCTGGGTTCTGTACATTCGTGGGAGGAAATCTTGTGAGCTGGAAGAGCAAGAAACAAGCAGTAGTATCCAGATCAAGTGCTGAGGCCGAGTACAGGAGCATGACCCAAACTACATGTGAATTGAAGTGGTTACGAACTCTCCTTCTAGACTTTGGAGAAGTTTACAACCATCCCTTGCCAATGTTCTGTGACAATAAAGCTGCAATCTATATATCTCAAAACCCAGTCTTTCATGAGAGAACCAAACACATTGAAGTGGACTGTCATTTCATCAGGGAAGAAATCTTGAAGAAACAAATCTACACTCCCTTCGTAACTTTGGATAAAGAGCTGACTGATATCTTCACCAAACCCATATCTTCAACCTTCTCTGATGTGTGTAACAAGCTAGGCATGATTGATATATATGCTCCAACTTGCGGGGGAGTGTTGAAGCCATGCGACCTCAAAGAATTGAAGTCGCGCGGTCTCGATCCAGCGGTCTGTGCGGTCTCCCAGAATCAGACCGCGAATTCTCCTCAGATGTGCGAGATCGCGCCGTATGAAGATCAGCGGTCTCCAGCTCCATCAAACAACAATCTGATAACCGCGGTCTGTGCGGTCTCCCAGAATCAGACCGCGACTTTTTCTCAGATGTGCGAGATCACGCTGTATGAAGATCAGCGGTCTCCAACTCCATCAAATAACAATCTGATAACCGCGGTTTGTGCGGTCTCCCAGTATCAGACCGCCGCTTCTCCTCAGATATACCAGATCGGTTCATGTGAAGAGAAGCGGTCTGGTACCCCCAGTATCTCCCTTACGGGGGAGTGTTCGCCAGAGCGGTCTCACCATCAATCGGTCTCCGCTGTCACACGACCTTCCTCCTGTCGTGTGACCGCCCGTCTTCTCTCCAGACCGCGGAGGTCGCTGCGGTCTCGTTCTCCCTGACCGCCTGACCGCCCAGCTTGCTTTGTGTATTGTATTTGTATTTAGTCTCATATTGTGTATTTGTATTTTACTCTTTCCCTCCTAGTTTATATAAAGGAGGCAATACTCTTGTAATACTTAGATTTTTGGAAATAAAATTTTCAAGTTCTCACGGTTCTAATAATTATCGACATGTTAATTAAGTACACTCTTGAATAAGAGAATAATGGCAACACGATCAATTAATCTTTATTAAATAAAAAAAGAAGGAAATATAAAGCTAATAAAGATATACTAAAATGAAGCTTTGAGAATTCTTACTTCATCTTGATGCCAATGACCAGAAATTCAGGAGAAATGAAGGGGACACCGCGAACCAACTGATGAAAGCCATGGCAGTCGCAGTTTCAAAAATTGCGCAGTGATTCACGGAGCAGATGTTGAGATCATTGCCAATTAAAACGGTGATGCCCGCCGATGCGCAAGCCGCTGCAAATGTTAGCGTCGAAGTCATCTGCAGTACGATGAGAAATAGAATAGTTATTGCCATGAAAGTAAATATAAATGCCCAGAGTTTGCTGATTTCACTGAAAATGGCATTAATCTTTTATGAAACCACTAGAGGTCGTGCACGGGTATCCAGTGCGTAGTGTGCAGCAGCGAGAGTATCTGGCCACTGCATAATGCCCCTAGCAAACTCTTTTTTCGCTGCACACATTAAATATAGCATATATATAATAACAAGTTGGCATGATTTTTTTCATAATCTATGATCTACTCAATGCATTTTTCGCCACTTAGTGCGACCTTTTAGAGATCATTTGATCATGTCACGAAGGAGTCTCAGACATCATAAAATTCCTCATCAAAATCAACTGAAAGCCTGTGGAATTCTAATAACACGAAATCTTAGCTTCAATATACACAAAATGCTTACAATACATAATATAGATCATGAGGTTTGTGACTTTGTGTTATGTTAAAGAGTAGTATCTCACCCCATCTCCGACTGCAAACAAAAAATTGAGCCCTGGATTCCGCAAACTCCGCTTGACTAGGAGAGCATATACGTCCAGGAAAGCTAAGGTAAGGCTCCATAAACATTGCAAGATCGTCACTGCTACAAGATAGCTGTCAAAAGAGCGAAGTTACAAACTGCAATCCTCAAATTCTAACCCATGCTTGAGCACAAGTCGTGGTGTATCAAAAGCACGCTCACAAAAAACAAGCATTTACGTAGAATCCTCTACACAAATTAATCAAGATAGAGTGAGATCAAAATGCAGTGGGCGGATGAAAATATTTAACATTCAAGTTTACAAAATGCATATACAAAGAAAAACTATGGATATTGTGAAACATCTAGATGTATTGATAATGTTGAAAGGGTAAGACCAATAGATTCAGGAACAGAGGGAAGGCTTTCTGATCCAACTCATCAGCTAAAGGCAAAGCACTGCAAAATTCTGTATGTCCTCTATCTCTAGTATAATCCTATTCTGAAATTTAAATTATTGAAAACTTAGGCAACCTAAGTGCAAGAGTAAGAGATATACATGCAATAGGAGATGCTGCCAAAATAGAATAAATGAAATGCTACCAAAATACAATAATTGAAAATCACTTGACAAATGCAAGATAAACCAAGCCACTGGCTATGAGTTGTTGGCTCGTTCTTCAATAGACGGGCGGTAAGAGATCGCAGTCTCCTCCGACAGCTTGAGAGCTCACGGTTACATGTTCTATTTTACTTCACAATGCGGGGATAAACCAAGCCACTGCCTACAAGTCAATGGCTCCTTCTTCAACAAGCACACGATCAGGGATCGCACTTTCTTCCCACTGCTTGGAGCTCACAGTTTCATGTCTATTTCACTCAGTGGGTATTTTCACATTTCACCCATGTACTAATTCACTATCGGTCACCAAGAGTATTTAGTCTTGCAAGGTGGATGATTTATACGAGATTCCATATGCCACAAGCTACTTGGGCCAGGGCATAAGCTAGTGAAGGGATATAACTCAACAGTAAAGTGCCACTTTGACATGGTGGAAGTCATTAGTTCGAGCCTGATTATCCCTAAACCCAATGCGAGTTTTTCAATTTGGACCTGCTCCCCCGCTGTGATCGAACGAGAATGGATAAAAAGTTTGTAGAACTAATGTGATAGGATAGTGATGGAATGCGAGCGAACTCCAGGCTAATATGAAGCGCGTGTATAGAAGACTTCTTGTTAAAATAAAATGGATTAGTTGCATTTTGCGAATTTAAAGAGCTAAGTGATGCTAGCTTGCTTGCAAAATCCTGCTTATAACAATACAAGCTTATTTGTTAGAACAAAGAAAGAATTTAAACACAAGTGAGTGACTTAAATACTAACTAATGGAAGCATCTTATACCCCTGGCAAAAATCTAAAAAAAGGACTTTGATTCTGGGGATAAAAGCAATACTCCTGAAGAACTTGTAATCACATCTAAAAGCTATACTTGAAAATTAGGGTGTAAAAATGCATTAAAATTAGTTGCATTTGGCCTTGAAGACCAAGGAAAATTGAGTATTTGCACAGTTGATTTCTCTGCAGATAAAGAAAAATGACCAAAAAATGTTATTTTGGAAGTTGGGCATGATACTTATTACTTATACGGTTTCATTTTGGAATTTAAAGTTTATTTAGGGCAATAATTCAATATAAAATGCAAGTACATCATAATATGAAGCCTATTAACGCTACACTGCTGGCTACAGAGCTATCAAACCACTCATCATGTAGCATGTTTTGTAAAGCAGTCAAATTTGACGGCTATATTGGACCTTGAGGTCACACGGCTTCTTGAGTGGAAGTTAAAGGATGCTATAGATCTATATATCTGTAATAGGGTGTTACAATTAGGGCAAGGGTGATAGGCTGCGTCGTATTCCCCTCCAATTTCATTCACTCAAAGATAATATTACATAATAAAACACATAAACGAAATAACGGAAATAATAAAGTCATAAGGGTTCGTTTGCCGCGTCCTCAAGCCGCGCCCGGATCCCGTACGCGTCTCGTGCACACCCGTGCGCGTCTCATGGACACCCGTGCGTAGCGCTTGCCGATGATGGGGTCTTCCGCACTCGTATCAACACCCCGGGTTCCACAACGACCTTGTCCTCAAGGTCGAAATCCGGAAACTGGGCCTTAATCTCCTCCATCAGGTTCCACGTGGCCTCCTTGGCTGGTTGGCCCTTACACTGGATGAGAATCTGTCACACTGGTCACCCTTGAATGTCTTCGATCCGTGACCCCAAAACCACCGCCGGCTCGTAGAATCAGCCAATAATCCGTCCGGTAATGTAGCCTGGAGGGGGTGAACCCCCAATGCCTTCTTCAGCTGAGAGACGTGGAAAACAGAGTGAACACGACCGTCAGGGGGTAGCTGCATGCGGTAGGCCATGTCCCCAATTTTTTCTAAGATCATGAAGGGACCAAAATATCGGACCGAGAGCTTGGGATGTATACGGCCGGCCAAGGAGCTCTGTCTGTGTGGTCGCATTTTGACGAACACCTTCTCGCCCGACGAGAGTATCAGCTCGCGGCGATGACGATTGGCCTGTTGGATCATGAGCTGTTGGGCACGTGCGAAATGGTGCTTCAGTTGGCGGAGGCCCTCGTCCCAGTCCTGGAGGTCAGCGACCAGGGCTTGTACTCGACATTCTTCGGGTAGGCCACGCGGTATCAGTGGAGGCGATCGCCCGTAGACCGCCTGGAAGGGGGTGACGCCCGCGGCAGACTGATAGGACGCGTTGTACCATAGTTAGGCCCATACGATCCATTGGGTCCACTGCCGGAGCAGCTTAGTCGAAAAACATCACAAATACATGCCCACGCAACGATTGAGGACCTTCGTCTGCTCGTCTGTCTGTGGGTGGTACGCGGTGCTGGTGCTGAACCGCAACTTGGTGCCATGTAGATGGAACAACTCCTGCCAGAAGGAGCTCATGAATACTGGATCGTGGTCGCTAACGATGGAGTGGGGAAAACCGTGGAGGCGGACCACCTCCCCAATGAAGATCCTTGCGACTGAGCTGGCGGTGTAGGGATGCCGAATAGGTATGAAATGCCTGTACTTGTACAAGCGGCCCATCATGACTAGAAGACAATCATAGCCCTAAGAGCGGGGTAAGTGGGTGATGAAGTCCATGCCTATATCTTCCCAGACAAGATTGGGCACGGGTAGGGGTTGGAGGAGACCGGCCGGTGTGAGAGTCTGGTACTTGGCCTTCTGGCATGTCAGGCAGTTGGCCACAAACTGCTGCACGGTCCGCATCATGCCCTGCTAGTACAAGGTAACAACAGGTTGGGCAATGGTGATAGTAGGATGTGAGTTACGCAAAAGGGGTTGATTGAACAAAATCACCTTGGGGAAGAGGTAGAACTAAATCAGAAAAAAGATCTTCAGAATGATAAGGAAAGTCAGAAACGTGAAAAGGGAACTAAGTTTTATGAAAAACAACATCACGAGGAAAAAAATTGTCTGGTATGTAAATTATAAAGCTGATAGCCTTTATATCCTAAAGGATAACCAACAAACACAACAGGAGCGACTCTTGGATGAAATTTTGTGCGATGAACTTGAAGAGTCGCAGCAAAACATAATCATCCAAAAGTTTTGTTAGAAGAATAATCAGGATCCCGATTGTATATAATGTTAAAAGGAGATTATCCGTGAAGAAGAGGGGCAGGGAGTCTATTAATGAGATAAGCAGCAATGCCTATACATTCTCCCCAAAAAGAGATGAGGAACTTTGGATTGAAAAAACTGAGCTCTAGCGATGTTTAATAGATGTTGATGTTTGTGTTCAACAATTGAATTTTGTTGTGGTCTTTCAACACAAGAAAACTCGTGGATAGTTCCTGGTTGCTCAAGAAAATCGGTCAATGCTAACTCTTTGGCATTATCAGAACAGAAACGTTAAATGATGATGGCAAATTGAGTTTTAGTCATGTTAAAAAATTTCATAATAGCAGGGGACGCTTCAGATTTAGTTTTAAGAAGATATATCCATGTGTATCGAGAACAATAATCCACTAAAGTTAGAAAAAAAATGTTTGCCATCATGTCTTATGGTGAAAAGCCCAAACATCACAATGCAACAAATCGAAAATAGAAGGAGAAACATGATTATTGGAAATAAAAGATAAAGAGTCAGAATTTTGTTAGAGGGCATACAATGCAATTATCAGAAGAAAAAGTAGGTAAGGAAAAGGAATTTTATTGCTCAAAAGTTTGAGAATTTTGTTGGACAAATGACCAAAACGATTATGTCATATAGTTGCATTACAAGATGTAGAAACTGTATTAACGAGAGTTGAAAAAGTGGGAAACGTTGTAGCAACATCAATTTAAGTATCCTGAATAATTGAATTACAAGACAAGCCCAACAACAAGATTACCCTTGCCAATCTTCTTGGATTGCTTGGTGTCCTGAATGAGAAACCAATCAGGAAAAACAACTAAATAGTCAGTTTTATGTAATAAAACACTTACAGGGATTAAATTGAAACGGAAAGACAGAACGTATAGGACATCATGAATGATTAAATCTTTATTTAGTTGGACACTGCCAATGGGAGTAACAGGAAGAATGGATCGATTTGGTAATGTAATGAAACGATTTGTGACTGGGGTATGTAATGCGGATCCAGGGGGTGCGGCGGTACAGATTACGGAAGAGGGAATAGGAACCGGGAGAGAGAGAGAGAGGGAGAGGGAGAGGAGAATCAGGTTAAAGGGGAAGATCAAATACTAAACCGGGATGCATAATACATGTTTACGCCTCCTCTTATAGTGATGAGGAGCAGGTACAAAAAGGGAAATAACTTAAAATAGGAAATAACTTAAAACAGGAAATACAAAATTACTAAAAAAGGCTCAAACAAATAAAGCAATAAATAATTCTGCTGGCAAATAAGGAGACCCATCAATTGTCAATTATTTCCCGCGGAGCCGGTATTCTCTCCCGCGGATTCAGTTGGGCCCACCACCACTCGCGTTCGACGCGTGTATACTCGAAAAGGGGGCTCGTCGTCGTGTAGTTCCGTAACAATGCCGCCATCTGGAAATTGTGTCTTGTCCTCAAGGCAGTAGTCGGGGAACTGGCGGCGGAAGTCATCCCTGGGAAGCTACGTCGCCTCCGAGTCAGGGCATCCGGCCCAAGCCACAAGGACCTCCTCAGTCGTGTGGTCCCCCGGGGTGCGGTATCGGCGATCGAGGATCGAGGCGGGGTAGTGGGGTGCCTCCCCGGAAAGGTCGAGGTCGGCCGGAAGATGATCCGCGGTGGCATGTTCGCCCACCGCGCGCCGGAGCTGCAAAACATGGAAGACCGTATGGATGCGGCTCCCGGGTGGAAGGCGGAGGCGGTAAGCGACCGCACGGATGCGAGCGAGGATCTCAAAGGTGAGGCCAGCTTCTGCTGAGCCCGTTGGAGGTGATGCTTCAAGTGGTCCAAAATAGTGTCCCTGTCGCGAAGAGCTGAAGCTAGGCTCTCCACCTGGCATTCCCCTGGAAGGTGGCGGACGATGGAGGGGGGGGGGGGGGGGGGGGACGGCCGTAAACTGCCTCGAACGGGGTGGTGCCGGCAGCCTGGTGGTGGCTGGTGTTGTACGAGAATTCGGCCCACCCGAGCCACTTGGCCCAGCTCCGCGACTGTTCTCCCACGAAACAGCGAAGGTATGTCTCCAAGCATCGGTTGAGCACCTCTGATTGGCCGCCGGTCTGGGGATGGTACACGGTGCTCATGCGGAGCCGGGTACCCTGCAGGCGAAAAAGTGCAGTCCAGAAAGTGCTCAAAAAGAGCGGATCTCGGTCGCTGACGATCGATCGGGGAAACCCGTGGAGACGTACGACCCCTTGAATGAAGCTGTCGGCGACAGTGGCCGCCGTAAACTGCCTCGAACCGGGGGGGGGGGGGGTGACGGCCGTAAACTGCCTCGAACGGGGTGGTGCCGACAGCCTGGTGGTGGCTGGTGTTGTACGAGAATTCGGCCCACCCGAGCCACTTGGCCCAGCTCCGCGACTGTTCTCCCACGAAACAGCGAAGGTATGTCTCCAAGCATCGGTTGAGCACCTCTGATTGGCCGTCGGTCTGGGGATGGTACGTGGTGCTCATGCGGAGCCGGGTACCCTGCAGGCGAAAAAGTGCAGTCCAGAAAGTGCTCAAAAAGAGCGGATCTCGGTCGCTGATGATCGATCTGGGAAACCCGTGGAGACGTACGACCCCTTGAATGAAGCTGTCGACGACAGTGGCCGCCGTGTATGGATGCCGGAGGGGAATGAAATGCGCATACTTCGAGAGCCGGTCGACCACGACCAGGATGCAGTCGAATCCCTGAGAGCGGGGTAGCCGAGTGATGAATTCCATGGCGATGTCGTCCCACACACGGTCAGGGATCGGAAGCAGTTGCAGTACCCCCCCCCCGGAAAGACTGCTTCGTACTTGGCCTTTTGGCAGATGAGGCAGACGGCTACGAAATCTTTGACCTGTCGGAACATGTGAGGCCAATAGAGAGAGGCCGCCAACCGGCGGTACGTCCGGTACGCCCCGACATGACCTCCAAAAGGAGACGCATGGAACTCGGCCAATAATAGGGGAATGCTCGGGGAGGACGGAGCGAGAACGAGGCGGCCTTTGAAGAGGAGGCGGCTGTCAACAAGAGAGAATGGTGGGTGGGCGGTGGCATCTGCGATGAGGGCCGTCCGAATCTTGTTGAGCGTCGTGTCTGCTTCCACTTCCCGTTGGATGGTGTCTGCGTCCTCCCAGACAGGGCGAGAGATGGCGGCCAGTATGGGGTGTCGCGAGAGAGCGTCGGCCGCGTGATTGTCCTACCCTGGTCGAAACTCGATGCTGAAGTCGTAGCCCAGAAGCTTGGCCACCCACACCTGTTGGGTGGGCGTAGCGATCTTTTGCTGCAGGAGGTAACAGAGGCTATGGTGGTCGGTACGGACTACGAACCGCCGGCCTAGGAGGTACGGTCGCCAGTGCTGTACTGCCAGGACAAGGCCCATGAGCTCGTTCTCGTATGCAGATCGGGTGCGGATGGCATCAGAGAATGCGTGGCGGTAATAGGCCACTGGGCGGCCGGCTTGCATGAGAACGGCTCCGACACCGACGCCCGACGCGTCGCACTCCACGAGGAAGGGCTGGGAGAAGTCCGACATAGCTAACACCGGGGCGCGAACCAGGGCCTGTTGGAGAGCAATGAAGGCGGCGGAGGCCGCCGCCGACCATTCGAAGGGGCCCTCAGCCGACTTTTTTAGGAGCTGGGTGAGGGGCCGGGAAATCGTGCCGTACCCCTCGATGAAACGTCGGTAGTAATCGGTCAGCCCCAGAAACCCCCGCACATCGCGGAGAGATGTTGGTGTTGGCCACTGGAGGACCGTCTCGATCTTGTCGTTATCCATCGCGACGCCTGCTGCGGAGATGGGATGCCCCAGGTAACTCACTAGTGGAACCCCGAAGGAGCATTTCGTCGGGTGGAGCTTGAGATGGTGGTGTCGGAGAGTCGCCAACGTCTGTCGGACGTGCTGACGAAGTACCAGACGAAAGATGTCGTTCATGGTAGCCTGGAATGTCGCCGGTGCGTTGGTCAAGCCAAAAGGCATAACCAGGAACTCGTAGTGGCCATCATGGGTCCGGAAAGCCGTCTTGGCGACGTCGTCCGGTCGAACGCGAATCTGGTGGTAACCGGCACGGAGGTCCAGCTTGGTAAAGATGGTGGCGCCGTGGAGCTCATCCAAAAGCTCCTGAATCACCGGAATCGGGTACTTGTCTGGAACTGTGGCTTTGTTGAGTTCCCAGTAATCCACACAGAAACGCCAGCTGCCGTCCTTCTTTCTGACCAAAAGGACGGGGCTGGAAAAAGGGCTCGCACTGGGGCGAATGAGGCTTCATATCAGCATGTCGTGGACGAGCCTCTCGATCTCGTCCTTCTGTACGTGCCCGTAGCGATACGGTCGGACCGAAACTGCTGACACGCCTAGCTGAAGAGGAATGACATGGTCGTGTGGCCGAGCTGGTGGCAAGCATGTCGGTGCCGTGAAGAGGTCTGAGAACTCGAATAGAAGGTCCTGCAGGTCCGGAGGGGGAGCCTGGGCCGGTGGAGCGATGCCCGAGATGGACCAGAGCCACGCGGAAAAAATCCACATCCGTCGTCCTATGGATCGTGCGGGCGGATACGGGGGAGCAGAGTAAGGCAGCGCCCCCCATCAAGCAGCACTCCTGTCCGTCCTGGAGGAACCACATCGTCATAGTACGTCAGTTGACTCGCACGTCTCCTAGCGTGCAGAGCCAGGACACGCCCAGGATGGCGTCGATTCCACCCAATCCGAAAATGTAAAAGTCCGCTGTCACTGAGTAGGGGCCCACTGAGAATGGCACGGAAGGGCAGCAACCCTGGACCCTGGACTGCGCGCCGGCGTCCATCGCCCAGGATGACTGTGAATTCTGGTGCTGGTTCCATCGGAAGGCGAAGCTGGTGTGCCGGGTGAGTGGAGAGGAAATTATGGCTTGCCCCGCTGTCGACCATAACAACGATGTGGCGGTCGCCCAGTTTGCCTGCCAACTTCATGGTTTGCGGCCCGGAGATGCCGCCTACGGAAAAACAAGGAAGCTCTAACTGGTGAAAAGTTGCGTCAGTCGCGCCCTCGGCGGTGTCTTCTTCTGCAATTTCGAGGTCCTCGAAATCGGCCAGGGTGGTCTCTGGTTCACTGTCGCTGATGATGGCACGAAACTCTTTGACCACGCTGACGTGGGTCGGGGAGTAGGGCTGGCGGCAGCAGAAGCATAATCCTTTGCGTCGGAGCTCATCAAATTCGCGGTTGGAGAACTGCTGTGGGGCGGCCGACCGTGCTGGCCGAGCAGCTGTGGGGGCCCGAGGGACCTGTGGCTCAGGTGTGGCGGATTGCCACGGTCGGCCCCTCAACGGAGGCCTACCGAAGGGGGCCGGAGGTCGAGGAGCCAAACCCGCCTCCACTAGACGGGCCATATCAAGAGCCTCGGACACCGTTCGGGGGTGATGTGTGCGGAGCCGAGAGCGGACGCGGGGCTGGAGGCCCTGCATGAAGAAACCAAGGTAGTGATCTGGAGGTAAACCTGGAACATGGGTGACGAGGGCCACGAACTCGTCGATATAGTCATCCAGCGCACCGAGTTGGCGTACCCCACACAACCGTTCGATAGCGGAACCCAAGTAACGGGTGTCGTAGCGGCCTATCATCTCCTGCTTGAGTTCTGACCACGAAATGGCCGGGTTGGTTTGGCGAAGCCATCGGGCCCAATGTAGGGCGGAGCCATCGAGTCCTACGACGGCGGTAGAGACTTTGTCACGTTCCGGTGTATGGTGGAGGTCGAAATACTGCTCCGCCTTGGCGATCCACCCCATCGGATCCACACCGGCGAAGGTGGGGAGGGTCCAAGGCGAGGGTCGGATGCTCCGGTGGCTGCGGGGTTGTGGTGTCCCCGTTTTGCAGAAAAGGTGCCGCCCCGAGAATGGACGCGCCGGGAGCCGAGCCCGCGGTTCCCCTGGTGGATGAGGCGGCGGGAGTTTGGAGTGCGTCCAACTTCGCGTGAAGGGCGAGGATGGAGGTGTGCATGGAGGCGACGAGGGCCTCCTGGGCTTCAACGCGGCGTAGGGCTTCGGCGGCCGTGTCCTCCTGCTGGCTCTCCACTGTTGACCGGGTGTTAGGAGCCATGGTTCCGAGCGGAACTGAAGACGGCGAGGCGTGGTGTAACTGTGCGGAGCGGGTACGGAAATATGTGGTCGGACCGGTGCCGCCTGGAGCCGGCGAGGTGCGGTCGGCCGGCTGCGGATGGCCTGGACGGCGTGGGTTTGGACGGCGACTGGTTCTCCGGCGGCCGTAGGCGGGCGAAAAGGGCAGGTCGGACCACTTAATGCGGATCCAGGGGGTGCGGCGGTGCAGATTACGGAAGAGGGAATAGGAACCGGGAGAAAGAGAGAGAGAGAGAGAGGGAGACGAGGATCGGGTTAAAGGGGAAGATCAAATACTAAACCGGGATGCATAATACATGTTTACGCCTCCTCTTATAGTGATGAGGAGTGGGTACAAAAAGGGAAATAACTTAAAATAGGAAATAACTTAAAACAAGAAATACAAAATTACTAGAAAAAGCTCAAACAAATAAAGCAATAAATAATTCTGCTGGCAAATAAGGAGACCCATCAATTGTCAATTATTTCCCGCGGATCCGGTATTCTCTCCCGTGGATTCGGTTGGGCCCGCCACCACTCGCGTTCGACGCGTGTATACTCGAAACGGGGGCTCGTCGTTGTGTAGTTCCGTAACAGTATGAGACACAAGATTTTAAATCATAGGCAATATGAGAACTGACGCCTAAATCTAAGATTCATGAAAGAGGTATTGATAGTAACCAAGAACTGGTAGAAAGAGCCAAACCAGATGAGGAACTTGGAGCTGCATCTTCTAATTGTGGACGAGTTGCATTTGATATTTGAGTTTGAACAAGGACAAAAGTTGATGATATTGTTGAGGAGTGAAAGCCATTCCAGTATTGTTATGAGCCTGGGAATTATTTTCTGAAATTTGATTAATATTTGCTGTTGTAGTAGGTGGTCGAGAACCAGGGAATGACTTCTTGTAACGAGGATATCCACGCAGCTTGTAGCATTTGTCCTTTGAATGTCCCAGCAAACCACAATATGCACATAAGGGAAGATCCTTTTTACTAATCTTGTTTTTGTTTTCAGCTTGTTTAGGATTATGTTGAACCGCGAAAGCAAGAGGGGGATCCACTCCACTGATGGAGATACAAAACCTATTTCACATTGTTTTTCTTCTTGCAGAACCATGGAGAAAACTTTGTTAATCGGAGGGAGAGGTTCCATAAGAAGGATTTGACCACGAATTTGAGAAAAAGTATTGCCAAGACCCATGAGAAAACTCATGACATATTCCATATGATTGTAATCAAGTAACGAACGAGCCCCTCCACAGGTGTAGATGTGTATTGGCTTATATTCGCCTAATTCTTCCCATTGTGCTTTTGAGCGCGTTCACGCAGATCAATCCAAATGTCTGCAACAGAGGAAGTATAAATCACACTTGCAGTGATTTCTTTAGAAATTGAATTCAAAAGTCATGACGCAACGGTGTTATTGTTGCGCTGCCAGACCAATGATACGGAAGGATCATGATCCTGAGGTTGAACTATAGATCCATCAACGAATCTAAATTTATTCTTGCCGTTCAGTGCCATCTTCATTGCACGACTCCAAGAATTGTAGTTATCTCCATTAAGAGGTTGAGAAACTAAAATCGAACCAGGATTATCGGAACGACGAAGATAGAAAGGATTGGAAGCATCATCAATGATGTTCCTCGCAGAAGGAAGAACAGCATCAAGTTTTTGCAAAGCCATTTTTGTAGAAATATTAACATATTGAGGATACGCATCTTGAATGTTTGAAAAATAGAATTTTATTCTCATTACCGATTTACGATACATAATACGTAATTACATCTACTTATAACAGAGATTGATAAAGAAAACAAAAAAGTAACTAATTAACTGCCTAACAGTTTTATAATAACTGAATTACAAATATAGAGCGTAAGAAAAGTTACAACAAAAACAAAGGTAGATACTGAAATTGGAATCAAGCTATCACAACAAATATCTTAGGAGTGTGTGATGCTAATATGAAGTTCGTATATGCTTTACTTGAATGAGATGGTTCATCATCATCTTAGTGATATTGCGTAAAGCTTTGGAAAGAGCTCATTGTATTGAAGTACAAATTGATACAACTCTAAAACTTTAGACTCCATAACATTTTCACTTAAAAAACTCCGAACATACATATTACATATTGTAGGTAAGTATTACTTCGTAGATGCGGGAGACACGAATAGTCCAGGCTATCTTGCCTCATATTCGTCAACCTGCTATCATTTTAAGGAACAATCCGCACAAGAAAATAACCCAATGAACTACAAGGAGTTGTTAAACTTCAACATTCTAAGGAAAAAATATTATTGAAAGGACATTTGAGCTGCTAAAAAGGCGATGGACAATTAAGTGACTATCATTTCTTGATATCAAAATACATGTACCTATATGTTTTTAGGGTTCAGAATATTTTTGTCCTTGTAGTCTGTAATTATTCTTTTGTATAGGATATTTAACAGTTTTTATATATAGGTTCAAATTATACATATTTGTTGTATTTTGCATAAAATGAGAGTGAATTAGCCGACTTGTCATCTCTTTATGGTATTAACGAAGTACTGACACTAATACATCAACGAGCTACGAAATAGTGAATGAGATTGAGATAGAAGAGTCTATTGGAGAAGACGCTGAGAGTAGTCAACAATCAAAGAAGAAAGTAGCAACTGTAATTAGCTACTCTTGCAGGAATTTTGCTTTTGAATGCTAGAAGTATGAATCAATCACTTGAAAGTACCACATTTGTTCAGGCTCAGCCTTCAATGATGATAGAATCTATGAGGTACTTATTAGAATGCTAATAAAAAATATTGATATGCTTAGCATTGATGAAAAGAAGTGTGAGATTTTCATGGCATCGCCTGATCATATTAGAAAGACTGGGCTACACGACATCTAAATGAGAAGTATGATGTTTATCGTAGTCTCTTTATGGATGGTGAAGAGAATTTTATATTCTATGCAATTTATATTATGTCTAACTTATATTCTCTATAAATATCCAACACAAATTTATTATTACAACTTCAATTCATATGAGTGAATTTCTTTCTAATTGATCTGAATTACTATCTCTAATCCTTCCACCAGATGGACCCTAAGGGAAAAACCTAAGAAAGCAAGAGAAGATTCTAACATCAAACCACATCATAATATGAGCGCATATACTATATGTCCATCTAGGCAAAGAGGAGAAACTAAATTATATAATTGAATTATTGCGTTATTTCGTTATGGTTGTAAATTTTGGTCCCTATTTAGGTGCTATTAGATTAGGAATTATCTTAAGTTTTTTGTCATGAGGCCCCGTTAGTTTAAAAAATAAGAGGTCATGCTAATTGATTATGCTTGAAGCACAAAATTCCTCGCCAATTATGTTATGTCCTCCATGATAACTTGCCATGCTATATTTGATCGAATCATCATCTCTGTAGAATTGAAGGGCACACAAACTGTGCACTGTGCGCACAACCCACGATAAGGGAATGAATCCCAAGTGGGGCCTAACAATCTCCCTCCCTGACAATCTCTGTCTACCTCATGACTTGGCTACCACAGATAAACTGTAGCTCCTAACTTTTAACAAGTAAACAAAGGAGTCCCTCTCCTGTCACCTTCTCACAAACTCTCTCCTCTCTCTCTCTCTCTCTCTCTCTCTCTCTCTCTCTCTCTCTCTCTCTCTCTCTCTCTCTCTCTCTCTCTCTCTCTCTCTCTCCACACGAACTCTCTATTTAAATTTAAGAGGTAAAGGATAGGAGAGAAACCACAGCTTTAGAGCTGAGGATCTACATTGAATCATAATGTCAACTCCAATAAATGTATATTTCGTGTTATCATATCTAGGTTTTCACTAGCAACCCTAATTATGGATTTCTACTCAAAACCATAAACTTTTCAATGCACGCACATGATAACTTCTCATTTGAAAACATCATAGCTCTACCAACTATAGAAATCCTAAAATCCTACTGATTCCATAAAAACTTTACTTTGTGTTCATGGATCGGAGGCATCATTAGACATTTATGTGAAGGATCTTGATCACATCTCCGATAAATACAGTATCAGAGTAAGTTTCCAATAATATGGTGATTTTTTGTTAACATGGTATATATGAAATCTAGTTAAATTCCAAGAAAAAAGTTCAAAAAGTTGTCATCACGTCAATTGGATGAATCATGAATCATTTGATGTTATTATTAAGAGAAATCTTAAAATAATGGAAGAAACTATATCAAACATCTCCAAAAAATGTCAATTTTTGCAATCAATGAGTACATCTTTAGTACATTCCCGTTAGTTACTATTCTTATAAAGAGTCCTAGACTTGATACCAAGAAATGGCCATGTATGGGCACTCGTCACAAGCATTCAATATAAGATTTCGACAAATAATGGAGTACTTGACAAAGATACCTTGGAGAGATTATTGCTCGCATTGAGGGATACTTGGCACAAAAGTATATAACTGACAAATCTCCATAGACCGGGACCATAAATCCTTCAATAGACATGCACTATCACATATAAGATATGTGCATGATTCAAAAGGATAAATCTGGCACAAGCGGAAGCGGCCACCCATAATCCTCATCTGCATAGGGTGTGAAATATGATCTCTTTGCATGCCCATATTTGGGGCTCTTAAACATGGAGATGGGACACTATGAGAGGGGGGGGGGGGGATTCCGAGTCTCTGAGTTCTTATTATGGAAGAATTCCTCTCGATATAACTCTCTCAAGAACTCCTTGAGAACCCCACTGATGTCTATGTGAGGGCTCTATGATCCCCTTTCTTTGTAATTATTAAAATCAAGATCATAATAGGAAGATAATTCTCACCTACTGGTGGTTCTTTACTTTTACTACTTTATTTTCATGATTGCTCGCTTTCGTGTCTCTTTGCTATCAGTTTCTCCCTCTAGTAGCTCTTTACTCTCCAATGCCACTTAACTAGACTTATCTATGATCCCATGAAGATATAATCTTCCTTTAGGCCTAGATATGAAAAACTCTTTTGAACACTTCATTTCAATGAAATATGAACTCAATTAGGTCTACAATGAGTGGCAACTCGACATCAACTTACACCAATTATTGTTTAGGCTCAACAATAATTTCATAAATGGGTTTAGTGCTTACCTGTAAAATTTCTTAATCAACAATTTAAAATTCTTCAATATACTCCTCAAAAGATTCACTTACCAGTTCAATGATAACAAGGGATGTAGGATTTGGATACAACAACAACAACAACAGAACCCATATAGTCCCCAATCATTGGGGGTATGGGCGGGGGAAGATTGGAAACAGACCTAACCTTTGGCACTATGCACAAAGTGGCTTCTCTCAGAGGAGAAAGACCTAACCTTTGACAATAAATGCACAAAGTGGCTGCTCACAGAGTACCACTGAAATAGTGGCCCCCTATACAGTTGCGTTTGCTGCGGAATCATGCCCTCAAATCAAAGCCAAAGACATCAGAGAGGGCAGACCCAAGAATCCATTTTGATTTATGTGCACATACCCATGCTTCCTTCATTCAGCATCCAGAGCATTGGTGAAGCACAAATTTATGCTATGTAGGATTTGGATGTAGGATTTGGATAATAGATAATATTGTTCTCCATTTAGTTCACAAATTTATGCTATGTAGCAGTTCTTCTAATGTGATTTTTATATTATTAAATTTAAATATATCAAGTACACCATAATTTTTGCTGGCCCTCCAAGATGCAGATTATTTTGGGCTAAGTTTAAACTTATTGCATTTCATGTTAATTTGGGTAGATTTGACTCCATTTTGCTCGTTTTGAGCAGACTTCGTGGATTTTAGGGTCGACTTTAGCTAAATCTTGCTCAAAAAGTCTTTGGATTTGTTTGGTCTTAATTTGTAAGGTTGGAAGTTGGGGTCATATGGTTAGGATAAGTCATCCAAGAAGACCTGTTAGGGCTTGGACCAAACTGGAGCGACAGATTATGGACGATTTAGAGGTTTACATTTTAGGAGGTGTGGGTTTATAATAAGTTATCCAAAAGGGCATGACTTAGGTTTCGCGGGCGATGCTGCAAGATTATAGAGGATGGCAGTGCAACACGTGTACAACAAATCGAAGGAGGGTAGTTGTAAGGGAGATGTAAGGGGATGACCGCGTGTGTGTGTGTGCATAGAGAAATCAGTAAAGTACACAAATTTAAAACCAATGTAAGAGATATATTAGAAAATTACTTTATTTCATTATTCATTCCCCTTGGCTCTAACACACGACACAGATCGAGATACATTCCTTAAAATGGAAGCTCTCAATGATGCCAAAATTGTTGATTTCAATTGTCCGGTTTTATGGCATATCAAAATGAGCAGTTACCATCAGCTAGCACATGACAGTATTAGAAATCTCATATTGGTGATCCATTTTGTTCGGGTTCGTCATGGAGAAGGAGATGCGGGTAGTTGTGAGAAATATAGAAGGGCAAATATGAAATCACAAATGTTTCACTAAAGGCATGTTGTCCCTTATTATATGGTATACATGATCATATGAGATGATAATGTTCTTGAATGAATCTATACTAAGTTTCTTTGTATCGTTTTCATGTTTCTACATGATTGTTGCTAAATTATCGTAATGATTTAACTTATCAAAATGTCGGATGTACCATGAATCTCATTAATATGGTCCATGTATTGAGATCCATGAGTTGAAGTTAATAATAAGGTATGTCTGCATGGTGATTTGTAGCATGAAAGCATGTCCAGAATGCTATGAGATGACCTAAAGGTTGACAAGAAGAAATTATAGCTTACTTTGTACTACAAACCTAACTGGATAAGAACAATTATTGACGATTGGACTACAATCCTGAAAAAATGATTTACCACTATATTTATTATGCTCCCTGTTATCGACATCCAGACAGATGAGCCTGAATGGCAGGTGTACTCGCGACGGACGCGCGCAAGAGCTGGCGGCGAACCGGGCGGCGAACCGGGCGGCGAACCGGGCGGCGAACCGGGCGGCGAACCGGGCGGCGAACCGGGCGGCGAACCGGGCGGTGAAATGGTGGCTGCCTAGGGGACCGACCGGCCCGAGTATTTTCAGCGTTCAGTTATTGTATTATGTTGGATATTGCGTGTTTTTAGTAAACTCTTGTTATGGGTGGGTTCCCCCTATATAAGGGATCACCCTAGGGTTGTATGTTTTTATCTTTGGATCAACTATCTTAGGAGGGGCTGCTCCCCTGGTTCTCTCTCTCTCTATCTCTATCTCCCTCGCTAACCTTTTCCCCTCTTCCGCTCACGCTCGGTAACGCCCGCTGCCGCCCGACGACACCGCGCCTACAGCCTCCTTCCCTCGCTGCCGCCCCACTGCCGTCCGCCGATACCTACTAGGTATCATTGGTCCGACCTGCCGCTCCGCCCGCCGCTCCGCTCGCCGCCGCCGGATTTCAGAAATGCCTCCGAAGGGCGCTCCACGCACCGACGATGACATCCTCGCCGACCGGCTCGCCACCCACGACAGCCACCTCTCCTCCCTTCAGTCCTCCGTGGAGGCACTCACGGACGGCCAAGCCACGATCCTCGCACGCCTAGACGCCCTCCTCTCCGCCGCGAACCCCGCCCCCATTTCCGCTCCAGATCTGCCGCTGCCGACTCAGCCGGGCTCGGGTGCGGGCTCCGCCGCTGGTTCCGCCTCCCTGCTTGGCACCCCGCCCAGCCCGCTGCAGCCAGGGCTTGGTCGACTACCTGCCGGGAGCCCCGCCATCGCCGCTGCCGCTGCGCCCAATCCGGACAGCCTTCAGCCGCCGCCCGGGATCATTCCAGCCGCGTTCCAGCCCTTTCAAGCACCCTGCCGACCGCCCCTCTCCTTGGACATCCCTGGCTTCTCGGGCGTGGATCCTTTGGGGTGGATCGCACGTGCGGAGCAGTTTTTCGACCTCAACTCCACACCCGACGTGGATAAGGTGGCCACAGCCATCGTCGGCCTGGAGGGCTCGGCGCTCCATTGGGCTCGGTGGCTCCGCCAAGTCCAGCCCGGCATTCCCTGGACGGAGTTCAGGCGTGAGATGGTTACCCGCTACGATTCCCGTTACACCGGCTCCGCCGTCGCCTGTGCACTAATCGCCAATCCACCACCGTCAATGCATATATAGACGAGTTCGTGGCGCTAGTGACTCAACTTCCGGGACTGCCCCCCGAGCACTATTTGGGCTTCTTTCTCCAAGGCTTGAGCCCCAACATCCGCTCTCGCATCCGTACTCACCAGCCCCGTTCAGTGTCCGAAGCCCTAGAACTCGCCCGGGCGGTAGAGGCGGTCATTGGGCCTCGCCAAACCAGCCCCGCACCCTTCCGACCTCCACCACCCCGACACACCGGTTACCGGCCGGCCATCGTGCCGCCCGGCCGCCCTGCGCGTCCTGAGGGACCGCACCGTGTCTCCAACGGCGACTACAACGACCTACGCCGCCGCGGCCTATGCTTTCGGTGCCGCCAACCGTACTCTCCGCAACATGTTTGCCCCGTCAAGGAATTCCATGTCATTTTTAGCGACGGCGAGGGGGACTCCTTGGCCACGGAGCCCCCCGCGTTGGACATCCTACCGGAGCACACCACGGAGGAGTTAGAGGACGCCCCCCTCAACGTTCTGGAGCTGCCTTTTTATTCGGTGGGGGGACTCACCGGACCGCACACGATGAAACTAGCCGGCATGGTCCAGGACCGACCCATCATTGTGATGATAGATAGCGGGGCAAGTCACAACTTCCTGTCGGCCCGACTTGCCGCCGAGCTCGCCTTACCGATGGATCCGTCGCCCGACTTTTCGGTATGCCTTGGTGACGGCCGCCGCCGCCCGGCGCTTGGACAGTGCCGAGACGTGATCGTATCTCTCGACTCCTGCACGGTTACGACTGACTTCTATATGTTCGAATTGGGTGGTCTGGATGCAATCTTGGGGGTGGCCTGGCTCGAGACATTGGGGGACGTCCGCGTCAATTGGGCGTCGATGACCATGGCCTTCCAGCACCAGGGTCAGCCATGCCGCTTGACGGGCGATCCGACTCTCCTACGTTCCCCGATCTCGTTCCGCGCGATGACGCGCATTACCGATGTTGACTTCTCGGCCTGGCTGTGGCCTCTGCAGGCCGGCCCTTCGGCGACGGTCGCCCCCCTTCCTACCGTGATGTCCTCAGTGCTTGCAGATTTTGAGGATGTTTTCACTACACCAACGGGCCTTCCCCCACCTCGGCCGACCGATCACGCCATCGTCCTCCACCCCGGGTCGGCGGCGGTGTCCGTCCGGCCATATCGTTATGGGCATGCACAAAAGGACGAGATGGAGCGGCTCGTTCGAGAGATGTTACTCGGGGGCCTCATTCGGCCTAGTGCCAGCCCTTTTTCCAGTCCCGTCTTGCTGGTCCGCAAGAAGGATGGAAGTTGGCGTTTCTGCGTGGACTACCGGGAGCTGAACAAGGCGACCATTCCCGACAAGTACCCCATCCCAGTGATCCAAGAGCTGTTGGACGAGCTGCATGGTGCGGCTTTCTTCACCAAGCTGGACCTCCGCGCCGGCTATCATCAGATCCGAGTTCGGCCGGCGGACGTGCCCAAGACGGCTTTCCGCACACATGACGGCCACTTTGAGTTTCTAGTGATGCCTTTCGGGCTCACTAACGCTCCGGCTACCTTCCAGGCAACCATGAACGACATCTTCAGACCAGTGCTCCGTAAGCATGTTCTCGTCTTCTTTGATGATATACTTGTCTTTAGTCGTTCTTGGCAGGAGCATCTCGGGCACGTGCGGGAGACCTTCACCACCCTCCGCAGTCACCAACTTACGGTCAACCGTAAGAAGTGCACTTTCGGCACTTCGACGGTCAGCTACTTGGGCCATACTATCTCCGCCCATGGGGTGGCCATGGATGAGGACAAGATCTAGGCGGTGCTGCGTTGGCCGACTCCACACTCTGTTCGGGACGTGCACGCATTCCTCGGGCTGACCGGCTATTACCGGCGCTTTATCAGAGACTACGGCGGGTTGGCCCGCCCCCTCACCCAGCTGTTGAAGACAGCAAAAGACAGACCGTTCGAGTGGCCCCCTGCCGCGATGGCAGCGTTTGCCGCATTGCAGTCGACCTTGGTTCAGGGCCCGGTATTGACGATGCCAGATTTCAGTCAGCCGTTCGTAGTGGAGTGTGATGCGTCGGGGTCCGGCGTCGGCGCCGTGTTGATGCAGGCCAGCCGACCTATAGCCTACTACAGCCGGGCCTATGAAAACGAGCTCATGGCCCTCGTTTTGGTGGTCCAGCATTGGCGACCCTACCTTCTCGGCCGCCCCTTCATCATCCGTGCGGATCACCACAGCTTGCGTTACCTCCTACAGCAGAAGATTGTCACGCCGACACAACAGGTGTGGGTGGCGAAGCTCCTTAGCTATGACTTCACGATCGAGTTCCGGTCGGGCAAGACGAACCGCGCGGCCGATGCACTATCCCGTCATCCCCACCCCCCAGAGTTGACCGCCATTTCGAGACCGGTGTGGGACGATGCCACCGGCCTCCAGCAGGAGGTGGACAGGGATCCGCAGCTGGTGGGCATTCAGGCGGCCTTACTAGCCGACCCCACGTCCCGACCTCCTTACACTCTCATAGGGGGGTGCCTCTTCCATCGAGATCGCCTAGTTCTCTCGGCCTCATCCTCGCGGATTCCCCAGCTACTTGCAGAGTTTCACTCCACACCATCGGGTGGCCACGCGGGCGCGTTCCGCACCTACCGCCGCCTGGCCGCGTCTCTTTTCTGGCCCCACATGCTCCGCCAGGTGAAGGCTTATGTGGCGGCATGTTTACCCTATCAGAAGGCCAAATGTGAAACCATGTTTCCTAGTGGCCTACTTCAGCCCCTCCCGATTCCAGAGCAAATAGGGAGGACATCGCGATGGACTTCATCACTCGCCTGCCGCGCTCCAACGGTTTTGATTGCATCCTTGTCGTTGTCGACCGACTGACGAAGTACGCCCACTTCGTGCCTCTTCGCCACCCATACACAGCGGCGACCGTGGCGGACAGTTTCATCGCAGAGATCGTGCGGCTCCATGGGTTTCCCCGCTCGATCGTCAGCGATCGTGATCCACTCTTCCTCAGTAGCTTTTGGACATCGCTCTTCCGCTTACAGGGCACGCACTTACGGATGAGTACAGCTTACCACCCGCAGTCAGACGGCCAGTCCGAGGTCTTGAATAGGTGTCTGGAGACCTACTTGCACTGCTTCATTGGAGAGCGACCAGGCTCATGGGCAAAGTGGCTGTGTTGGGCCGAGTATTCTTACAACACCGCCTATCACTATTCCGCGCATACTTCGCCGCTTGAGACAGTCTACGGCCGGCCACCACCTTCCATCCTCCACCACCTTCCGGGGGAGTGCCCGGTCGCCAGTTTGGCCGACCACCTCCATGATCAGGATGTGATCTTGGATAGCCTGAAGCATCATCTGCGGCGTGCCCAGGCGAAGATGACCTCATTTGCCAACAGGAAACGCCGAGACTTATCATTTCAGATTGGTGAACGGGTGTTCATCAAACTACATCCTTATCGGCAACTTACCATAGCCCGCCGGCCATGCCCCAAGCTAGCACCCCGTTTTTACGGGCCTTTCGAGATCATGAGCCGCATTGGAGCTGTGGCCTACCGGCTCCGCCTCCCGGAGAACAGTCGAATCCACCCCGTGTTTCATGTTTCACAACTCCGCCGGGTTGTCGGCGACCATCCGGTCACCGACCACATCCCAACGGACTTGGATTTCTCCGGCTCCGACCCACTTTACCAAGAGGCCATTGTTGACCGGCGCCACTACACGTCGGGCGAGGCAACCCCAGAGGAGATACGTGTGGCCTGGCGTGGCCGACCCGCCTCCGCCGCAACATGGTTACTTCGTGAGGATTTCAGACGCCAGTTCCCAAATTATTGCCTTGAGGACAAGGTCAATTTTCCAGATGGGGGTATTGTTACCGACATCCAGACAGATGAGCCTGAATGGCAGGTGTACTCGCGACGGACGCGCGCAAGAGCTGGCGGCGAACCGGGCGGCGAACCGGGCGGCGAACCGGGCGGCAAACCGGGCGGTGAAATGGTGGCTGCCTAGGGGACCGACCGGCCCGAGTATTTTCAGCGTTCAGTTATTGTATTATGTTGGATATTGCGTGTTTTTAGTAAACTCTTGTTATGGGTGGGTTCCCCCTATATAAGGGATCACCCTAGGGTTGTATGTTTTTATCTTTGGATCAACTATCTTAGGAGGGGCTGCTCCCCTGGTTCTCTCTCTCTCTCTCTATCTCCCTCGCTAACCTTTTCCCCTCTTCCGCTCACGCTCGGTAACGCCCGCTGCCGCCCGACGACACCGCGCCTACAACCTCCTTCCCTCGCTGCCGCCCCACTGCCGTCCGCCGATACCTACTAGGTATCACTCCCCCATAGAATGAGGAGGCGAAATCAGTAAGAATTAGTTATATTCAGATCACCTTATGATGTCACGTTTATTGTTATAATTAATACTTGGACAAAGATAGTTGTCTGTATTACCCATTGAACTTTATGCTCACCACAAGATAACTGCATGTGTTGTCTTTCATATATTAAAAAAAGTGGAATGGGAGCCAAGTGCAAGGAAAGCATTTGATAAGCTAATGCATTAATAAAATTTTGGTTCATTGTATGATGCATGACTGATGAATTGTATCAGTGGATGAAAGGCATGTTACACTTTACAGATGAATGAATGATATGAATAGTCTTTTGTTATGTTCCCCTAAACCATAAACCCGGAACAAATTATTGAAAAATCATGCAAAGAAAATAAAACAAAAAATAAATTAATGCAAACCTAGCAAATTCAATTTTTTTTACTAATAATGAAAATACTAGAATGGTAGAGAGAAAAGAGATGAGTAAGCTACAAAACAGTAAAGCTTTGTGCTTTTCTTTTTAGACAAAATTGTTAAATTTTCAATCAAGATATACGTGACTCATTACACATAGGCCAACAAATTTATCGCACAAGATCCGAGACACCATAAATAATGGACATGATTTAAGTACCATCTATGGCTCTAGGAGCGTACAGTCAATATAATAGTCTCTAAAAGTGTCAAGGATGTATTGAATGTCAAACCAAAAAGGTGAATTGCAGAAGAGAAGAATTAAAGGGACTTGTTATAACCTAATTCACTCCCCCTCTTGAGTGCACTCTTCCCATCAACATGCATTATAACTTTGTACAATTTTCTTTTGCTTAACTTCCTTGAGTAGCATAAGAGAAGAATTTAAAGGGACATGTAATAACCTAATTCATTCCCCCTCTTGAGTGTACTCTTCCCATCAACAAGTATTATAACTTTGTGCAAATTTCTTTTGCTTAACTTCCTTGAGTAAATCCATGACACACAACTTTCTTATCGAAGGATGTAACAAGTGATTTCAATTGAGAAACCAACATGCTTGATAGTGTTCCTTTTGAATATAGGAAAAATAGAATGCTTAAGTTTGTATCTCATGATGTCAAAGCATGACTCTCGTTTAAAGCATATATCCTTTGCCGAATAAAGTTATTCATGACGTAATATTAAGAAGCACATTATGGGATGGACTTCATTCAAATTGAAAGCTAAATTTTAAGGCTTTACATGTTGTACTGCGCCATAAAACCAATGATTACATGAGGATTTCAACCCTCCAATTTGCCAAAGTTAATTTGAGGCAAATTGATAAAATGAGATTAAGGAATCTCATATATATAGGCTTATGCATGAGTATGAATTACTTTGCATGAAATGAAAGAGAAAAATAGAAAAATTATGAAAAGTATACTTGCTTTACTGTGATTGTTAAGGTTTAGAATAATTTAGTAGAACTTATAAAATTTGAGAACTTGACAAAATTTTAAATTGTTTACCTAAAGAATGTGATTCAAAAGTAATAGAAAATATCGATGCCAATGTTGAACTACTTGCCCTCTCTTAATTAACTATTTGTTATATTGGCAGCTCATAAGAAAATATCATTGCTAGAGATGAAACTCATGTGAGTAAAAAGAAGGGAAAAGGTAGTTGCCCTAAAATCTCAAAAGTGAAGTGTAAGTGAAGATGACAATTGCTTTTATTTTTATTTATTTTTTATTTATTTTAAAACTTGCAGGCCTGATAAGACAAAAAGGAACTTCATAAGAAGTCATGGAAAAATTTCAATAATATATTTATAGAAGAAGAATCTTATTAATGAACAAATATACAAAATTATAACTCATAAGATTTATATTTTATATATAGTGTCGGGGAATCCAAGCAGGTTGGTTGAAGTGGAGAGGCACATCAAGGATCTTATGTGATCATAAAGTACCATTAAAATTTAAAGACAAGTTTTACCGTACGACAATTAGACCAGCGATGCTCTATGGTTCCGAGTGTTGGGCAGTGAATTGTGTACACGAGCAAAAAATGGGAGTTGCGGAGATGAGAATGCTTAGGTGGATGTGTGGATTGGATAAAATTAGGAATGAATGTATCCGGGATAAGATTGGAGTACACCAATAGTAGAGAAGATGCGAGAAGCTCGACTAAGATGGTTTGGACACGTACAAAGGAGACCAGTAGAGGCACCTGTTAGGCGTTGTGAGAGTTTAGTCACTAGAATGTTAAATGGGGGAGTGGTAGACCAATAAAGACTTGGAATGAGACTATAAGGAAAGACATGATGTACTTAGGCATTAGTGGGATTATGACTAAAGATAGGGCACAATAGCGACAAAGGATCCATATAGCCGACCCCACTATAGTGGGATAAAGGCTTGAGTGTTGTTGTTGTTGTTATATAGTGTCGGGGAATTAGGATGGAGAAGCGGTATGCCTAAAGTACCAAAGATATACGTCCACATAATTTTGCTATATTTGTCAGAAACTATATGTCAAATAGTATTAGACATACATGCATATTTTTTTTATATCAAATATAAAATCTTACAAAATCCATAAGGGTCCGTTCGGTTTGAAGGAAATGGGTTTTGGTTTTTGGTTTTGGTTTAAGTAAAACCAAAACTTGCGTTCGGTTCGCCGGTTTTACGCGTGGGTTTTGGAATCGCTGAAAACCCCGGTTTTCATTTTACCCTACCGCCAATTCTTCTCCAATCCCTCCATTTTTCACGCAGGTTTTCATCTCCTCTTCCGCAGAGCTTCCGCTCGACGCCTCGCGCTCGCGCCGCTCCCCGCGCCTCCTTCTTCTCCGGCGACCGGCGGCCGCTGTAGGTATTTTCCTCTTCCGTCGTCCTCTTCCTTTATTCCGCCGCTCCACATTGATACCCTAGGGTACTTTTTTGGCCGCTGTTTTTGATCTCGCTCGGTGCCTCTTCCGCAGACATTCAACTCGACGCCGCTCGCTATCCCCGCGCCTCCTTCTCCGGCGACCGCTGTAGTAGGTAAACTCCTCTCCCGTCTTCCTTATTGTGTTTCCAGTTCGGAGGCGGATCCAGTGATGAGGGATCGGCCTATTTTGCTTCATTTTCTTCCCTAGCTTCTGCTTAATACGAAATGTTTTGTGGAGGTGTGTGTTTGTGTGTTTTTGGATGAGTGTGTATATGTGTATGTGTGGATGTGTGTGTGTGTTTTGGATGTGTGTTTGTGTATGTATGAATGTGTGTGTGTGTGTGTTTTTGTGTGTGTGTTTGTGTGATTGGATGAGTGTGTATATGTGTATGTGTGTGTTTGTGTTCTTTTTTTTGTGTGTGTGTATTTTTTTGGATGAGTGTGTGTATGTGTGCATGTGTGTGTATTTATTTGGATGAGTGTGTGTATGTGTGCATGTGTGTGTGTGTGTGTTTTTGGATGAGTGTGTGTATGTGTGCATGTGTGTGTGTGTTTGCTTTTGGATTCGTGGTTTTATTTCATGCAGTTTACTAGAACATTTTGTGGTTAATGAATGTTTAGTTCGTGTTGTTTTTATGTCTATTCTTCTTTTTTAAAATTTGTCTGCCCTACTGTTGGTAAAATTTTAAACAAAAAAATCTGATTTTATGCAATTCCTGTGAATGAATTCCATCCTGCAGCCGAACAGCAAAATTGCTCAATTCCAATTCCTGCAGGTGAAAACCTTCCTGCAGCCGAACAGCTTTTTTGGAATTCAGCAAAACCAAAACCTACTGGTTTTTGGTTTTACTGAATTCCAATTCTTTAAAACCAAAACCCGCGATCCGAACGGACCCTAATAGTAGAGGAATAAATCATTTTATATGTTAGACAAACAACACAGTTAAATAATTTATATCAAAAGAAAAAATCACTTGAACAATGTTCCTCATGCCTATCTTTTTCCCCTTGAATTTTAAACCTTGTTTCATTAGCAAGAAGAAATCTAAAAGTGATTGACTTTCTCCTCTAAGATAGAATAGGTTTATTAAGACTAACAAACGAGTATATAAACACCAAAGGCATGTCTAATGACTCCTATGATGCAATTAACATAATTCATCAAAGCAAACCAAAACAAAAATATTAATTTATAAGATATGGAATACAAAGACACATCTTCATATCTCCCACAGTCTCTAACCCATGCGCACAATCAAACTCCTACACCAAAGATCATACTCTAAATATATTATGTTGAATCCACTAAGGCTCCATTTGGCGCGGTGTTTTTGCTCCGGTGAGTTTGGACAAAAAAACCACCGTCGTAGAAATATAATGTGTGTTTGGCATGACAATGGTTATGACCGCCACCAAGAAGAGAAAACTATTTTTAATATAAAAGTGGATGAAGTTCCTTAGGTGAGATTGGGCGTTCACGAACGACAGTTCATAACCACCACGTTCATGACCGCCGCCGCCTCGCCAAACAGAGCCTTAAATTCCTACACCAAAGATCATAGCCTAAATATATTATGTTGAATCCACTAAATCAAAAGAAATCAATTTGAAGATATAACAACATCCAATTCTTCGCCATCACTGCAATGCAATGAATTGAAGCCATTATGTCTATCAAACTTTTTTAATTTTTTACTTTTCATCGAACAGATAGATACAAATTAGTGAGACCAGATAATACCAGCTCACTAACAAGCATCCCGGAAGTCTAGAAAAAGCGAAAAGGAAAACAATGCGATGATCAAGTTACCGGAAAGATGTGACGGAGGTGAAATCGCTGGTGGAAGCCATCACGCCCAAAGCCGCCGCAGCAAACATGAATTGAAATACACGAAGGGCGAGGCCGCCGCAAGTTCCCGGCATTCCCTGAATGTCTTTCATCCTAACCCTAGGCGGATGGTTCTCGGTTGCATCGGTGAGAGGCGGGGCCTCCACCGGATGCACAGCAGGCCGGCTCGAGAACATTCTCACAGCGGAAATCCCTCTCTCATGCCCGTCTTCCACCAAATCAATTAACTTCGCAAGCTAAAACGACTTTTTCCCACCAAAACCCTCGCCCAGGGCAGCTCGAGAGAGAGAGAGAGAGAGAGAGAGAGAGAGAACTGCGGTTAAGTCCGGCGATCGGAGCTCCGATCAGACGGGAACTAGCAGGAAAGAACAGAAAACCTCTGATCTAAGACGATGAGCTGTCGAAATAAGTCAATAAACAAAAAGGAACAAAAGGGGAAGGTGGAGGCCCTTTTTCCGGCGTGCTTTGGACGGCGGGAGCAAGGAAACCAACGACAGGTGATAATTTACATTTTTATGGACTGATTTTGTATGCAAAATTGCAAATATGTTTCTAAATAAATTTTAAATTATTTATATATAGCTATATAAATATATATATAGGTAAATATAATTATTTGGAGCTGATATAATTAAATTTATGTAGCCATTTAATAAATTTTAATTTCTTTCCACAATAATATAAGAATGTATAACTCGTATTTCAAATCACGTCAGCAAAACAGGTAACTACTGAAGATAGAACAAGTCCCGAAGAAGGAGATAAGAAAAAAACGTCGGGTGAGTTCTCCAATGATCTCGCCCTTAGACGAGTCCCCCCCCCCCCCCCCCCCCCCCCCTCGAACGCGCATATACGAGAATTCCTCCTAAGATCTCACACGTTTGTGAGTTCTCGAAAAGTCTTGCCCATAGATGAGAACTCGGCGAGGCCTTGTATATCTCGAAAGAATAAACTCGTGAGATCAATTCTTCAGTAGCGAGACCCTTTGAGCAACACTGGTCATCTCACCGAGGTCCTCTCACTCGTTATTTTTTTTTTTTTTGGAAAAGTGCATATAGCATGAAATTAAAAATAAAAAAGGACAACAAAACTACAGCATGCCATCCAAGTCTGCACGAACAAGCTCGGCAAACTCAGTCTGGGTGCTATCAACATCTAGCCATACAAAGTTTCCCCGTAGGGCAAAACGAGCACATAAATCAGCAACTCTGTTGGCCTCATAGCCAATATGCTGGAATCGAAGCTGAGGGAAGCCGCTCAGAAAGGAGAAGTCCTCCTCGCCATCCACCGTCACGCTCCAGTCGCCCCGGCGGAAACCAGCAGCACAGCTGTCCATAAGGGTCAAACAGTCGCCCTCCACAATTGCCCCGCGCACCCCATATAAAGAAGGCGGCATAAGATCCTTGAGACCGCCGCCAGCTCCACTCCCCCTGGATCCTAGTGCACCAACGGGGACCCAGCAGCAAAGATGAGAGCACCCCGGTCATCGCGGGCCACCATCCCAAGCCCAGCAAGCCCAGACGAGGAGAGAGAACCATCCACATTGAACTTTATCTATCCAGGGGGCGGGGGGGCACCAAAAGAGTGGTGTCGACAGCCGGTGAGGCTGGGTGGTACCCCAATGCCCCTGGATTGGTAGAGTTCGCATAATGGAGAGGTCCTCAACAATGGTCGCCGCCATGACAGTGAAGGTCGCCACCTCGCCATGGTGGACCCTGGCATTGCGGCCACGCCAGGCCTGGTACACTGCACAGCAAAAAACCCTCGTCGGACCAAGCGTGCCAGCAGAGGCAGAGGAGAGAAGCTCCCGTGCAGTCTCCCAGTTAGAGAAGGAAGGCATACTGTATCCCCAACGCAGAAGAGCGGCCTGAATGGACGATAGATAGTAGCAGTTCGAGACCAGATGGTCCCGGGTCTCCTCAGAAGTGCAGCCCCAAGGACATCCCCGCTCAGCAGTAAGACCCCGACGGGCAAGCCACGCCCGGGTGGGGATCGCATCCCAAAGGAGTCACCACCAAAACATCCGCTCCCGCGGGTGAAGCTTCAGCTTCCGTAGCCAGCTAAAGTCCGTACAAGCCCCGTCAAACGGGGTCATGTAGGCGAGGGAGGCAACAGAACGGCCGCTGAGGCGGGTACAGAGCTCCGGTCTATCCTGGGGAAAAGAGTTGTGGACCGGGATCTGGAGGACAACCTCAAAAAGATCCGGCCCAAAAAACTGAGACAGAGCGGAAACATCCCAACCGCTACCAGGAAGCAAGAAGGCTGAAACCTGGAGCGACTCCAGCGAGCCGCAGTCAGCGAAAGTAGGCCACCGGGAGAGAGGCCGGTCAAGAATCCAAGCATGCACAAGCACATCCACAGAATCCCCATCCGCAATCTTCCAGCGAAGCAGGGGCCGAAGGCATTCAACGCCCTCCCTGATGAGCCGCCAAACCGGAGAGTCGCGACGGGTGATCCTCTCCCGCCAAAGACGACCATTGTACCGGGCCAAAACCATCCTGCGGAAAAGGGAGGATCCCGACTGCATCAACTCCCAGGCGAACTTTGCCCGCAAGGGGCCCTGCCACCTACTCACTCCATGGAAGCCAAGCCCACCCCCGGCAGAGGGAGAAAAACACTGCTCCCAGCTAACATAGTGCATCCCGCGCTGGGAAGGGGCCCTTTGCCACAGAAAAAACCGCGCCAGGCGCTCTATAGTCTCCTGGACCGAGCGTGGCACATGGCAATGCGTATAGAGAAACATCGGCGTGGCCAGAAGCGCCGACCTGACGAGGGTGGCCCGGCCCGCCAAGGAGAGGTGACGGTTCCCCCAAGCCCGAACCTTCTCCGCCACCTTCAGGAGAAGATGTGAAAAGTCGGAGCGTTTCAACTTACGCATTGCCAACAAAATGCCCAAGTAAGTAAACTCTCGGACCCTCTGAAAGCCCAAGCGGCGAGTCAGCATGTTGCACTTCCCCGTAGGGGTGGACTTGCCAAACATGACCATGGACTTTGATATGTTGATCCGCTGCCCAGTCCAAGTATAGTACTCCTGCAGCACGGCAAGGCACTGGTCCACACAAGACGTGGTGGCGTCCGAGGTGATGAAGATGTCGTCGGCGTAAAGCAAGTGAGAGATTCGCGGGCCTGAAGCCGCAACCAGAATGCCCAATGAGTTCCCCCGCTGACTGAAGGCAAGCGAAAGTAGCTCAGAGCACAGAATGAACAGATAAGGGGAGAGGGGGCATCCCTGTCGGAAGCCACAGCTCGCCTCGATCCACCTCGTACGTCGCCCGTTAAGGAGCAACGCAAACTGCGGCCCCTCCACACACTGAAGAATCCAACTAGCAAACTCCACCGGAAACCCAAACATGGCCAGAACCTGCCGCAGCGTCTCCCACGACATCTTGTCGTAGGCCTGCTCCATGTCGACCTTCATAACGAGGAACCCAGTCCCAGAGGTCGAGATTGCCAGCTTATGCACCACCTCCTGGGAGATGAAGCACTGGTGGGAAATAGAGCGCCCGGGAACAAAGGCCCCCTGCTCCTCAGAGATGAGCGAGGGTAGGAGCCCCTTCATGCGGTCCACAATGATCTTCGCCGCCACCTTATAGTTGGTCTGACACAGACTGATAGGCTGAATCCAATCCGGCCGAGACGCATTGAGGCACTTCGGAATGAGTACCACCAATGTCTCCTTCCACGCACTGGGCATACGACCAAGAGCAAAGAAGTCGCCAATGGCCCTGCAAACAGAAGTACGCACAATGGGCCAGAAGTGGACAAAAAAAGAGGAAGTAATACCGTCTAATCCCGGAGCACGGTTGGCCTTCATGGCCTTGATGACGCCCCAAATCTTCTCCTCAGAAACCGCCTTCAGCAACAAAGAGGCCGCCCCGCCATCGAGCCGCCGGGAGGAAGGCAGGAGCGGCCACCCAGCAAGAACAGGAGCCGCGCACTCCCACTTCCGATCAAAGAAGGCCAAGAATGCTACCTCGATGCCCTCCGGATCTTCAACAAGGTCGCCGTTCTCAAGCTCCACCTGAGAAATTCGGTTGCCTCGCCGATGAGAGGAGGCGATGGAGTGGAAATAATGGGTATTCGCATCACCCTCGTTGATCCACTGCACCTTTGCACGCTGTTTCCACCAAGTGACCAACCTAGCATGAATGCTTAGGAGCTCCTTAACCGCCGCAATGAGAGTCTGAGTCTGCTCCTCCGAGATGCCACCATCCAATCTCTCCAGCCGCTGGAGCTCCACAATCTCCGCCTCCAGAATCTCCTTTCGAGCACCCAGATCCTTGAGCTTGTTCTTGCTCCAAAAGAAAAGGGCCTGAAGGGTATGACGACACTTCCGCTGTAATACCTCTGCACTATCACCGACATCCGCCTTCAACCAAGAGCGAGACCCAGCTTCCGCACCATCAGGTAAGAAAGCCAGGTGTCCTCAAACCTGATCCACCTAGACTGCCTAGCAGCCGACACTTCCCCCAAGGACAGCAGAATAGGACAGTGGTCAGAGCCAACACGGGGCAAGTGTCGCACCGAACCCAAGGGAATAGCGTCCATTCCCACCGAGTTAACAAAAACCCGATCCAAACGGCCCAGAACTCGCCCAAGTCTGGGTTGGTTGTTACACCAAGTAAAGGTCGGGCCGGTGAAACCCAGCTCCTGAAGGTCCAGCTCCGCCACAGCCGCATCCATCTCCAAAGACCCCTGTGAATAAACAAAGGGTCGACTGCCTTGCCGCTCCTCCGACCGCAAAAGGCAGTTGAAGTCACCCCCTACAATCATCGGGAGATCCGGGGTCGCAATCTGTTCCAACAAAGACCATAGTTGCCTCCGAACATAAGCATCCTTGTTCGCATAAACGAACACCACCCGCCAACATCGCTTATCAGGGAAGGTAACATCCCCAATAACACATTGCCTCGAGAGAGAGACTGGCATAAACTGCACAACGTCCCTCCGCCACAACACCGCAATACCCACCGACCTGCCAGCCGACGGTTGATGCACAAAATCCCAATTCCGGCCCGCCAACCGGTCCACATCACGCCGGGATAGATCTTCCACCATCGTCTCAGACAAGCCCACAAAAGAAACCCCCACCGCAAAATAAGATCTCAGAGATGATGGCCAACCTCCTTCTTCTGAGCTCCCCTACAATTCCACAAAATGAGGCTCGTCATGGACCCCTTGAAGATGACGCGTCCCCGTCGTCGCTAGCAAGATCCCCCTTCCTGCGCTTGTGAGAAAGACTCTCAACTGACCCGGGGCTAGCAAGATCGCGAGCGTCAATCGAGCGGTGTGGCCGAGGAGCGACCAACAACACTTCCGAGTCATAGAGAACCAACACCGCCCCTAAAACCATAACATCCGCAGGACGCAGATCCACGGGATCCACTGAGGCGGGCTGCATAGGCGGAGGAGTATACTGCGGGATGCGCCCAGGCTCGGGCTGAGGCGGACGGTCAACGACATTGGGAAGGGGGCGTCGACGCAAAGCAGGCGGTTCCTTAGGCGGACGTGACTGTGGGGGTGCAGACGGGGCCTTGGCCACACCACGTCGGCGTCGGCGATGCTTAACTACATTCCATGGCCCCCGGGCCGAGCACACCATCCTCTGCTAAGGTAGAATGCCCCGGTGGGGGAGCAGTTGGACCAGGCGGAGGAGCAACGCGCTGAGCCGGAGCACGTCGCGGGCGAGCAAGCGAAGCTGGAGTAGCTGCGGAGGCCCAGCAAGCCCCATCTGAGTGACCAACGCAGCCGCAGCCCGAACATAGGGAGGCTAGCCCCTCATATTCAACAATCTTGAAGAAGTTCGAGAAAGAACTAGTTACTGGAACTCCACCCGGAAGAGCTTTTGACAAGTCCACCCGGACACAGACCCGCGCATATTCCATTCGTCCCCATTCGTGCGTAGTAGAGTCAATCCATAATGGCTTACCAACCCGGGCTGTAATGCGGGCGATATTAGCTCTATCCCAACACATAAGGGGGAGGTGGGGGAGCCGAATCCAAACTGGCGAGGAGAGGCCTTTAAACGATGCAGGGTCAAACCCCGACGACCAAGCATCCATTCCAACAATGAAGCCATTAATGAACCAAGGCCCACCCTGGAGAACACAATCCCGAGCCGCGGCCGAGAGAAAAATACATAAAAAACAGTCCACACGGAGCATCATAAACCGGAAATCCCCGAACTGCGCCCACCGCTTGCGGATCTCGCCTTCAATAACATAGGCCGGTAAGCGTCGGCCCAACACCTTCCCCACAACAGAAAATGAAAAATTATCCAAAGTCTGGGCCGCAACCTCCTCAATCAAATCAATGGCGGAGCCATCGGCCACGATGCAATCCAGCCCTTGAATATCCTCCAACGAGACATTGGTCTTGACTCTTGCGAGCCCAGGCCGATGGGGGAGTCTCCACCGTAGGAGCGCACCAAAAACCAGCCTGGCATTTTCATGAGCACCATGCGGGCGTCCAAGAAGATCATCAACACACTGATGCAGACCACTACCAGGAGGACCCTGCTGATCCAAAACTTCATCCTGCATAAAAAATTCGTCTCGGAATGTGGGTGAGGCATTTCGTCGAGCACTGTTAGTGCAAACTTCAACTCCCAAATGGCTATCCAGTTCCTGGACCGGTTCCATAATCCCAACTTGAGCATCCATGCCCGGCGACAAATCCAAGTCAATGCCATCACAGAGGGCGGCGGGCGTACCTGGATGCGCGGAAGCAGCCCGCTGCGGGCCTTTGACGGTAGCCTTACCAGGCCGTTGGTCGGGTCGACCGGCGGCAGCAGCGCCAGCCCCGCGATGGAGCGGCAAGAAACTCCCATTCACGTCCCTATCTTGGTGCCTGATCTCCATCTCGTCCGCCCACGATTGCCGCACACCACCCAACTCCGAAGCAGGCGATCGGTCTCGCTGCCGGTTCGCCTCTCCCGCGGTACTGTCCGCCGAAACTCCATCAAGCCGCCCTCGCGTATGGGGAGCAACTCCACTCTCAGCCCCCCTACCGAGAGCAAACCGGCTCTCACTGGAATCCTGCCACGAATGGCCGCCCCGCTGATTGGAGCCAGCCCGCCAAGGGGTACCTCCCCCCCTCGGCCGAGCACCATAGCCGCTCGATCCGCCGGGGACACGCCGCCATTGTTGAGCCCGCCTCGCCTACCATCTCCAGTGCCGCCAAACCCTCCATGCCGCGAGGGAGAGGCGGGCCGAAGGCCCCCTCTCATCATCTGAGCCTCTCTCTCTCTCGAGAATGCAGAGCCTCTCTCTCTCTAGACCATCAGGAAGCAGAGCCTCGCGGAACTGATTTTTTTTTTCTTAGGCTCCAGAGAGGGAGAGAGTTGATACTCACTCGTTATTCGGGTCAAGTATTTTGCAGGGGCTACTATTTGCAAATCAATGCCCCTTGGATTGTATATAAATAGGACCTCAGGGGCCAGAGGCACATGAAAAGACAAGTTGATCCCCCAAGCCTTTGATTTTTCAAGTCTATGTCTTTCTTGCGCCTAGCTAGGTTTATCTAGGGGTTCATTTAAAGGTTTATATAGGAGTTCGTCTATGAGTTTATTTAGGGGTTCATCTAGGAGTTTATTTAGTGGTTCATCTATAGGTTTATCAAGGGGTTCATCTAAGGGTTTATTTAGGGGTTCATCTAGGAGTTTATTTAGGGGTTCTTCTAAGGGTTTATCTAGTGATCATCTAATGTTTATCTAGGGGGTTCATTTAGGGGTTTATCTAAAAATTCATCTAGGTGTTTATCTAAGGGTTTATCTAGTGGTTTATTTCGTGGTTCATCTTTTTTGGTTTATGGTTTATGGTCTAGGGTTTAGAGTTTATCTACGATTTTATCTAGGAGTTCATCTACTGTTTCATCTAGGGGTCATCTGTGATTTTATCTAGGGGTATATCTAGGACTTTATCTAGATTTTCATCTAGGGGTATATCTAGGGCTTTAACTAGATTTCCATCTAGGGGTTTATTTAGGGGTTTATCTAGATGTTCATCTGTGAGGCCCCCATTTGGACCCCACATACATCTGTATCTAAGCTATGTTTACATTTGTCCCAGGTTGAAGTGCGGCTAGTGAATACACAATAAAGACACATAATAATAAAATTTACTTTCGTACCTTGTAGTATTTGTTGAATATTTTTCTGTTCTACCATATCCATTCTTTTGCTTTTGCGTATCCAAAGTCACGTCCATTACCTACAAAATTTGACGATGGGCTTAGTCATACGAATATGACTAAGTGAGGATATACCTCTTTCATTGCTGTAAATAATTAAAGTAAAACTTTCGCATTTTAAAACATGTTTTTCATACTAATCGTTTGTCTGTCTCAGTAGTGACCTTATGAAACTTATAATTATACGAACATGTTAGTACCAATAAACCAGTGTGAGCAGTATAGGATCATAATTTTAAAGCAGTGTATCAGTATAAGCAATAAATTCATGTATCAGTATATCAGTGTAGCAGTAAGAAAGCATATATCAGTATGTCTATATCAGTATATCAGTATATCATAGCAGTGTATCCATATATCCGTAGATCTGTATATCAGTATTTATTTGAATGTTTCATTTCTTAGGAAATATTATGGGCGATTTGAATTCTTTTCCCTTTTTGCCTTTACCCCGAAGGGTCCTTTACCCCGAAGGGTCATCATTTTCCAAAACCAGTACGGACAACCCGCGTTTATGCCTTTCGGCTCGACTGGTTTGGCAATTCATCATATTCATTTCATTCCTGTGCATGCACTTCAATTCGCCCGTAATATAACCTCGTGTCGACACGCTTACATACAGTGAGTTATTCAGTTTTATATTCCCCTCAGAAATATCTTTCGCCTGTTTGCCTTTAAGGGCCATACATTAAAGCGATATGAAATATCAGTGATATCAACTATGCATGTAACATTCAGTATCAAAAGAGTGCGCATGTAAAAAGAAAGTAAAGCCATAAAGCATAAATGAAACAGGTAGCTCTCACCATCAGTATCAGTGTTCATAGCATTGTCATGTCTATTTTGAGGTGCCATCCTCCGTGGTATCTGTATAAGCATCATATTATGTAGGGTCATTTATATTGGGGTTGTACATCGCTATAGCTACAATATTATCTATTATGATTACATCATTTGGAAGCTATTTAACCGGCCCTCTATTTTGCTTAAACATAAAGGAGGCAGTTTCAAATCAATGATCGAACGTATATACTCAAATTGAAAAACAAAGCCCTTAATAATATTTAACTGTAAAACATTTAACTGTAAAACATTTCCTTCCTGATAACATGCCCACACAAACCATTGTTTAAATATATATATATCATTGTTATGAAACTATATATTCATTGTAGCAGATATTAAAACTATCCCTCCATGAATCAGCCACTACTCTACTAACTCTCCATAGCTTCTGTACGTTTTTAATGAAGGTTAAATCCCTCATAAACAATATTAAAAGCATGTTATAATGAAGAAGTCCCCCAAAAATCTGATAACAATTCTCTGACAAGGCTAGGGCCAATCAGCAAATCTTACTAGAGGAAACAACACATCCAACATACGGCAAGTCAGCCAACATAAATTAAAGCAACATACAGGAAGGAGCTAACGGTACCACTGTAAACCCCCCTACCAAATGAACATCGTAAATATGCAGCTAAGACAGTCGGCCAACCACAACCAACAGCAATCCCTCCCATGTTAGTTCGTAATATACAAAAGTCCCTTGATATTTGCCCATGCATAGATCTATAGATATCTGACCTTGCCAGTATAGAATTAACTAGGACCTAACAGGAAACTCATTCCTCTCCCAGTGATCTTTAGGTTAAAACATATATTAGGGCCAAGCAAGTATACGTTAGATATAGCTAAAATCAACAGGGAAATAGAGTAGTATAGAGATTTCAACTCTCTAATACCATACCCTAAACTCTCTCAAGAACCTCATCGATATTCCTCCCAATTTGGAATCGATAAAGCTATAAGCATCCCATATAAATCAATATGAAAAGATGAGAAAAGAGCAAGGAAAGGAAAAGCTCACCGTGAGAAATCATGAAATGATTTAAGGCTTTCTTAGTCTGCCAGTGAGAAAGAAAATTACAAGCAACACCGCTAATCCGCCGGCTAGAGTAAAGAACCAGCAGACATAAAGAGCTTTCTCCCGTTAACACCCAAATCAGAAGGAGAAAGATAAGGAAAGTAGCGATTCCCGGGAGCCCTAGGCGAGACTTGGAGGAAGGTCGAGCGATGAGTGCAAGAGAGATAATGAAAAGAAAACTCAATTCTTACTTTAAGAAGCCGGTCCACGTGCCCTGCCACCGCTCAAATCACCGCTTAACCTCTTACTTCTTCTTTATATGCACACCAATATGTCCATACTAAGCCAATTAGCCCACCAAATGTTTTATTGGCACACCCATTTATCTAGCGCCCCAATTCCATCTAGCCAATATATATCTTTATATAATTTGCCACCATACATAATATAAGACAAAGTCATATTCCGCTAAAATAATTTCAAGTGTCGCAGCACATAAATGAAATCATACTCAACTTTCAAAGGAACTTCGGGTTGACACTGATTTGTTTTTCATCATAGGGGATATACTTTTTATTTCGTTCTATTATCAATTTGGGTCACTTCACGTTTTGGGCCGTTACATCATCTAGGGGTTTATCTAGGGATTCATCTAGGGGTTTATCTAGGTGTTCATCTAAGGGTTTATCTAGTGGTTCAACTAGGGATTTATCCAGGGGTTTATCTAGGGGTTCATTTATGAGTTTATCTAGGGGTTTATCTAAGAGTTTATTTAGGGGTTCATCTAGGGGTTTATATAGGAGTTCATCTAGGGGTTTATTTAGAGGTTCATCTAGGGGTTTATCTAGGGATTCATCTAGGTGTTTCTCTAAGGGATCATCTAGGATTTTATCTATGGGTTCCTTTATGAGTTTATCAATGGGTTTCTTATAGGCTCATCTAGAGATTTATCTAGGGTTTATCTAGGGGTTCATCTAGGCGATTATCTAGTGGTTCATTTATGGGTTTATCTTGGGGTTCATCTAAGGGTTTATCTGGGGGTTCATCTAGGGGTTTATCTAGGGGTTCATTTATGGTTTTATCTAAGGGTTCATCTAGGGAGTTAATTTAGGGGTTCATCTAAGGGTTTATCTAGGGAGTTCATCTAGGGGTTTATCTAGGGGTTCATCTAAGAGTTTATCTAGGGGTTCGTTTAGAGGTTTATCTAGAGGTTCATTAGGGGGTTCATTTAGAGAGTTCATCTAGGGGTTTATTTAGGGGTTCATCTAGGTGTTTATCTAGGGGTTCATTTACGCGTGGGTTTATTTAGGGGTTTATCTAGGAGTTCATCTATTGGTTTATCTAGGGATTCATCTAGGGTTTATCTAGGGGATCATCTATGGGTTTATGTTGGTGTTCATCCAAAGGTTTGTCCAGGGGTTGATCTAGGAGTTTATCTAAGGGTTTATCTAGGGGGTCATTCTAGAGACTTATCTAGTGGTTTTTTATATGGGTTTATCTAAGGGTTCATCTATGAGTTTATCTAGAGGTTTATTTAGGGGTTCATCTATATGTTTATCTTTGGGTTTATCTAAGAGTTTATCTGTGGGTTAGTATAAGTGTTGATCTAGTAGTTTGTCTAATGGTTTATCTAGTGGTTTATCTAGGGGTCCATCTAGGAATTTATCTAAGGGTTCATCTATAGGTTCTTCTAGAGGTTTATCTAGTGGTTTATTATAAGTCTTTATCTAGGGGTTTATCTAAGGGTTTACTTAGGAGTTCATATAGGGGTTTATCTAGTTGTTAATATAGGTGTTGGTCTAGTGGTTCATTTAGTGGTTTATCTAGGGGTTCATCCAGGGGCTTATCTTAGAGTTCATCTAGGGGTTTATCTAAGATTTCATCTAAAGATTTATATAGGGGTTCATCTAGGGGTTTATCTAGAGTTTTATCTATGGGTTCATATAAAGTCTTTTCTATGGTTTCATATAGTGGTTTACCTAGGGATTTATCAGGGTTTTATCTAAGGGTTAATCTAAGCGTTTATCTAGGACGTCTAGGGGTTTATCTAGAGGTTCATCTAGAGGTTTATCTATGATTTCATATAGGTTTTTTTTTTACGATTTCATCTAGTGGATTATCTACGGTTTCATCTAGGTATTTATTTAGGATTTCATCTATAGTTATATCTAGAGGTTTATTTAGGGTTTTGTCTAGGGTCTTATCTAAGGTTTCATTTAGGGGTTTGTTTAGTGGTTCATTTAAGAGTTTATCTAGAAGTTCATCTAGGGGTTTATCCATGTGTTCATCTATGAGTTTATCTAAGAGTTCATATAAGATTTATTTATGGGTTTATCTATGAGTTCATCTAGTGATTTATTTAGGGGTTCATCTAGGAGTTTATCTAAAGGTTCATCTATGGGTTTAACTAGGAGTTCATCTAGGGTTTACCTAGGGTTTCATTTATGGGTTTATCTAGAGGTTCATCTAGGGATTTATCTAGCTATTCATCTAAGGGTTTATTTAGAGGTTCATTTAGAGGTTTATCTAGGGGTTCAACTATTGGATTATCTAGTGGTTCATTTAGGGCTTTATCCAGGGATTTATCGAGGGGTTCATATAAAGGTTCATCTAGAGGTTTATCTAAGGGTTCATATAAGAGTTTATCTAAGGGTTCATCTAGAGGTTTATCTGGGAATTCATCTATTGGTCGAGAATCAATCTTAAATAAAGTGATTAGTACTAAATTCCATAAGCAATTGATGAAAATAACTCGACCGTGGAGGTTCTCAAATTATGATATCACCTCTCTCAAGGAATTCTACCAACTAACTTTAGGTTGATCGATTAAGATCTCTCGAGGGGTGCATGCAACTCCTTTCACCGATAAGTGATCTTCTCATATTCACGGATCTCTCGATCAACTAAGATTAGCATGTTGAACCGCTTCAACACCTTTTCAATACACGTACTCTAGGTCAACCCCATAAACTTCCTTGATATATCTCTATTGATCTTTATACCAAGTATATAAGTTGCTTCACCCAAGTCCTTCATATCAAAGCAGTCTTCTAGCCACGTCTTTACACACTGCAAAGTTGGAATGTAATTCCCAATGAGTAATATGTCATCCACATATAACACTAAGAATATAACCAAATTCCCACTAACCTTCTTGTAAACACAAGGTTCATCGTCATTCCCAATGAACCCAAACTCTTTGATTTTCTCATCAAAATGAAGATTCTAACTTCAAGAAGTTTATTTTAATCCATAAATGGATCGATTCAGCTTAAATATCTTTGTGGCTTCATGTGGAGATACAAAACCCTCTGGCTATGTCATGTACACATCCTTAAGGAGGTTTTCATCATGGAAAGCCATTTTGACATCCATTTGCCAGATCTCGTAATTATAGTACACAATAATAGCAAACAGAATTCTGATGGGCTTAACCATGACAACAGGGGAAAAAGTGTAAGACCCCGTTTTTTTTTCTTTTAAAAACCCGGGTCTTATGCCAAGAACTGCCGCTTTGCGGTGACACCATCACTCGGGAAGGTCGCCACTACAAAACGCCGATCCTGCCGGCCATATCGATCACAGAAGAAGAAAAGTATAAACAATTAATAGAAGTTCAAGTCCACAAATCACATGATATATTTTTATATAAATGTCCACATGATCATAACTGAAATCAAAGACAAAAGGTTACAAAAATAAAGGGCTCATGCCCTGTACATCATGTCCTCACTACAAGATCACTCGCGGAAGCTAACTACTAATCACTCCCTGATCCTGAATCTGGTGCTCCTGTAATAAACTGGCCCGCCTCCATCTGCACCGGCCTCTAGTGCTGCTGCGTCTCTTCGATCCCCTAAAATGATATGGTCCACCGACCGTTAGTCAAAAAGACTAAGTCAATCCCCCACCCCTCCCCCGGTGACTCCTAGGCACCGTGCGACAAAGATGAAGCCGAGGACAACAAGGGGTATAACAATAACAGATGACAGGGGTACAGGGAATGTCTACACTACACATGTATATATATATATAATTGAAGCAGTAAAAGAGCATAGAAAGAGCAGGTAAAGAATAAGTACGATGCAGTAAGTAAAGACATGTATATAATAGAAAGTAACCATTGATTTATAGGAATGCCCACACAAACCTATAGACCAAGGGGTCGTTTAACAAGGCCTATCGTATAAGAAGTCCCATAACCGATTTATACGATAGGGGTAGGGGTTGAAATGCAATGTTGATATTATGACATGCAAGTATGCAGTTAAATGTTATGTTCACACAAGTGCAACTCACACACTTCGACTCTATGCGCACAAACCTTTAGTTCCCCCTTTTTGGAGCTAGCAAGACTCCCAGGATACTCCCGTAGTGGCAAACAGAAGCAGTGGGTTGGGCCTCACCCACCTCTAGGTTGGTATTCACACTACCTAACCTAGACCTATCGTATGCGGTACGCCTCAACGTAAAACCGCGGAGCAACTGCATACTCTTACTGGCTGGACCACCAGACTTTTATGGTTAAGTGCAAATTCCACACTTGCGGAGTCAACGTATTGACGTCGGTGTGAACAACTGTCCAATACCAAAGACCCACCACCTTTATGCATATGCAAACATGTTCTACTATATCCCGAGCCATAAAACTCCCCGGGCTAACCTGCCCGTCATCATAACCTTCCGGGCCAACCCGTCCGTACCAACAAACACTACTGAGTCGCAAGCTCACCGGACTAACTAGTCCGCTGTTTCAGCCACCGAGCCTACCGCTCATAAAACCAAACCAACTAACATCCCGTAACCACGGGGGTGTGGGTGTGTATTGTTAAGTTAATCTTGTACAACATATTACTCCTACAGTTTATAGTTAATCTTGGACTTCCCGAGGATTACCCTGTTAGGGGCTCGCTACGGTACTAGGAACTATAATAGGATGACACCCCAAAGTTCCCTTTCTCAAGACACTTAATGTTATTGGTAGCTACCCGTAAGAATACCCTTCTTGTCATTTCTCTTGAATTACTCTACGTATTTTAGGACCTTCTAAGGGGAAAGACGATCTTTCATCAATCCCGAGTACAACTTTACCCTTAACTCACCAATCACCCCCTCATCACCTAAACTCCTTTTGGTGACCTTCAATCTCTTCAACCTGACCATGTACACCAACTACATGCCACTTCCACTTAGTAGTCCCATAAATATCCAAATTTCACAATTTTACTATACGCAGACCAAACTAACTATATGAAGCTTATAAGTAGAGGTACTCCAAATATTCATCCAACTGACTCAAGATATTTACTGGAGGTCTATCATGATGTTTTAGAACTAAATTCAGAGATTCATATTTTTCCTTAATTATTTGCATTTATTATCATTTCTCCAATATTTGCCAAGTATGAATATGAGCATGAAGTGTAAGGTATTCTTATGATATGGCTTCCATAAAATTAAGATAAATCTATCATGCCAAAATATTAGTAAGTAATGAATATCATAATTTTACAGTAAGGAAATGTCCTCTGTTTTTAATATTTATCATCTATCCAAATTTGAAGATTTATCAAGGAACTATCAAAAATACTTGTGCCAAAATTATACAAAAATTACCAGACCTCTATAATGTCTAGAAAAGCTTAATTACAGAGTTTCACAATTTATGGGAATCATTTCCTCACTGAAATAATTAATCCAAATAATTCCCAATTTGCACATGTTGAGAAGTAGCCTACTGATAATAATCACCAAAATTTTTATAAATATTCACAGAGCTTCCTAGAGCTCTTAAATATCCTATCACCAAGTTGCACATTTTTCCAGAGAGTTTTGGACCCTTAATTATATTTCTTAAGATTAGGACAAAATATGTGCCTTGTGAATGAAGTACTGGTTAAATCATCTAATAAATTTCACAAAAAATATCAGAGGTCTATAATATGATTATAAAGACACTACCAAGATTTCATCTTCATCCAGGATCATTTGTGCATGTAAATATCTCTTACAAGAAGTTTACCTAAAGGGGTTTATGACCTAATTGCGGGGGAATAAATTCTCCTAAAATTTTCTCAAAATTCCCTAGGGTATAAATACATCCCATGAACATATCTCCTAAGTTCCATGGCCATACTATAGCTTTTGACCACATGTCCTTCACAACGCTCTATATGCACCCCCAAGGGGTAAGACTAGGGTTCTAGGTGTACAACCCGTATTTGGCGAGTGGGTCCCTCGGGTCAGTTGATGGGACAGGGGTCAGCCAGACCATTCGCCCATACCGAGACAGGAGAAAGGATCCTCAGATTAGTGGGGGTAGGCTGCAGGCGAGAGGGAGCCCGACGAGTGATGCCTCCACGGACCATTCGCTCAGGGGCTTGAGCATTCGCCCAGTCAAGCGGGAACTCGGCGAGTGGTTCCCTCACGGACCACTCGCCCCAGAAGGCTTTGAGGAGGAAATGACCATGATACCCCTGGTGGGCTGCAAATAGCCCTTCGGAACAGCGGAGTTAGGCTATCAGCAGACCAATTTGGGGTGCGGTTAGTAAAATTAAAAGGCGGATTCATGCTATTTGCAGACCAGCCTGGGAAAACTATAAATAGACCCTTAAGGGCACCTTGGAGGAGATCCGATTTTAGAGAATCCTCTCCTCTAGGCTAGTTTTGGTTGGCAGCCAGTGCCCTCCAAGGTGCCCGATTGAGCTTTGGTTTGGGAGGGGAAGCTCTCTAAGATCTTCCGGGAGTGTGGCGGGACCTCCTCGCTTCAGCCTTGGGTCTATTCCGTTTCCAGCATCCACCGTCAAGAGAGTCTAGTGAGGGAGAAATAAGCATCGGCTACACCCCCAGTGGGTCCGAACTCAAGAGACCAGTTGCTGGTTTCAACATTTTTGGTGCGGTGAGCGTGGACCGTAGCCGGTGAAAGAAAATCCCAAGCTGGTTTCGATGACAGGAGATGGAGGAAATGGTTCTGACTCAGGTCACTCGCAGCCAACAGCGGCAGGCGAGTGGCTGGAGATGTTTGAGAAGTTCAAGCGAGAGGTCCTGCAGACGGTTCTCGCAGCAAGGACCGAGTGCGAGACCCCGGTGGTCCCAGTGGTCCCGCCTTTGCAGATTGGCGAGAACGCACCGGGGCAGCGACCGGGGAAGGAGGTGCCAGCAGAAGGAAGTGCGCGAGACCTCCCCGGACGGCAGTTGTTCAGCAGTCCGGCGAGTGCTGAGGTGTGTGAGTTGGTCCCGCGCGAGAGGACCACTCGCCGAGCAGGGGAAGGGATCCCCTTTTGCGAGATGATCCTCTCGGCCCCAGTACCAGAAGGGTTTCGTGGGCCGGAGATGTCCTACTACACCGGCAAGGAGGATCCAGTTGTGCACCTGCAGTGGTTCGAGGACATGACTTCAATCCTTCCCATGTCGGATTCTTTCCAATGCCGACTCTTCGCAACCACCCTGAAGGAGAAAGCAAGGGACTGGTTCCACCAACTTCCCACAGGTTCCATCTATGCGTTCGATGATCTGCGCCGAAGCTTCCGACTACGTTTCTCGACGTCAAAAAAGAGGAAGAAGGATGCGGAGGCTCTTTTCAAGATCAGGCAGAGGGAGGGGGAATCCCTGGCCAAGTACGTGGACAGGTTCCAAGCGGAGATACACCTAGTGCAGGAGGTGCCGGGATTCGCCCTCCAGATGGCATTCATCGTAGGGCTGCGAGAGGGGTTCTTCAAGATGGACCTGAAGAGAAGACCTCCTGTATCCTTCGAGGAATTGATGGAGAGAGCCGCAGAGGAGATTGAAGGGGAGGCGGCCAACCCCGAATTCTATAAAAGGTTGGCAAAGATGAGCGAGCCCGAGGCGAGGCAGCCAGAAGGAAGAAGGCGAGAGGAGCCCAGGGGCCAGGGGTTCGAAAGACCACCTCGGGTTTGGAGGAACCAAGAATCCAACAACAGGTTGGGCTGGAGGAACCAGGAAGGACCAGCGCGAGGTCAGGATGAAAGGTACCGAGGAAGGGAGGCAGGAGGAGTGAATCAGGGGTGGAGGCAGGGTCCCAGACCCCCTCACCTCCCGAGGGAGCAAGCCATGGCGGTAGGCCGAGGGAGAAGAGGTAGAGGAGCGAGAGGAGGAAGAGGAAGAGCTGGAAGAGAGGACAGGGTGGCGTTGCCTTACTGTGACTTTCATCAGGAAGAAGGTCACGCGATCGCCACCTGCCCAGAGTTCTTGGAAATGAGGGAAAGAGGACAGCCACGGCGGCCGCATGCCAGAATTGAGGAAGTGCTTCCAGAGGCAGAAGAGGACCGGTGTGAGGATAGGGCAGATACAGGAACCAGGGGGGGAATCGGGGTGATTCACGGTGGGGTTGGGATAGAGGCCTCTCGCAAGAGGAGCTTCCAGGCCATGTTCCGAAGGGACGTCGCGTCCACTTCCCAGACCCCACCCCCCTCTGAGAAGCTCACCTTCTCCTCAGAAGATATGCCAGACTACGAAGACCCATTCTGCGACGCCCTGGTGATCCAGACGGCGATAGAAAACTTCACGGTCTCTCGGATCCTGGTGGACAACGGGAGCTCGGTGAATGTGATCTTCAAAAAAGCTTTCGACGCGATGGAGGTAGAGAAGAAGAGAGTGCAGGCCTCCGACGGACCACTGTTTGGTTTCTCGGGAGAGCGGAAGGAGGTCGAGGGGGGCGTAGGTCTCCAGGTGACGCTGGGAGGAGTCCCAAGAAACTGTCGGTTCGTCATCGTGGACGCTCCGAGCAGCTATAACGCCATCTTCGGCCGACCCCTCATCAGCGCCTTCCGGTGCGTGCCCTCATCGTACCATCAGTGCTTAAAGCTCCATAGTGGAGGAGTCCAGATCCGCGTCCGAGGAGATGCTAAGGTGTCGAGGCAGTGCTACGTGACTGCCGTCAACACCATTTCATGGATGGCGGATGCCGAAAAGATGGATGAAGGGATGGTGAGGCCGGAGGGGCCAGGAGAGGAAGAGGAGAAGGAAGAAGAAGGGGGAGAGGGCGATGCCCGAGAGGAGTTGTTGGAGGTCGCTCGTGAGGAGCAGGAGGTCGAGGTGTTAGAGGTCGCTCGTGAGGAGCAGGAGGTCGAGCCGATGGAGGCGGAAGGAGCTGCAGGAGAAAAGGCCCGGGAGGAGGGGCGAGAAGCGAAGGGCCAGTGGGACGAACCAGCCCGGCTCGAGCCGGCAGAAGAGGTGATAGAGATGGAGGTTACCACCCAGGCAGGAAGGGTGGAGAAGGTGCGGGTCAGCGGGGGCCTCGGCCCGGAGGACCAGAGAAGGATGCTGGAGTGCATCCAGAAGAACATGGACATCTTCGCGTGGAGCGCAGCGGACATGCCAGGCATCGAGGCGGACGTGGCTTGCCATCGTCTCAACCTCGATCCAGAAGCCCGCCCCATCCGGCAGAAGAGAAGGGCTATAGCTGACAAGCTCGAAGGACCGATCCGCGAGGAGGTGGCAAAACTCCTCGAGGCAGGTTTTGTAACGGAGATCCAGTATCCAGGCTGGGTCTCCAATGTCGTAATGGTAAAAAAGGCCGATGGCCGCTGGCGTATGTGTGTGGACTTTTCATTGTTAAATAAGGCCTGTCCTAAGGATTGTTATACCTTGCCTCAGATCGACGCGCTGGTTGACTCAGCCGTCGGTTTTTCTGTGATGAGTTTTTTGGATGCTTTTTCAGGTTATCACCAAATAAGAATGCACCCCCCGGACGTCAAAGATGTCTCGTTCATCACCAGGGAGGGATGCTACTGCTATAAGATGATGCCCTTTGGGCTGAAAAATGCAGGAGCAACCTACCAGAAGATGATGGATCGGGTATTTAAGAAACAAAGGGGAAGGAACCTGGAGGTCCACGTGGATGACCTCATGATAAAGAGCAAGTGTGTGAGCTCTCACATCCAGGATCTCGAGGAGACCTTCGCCACCCTACGCAAGTACAAGATGCACCTGAACCCCCTGAAGTGTGTGTTCGGGGCCAGCAAAGGGAAGTTCCTCGGGCACCTTCTCACCCCCTGGGGGGTAGAACCTAACCCGGACAAGGTTAGGGCTATAATGGAGCTGGGGTCGCCCCGGAACGCCAAGGAAGTTCAGCGCTTGACCGGAAGACTCGCCGGGCTGAACAGGTTTCTATCCCGGGCAGGGGAAAAATGCTCCCCCTTCTTTAAAGCGCTACGAGGCAATCAGAAGTTTGAGTGGACGAGAGAATGCGAGGAGGCCTTTCAAGCCTTGAAGAGCCAACTCACCAAGGCTCCGCTACTACAAAGTCCCAAAGAGGGGGAGGTTCTACATTTATATCTCGGGGTCGGGGCGGAGGCCGTAAGCTCCGTCCTGGTTCGAGAGGAAGGAAAGAAGCAGCTGCCAGTCTACTACGTAAGCAGGGTCCCGAGGGAAGCGGAGCTCAGGTACCCAATTTTAGAAAAGTTGGCCTTTGCCCTGGTCATCGCAGCAAGGAAGCTCAGGCCATACTTCCAGGCCCATTCGATCCAAGTAGTGACGGACCATCCACTCCGCCAGATCTTCGAAGGAGTGGAGCACTCGGGAAGACTCGCAAAATGGTCAATCGAGCTAAGTGAATTCAACATTACCTTTGTCCCTCGATTATCTATGAAGGCGCAGGTGGTAGCTGATTTCATGACAGATTTCGTGGCCGAGATGAAAGAAGACGGAGCCCCTCGTCACATTCCGTGGAAGCTGCTGGTGGACGGGGCTTCGGGCAAGAATTCTCTTGGAGGAGGGGTGGTGCTGGAGAGTCCCCACGGAGTAAAGATAGAGCAGACGCTAGTGATACACTTTCAAATCACCAACAACCAGGCGGAGTATGAGGCTGTAATCGCCGGCCTGCGGTTGGCCCGGGAGCTCGGGGTCCATGACGTGGAGGTCCTCACGGATTCCATGATAATAGCTTCTCAGATAAGGGGAGAGTTCGAAACAAGGGAACCTGTGCTCATGAAGTATTTAGCAAAAGTCAAAGGTCTCGTGGGGACGTTCAAAACTTTCTCCATCCAGCATGTCCCACGAGAGGAGAGCACCCCGGCAGATCGGTTGGCAAAATCTGGTCCTCGAGCCGGAGGGACCCTGACGGACCTATTCCGTCCTTCGATTGAAGAAGGAGAGCTCATGGAAGTAGAACAACGGCCCTCCTGGAAGGATCCCTTCGTCACCTTCCTTGCAACGGGAAAGTTTCCGGAAGAAGTTCCGGACCAGAGGCGCTTCCGGTATAAGTCTGCCTACTATGTGCTCCATGAGGGTGACTTGTATCGGAAGACCCTCTCGGGCCTCCTGGCCCGATGCATCTCGGAGGAAGAGGTCCCAAGGATCTTGGAAGAAGTCCACTCCGGCGAGTGCGACAGCCACTCGGGGAGCAGGATGTTGGAGGCGAGAATAGTGAGCCAGGGGTACTTCTGGCCAACCCTAAGCAAAGACGCAGCAGCCTTCGCCAAGAGATGCCAGAAGTGCCAAATGTTCGCCCCGCTTCAGCTCATGCCAGCTCAGAGGCTGAAGAGTATCACGGCGCCCTGGCCATTCGCCATATGGGGAATGGATCTGGTAGGACCCTTCCCCCAGGCTAGCGGGCAGAGGAGGTTTCTCCTAGTCATGATTGACTACTTCATAAAGTGGCTGGAGGTCAAGGCGTTGGCTAAGGTCACCTCCCAGGTAATCCGCAACTTCGTATGGGGGGAAATCATTTGTCGACATGGGCTTCCGCAGGCCATAGTCACGGATAATGGACCGCAGTTCGCAAGCGAGGAATTCATCAGCTTCTGTGGCCAGCTGGGGATAGACCTTAGGTTTGCGTCCGTCCACCATCCCAGGAGCAACGAGCAGGTAGAGGCAGCGAACAAAGTCATCGTGAACTTGCTCAAGAAAAAGGTGGAAAATCTCAAAGTCAATTGGGTGGAACAGCTCCCCTCGGTCCTATGGGCTTTAAGAACCACCCCCAACACCGCCACGGGAGAGACCCCTTTCAGGCTCTCTCACGGCTGCGAGGCGGTCATCCCCATAGAGTTCGAAATTACAACACCACGGGTCACAGTCGCCGCAAATGGAGAGGAAGATTGGAGAGCCGAGAACGAGGAGGAGTTGCGGCTCTCCCTCGACCTCATCGAAGAAGCTCGGGATCGAGCAGCCATCCATCAAGAAGAGGTCAAGCGGCGGATGGCCAAGTATTTTGACAGGCACGTCAGGATCAAACAGTTCGAGAAGGGAGATCTGGTACTCAAGAAGGTCGACGCGGCTGGGAGATCCGCCGCGGTGGGAAAGCTTAACCCCAACTGGGAAGGCCCCTATGTCGTGGAAGAAGCACTAAAGTCTGGGGGGTATCGCCTTCAGAATGTGGAGGGCCAGCTCCTCAGCCACACATGGAGTGGCGACGACCTTAAACGCTTTTATCCTTAGTACCATGTAATAATGATGTTTTTTGAATAAAAGCATTTTGTTTAAACTATGTGAATAAAAATGATGTTGCAGCTCGCAGGGGAGACCCTGGATGTCCAAGAGGTTGGCCCCGAGCAGACCCGCTGTCCAGGCTCTCATCTAGCTGGCAGGTCCGAAGGCTCACTCGGTGGCAGGTTCTATGTTCCAGAGGTTGGCCCCGAGCAGACCCGCTGTGCAGGCTCTCATCTAGCTGGCAGGTCCGAAGGCTCACTCGGTGGCAGGTTCTATGTTCCAGAGGTTGGCCCCGAGCAGACCCGCTGTCCAGGCTCTCATCTAGCTGGCAGGTCCGAAGGCTCACTCGGTGGCAGGTTCTATGTTCCAGAGGTTGGCCCCGAGCAGACCCGCTGTCCAGGCTCTCATCTAGCTGGCAGGTCCGAAGGCTCACTCGGTGGCAGGTTCTATGTTCCAGAGGTTGGCCCCGAGCAGACCCGCTGTCCAGGCTCTCATCTAGCTGGCAAGTCCGAAGGCTCACTCGGTGGCAGGTTCTATGTTCCAGAGGTTGGCCCCGAGCAGACCCGCTGTCCAGGCTCTCATCTAGCTGGCAGGTCCGAAGGCTCACTCGGTGGCAGGTTCTATGTTCCAGAGGTTGGCCCCGAGCAGACCCGCTGTCCAGGCTCTCATCTAGCTGGCAGGTCCGAAGGCTCACTCGGTGGCAGGTTCTATGTTCCAGAGGTTGGCCCCGAGCAGACCCGCTGTCCAGACTCTCATCTAGCTGGCAGGTCCGAAGGCTCACTCGGTGGCAGGTTCTATGTTCCAGAGGTTGGCCCCGAGCAGACCCGCTGTCCAGGCTCTCATCTAGCTGGCAGGTCCGAAGGCTCACTCGGTGGCAGGTTCTATGTTCCAGAGGTTGGCCCCGAGCAGACCCGCTGTCCAGGCTCTCATCTAGCTGGCAGGTCCGAAGGCTCACTCAGTGGCAGGTTCTATGTTCCAGAGGTTGGCCCCGAGCAGACCCGCTGTCCAGTCTCTCATCTAGCTGGCAGGTCCGAAGGCTCACTCGGTGGCAGGTTCTATGTTCCAGAGGTTGGCCCCGAGCAGACCCGCTGTCCAGGCTCTCATCTAGCTGGCAGGTCCGAAGGCTCACTCGGTGGCAGGTTCTATGTTCCAGAGGTTGGCCCCGAGCAGACCCGCTGTCCAGGCTCTCATCTAGCTGGCAGGTCCGAAGGCTCACTCGGTGGCAGGTTCTATGTTCCAGAGGTTGGCCCCGAGCAGACCCGCTGTCCAGGCTCTCATCTAGCTGGCAGGTCCGAAGGCTCACTCGGTGGCAGGTTCTATGCTCCAGAGGTTGGCCCCGAGCAGACCCGCTGTCCAGGCTCTCATCTAGCTGGCAGGTCCGAAGGCTCACTCGGTGGCAGGTTCCAAGGTGATGAGAAAATGGCCCCGAGCAGACCCGCTGTCCGGGCTCTCATCCAGCTGGCAGGTTGGAGGGTCCACTTGGTAGCAGGATCCAAATTCTCTAAGGTGGATCCAGGAGCATTCGCAGGGACCACCCAAGCGAATGATAATCTTACCTCTCTTCCTGACTGCCCGGACGAAATCCCAGTCCGAGCGAATGGTGAGGGTACGCGAGTGTTTCGGGTAGCGGGAAGTCGAAGAGGGGCAACACACCTAAGTCATCTCCGAACACTCGCTGGGTAGCCGGGACGGCTACTCTACGACCTAACGTCCTGATAGGCCTAGCGAGACGTTGCAGCGAATGATAATAAAGTTTGAGATAACATAAAAACTGAGATTACGCAGAAATTGAGATAGCACAAAAATTGTAATCCATAGATATATCTTTCAGGGGCATTCGCCCAATTCGTGGTTACACCAGAAAAAGAAAAGGTAAATACAACAAAAAGAGGAAAATACAGAGGGCCCCCCTCAAGGGTCACCAGACTCCTCCGAAGAACCTTCGCTCTCATCCTGGTCGGGGGCATCTTCTCGCGGGGCGACGCCGTCGTCCTCCGGAAAAGGGATCGGAATGTAAAGCTCCGGGACTACTTGGCGAGTGGTGAGGCATTCAGCCTCCGGCTTCAAATAGCCAGCCCTCCGCAGCACCTGCAACGCGTGCTTGACGGCGCGTTGCACATTCTCCTGAAGCAGTTGCTCCAGCTCGTGATGGGGGTAAAAGTGCCCCCCATCACCCGGGGCGAGTGCTGTCATTACGGCTTCTCGCAGCAGCTGGGTCTCGGCCTTGGCGAGACGGACTTTCTCCTCGAGGTCGACCACCCGCGCTCGGAGCATCCCAGCACTTGTAGCATCCTGGAAAAATAAAATGATCATGATGAGAGGAATATGGGGCAGTCAGTAATAACCATTCGCAGGAGTAAAAGTAAATGTACCTCTACAACCGGGCGGTTGGCGAGAAGAGCTTCCGCGGTTTTCAGTCTCTCCCTGAGATCACTCACCTCCTGGGAAAGAAGAGCCCTGGTCTCCTCGACCTTGGCCAGGTTCCGCGAAACCTCAAGGCTCCGGCGAGAAGACATATGCGAGAGCTCGAGAGCGCGCAGCATAGCCCGGGCGGCTTCGTGGGCGAGAACTTGAGTCTTCTCCAAATCGAAGACCTCGGCGTCCTCCCGGCCATAAAGGGCATACGCCAGGGCATAGGCCTCGCCGCTAGCAATGTTGGTCTCCACCCAAGAGGGATGGAGAGTGGATAGCGAAACCCTGTTCGCGTTCCTGTCCCACTTCAGCAAAGGAGCCCCGGAAGGGTCCACGTACCTCTCGCCGTTCGCGAAGTTGCGATGGTCCCGGGGCAACGGAGGCGGCGGCAGCGCCGATTTCTCCGGAGGAACATTCGCACCAGGCGCGTCGGTCCCCAGGGTTGAGGGTGGAGCACTCGCCCCAGAGGATTCGCCCAGAACCCCCTTGCCCTTCGCCGCAGGAGGACAGGGCGACTTCGAGGGAGGAGGGGAAGAAGCCTTCACCGACTTTCGCTTCCGGCCACTAGGCTTGGAGGAGGAAGGCTCCTCCCGGCAGGCATCCGCGGCGGCTTGCGCGAGAGGTAGGCAAAACCCAGGAGGGCGCGACGGATGAACGGGAAGATTACGCACACCTGCATGATAGTGCGAGTGGTTTAGGCGAATGGAGTAAGAATCACAACCAAAACGAATTCAAAAGTCTTGGAATCTTACCCTCGCCCTGCGGAATGAACGGGAGCGTGTTGACGTTTCGCCGGAGATAGACAAGGTCCATCCCGTACTGAAGAATGTACTGATGGAGTTTTGCCTCATGCCCCCCTAGGGTCGGGGGGCGGAAGGTTGACTCCTCCTCCTGCACCGGGGCGAGAAGGGTGTTACCTAGGCTCCTGCTGACGAAGATGAAGCGGCGAACCCATTCGTGGTTCTTGTTCGGGAGCCCGTAGTGTTTGAGAGGGCTTAGACCCGAGAAGAAGGAGATGCCGCCGGTGCAGCGGAAGGTGTAGAGTTTGCGGAAGACGGGCAGCGAGAACTCGATCCCTTCTTCTCGCAAATAGCTCGCGTACCCGACCAGCATGGCTATGGAGTTGGGATTGAGCTGGGCGGGCACGACCCCATAGTACCTGAAAGTCTGGCGCAACTCCGGCCAGATAGGGAGGCGAAAACCCACCTCGAAGTGCTCTAGCGGGATCGCGAGAGCACAATGCGAGATGGAGTTCAGGCGCTCTTCAGGCCTGGGCTTTCGCCCCTCGAACCCCCCAGGGACGTAGTCAGCAACTGCCGTCAAGTAGGCCTCTTCGGAGAGGTCGCAGGAATCAAACACGTGATTGACGAATGCGCTGGCACACTTGCCCCTTCCTTCGGCATCGGCACCCATCTCGCGAATGAGGGAAAAGAAAGGAGCAGCAAAGAAGGGAGAGGTGTGAATGCCAGAAGCAAGGAAAAAGAGGGAGCGGATGGTTATGTATTTATTACGGTAGTTGAAGGGCCTATTTATAGAGGCACTAAACGGCGTTTGGGCTTTCGAGGCAACGGGGGGTGCGGATAGCAATCTGCGGCAGCCCGGCGCCTCGAAACCCGGTCCAAATCTCTCTCGCCCATTAATGGCGAGTGACCTATAACTATTCGCTCAACGGCTTTGCGAAAAGGGTTAGGAAAGCATTCGCAAAGCATATCATTCGGCAATACCTAGGCAGGTTATGAAAGAAGCAAAAATGGTCAGGTAAGCATTCGCAAAGCATATCATTCGGCGACAATCAGATAGGCTGAGGAAAGTAAATAGCGATAAATGGAGCATTCTCAGAATCATAATATACAAAGTTATTACAGACAAATATTAATGTTCGACACTCGCGGCGAGGCGGGTAGGAAAAGAAAGAAGTTATGGCATCTGGGTCAGTACTCCACCCAAACCCATCGACCTCGCTTTCGCGACCCAGCTTCTGGGGGCATTCGCTGACGATAGTATGTCATCATGTTGGTGATCTCGTGGGAAGCCAGTTGGAGCTGGTCCCGGGCTCTCGCCGCGTGCCTTTCAGGCGACAGCTCCCCACCTTCGCCCCCCAGTCGCTCCACTGTCGCGAGAAGCCGCGAGTAGTCCCTCCGGAGTTCCTTCAGCTCGCGCTTGATCTCCAGCTTCTCCTCATCCACCTGGCCGGCAGCATTTCGCTGGAGGTGGATAAGCTTCCCAAAGATCTCCGTGATTCGCTCCTTCAGGGTCACGTGGTCAGATGAGTCACCCAAGAAGTCAGCGAGATCACCTGGGGAGGGAAGGGGCGAGAGCACCCCGTCTTCCCCCTCATAGTAGGACTCAGGGGGGGAGACCTCCCGATACCCTACGAGATTATAAAAGGATCAGTACGATGAAGTTAGCGAATGCAGCAAGGACAAGATAGAGGCCTGACCTGGGGCGGGTACCCTGTGGCCTGAGGGGCGAGAGGTATGGGGGTGTACTCCGGGCAACCCGGCGAAAGGGGGGAAAACCTTCCCTTTTCCGGGGCGAAAAGGCGGTGGAGGAGGAGCCTGATCATCCGCCGGGGGATTCGCGTTATCTTCAGCACGGAGGTGCTGACCCGGCTCCCGCTCGGGGTAGACCCTCTGTTCATTCGCTGTAACAGAAGGGTTCCGCTGGGTTGGGGAAGGTGGAAGAATAGTGTCCCGTAGCGGGACGTCTGGGTTGAGGGCTGCGAAAAGTTGAGGGTCAGAAACAAGCCGTCTCAAAGGTAAATTGGAAGGGTTCCAAAACTTACTGGACTGAAGTACGGTCTCGCCCGGAGGAGGGGGATGAGCTAGGTCCGGGTTAGGGGGAGGAGCCAGGTCCAGATCTGGAGGAGGCCCCTCAGACTCGGGGGGTGGCGCCGTGACACTACTCAAGACGACCACGTGGTCGTCCTCTGGCACCGAGGTCCCCTGCGAGTGGTCAAAGCAATTTTGGAATAAGGGTCCGAACTAAAAGGTAAGGCGGGAGGAATTCCCATACCTGGGTCCCGAGGTCAACAGGAGTACGCGCCGGAGATTCGACCACGGTCTCGCCTTTTTGACGATTCAGTCGAATCGTCTTGGCTCGCCGCGAGACGTAAGGGACGCTCGGGTCTCGCTTAGATGTCAGCCAGGGAGCGAATCTGGCAGTTTTCGGGGCGGTTGCAACCTGGGCCGCGGCCAGGCGCTCGATCATCTCTTGCGAGAGAGGTTTCACGGAAGGCTTATGAGAAGACATTAGAAGTGGCGAAAGGTCAAGAGAGAGAAGAAATCTTGAGCCGAAATGTGGAAGTGGTCCAGAAAAACCTGACACGGGATGTATATATATAGGATAACGGTGGGACCCACAGAATCTTGCGGGGCCCAATCAACAAGCACTCACCAAATAAAGGGTTGGACTGTTCTTTCCGAGTGGAAGAGCCACTCGCAAAGAGCGGGGATTGTGTACAACCCGTATTTGGCGAGTGGGTCCCTCGGGTCAGTTGATGGGACAGGGGTCAGCCAGACCATTCGCCCATACCGAGACAGGAGAAAGGATCCTCAGATTAGTGGGGGTAGGCTGCAGGCGAGAGGGAGCCCGACGAGTGATGCCTCCACGGACCATTCGCTCAGGGGCTTGAGCATTCGCCCAGTCAAGCGGGAACTCGGCGAGTGGTTCCCTCACGGACCACTCGCCCCAGAAGGCTTTGAGGAGGAAATGACCATGATACCCCTGGTGGGCTGCAAATAGCCCTTCGGAACAGCGGAGTTAGGCTATCAGCAGACCAATTTGGGGTGCGGTTAGTAAAATTAAAAGGCGGATTCATGCTATTTGCAGACCAGCCTGGGAAAACTATAAATAGACCCTTAAGGGCACCTTGGAGGAGATCCGATTTTAGAGAATCCTCTCCTCTAGGCTAGTTTTGGTTGGCAGCCAGTGCCCTCCAAGGTGCCCGGTTGAGCTTTGGTTTGGGAGGGGAAGCTCTCTAAGATCTTCCGGGAGTGTGGCGGGACCTCCTCGCTTCAGCCTTGGGTCTATTCCGTTTCCAGCATCCACCGTCAAGAGAGTCTAGTGAGGGAGAAATAAGCATCGGCTACACCCCCAGTGGGTCCGAACTCAAGAGACCAGTTGCTGGTTTCAACACTAGGGCATATCCACCTCTACACCACCCCATTTTACCCGTGAAGGTGTTTTAGGTGATCCTAAACCAGTGGCCAAGGTTTCAACTTATGGTGATGAGTTTTGACCACCATACCCCAAGATAAACACCATGCCCTAACTTTGACCCCATATGATCTAACTTGGGTTAAAAAATTACCCAACCAAATCAGCCCCAATTGGGCTGAGATTTTTACCAGGGTCAGGTGATAACCCTAAGATGTACCCACCAAAATTTGGAGGGCATTGGAGGTCATTTGACCCAATAATTAATTAATATTTAATTTATGAAATTATTACAAAAACCTTAGAAAAAGTTTCTCCTAAAATTCCCATTTTTGGGTATGATGTGTGGGTAGGTGTAAATAGCCTAGGTTTCAATTTTCAAGTCCATCTCATAACCCAATCAAAAGTTATTCAAGGAATGGTGGTTGTCCTACACTAGGGACCAGTCCCACCAAAATGGGCCTATAGGGAGCTACAAAACTCCTTTTGGGGTGAAATAAATTTTAAAATAAACTAGACTCCAAGGGCTACAACTTTGGTGTTGACTACTTTTTCATTTGAGGGGTCCTAATATTTTTAATAATTAAAATGAACTACTGCAGGAAGTATGACAAAATGTGTTAAACAAGTCTTTGCGTTCGACGAAATCCAATCTGCGTTCGACGAAATCTGTTCTGCGTTCGATGAACGTCGTGCTTCAGTGTGTTCGACGAAAATCTGTTCTATGTTCGACGAACGTCGTGCTTCAGTGCGTTCGACGAAATCCATCTGCGTTCGATGAAATGTGTTCTTCGTTCGACGAACGTCGTGCTTCAGTGCGTTCGGCAAAATCTGGATTTAGTTCGACGAACTCCGGGTTCAGTTCGACGAACTCAACCATCAGTTCGACGAACTCAAAACTTCTACTACTCTGTACGACGAATCAATGAAATAAGGTTCTAACCTAATCATTTACTCCAGATTCAGTTTGCTGAATTAATTCCATTCGACGAATTAATTCCGGGTTCAGTTCAACGAACTCAAATATCAGTTCGACGAACTCAAATTTCTTCTTCTCCGTTCGACGAATTAATGAAATAAGTATATAATATAATCATTTAAATACGAATAGCTGATCACGACAAATCTGACGGCTCATAGTCATCGTCCCCGTTGGATGGACGACGCGCGACAGCCCGTCCTGGGCTTCTTTGCGGGATGATTTCCCGGCCACCTGTGCCGCTTCCCGACCAGCCAATGCCACCACCATCTCCGTTGAGGTGGTGGCCGGCGATACGGGGTGGTTGGCCGGCAGGAGGTGGTCGGAATTAGAGTTTAGAGGAGGGGAAAGAGAGCTCGAAACGAGCCCTTTCGGAAGCACGATCCGAGCCCAATTGAGCTCAGATCAAACCCCAATTGAGCTCAGATCGGACCTGTGTGGAGGGGTGACTCCTTGCCGATTTCCTGTTGGCCATGGCCGACCTTGAAGCTTTGGCACCTTTGCAATCTCCTATCTTGGGGGCTCGAATTCTTCAGGTAAGGTGGGTAAACTCCTCTCCATCCACTGAAGGAGTTATATGGGTTAATTGTGGAGGGGGAAGAGTGTAACTCCTAATTGCCATGAATGGCCATTAATGGCCATTTTCGGCCAAATGAAAACTCCTCAAATTCCCCCCTCTATGTGGCCGGGAATGGTCATTAAACTCCTCCAAATTGATTGGGGAAACTGAATGGAGACATGGGGAAATGGTGGTTATCGATCTCCCTAAGCCATGAATGCCATTAATCCCTCTCTTTCTCTCTCCTCCATTCTTGGAGAAAATGAGATTTCTCTCTCCTAATTACCATTTATAGAAATTGAGTGGCAACTCCTGGTAATTATCAGTCTCCTAAGATAATGGGCTACTCCAATTAGGCCTAGCCCAAGTGGATTGGACTTGAGTTAGCCTTTTCCCCACTTTTTGGGCAAGGTTGACCAAGTGTTGACTTTCGTCAAATTGGCCTCTTTGGTTGACCCCAATGGGTCCTAAATGCTCTAAGGGACCCTCCAAAGGGTTAGGTGTGCCATGGTGTGGTCAAAGGGTCAAGGTGAGGCCCTAAAGTCCAACCCTATGCTTGTTAACTGAGAATTGTTATTTGCAGACCAAGGTGCTCTTCCCCTTCAAGCCTAAGGCCAAGTGATCTCTTCAAGCTTCCTAGGGTTTTGTCATGACCTAGTCATGACAAAACCACTCTAGGGGTCTAGTCGTTTGTGGGATGTTACAAAAAGTCCCATCATAGTCAACACCATGAATTTGCTTGAAACCTTTAGCCACTAATCTCCCTTTGAATGTATGTACATTCCCATCCATGTCGATTTTCTTCTTGAAAACACACATGCATAATATGGGTTGTACCCCGTTATGTGCTTCCAACATGGTTCAAATTTGATTTACATACATTGAGTCTATTTCAAATTTCATTACCTCAAGCCACTTCTCGGAGTCCAGCCCATTCATGAATTCTTGATAGGTTGCAGATTCATCTTCATGATACATAAGCAACACATTACTAATTTGAGACATGAGAAATCCATATCTCTCATGCTCAAAATATGGTATACCATATCTACGTAGCACTTATGTTTCGTGAGCAGGCTCTTTAGCTACAACAACTTGTATTCCTTGCTCATGTTCTAATTCTAGTTCATTCATTGTTTGTAGTTTTTGAAACTCTTCAAGTTCTATATGAGTAGACTTTCTAGATATGAACTACTTCTCTAGAAAGATATCAGTCCTCATGACAAACACTTTACTCTCTAATTTATTATTTAAATTGTACCCTTTAGTTTCCTTAAGATACCCCACAAGATAATATTTATCAAATTTGACATTTAGTTTGTTAGTCATTTGACATCACACGTATGCATCACAACCCCAAATCTTTATAAAAACATATTAGGACGCTTCCCAGCCCGTATCTCATATGATGTCTTTTGAACCATTTTGGCAGGAACATAATTTGGTGTTAAAGCAGTCGTCTCTAAAGCATATCCCCAAAAGAAAATAGGCAAATCTGCATGACTTATCATCGATATCACCATATACAATGAGGTATGGTTTCTCCTCTCAGAAGCACCATTCTGTTGTGGTGTTTTAGTTGGAGTGAGATGTGATACAATACTACACACTCTCTCTCAGATGATCAGGAAACTCCTAACTCTAATATTCGCCACCTCAATCAGATCAAAGTGTTTTAATTGTTTTTCCTAGTTGATTTTGTACTTCATTTTTAAACTCCTTGAACTTTTCAACGGATTCAGATTTGTACTTCATAAGATGCACATATCCATATCTATTAAATCATCAGTTAATGTAATGAAGTTTTAAAACCCTCCTCTATAAATATAATGTATGGGTTCGCAAATATCATTATGTATTATACCCAATAGATCATCTTCTCTCTTACCACGACCAATTAAAGGGGCTTTAGTCATCTTGCCTAAGAAACACGATTCACATATCTCAAATGATTTATAATCAAATGTGTCCAATAGTTCATCTTTATGGAGTTTGGAAATGCATTTATCATTTATATAACCTAAATGACAATGCCAAAGGTACGCATGATTCAAGTCATTTGTCTTTAGTCTTTTAGTATTATTAATGTTATAGATGGGCTGGTCTAAGATAAAATATATTGACCATTAAACATTTGTGCAACACCATAACAAACATCATTCATATAAATAGAACTATTGTTCTTAATAGTAAATGAAAATCCCTTCATTTCTTAACATGAAATGGAAATACTGTTTTTAGTTATGGCAGGAACATAATAACAGTTCTATAACTCTATTACAAGTCCAGTTGACAAAGATAAATGGTAAGTTCCTATAGCAATGTCAGCAACTCTTGCTCCATTTCCAACTCATAGGTCTACCTCACCTTTAGCCAATATTCTTCTCCTTCTCAGTTCCTGCACACTTATACAAATATAAGAACCACATATAATATCCAATACCCAAGATGAAAGAGTAAAAAGATTGACCTCTGTAATAAATATGCCTGAAGTGGAAGTCACACTTCCCTTCTTCTTTTGCAGATCCTCAAGATAAAGAGGGCGATTTCTTGTCTAGTGCCCTGTCTTGCCCCAATGGTGTCAATTCCCTTCCTTCGCTAGTCTTTTCAGTTTCAATGCAGAAGATTTAAGATTAAGACTATACTTAGATCCCATTTAGTCCTCTTAAAATCCTTGTCCTTACCCTTACCTTTATGCACCATCAATATGTGGCTAGTAGGCTTGACCATCTTTATATTATTTTTGGGCGTTCTTAACATATCTAGGAGCTCGGACAGCGTTTTATCAATTTCATTCATGTTGTAATTCAAGACAAATTGCTCATAACTATTTGTCAACGATTGCAAGATCAATTCAGTGGACAACTCTTGGCCTAAGAGAAAACCCAATCTTTCAAGGTTCTCTATATACCAAATCATCTGAAGTATAGTTTATCTATGGGTTCGTCTAGCGGTTTATCTATGAGTTCATCTAGCGGTTTATCTATTGGTTCATCTAAGGGTTTATCTAGGGGTTCATTCAGGGGTTTACCTAGGGGTTCATTAAGGGGTCTATTTAGGGGTTCATATGGTGGTTCCTCTAAGGATTTATCCAGAGGTTCATCTATGGACTCTTCTAGGGGTTCATCTATAGGTTTATCTAGGTGTTCGTCGAGGGGTTCATCTAAGGGATCATCTAGGGTTCTATCTACTAGTTAATTTAGGCGTTTATCTAGGGATTCATCAATGGATTCCTCTAAGGATTTATCTAGAGGATCATCTAGGGGTTGCTCTAAGGATTTATCTAGGAATTTAAATAGGGGTTTATTTAGGGTTCATATAAAGGTTTATTTAGGGTTCATATAAAGGTTTATTTAGGGTTCATTTAGGGGTTGGTTCATCTAGAGGTTGGATCATCTAGGGGTTTATTTAGGTGTTTATGTATGAGTTTATCTAGAGGTTCATCTAGGGGTTCATATAGGGGTTGATTCATCCAGGAGTTCATCTATGTGTTTTCCTATGGATTCATCTAGGGGTTATTTAGGGGTTTATTGAGAATTATCTAAGGGTTTATTAGAGTTTATCTATGGGTTCCTATAGGAGTTCCTCTAAGGATTCATCTAGGAGTTCATCTAGGGGTTTATCTAGAGGTTCCTATATGCATTGCTCTAAGGATTTATCCAGGAGTTCATCTAGGGGTTCATCTATGGGCTCATCTAGGGATTTATCTAGGGGTTCATCTAGGAGTTTATCTGGGGTTCATCTAGAGGTTCATTGAGAGTTTATCTAGGGATTCATCCTGTGGTTAATCTAAGGGTTCATTTAGGGTTTTATCTATGAGTTTATCTAGAGGTTCTTTGAGATTTATCTAGGGGTTCATTAAGGTTTATCTTGGGGGTTTATATAGGGGTTTATCTAGGGGTTCATATAGGGGTTCATCTAGTGGTTTATCTATAGTGGGTTCATCTATCTATGGGTTTCTATAGAGGTTCCTCTAAGGATTTATCTAGTGGTTCATCTAGAGGTTCCTCAAGAGGTTTCTCTAGGGGTTCATCAAGGGGATTTGGGGTTTATCTATGGGAACATCTAAGAGTTCCTCTAAGGGTTCCTATTGGGTTTCATCCAAGGGTTCCTCAAAGGATTCATCTAGGGATTCATCTAAGGGGTTTATCTAGGGGTTCGTTGAAGGGTTTATCTAGGGGTTTATCAAAGAGTTCATATATGGGTTTTCTATGGGTTTATTTGGTGATTCATCTGGCAGTTTATCTAGGGGTTTATCTAAGGTTTCATTGAGGGGCTTATCTAGAGGTTTATTTATGGTTTAATTGAGGTTCATCTAGGATTTCTTCATCTATGGGTATATCTAGGAATTCATCTAGGGGTTATTATAAATGTTTTTCTAGGATTTCATCTATTGGTTTATTTATCTAGGGATTTATCTAGAGGTTCATCTAGTGTTTTATCTATGATTTTTGTAGGAGTTCAATGGGGGTTTATGTAGGCATTTATTTGAGGGTTCATCTAGCGGTTTATCTAGGGGTTAACAAGTGGTTTATCTAGGAGTTCATCTATGAGTTTATCTAAGGGACCATCTATGGTTTTATTTAGGGGTTCATCTGGGGGTCTTCTAAGGATTTATCTAGGAGTTCATCTAGGGGTTCATTTAATGGTTCATTGAGGGGGGTTCAATGAGAGGTTTATCTAGGGGTTTATATAAGGGTTCATCTAGAGGTTCCTTTAAGGATTTATCTAGGGTTTCATTTAGGTGTTTATATAAGGGTTCATCTAGTTGTTTATCTAGGGGTTCATCTATGTATTCATCTAGGGGTTCATCTAGGAGTTTATGTAAGGGTACAACTTATGGTTTATCTAAGGATTTATATAGGATTTTATCTAGGAATTCACATAGGAGTTCATTGAGATTCATCTAATGGTTTATCTATGAGTTCAATGAGGGGTTCATCTAGAGGTTTATTTGGGGGTTCATCTAGTGGTTTATCTAGGAGTTTATCTTGAGGTTCCTATATGTGTTTATCTAGGGGTTCATTAAGGAGTTCATCTGTGGGTTTATTTGGGGGTTCATCTAGGAGTTTCTCTAGGAGCTCATATAGGGGTTTATTTGGGCGTTCATTTAGGGGTTTATCTAGGTTCATCTAGGGATTTACCTAGGAGTTCGTCTAGGGGTTCATCTAGTGGTTTATCTAGGGTTTCATCTATGGGTTCATCTATAAGTTTATTTATGAGTTCCTCTAGGGGTTCATCTAGGGGTTCATCTAGGGGGTTTTAATTTATGGGTTCATCGAGGGATTTATCTGAGAGATCATCTAGGGTTTTATCTAGGAGTTACTTCATGGGTTATCTGGGAGTTCATCTTGAGGTTCATCCAGGGTTTCAACTATGGGTTTATCTAGGAATTCATCTCGGGGTTCATCTAGGGGTTTATCTAGGGATTCGTTAAGGTTTATCTTGGGGTTCATCTAGGGGTTTATCTAGAGGTTTATCTAGGTGTTCATCTAAGAGATTCATCTAGGGATTTATCTAGAAGTTCATCTAGGGGTTCTTGTAGGGTTTATCTAAGAGTTTATCTAGAAGTTCATCTAGCGGTTTATCTAGTGGGTTTTTCTAGGATTTTATCTATGGGTTTATTTAGGAGTTCATTTAGGGGTTTATCTGGGGTTTATCTAAGACTTTATCTATGTGTTTATCTAGGGGTTGTTTTGGGGTTTATTTATGGGTTTATCTAGGGGTTTATTTATAGGTTTATATAAGTTCATCTATTGGTTCATATATTGGTTCATCTAGGGGTTTATTTAGGGGTTTATCTATAGGTTCATCTAGGACCCCTAGATAAAATCCTAAATAAAACCCTAGATGATCCCTTAGATAAACCCCTAGATAAACTCATCAATGAACCTCTAGATGAACTCCTAGATATATACTTAGATGAACCCCTAGATTGACAACTAGATGAACCCTTATATAAATACCTAGATGAACCCCTAGAAAAACCCCTACATAAACTCACATAGATGAATCTCAAGATAAACCCCTAAATAAACCCTCTTGATGAACCCCTAGATGAACCCCTAGATGAACCCATAGATGAACCCCTAGATAAACCCCTAGATGAACCCCTAGATGAACACCTAGATGATCCCTAGATGAACCCCCTAGATGATCCCTTATATAAACTCCTAGATGAACACTCTTTATATCAACCCCTAGATGGACTCCAAAATAAACCACATGATGAACCTCTAGATGAACCGTCATATACACTTAGGTGAACCCCTAGATAACCCCTAGATAACCCCTAGATAAACCACTCAATGAAACCCTAGATAAACTCTTAGATGAACTCCCATATAAACCCCTAGATAAACTCTGAGATGTACCCCTAGATAACCCATAGATAAATCATATTTAATCAAGGGGTTTATCTAACATTTCATCGAGGGGTTTATCTACTGTTTCATTCAGGGGTTTATCTACTATTTCATCATAGGGTTTATCTGCAATTTCATCAAGAAGTTTATCTACCATTTCATCCAGGGGTTTATCTACTATTTCATCCAGAGGTTTATCTGTCATTTCATCCTAGAGTTTATCTACAATTTCATCCAGGGGTTTATGCACCGTTTTATCTATGGTTTATCTATTATTTCATCCAAAGGTTTATAAACCGTTTCATCCAGGGGTTTTCTACCATTTCATCCAAGGGTTTATCAATGTTTTATGCAGGGGTTTATCTACTGTTTCATCAAAAGGTTTATCTACCATTTCATCCAGAGATTTATCTACTATTTCATATAGGGGTTTATATATCATTTCATCCATGAGTATATCTACCGTTTCATTTAGGGGTTTATTTATCATTTCATACAAGAGTTTATTTACCCTTTCATCAATGGGTTTATATATCATTTCATCTAGGGGTTTAACTACCTTTTCATCCAGTGGTTTATCTACTATTTCATCCAGAGGTTTATCTAATGTTTCAGTGTTCGAAAGGGGGTTGCGACTAACTCTTACTTGACCTAAGCCTAGACCCTTGACCGGTCACTAAGAACTGAGGGACTTGCCCCCTGATGATCACCGGAGTCCAAAGACAGACCCCTTAAGCTGCAGCGTGGAGGCCCCACCACACACTCGAAAGCTCACAAGGAACTTCCCCTCCCAAGCCAATGCTGAGCCTGGGCACCTTGGAGGGCACTAAGAACCACCTCACCGTCCACTGAAGGATGATAGGGGAGGGGGGTGCTTGCTCACAAGACACACGCGAGGGGGGGGGGGGGGTAGAGACCAACCCTTCCCAAGGTGCCCATGGGGGTCTATTTATAGACTTCCCAAGAACTGGTCTGCGGATAGCCAAAAATCCACTATCCGCAGCCCGCCAATCGACCTGATTCGACCTAAACCAAGACCCTCCCGTCTGCGCGAGTGGGCGCCGACCCACTCACGAGCTTGGTCGTGAGTGGAAGATACTCCACTCGCCCCAGGGGACAGGCGAGTGGGGGGATCCCCCACTCGCCCCACCCTAGGGCGAGTGGGGCGGCCCCCCACTCGCCCCTTAGGCGGGCGAGTGGGGCATCCCCCACTCGCCTCTCAGGAGGGCGAGTGGGGCAGCCCCCACTCGCCCCTTAGGCGGGCGAGTGGGGCAGCTCCCCACTCGCCCCTTAGGCGGGCGAGTGGGGCAGCTCCCCACTCGCCCCTTAGGCGGGCGAGTGGGGCAGCCCCCACTCGCCTCTCAGGCGGGCGAGTGGGGCAGCCCCCACTCGCCTCTTAGGCGGGCGAATGAGGCAGCTCCCCACTCGCCCCTTAGGAGGGCGAGTGGGGCGGCCCCCCACTCGCCGAGTGAGACTCTTCTCACTCGCTCTGCCCACTTGACCCAATGTTCCTTCTTCCCACCCTTTCGGATCTGTCTTTGCCTTAGCTAGCTCCGGCCACCTGTGCACGGTTATTTTCCTCATCCGCTTTGATTCCGTTGAGTCTGGTTTCAACATTCTGGTGCCCATGTGTACAACCCTCATATTTGCCGAGCTGATTTGGTTAACCCAGACTCAACAGAATCAAAGCCGATGAGGAAAATAACCGTGCACAGGTGGTCGGAGCTAGCTAAGGCAAAGACAGATCCGAAAGGGTGGGAAGAAGGAACATTGGGTCAAGTGGGCAGAGCGAGTGAGAAGATTCTCACTCGGCGAGTGGGGGGCCGCCCCACTCGCCCGCCTAAGGGGCGAGTGGGGAGCTGCCCCATTCGCCCGCTTAAGAGGCGAGTGGGGGCTGCCCCACTCGCCCTCCTGAGAGGCGAGTGGGGGCTACCCCCACTCGCCCTAGCCCCCACTCTCCCCTTAGGCGGGCGAGTGGGGGCTACCCCACTCTCCCGCCTAAGGGGCGAGTGGGGAGCTGCCCCACTCGCCCGCCTAAGGGGCGAGTGGGGAGCTACCCCACTCGCCCGCCTAAGAAGCAAGTGGGGGCTGCCCCACTCGCCCGCCTAAGGGGCGAGTGGGGAGCTGCCCCACTCGCCCGCCTGAGGGGAGAGTGGGGAGCCGCCCACTCGCCCGCCTGAGGGGCGAGTGGGGGCTGCCCCACTCGCCCGCCTGAGTGGCGAGTGGGGGCTGCCCCACTCGCCCGCCTGAGGGGCGAGTGGGGGCTGCCCCACTCGCCCGCCTAAGGGGCGAGTGGGGGGCCGCCCCACTCGCCCGTCCCTGGGGCGAGTGAGGGATCCCCCCCACTCGCTTGTCCCCTGTGGCGAGTGGAGTATCTTCCACTCGCGGCCAAGCTTGTGAGTGGGTCGGCGCCCACTCGCGCAGATGGGAGTGTCTTAGTTTAGGTCGAATCAGGTCGATTGATGGGTTGCGGATAGTGGATTTTTGGCTATCCGCAGACCAGTTCTTGGGAAGTCTATAAATAGACCCTCATGGGCACCTTGCGAAGGGTTGGTCTCTACCCCCCCCCCCCCCCCTCGCGTGTGTCTTGTGAGCAAGCACCCCCCTCCCCTATCATCCTTCAGTGGACGGTGAGGTGGTTCTTAGTGCCCTCCAAGGTGCCCAGGCTCAGCATTGGCTTGGGAGGGGAAGTTCCTTGTGAGCTTCTGGGTGTGTGGTGGGACCTCCACGCTGCAGCTTAAGGGGTCTGCCTTTGGACTCCGGTGATCATCATGGGGCAAGTCCCTCAAATCTTAGTGACCGGTCAAGAGTATAGGCTTAGGTCAAGTAAGAGTTAGTCGCAACCCCCTTTCGAACGCTGAAACTGGGTTACTGGTTTCAACAATTTCATTCTACCGTTTATCTACCGTTTGATCTAAGGGTTTATTTACTATTTTATCCATTAGTTTTATTGTAGGCTTTATCAACCATTTCATCCATGGGTTTATGCATCGTTTCATCCACGAGTTTATCTATCATTTCAACTAAGGTCTATCTATCATTTTATCTACAATTTCATCCAGGGGTTTATCTACAATTTCATCTAGGGGCTTATCTACCATTTCATCCATGGGTTTATCAATCATTTAATCTAGCGGTTTATCTAGGGGTTTCATCTAAGTGTTTATCTATGAGTTCATTTAGGGTTTATCTCAGAGTTCATCCATGTGTTTATCTAGGATTTTATCTATGGGTTAATCTAGGTGTTCATCTAAGGGTTCATCTATGGGTTTATCAAGGGGTTCATCTAGGGAATCTTGGGGTTTATATAGGGGTTCATCTACGAGTTTATCTAGGGGTTAATTTATGGGCTTATCTAGGGGTTCATCTATGTGTATATCTAAGGATTCATCGAGAGGTTTATCTAGGGATTCATCTAGGGTTTTATCTAGGGGTTCATCTAGGGGTTTATCTAGTGGTTCGTCTATAGGTTTATATAAGGGTTCGTCTATGGGTTTATATAATGGTTCATCTAGGGGTTAATATAGAGTTCATCTTTGGGTTTATCTATGAGTTCATCTATGTGTTTATCTAGGTTTCATCTATAGGTTTATCTAGAGATTCATCTAAGGTTTTATCTAAAGGTTTATTTATGGTTTCATTTAGGGGTATGTCGACCTTTTCATTCAGGTGTTTATCTATCATTTCATCTAGAGGTTTATCTATTTTTTCATCTAGGGGTTTATTTACTGTTTCAACCATGGGTTTATCTATTATTTCATTAATGGGTTTATCTACTGTATCATCTAAGGTTTTATCTATAGTTTCATCCAAGGGTTTATCTAGTGTTTCATCTTTGGGTTTATCTATCATGTTATGCACGGTTTTATCTACTGTTTCATCCAGAGTTTTATCTAGTGTTTCATCCAGTGGTTTATCTACCATTTCATCTAAAGGTTTATCTATCATTTCATACATGAGTTTATCTACCATTTAATTTGGGTGTTTTATACCGTTTAATCCAGGGGTTTATCTACTGTTTCTTCTAGGGCTTGATCAAACAATTTATCTAAGGGTTTATCTAGTGTTTCATCCAGTGGTTTATCAACCATTTCATCTAGAGGTTTATGTATTGTTTCTTCCAGTTGTTTATCTACCATTTCATCGGGGGTTTATCTACGTTTCATTCAGAGGTTTAGCTACCATTTCATCCAGGGGTTTATCTAATGTTTCATCTAGGTGTTTATTTATCGTTTCATCTAGTGGTTTATCTATCATTTCATTTAGAGGTTTATCCACCACTTCATCGAGTGGTTTATTTACTATTTCTTCTAGGGATCTATCATTTCATTCAGGGGTTTATTTACCATTTCATCCAGGGGTTTATCCACTTTTTCATACATGGGTTTATTTAGGGTTCATCTACTAGTTTATCTATCGTTTCATCCATAGGTTTATTTATCACTTCATACAGGAGTTTATCTACTATTTTATTTAGGGTTTATCTGCCTTTTTCATCCAAGGGTTTTTCTATCATTTCATCTAGGGTTGCATTTAGGGTTCATCTAGGGGTTTCTCTAGGGGTTCATCTATTAGTTTTTCAATGGGTTCATATAGGGGTTTATCTAGGGGTTTATTTAGGGGTTCATCTAGGTGTTTATCTTGGGGTTCATATAATAATTTATCTACAATTTGATCTATGGGTTTATCTACGATTTCATTTATGGGTTTATCTAGGGGTTCATCTGGGGGTTCATATAGGGGTTTATTTTGAGGTTCATCTAGTGTTTTATCTATTATTTCATCGAGGTGTTCATCCATAGTTTCATCCAGGGTTTTATCTTTAGTTTCATCCATGGGTTCATCAATGGTTACATCTAGCGGTTGATCAAGGGATTTATCTACGGTTTCATCCAAGGTTCATATATGGTTTCATCCAGAGGTTCATCTATGGTTTCATCTATGGGTTCATCTATGATTTCATCTAGGGGTTTAACTATTGTTTTATCTATTGGTTCATCTATGGTTTAATATAGGGGTTCATCTACAGTTTCATCTATGGTTTCATCTATAGTTTCATCAAGGGGTTCAACAATGGTTTCATCTAGGGATTCATCTATGATTTCATCCATATTTTCATCTACGAGTTCATCCAGGGGTATATCAATGGTTTCATCTAAGGGTTCATCTAGAGGTCCATCTATAGTTTCATCTTGGGGTTTATCTATGGTTTTATCTAGGAGTTCATCTAAGGTTTCATCCAATGGTTCATCTACGGTTTCATCTAGGTGTTCCTCTACAATTTCTTCTAGTGGTTCCTCTACGCTTTCATCAAGGTTTTCCTCCACGGTTTCATCCAATGGTTTATCTACCATCATTTAGGTGTTTATCTACCATTTCATCTAGCGGTTTATCTACTATTTCATCAAGAGGTTTATCCACCATTTTATCTATGGGTATATCTGTAGCTTCACCAAAGTGTTTATCTACTGTTTCATACAAGGGGTTTATCTACCATTTCATCTGGTTTTACCTACCATTTCATCCAGAGGTTTATCTATCATTTTATTTATGGTTTTATCTACCGTTTCATCCAAGGGTTTATCTACCATTTAATTTAGGGGTTGAAGTATCTAGTTGCCTACCTAAATCACCTAGAGGGGGTGAATAGGTGATAACTGCATCTTTTGCTGAATAAAAACTTGATAAAAAGAGAACACAGAAAACAAATCACAATCACAAGCCACACAAGGAATTTTATAGTGGTTCCCCGATCTTGGGTTCTCTACTTTCCGCCTCGCCAATCTAGCACCACAGCTAGCCTTGATTACTTCACGGCTCGGATAGCTAAAATAGGAGAGAGAAAATGACTATAAGCGCACCCCAAGTTCTCCAGCAGGGAGGTCCCACCACATACCCGGAAGTTTGGGAGAAACTTCCCCTCCGCAACCAAAAGCTGGGCGAGGTACTAGACGAGCATGGACTTGGCGAGTATCCATCTTGGGGGGACCTCGACCACTTCCAAAAAGTGTCATTTCTAGTACCCATGGGGGTCTATTTATAGAGAAATCCTGGGGGGGGGGGGGGGTATAGGCGAGTATACTGCCTAAGCTTGCGAGTTACAAGGGCTACTCGCCCATACTCGCGAGGTACTCGCCCAAGCTCGCCTCTGCTCGCCCCTGCTCGCCCCTGCTCACCTCTGCTCGCCTATGCTCGCCCCTGCTCGCCCCATGCCCGCCTCTGCTCGCCCCTGCTCGCCCCTGCTCGCCTCTGCTCGCCCCTGCTCGTCTCTGCTCGCCCCATGCTCGTCTCTGCTCGCCCCTGCTCGTCCCTGCTCGCCTCTGCTCGCCCCTGCTCACCTCTGCTCGCCTCTGCTCGCCTCTACTCTCCTCTGCTCTCCCCATGCTCGCCTCTACTCGCCTCTGCTCTCCCCATGCTCGCCTCTGCTGGCCTCGCGAGGTCTGCGAATAGGCATCTTCTTAGGCCTTTCTGATCTCGACGAATTACGGGTTGAACAATCTCGGATCAAGAATGATCCTACAATATCAGAGTCACCACTCCTACAACTTGGAGACAAATTCTTCTACAAACTCGGAGACAACGCTCCTACAAACTCAGAGATAACCCTCCTACAACTCGGAGATAAAATCTCCTACAAACAATATAGATTTTGTACAACAAATGAATCAACAAAATGAGTTCAGATCTGATATACTATAATCTTCTTCCTTCTTGAGATTTGAAGAACTTCGGCTTGATAATGAGAAAAAAAGATTGAAATCTCTGATCTGACCTTCTAGGATTCGACACGATCCAATAAACTTCAGTAGATGGTAAGAGCACTGATCTGTCGAATATTTTCTTCCAAAGGGATCAGTTGAATGAGAGAGAGAGAGAGAGAGAGAGAGAGAACGATCTTCAACTATGGCGGTGGCGGCGGCTCTTTCTCGATTTTCGATTGAATAATCAAATTAGGTCTTGAATTAATTAATTAATAAGAGTCAATAGGAGCCTTATATAGTAGACAATCATAACGGCTAAGAGATTGAATTAAGGTAAAATTAACCTTCAGACATGACACACGTGTCGTCGACTCCGTCAGAGAATAATAACATAACCGTCAGAACACGGATTTTAAAGCAGGACAGGAAGAGAACTTCTTTCTCAGGGCAACAAGGATTTCTCGAGAAATGAAATAATTTCTCGAGAGATGGCTGCAACATTTCGAGAAATGGCTTGGAAAAACTTTCAGAAAGACTTGAAGAAAACTTCTCGAGAACAATTGGACTTCTCGAGAAATAACTTTGATTTCTCGAGAGAACACTTGACTTCTCGAGAAACATCTTAGAAAACACTTCACTGAACAAATGAGAAGATTTCTCGAGAACAAAGACGACTCCTCGAGAAATAGACTTGATTTCTCGAGAGACTAAGAGACTTGTCGAGAAAAACTTTAGAAACATTAGATTTGAAGACAGAAGGATTTCTCGAGAAATGGAAAAGACTTCTCAAGAAATATCCTGGATTTCTCGAGAGGTAACTTTGATTTCTCGAGAAATGCACTTAGAAAATTTTTGAGTCTTTTTCCTTCTTTCTTTCTCTTGGACACCAGCAACTCTTCCAACTCCCAAGCTTCAAGGGTCTTGAAAAATGAAGTGTATCCCAATAGAGAGATCACACATAAGTCAACATCATATCCCACACAATGAGGGATTACATTGCATGAGACTGTGTTTAATGACCCGTTGTAATCTGACATTGGTCTACACTTGGCAATTATAACCTACAAGAACATAGCTAAAAGACAACTTTAAATACACCAGCAATTCAACTTGGTTCAAGGGTGACTTCTTACAAATCAAGGTTATTGTTTATACAATACCCAACAGGGGTTTATTTACCGTTTCATCTATGGGTTTATTTACTGTTTCTTCCAGAGGTTTATGTACCATTTCCTCCATAAGTTTATCTATTATTTAATCTAGGTATGCATCTACCATTTCATCCAAGGGTTAATCTACAATTTCATTCAGGGGTTTATCTATCATTTCATCCAGGGGTTTCTTTGTTTCATCCAGGGGTTTTTCTACCATTTCATCATGGGGTTTATATACCATTTCATCAATGGCTTATCTATCGTTTCATTCAGAGGTTTATCCATCATTTCATCTAGGGATTTATTTACTGTTTCGTCAAGGGGTTTATCTACCATTTCATTCATGAGTTTATCTACCATTTCATCCAGGTTTTATCTACTATTTAATCTAGGGGTTTATCTACCATTTCATCTAGGATTTATTTAACATTTCAGGTTTTATTTGTTTCATCCAGGATTTTTTCTACCATTTCATCCTGGGGTTTATATACCATTTCATCCATAGATTATCTACTGTTTCATTCAGAGGTTTATCTATCATTTCATCCAGGGATTTATCCACTGTTTCGTCAAGGGGTTTATCTACCATTTCAATCATGGGTTTATCTACCATTTCATCCGGGTTTTATCTACTATTTATTTCATCTATGGGTTTATCTAACGTTTCATCTAGAGGTTTATCTATCATTTCATCCAGTAGTTTGTTTATCTTTTCATGCAAGGGTTTTGTTGGGAATCTTGCCCACATGATTCCTGATTTGAAGAAGCCACCAAGTCAAGAAAACTTCACTTTGTATTTGATCACTTCTCTAGCTTATAAATCTCAGGAAGTTAGTAGAATAAGATTCATCGAACGCAGAAGGAAGTTCATCGAACGAAGAATGGAGTTCGTTGAACGCAGAATGTTGTTCGTCGAACGCAGAAGGAAGTTCGTCGAATGAAGAATGGAGTTCGTTGAACGCAGAATGCTGTTCATCGAACGCAGAAGCAAGATCGTCGAACTCAGAAGGAAGATCGACAACCGCTGAGACGTGGCGTGATCGTCGAACTCAGAAGGAAGATCGACGACCGCTGAGACGTGGCGTGTTCGTCGAACTCAGAAGGAAGTCGTAGACCGCTGAGACTTGGCGAGTCAATCGACCGCTGAGACCCGACAAGATCGTCGAACGCAGAGAAGAGTGAAGGCAAAAGAAAGAAATGTCGTCAAGAAGACGCGGTATCGTCGACATCACCAAAGTGGCCTTGTCGTCGAGAAGTTGAAGAAGCCTTGTTGCTAAAAAGGCTAAGTATGACTGATGGCGGTGAACTTCGTCATAAAGAAGGCATGTCGTCGAAAGAACAAGGTGATTACGACGACACGGTCAGAGATAACATATCATCGTATATGCAGAAGCGCCAGAATGTCTCGTATCGTCGAGATAACTGCATCAGAGGCAGAAGCTAGACGAATTAAAAGATCTACCAAGTTCAAGGCATCGACAAAGTCCTATCGTCGAGATATTGTCCACGTCGTCGTAACAATGGAAATATCGTCGAGACAGATTCAAATGTTGCAGACGCGCTGTCAGCATTTAATATCGCCGCTTGATTGTCTAATCAGCGCGTGCTCTTAAGGAAAGGAGCGTCTGACACTTAAGGAACTTTTTTCAGAAGACTGTTGGGGACCTCGCAGTCTTATAAAAGAGATAAGAGGTTGCCCTAATACAAAATCAATCGATCAATTAGAAAGAATTTGCGCATACAGAAAATAGAACAGTAAAAGCGACGCAAGAAAGAAAGTGAAAAAGAAGAAGCAGTCATCTCCATCGACTGATAAGAAGCCAATCCTCATCAGGCTAAGAAAAGATTGAAGAAGAACTGTGCGCTCAAGATCTGATTCAGAAGCATCTTCTTCAACCTTAAGAAGCCGATCTTCAACAGGCTAAAGTTGTCAATCTTCATCCGACAGAAGAAACAGTCTTTTTACTGTAATTTCTTGTAAAGGCTTGCGGGCCTATTTGTCTAGCTTGAGGGCTGGAGAGCTGTGAGGCTTGAGGGCCAGGGCAGTGTACTTGCGGGTCTGACACCGTCTATCTTGAGGGCTAGAGACCTATGAGGCTTGAGGGCCAGGGCAGAGGCTAGACTTGCGGGTTTGGCTAGGTAGGGCTTGCGAGCCTGATTGTCAAGCTTGAGGGCTTGAGACCTGTGAGGCTTGAGGGCCAGGGCAGAGGATAGACTTATGGGTCTGGCTATGTAGGGATTGAGGGCCTAAGTGTCGAGCTTGAGGGCTCAGGCGCAGTAGGGACTTGCGGGCCTATGCTTGATATATTTACAAAGCCCCTAGATGAAGCTAAGTTTAATTTCTTCAAATTTCAACTGGGGATGTTAAACTTAGAGTAATCCTCTACTTATTTTTCACTAATCCCTTTCTAGATGCTTGGTTAGAAAATTTCTCAGGATTTGGATGAACTGTGACCGAGCAAGGGGGAGCTTGGACTATTGTCTACTTAAAGAAGAGCTCTAGGAAAGAAGTCAGAAAGGGGAGAAATAACTCAAGTAGAAAGACCTCAAAGATAGGGGGAGCAAAGATGTAGGGGGATCCACAAAAGAAGAGACATCAAATCAAGGGTGAGCTATAAGCCTGATGTACTCAGAGAGTTCAACAAAGATAAGTACAATCTTACATGCTCAAAAGTTAAGATTATAATATTTGTTGTAAAGTGAAAGTAGTCTTGAATTGAGATTCTGACTTCTTCAAATAGGGGGAGATTGTTGGGAATCTTGCCCACAAGATTCCTGATTTGAAGAAGTCACCAAGTCAAGAAAACTTCACTTTGTATTTGATCACTTCTCTAGCTTATAAATCTCAGGAAGTTAGTTGAACAAGATTCGTCGAACGCAAAAGGAAGTTCGTCGAATGAATAATGGAGTTCGTTGAACGCAGAATGTTGTTCGCCGAACGCAGAAGGAAGTTCGTCGAACGAAGAATGGAGTTCGTTGAACGCGGAATGCTATTCGTCGAACGCAGAAGCAAGATCGTCGAACTCAGAAGGAAGATCGACGACCGCTGAGACGTGGCGTGATCGTCGAACTCAGAAGGAAGATCGACGACCGCTGAGACGTGGCGTGTTCGTCGAACTCAGAAGGAAGATCATAGGCCGCTGAGACTTGGCGAGTCAGTCGACCACTGAGACTCGGCAAGATCGTCGAACGCAGAGAAGAGTGAAGGCAAAAGAAAGAAATGTTGTCAAGAAGACGCGGTATTGTCGACATCACCAAAGTGGCTTGTAGTCGAGAAGTTGAAGAAGCCTTGTCGCTGAAAAGGCTAAGTATGACTGATGGCGGTGAACTTCGTCATAAAGAAGGCATGTCGTCGAAAGAACAAGGTAATTACGACGACACAGTCAGAGATAACATATCGTCGTATATGCAGAAGCGCCAGAATATCTCGTATCATCGAGATAACTACATCAGAGGCAGAAGCTAGAAGAATTGAAAGATCTACCAAGTTCAAGGCATCGATAAAGTCCTGTCGTCGAAATATTATCCATGTCGTCGTAACAATGGAAATATCGTCGAGATAGATTCAAATGTTGTGGACGCTGTGTCAGCATTTAATGTTGCCGGCCTGATTGTCTAATCAGCGCGTGCTCTTAAGGAAAAGAGCGTCTGACACTTAAGGAACTTTTTTCAGAAGGCCGTTGAGGACCTCGCAGTCTTATAAAAGAGATAAGAGGTTGCCCTAATACGAAATCAATCGATCAATTAGAAAGAACTTGCGCATACAGAAAACAGAACAATAAAAGCGGCGCAAGAAAGAAAGTGAAAAAGAAGAAACAGTCATCTCCATGGATAAGAAGCCAATCCTCATCAGGCTAAGAAAAGATTGAAGAAGAACTGTGTGCTCAAGATCTGTTTCGGAAGCATCTACTTCAACCTTAAGAAGCCGATATTCAACAGGCTAAAGTTGTCAATCTTCATCCGGCAGAAGAAACAGTCTTTTTACTGTAATTTCTTGTAAAGGCTTGCGGGCCTATTTGTCTAGATTGAGGGCTGGAGAGCTGTGAGGCTTGAGGGCTAGGGCAGTGGACTTGCGGGTCCGACACCGTCTAGATTGAGGGTTGGAGACCTATGAGGCTTGAGGGCCAGGGTAGAGGCCAGACTTGCGGGTCTGGCTAGGTAGGGATTGCGGGCCTGATTGTCAAGCTTGAGGGCTTGAGACCTGTGAGGCTTGAGGGCCAGGGCAGAGGCTAGACTTGGGGTCTGGCTAGGTAGGGCTTGAGGGCCTGAGTGTCGAGCTTGAGGGCTCGGGCGCAGTAGGGGCTTGCGAGCCTAGGTTGTAGGCACGGGACTTGCGGGTCTGTGTTGTGTAGGGCTTGAGGGCCTGAGTGTCGAGCTTGCGGGCTTGGGTGCAGTAGGGGCTTGCGGGCCTAGGCTATAGGACTTGCGGGTCCGTGTTGTAAGACTTGAGGGCCTGAAGTTTTTGGCGGAGTTTGCTGATCCTAGCAAACTGCTGGGTAGGCGCAGAGGGACAGAGGACTACTCAAGACACCCTGTCTTGAGGAACTTCTATAGATCTTATGTCGTCTGGTGTGTTTTATTTGTGCTTATCTGTGCGATATTTCTGTGTTGTGCTTGAATTCGAATCGCGCGCAAATAATTTGAAAAGAACCCAGATCACCTAACACCCCCCCTAGGTGAATGTTCCATTACTAACAGGTTTATATATCATTTCATCCAAGGTTTTATCTACCATTTTATCTAGAGGTTAATCTACCATTTCATCAAGGAGTTTATCAAGGAGTTCATCAAGGAGTTTATCAATGTGTTCATCTAAGAGTTTATCTAGGGGTTCAACTAGGGGTTTATGCAAAGTTTTGTCTAAGAGTTTATCTATTGGCATATCTACCATTTCATCCAGGTTATATCTACTATTCCATCTAGGGGGGTCATTTCATCTAGGGTTTTATCTATCATTTCATTAATGAGTTTATCTATTGTTTCATTTATTGGTTTATCTACCATTTCATTTAGAGGTTTATCTAATGTTCCATCTATGGCTTATCTGATATTTCATTCAGGGGTTTATCTATCATTTCATCTATGAGTTTATCTAGTGTTTCTTCCAGTAGTTTATCTAGGATTTCATATATGATTCCATCTAGTGGTTTATCAAGGAGTTCATCTATAATTTTATCTAGGGGTTCATCTATGGATTTATCTAGGGGTTCATCTATAGGTTTATTTAGTTGTTCGTCTTGGATTTCTCTTGGAGTTTATATAGGGCTTTATCTAAGGATTCATCTAGGGTTTTATGTAAGAGTTTATCTAGGAGTTTATCTTTGGGATCATCTAAGGGCTTATTTTGGAGTTCATCTAGGGGTTTATCTATGAGTTCATCTAGGAGTTTATCTATGGGTCCATCTATGAGTTTATCTAGTTGTTCATTTATGGGTTTATCTAGGGGTTCATTTTTGTTTTATCTAGTGGTTTATCTTAGGGTTTATTTAGTGGTTTATCTAGGGGTTTATCTAGATGTTTATCCAAAGGATTATCTTGTGGTTTCTCATGAGGTTCATCTAGAGGTTTATCTAGGAGTTCATCTAGGAGTTTATCTAAGAGTTCATCTAGGGATTTATCTATGTGTTCATTTAGGATGTATATATATGGTTTCATCTAGCGAACTATTCATGGGTTCATCTAAGGGTTCATTTTGGGGTTTATCTATGGTTTCATCTAGGGATTTATCAATATTTTCATCTAGCTCTTATCTAGGATTTCATCTAGAGATTTATCTAGAGGTTCATCTATGGGTTTATCTAGGAGTTCATCTAGAGATTTATCTATGAGTTCATCCATTGGTTCATCTACGGTTTCATCCAAGGGTTCATATACAGTTTTATTTAGGAGTTCATCTATGGTTTCATACGAAGGTTCATCTATGGTTTCATCTACGGGTTCATCCACGGTTTCATCTACAGTTTCATCTACGGTTACATACAAGGGTTCATTTACGGTTTCATCAAGGGTTCATCTACGGTTTCATCCAGGGGTTCATCTACATTTTCATTTAGGGGTTCATCTACGTTTCATCCATGAGTTCTTCTATGGTTTATCAAGGGGGTTCATCTATGGTTTTATTTAGGGTTTCAACTACGTTTTCATCCAGGGGTACATTTACAGTTTAATCAAGGAGTTCATCCATGGTTTCATCCAGAGGTTTATCTATGGTTTCATCTAGGTGTTTATCTACGGTTTTATCTAGAGGTTCCTCTACATATTCATTCAGGGATTCCCTTAGGGTTTCATCCAGAGGTTTATCTACCATTTCATCTAAGGTTTTATCTAAGATTTCACTTAGGGGTTCATCTACGATTTCATAAAGGGGTTCATCTACGATTTTATTTAGAGGTTCCTCTACGATTTCATCTATGGGTTTCTCTTTAGTTTCATCTAAGGGTTTATCTATCATTTCATCCATGGATTTATTTACCATGTCATTTGGCAATTTATCTAGCAGTTTATCAAAGAGTTTATCTACCATTTTATTCAGAGGTTTATCTACTATTTCATTCAGGTGTTTATCAACTATTTCATCCATAGGTTTATCTACCGTTTCATCCAAGGGTTTATCTAATATTTCATCTTGGGGTTTATCTACCATTTCATCTAGTGACTTATCTACTATTTACTCCAGAGGTTTATCTTTTGTTTTATATATGGGTTTATCTATCATTTCATCTATGAGTTTATCTCGCATTTCATCCAAGGGTTTATCTATCATTTCATCTAAGGGTTTATTTATCATTTCATCTAAGGATTTATCTACCATTTCATCCATGGATTTATCTACCGTTTTATCAAGGGGTTTATCTATAATTCCATATAGGGGTTTATCTATCATTTCATCCAGGGCTTTATATACCATTCAATCTCAGAGTATATTAACTATTTCATACAGGGGTTTATCTATCATTTCATTCAGGGATTTGTATATTATTTCATATAGGGTTTATCAACTGTTTCATTCAGGTTTATATATCATTTCATCCAAGGGATTATCTACTATTTCATCTAAGGGTTTATCTTTGGTTACATTCATGGGTTTATAAACTATTTCATATAGGGGTTTATCTATTATTTCATCCATGAGTTTATCTACTGTTTCATCTAGGGTTTATCCACCATTTCATCGAGGGGTTTATCTACCATTTCATCAATGGATTTATCTACCATTTCATCCCAGAATTTATTTACCATTTCATCTAGGGGTGTATCTACCATTATATCTAGAGGTTTTTCTACCGTTTTATCTAAGGGTTTATCTATTATTTCATCCCGGGTTTATGTACTTTTTCATATATGGGTTTATTTACCATTTCCTCGAAAGGTTTATCTACCATTTCATCCAGGGTTTATCTATCGTTTCATCTAGGGGTTTATCTAAGTTTCATCCAAGGGTATTTCTAGAGTTTCATCTGAGGGTTCATTTATGGATTTATCTAGACGAACCCCTTATACGGTTTTATCTGGAGGTTTATTTATGGTGTCATCTAAGGATTTATCTAGAGTTTTATCTATGGGTTTATTTAGGGGTTCATCTACGTGTTTATCTAGGGGTTCATCTAGAGGTTTATCTAGGAGTTCATCTATGGGTTATTCTAGGGCATGATTTAGTGGTTTATCTAGGGGATAATCTAGGGGTTTATATAGAGTTTCATCTAGGTATTTATTTAGAGATTTATTTAGGGGTTCATCTATGGGTTTATCTAAAGATTCATCTAGGAGTTTATCTAGGGGTTCACTTAGAGGTTTATCTAATGGTTCATCTAGGGTTTATCTAGGAGTTCATCTTTGGGTTTATCTAGGAGTTCATCTAGAGGTTTATTTAGGGATTCATCTTGGGGTTTATCTGGGAATTCATCTAGGGGTTCATCTAGGAGTTTATCTATGGGTTCATCTAGAAGTTTATCTAGGGGTTCATCTAGGGATTTATTTAGGAGTTCATCTATGGGTTTCTCTAGGGGTTCATCTAGGGGTTTCTCTAGAACTCATATAAGGGTTCATCTAGAGGTTCATCTTTGTGTTTATATAGGGGTTCATCTAGGGCTTATCTAGGGGTTCATCTAGGGGTTTATCTACTTAATACTATTAAGTATTAATGCATACTTCATACTCACATAACATACACATTATGCACTTATGCACCTTCGTAGCCAACCATCCCTAGCTTTCCAATTTCTAGTTTTTCTAAAGCGACCTCCTCTTGACCCACGCACGCTAGACACTCCTTCCCCAACGACTGGCGCTTCCCGTACCCGAGAGGCGACATCTGCACCTATTAGGTCATGATTCAAGAAGGCAGAAGCATGGAAGGTGAGAAGCGAGATTCTATTGCATAATGTATGTCCCCTCTTAAGTCTTAGCGATGGAGTGAGATTCTATTGTAGACTGATCACTCGAGGAGATCAAAGAGATCATGATTTATTCCGTCATTAGATCAAAGAGAGAAGAAAGAAGTGGAGAGAATGAAACAGGCGAAGTCTTCCTCATCTCCGATGTTCTGCAAAATCCAAGAATCATGAGTCCTTGAAAGCCGTGGCAGCAATAAATCAAAATGTATATTTTAATTTATTAAAGTGAACCCTCCTAAAATCGTTGCTCTTATATTCCCATCTTTGTGATTGTCTGTTTTTTTAGTTTCTATGTTTTGAGGTGTGGTTGAAATCCTGAGAGATCTTGATTCATGAGTTCTCCATTTCTCTACAAAGGTACAAATACTTGTGAGCACTCTTCATTGTCTTGATAGTTAAGTGTTTATTTTAGTTGAACTATTTAAATATTTATTACATTAAATAATATAATATCACCTGGGTCAGATCATACATTAAATAATGTTTCTTTTTCCACATTAAATAAGCAAGTTAGCTACAATTAAATCTTAGTAGTTATCAACATTAACAATATAAGTTTACTTGTTTATCTTGATTTTTGCTACTAGTTCATGTTTGGAATGAATTAAGAATTATACATGATTGCAATGATTATGAGATATGGGTAGAATCCAGAATCGAATCGGAATCGAACCGAATCGAATGGTTCGAATCCGGTTCATAATTTAGAACCATGGATCGGTTCTGGTTTGAAAATTTTGGAACCGAACCGAATCGATCAGAGTTGCACCCCCTGCCTTCATCCGCACCAATCACTCAAATCCAAGCTCATGCCCAGAGTTTCGCGGCCACGCGTCCTCCCACTCATCAAAGCACGGCCTTTGCCTCAACTATCTTTCACCCCACTCTGACCGGAGGCGGGGCATGCACAAATCTACCACCATGCGACGAGGGGTTGTGATCGTGATCCACTATGCATTTATTATTATTCTTTAGCATAAATTTTCCATATAAATTAATCAAGAGTGATGTTATGTGCAAATCAATTATGGCTACGTGCAGACCATGATCATGTGCAAATCATGAACATTTAATTGCAAACCAACTTGTTAGGTGCAAACCATTCAAAAAATATTTGCCCATTATGCATGTATATTCTAGCGGCACAATCTCTTGGATGGGAACACAAATACGTTGGATTATAGAGGCCGGAAAAGAATGAATTAATGTGGCAAAATAGTCTGTCTTTGTTGGAACTTGAAGATAATGAAGAGGGCTCGGCGGTGCTCCAGACCGATGGAGTAATCATGCAGGAGGTCGGAGTTGCCGAAGAAGTTACAAATGAATGCAATAGTAGTAAATGTGGCTCAACAAAGCAAGTCTGAAATGTTGGAAGAAGGATTCAACATTAATGGCGAAACAAAAGCATGGAAGAAGTGAGTGAAATCGTGAAGCGGAAGCTCTACTTCAAAACTTCAGAAATCGAATAGAAGAAGTGAGTTTATTTGTGGCGGAATCGGCGAGATAAAGGGAGAGGACCTAAAACCAGCGGCGAGATGGAACCTGTTTATAAGTAGCAGTCGCTAAAGGGAAGAAAAGGGAGAGGAATCGGCGATCACCGGCGGAATCGACGGTAGCTTCGCACGGGAAGCAACGACTACGGCTAGCGCGGGAGAAGAGGAATCGGGAACGGGACTCGTTTTCTTTGGGCTGCAGATAACATTTGGGGGTTTTTTTTCACAATTTGCACTTAGCTAATATTGATTAATTAAGGGTGCTGCTATTAACACTTCACTTTTGTCTATTAGCACTCAAAATTTTAAAATTTTAGGGTTTATTAGCACTTCACTTTTGTCTATTAGCATTCAAAATTTTAAAATTTTATGGTTTTATTTTTAATAGTCGCAAGCAGCTCTTTCCCCTTAGATGCACTCCCCTACACATCTTCTCTCGCGGAAACCGCCCGAGACCCCTCCCTGCACGCCGGCGAACCGCCGGAACTCCGACAAACACCCCACTCCGGCTTGGTTGTCGCAACTTGCCCTTCTCCCGTTCGGTGGTCGCGCGAATCCTCCCGCCCGCCCGATATTTTTCTGCCCTAATTTGGGCGTTTTCTCCTCGGTAACTCCTTGTTTATATACCTATAATTTTTTTGGCGGCGGCGGCGGCGGCGGCGGCGGTTATACCTCGGGTAGTTATGCCGTTAGTGGAGGTTTTGGATAACCGCATCCAAATGGATGGGGTGCGGTTAGCGCCTCTAAGGAGACCCCATCAAGGTGATCCAAGGAAAGTAATGTTTTTATTATGTTAAAAAGAAATTGACAAAAAATGCTAATAATAATAGTGCATTATTAATAGACAGGTTGAGTGTGAATAGACAATCACTTAAAACAGCGCTTGCTAATAGCGGTGAGTGCAAATAGACAAAAGCACAGTGCTTATAACAGCGCCCTTAATTTGGTAGGTTTTGCACGAAGGAATTGGTTTTGGGCAATCCAATTCCATTCACAAGCGTTTGGTTGGTCTTTTATTAGAGAGAATTGGTTTTCCTCCAAAATCTACCGGGTTGGATCCATTAAGAAAATAGTCTATTGTGAAAACCTTCCCATTTTGGTTTTTTCTCTTTTAAAGTAATGATTTCTATTTTATCAGCATTATTTGATAATGATTACTATTTTAGTCAATTTAAATATTTTTTGATTTAAAGACATTAATTATTCATTGTTGAATCCGAAATCGCATCTCCGAAGGAAATCGGAGGTTGCGGGCTGTCGGTTACTTTTCAGGTGGAGAAAATGAGACCGCTAGCAGCGGTCAAGGCCAGACTTCGCCCGTCACGGCGAATGCCACTCCCGTGACGGGCTTTCCTTTGATTAAGAAGAAGCGGTTACAGCGGGTTATAAGTGCAGGAAAGCAGAAGCCGGCCGGTCAGACAGTCCGCAAGACGGGAAACTCGAGACCGCAGCTCAAACAAGCGAGCTCCTGGATTCGAGTGTGCGTGCCTTGGGAACAGTGCCGCTCCCTATTTATAGGCTCGGGGGCCTGGCCGAACGGGCAAGGATAAAATAACCGCCTGCCCGGGTACAGGAGAAACGGGCAGGCGGTGTCGGGATACACAAAGAAGAAAAGAAAGAAGCCGCGCGGCTTGGCGGCTTGCCCTTCCGGCCTGTCTGACCAGGGGTTGAAGACAACGCGACCAAGGTGACGATGTAATCTGAGCGGTCTCCGCCTTGAGACCGCGGGTTGTTCTTTGGATTTGAACCTTGGCTTGTCTTTATGGTACAACCCGGGCGGTCTCCGACTTGAGACCGCGACTTGCCTTTTTTGACTTGGGCCTGGATAATCTTCAGTACTTGGAGGCGATCTGAATCTTGCCAGGCCGCTCGGCCCGTGCTAGTTGGTGTTGATGGACCTTGTAAAACCTGAACCGGGCGACTTATAACTACAAACCGCCCGGCCTGCGAGTAATTCTATTGGAAGCGGTCTTCTGGGTAAACATAATCCCCGCATATTTTTAAATTTCCAAGGAGATTTCGAAAATATCAGTTCTAGCCGGAGACCGCGCCGATCTTATCCTCTGGGTTATAAATGCTCTAGGAGCTTCTATTCTGGCATAACTTCATTGCTATCACGAGTCACTACTCGCCTCTTGCGGTTAGAACCTTCAGACTGAACAACCCAAAAAAGATGGTGGATTTAATGGCCCAGCTCGAAGTTCTTGAAAAACCCGGTAAAAACCGCGAGGGAGACCGTTCGAAGGATAAGAAGAAGAGGAAGAAGACGCGGCCTGATAACACAGTAACGATTGCTTCTACGAGTAAGCCATCTGACCCGCTTCCCGAGCTGACAGTCGACTTGTTGACTAAAAATGAGGCGAGTTGTCCGAACCTACTCCCAGCTGATCCTCCAGCCCTCTCTGACAAAGGAAATAACCCGCCCCCTCCGCCGGATAAGACAGACTCGAAGACCGTCATCCCGAAGGGCGATGGAGACGATTCCTTTAAAGTGGAGGTCACTCCTTCTGGTGTATTCCACCTGAAGATAAGAGACGAAGGAGGAGAAGCAGTTGACTCCCCTAAGCCGAGCGACCAGCCGGGCCAGATAGTGAATATTGAAGACAGCCCGGTTTCCCCGAAACAGGCCGGTCTGAAGCCGACGAAGAAGAGGAAAAAAGATGAGTCCACGGCGGACAGGATCCTGAAAAAGGTGAAGAGCCTAAAAGCCAAAAATAAGGCGGCTTCCAGGAGACCGGGAGCGGGTAGTCTTCAAAATAAGCCGCGCGAGAAAGAAGTTTCGGAGGGCGCAATTACTCCTTCCCCCTAGCCGAACGAACAGATCCAAGCTGATGCGCACATCATCTCTGTAAGTGACATCATTAGAGACATGGATTCCCTCCAGAAACAAGACGACTTATTGAGAACCTCTTCCGAACTGCAGGCCGCCAATCCGCCTGGAGAGAAAGAGGCCGCCCTGAGTGAGGATGCAACCAGCATTAAGGAGGGCGTCCTGCCTGGGGTTGTGACCAGAACCGAGACAACCATACCGGCCGCTGAAGATTCTGTGATGGTCGGGCTTCGGCTTATGCAGGTGAAGGCGGAGAGAGTAAGGGACCAGATTGTAAGACCCCCCCCCCCCTCCCTAAACTGAACCTGGTTCAGGGAGGGGGGATCTTACTGCCCAAAGAGGACTACCCAGCGCTTTCCGGGTGGCGACGTTCCACCTTTTCAAGTGCTGAGCGGTCTCTTTGTCAGGCACAAGAATCATCACAACACATCAGAACGCACAGCGGAAGCAATCGAAATAAGAAAAGATAAGCATGCTGATTATATTACATATTTAAATATGGCCGGGGCCTATCGTTTTACAAAACATTGCCTCGAGGGCTACATAGTCTAAAACAAACGGGAGCCCTAGGCTAGTCCTTATACTCTCGAACTCACGTCTCTGAAGATAGGAGGAGAGGCTGGGGTAATCGAACGGGCCATCTCCAAGGCTCGTAACTCATCCTGCGGTGCGGGGGCTCCTTGCTGTCCCATCTCCTGTGATTGGTTATAAGAAATAACCGTTAGTCACAGAGCTAAGTAGAAAATACATCCCCTCCCCGGATCCATATCCAGGGGGCGGCTAAAGAACAGAAATGAAATAGCCGAAGCAAGGTAGAGGGTTAGCAGCAGGTAAACATATATATCCCCGTATATATATAGGGCTTCCCGCCCTAAGCTCGTAATCGCGCCGTATAGTAAGTAAACAACACTATAATGCGCAGACACGCACACCCAGGTATTCAAACCTGTACGCACACAAAAGACCATGTGTCGACACAGTTTAGACCGCTTTATTTCAAGCAGGGGAGCTAACCCCGTGGGCCTCACCGATGTGGCCGTCGGTGACAGTGGCCAGTCTTTCCACTTCTAAATGTAGTCGTACCGTACCATTCAGGCCCTCCTGTACAACTTGGTGTACTAACTGGATGTGAGCGACTTCCGACGAGCCGATTTGTAGGCCGACCAGAGGAGGTAAAACTGCAGGCTCGGAGGGTGATAACCCGTTGTGCACATCTCCCTGTCGCCATGAGTCGTCAACCCACCCGCACCGGTACGAACGGTCTGCGAGCATGACCAACCCGCCACTCCCAAACAATCTTCACCCGCTTTATATAAAACAAGCACATAAATGTCGTGGCAATTCTACTCGACCGGTCACACACCCTCTGCCCGGGAGGATTAGCGGTATGAGGGCTCCTTGCTTGGGACTAACCTGGGAGGAGGGACTCAACTCCGGGTTTCCCCCAACTAAGGCCTCGCAGAAGGGAGGATAAGCACCGCATGGTTGCCACGACAGTTCTGCATTAGCAAATAAATTAGGCCGAAAGCAGGGGCCATAATAATAAGCTGAAAAGTAGGCCGAAAGCAGAGGCCATGGTAATAAATAGAAAAGTAGGCCGAAAGCAGAGGCCGTGGTAATAAACAGAAAAGTAGGCCGAAAGCAGAGGCCATGGTAATAAACAGAAAAGTAGGCCGAAAGCAGAGGCCATGGTAATAAACAGAAAAGTAGGCCGAAAGCAGAGGCCATAATGACAGGACCAGTGCGAGACTGGATTTAAATGAAAGTACAGAAAGTAAATGCGGGGGACCAGTGCGAGACTGGATTTAAAGGGAAGTACAGAAAGTAAATGTGGGGGACCAGTGCGAGACTGGATTTAAAGGGAAGTACAGAAAGTAAATGCGGGGGACCAGTGCGAGACTGGATTTAAAGGAAAGTACGAAAAGCAGTAACAGCATAAGGAAAGGGTTAGTAGTCCAATCGCTCTTTTATTATTGTCGCGGCGGGGTTAAATTTCGGTGCCGCGCCGCGATTTCGTTCCGATTTTCGCGTCGATATTCCGAGCTTAGTCGATTCCTTGGATAGATACGCATAATTTTTAATAGGCATTTAAAAATATGCGTCGAGGGGACGCCGAATCATTTTGATGAATTTCGCTCTTTTTGGGCGTTTATTTTCGCTTGTAAAAGCTTTTGGAGGACCAAAATAAGAAACCACACCTCCCAATTTTAATAGTAGTTGTAAAACACCTTTAATTAGAGCCCCTAATTTTTGGTGATTTTTGCGAACTTATTTGGACGTTTATTTTCTCAAAATAAACCCTATAAAGGATTTTAAAAATAGTAAAATTCCTCCTAAAAATCCCAAAAAAAATTCAGTAGGTGCCCCTTAGGGCGGGGCACATTTTTATTTAGAAAACTTCTTCCCAATCTGCCCCATTTTTTCTCAAAAAAATGGGGAAGGGGGAAGGGAGATTGGGGTGCGATTAGGGAAAGGGAGGGGGCGCAGGGGCCTTGTACCCTGCGCCTTCCCGTGGCTCCCACAGCGGATCTGCGGCGGATCCGCTGTGGGAGCACTCAAACTGAGGCGGAAGGCGGGAAACGAGGAGCGGGAGGCCGCCCGATCTCCTGGGGGAGATCGGACGGCTCCCGCCATCCCCGCCAGCAGGCGGCCCCAGCTGCCGCCGGGCAGCGGTCGGAGGGGCCGGCGCCGCCCCCGGTCGGTGCGCCGGGGGCCGGCGACTCCTCCGGTGATGGTCCGGCGGCCTGGTGCCGCCGGCCACCGCCGAGGGAGGGCGAAGAAGTAAGCGGGAGGCGGAGGCGCGGCCTGCATGGGCCATGCAGGCCTGCTGCGCCGCCGCCTCCGCTGAGAGGGCGCCGGTGCCGCCCCTGGTCGGTGCGCCGGGGGTCGGCGCCCACTCCGGTGGTGGTCCGGCGGCCGGGCGCCGCCGGACCCCGCCGGAAGGAGGATCTGGAGGGGACGGGGAGGCGCGGCGCAGCCGGCCCGAACCATGTCGGCTTGCCGTGCCGCCGCCTCCACGTGCATGGCCCTCCCTGCCGCCCCTGGTCGGGGCGCCGGGGAGGGGGAAATCCTCCGGCGGTGGTCCGGCGGCCTGGAGCCGCCGGCCGCCGCCGGAGGAGGGGATTATTCCCCTCCAGGAAAACCAAGCAGAGGGGGGAGGGGGAGGCCACTGGTGCCGCCGGCTGCGTCCTCCGGCGGCCCGGCCGCCTCCCCGGTGCCGGCGCCGAGTTCCCCGAGAGGGAACCTACCTCCCCCAGCGCCACCACCGGCGCCGGGGGAGAAGGATTCCACGGCCGCTCCCTCCCCGAGCCTTGCAAGGCTCGGGGCGGCAGCCGGCGACGCTCAGGCGACGGGGGGGGGGGGGGGGGGGGGGGGGGGGGGGGGCTACTCCGGGAGGTAGGAAGGAGGAGGGGGGAGCTTCTACCTGGAGGTGAGGTGGGGCTCGAGAGGTGGAGGGGCGGTGGCCGGCCATGAGGAAGGAGGAGGAGGTGGCGGCTTGGGGTTGGCTTGCTCCGGCAAGGTGGAGGAGGAGGAGGGCTGGGCTGCCGGCAGGGAGAGACTGAGAGGGAGAGAGTGGGGTGGGGGGTTTGAGAGGGGCTGCCCCTCCTTTTATAGGAAAGGGGGGGAGCTCTCCCACCCCCCTCCTTTTCCTCCACGTGGGGATAAGGGAGGGGGAGATATTTCTCCCCCTCCCCTCCCTTCTCTCTCTCCTGCCCCCTTTGCCCAAATAGGGCTGCCCATTCATGGGCAACCCTCTTCTTTGGGGGGGGGGGGGGGGGGGGGCTTTCTCTCCCCCCCCCCCCCCCCCCCCTTTTCCTTTTCATTTCTCAATAAATTTCAGGCCGGGGGGGAAGGGGTTTGACCGAGTCAACTTAGGGCGGGGTCCTCCTTGGCCCCCGGGGTCCAATAGGAGTTGTCGGGGCCGATGCCGGGTTCATGTGCTTTATATCTCATGCGTTGCACTGAGGCGATCTGCATAGTCGTAAAATGGCATACTCCTCATACGACCTTGAATCGAGGCCCAACGACTTTCGTTGCGCTCGTATTGTTCGCACGAGTTTACCAGAACTGACAGAAGTTAATTCGGGGCTCGTACAGTCACTATTCATAATAATGAGGTAGTGCCGCGCTACGATACCCGAAATAGTCGTTTTCTCCAAACGACCTCGGATCGAAGTGCAACGAATTCCGTTGCGCTCGTATTGTCCATACGAGTCTAACGGAACTGACGGAAGTCCAATCGGGGTTCGTATGGTCACTATTCATAATAATGAGGTAGTGGGGCGATACGACACCCGAAATGGTCGTTTTCTCCAAACGACCTCGGATCGAAGTGCAACGAATCCCGTTGCGCTTGTATTGTCCATACGAGTCTAACGGAACTGACGGAAGTCCAATCGGGGTTCGTATGGTCACTATTCATAATAATGAGGTAGTGGGGCGCTACGACACCCGAAATGGTCGTTTTCTCCAAACGACCTCGGATCGAAGTGCAACGAATTCCGTTGCGCTCGTATTGTCCATACGAGTCTAACGGAACTGACGGAAGTCCAATCGGGGTTCGTATGGTCACTATTCATAATAATGAGGTAGTGGGGCGCTACGACACCCGAAATGGTCGTTTTCTCCAAACGACCTCGGATCGAAGTGCAACGAATTCCGTTGCGCTCGTATTGTCCATACAAGTCTAACGGAACTGACGGAAGTCCAATCAGGGTTCATCTGGTCACTACACCCTAATGACTTAGTTGCGGCGCGCAATATTACTTAAAATGGTAGTTTTCTACTGCTCGGGCCTACTTTTATTGGGCTCACTAGGGTCTAGTGGCCCAATAAAAGTCGGGATGTTACACAGCTTTCCAGACCGCCACCGCCGCCACCCAATCTTCTGTTGCAAGGTAAAAGGGTCGCGGATTACCGCCCTGTTCATTTTTTCAAGATGAGGTCTCGAAACAAGTCGCGCGACTTGTTGTTGAACCCGTCCCCCAGCTTCTTTCCCTCTGTCGCTCAATTTTCCGCTGCCAAGCGGAAGCAAACCGAGAAATCGTGGAGAGAACAGCGTCGAAAGATCGACACCGAGCGAGCAAAGCGATCTATCCGTACGAATTTTACTCGAACTGCAGCGGCTCGTAAGCGAGGAGAATTTGGAAAGAGCGGTCTCTTTTTGATGATTCTTCTATTTATATGAGGTTGTATTTGACCGACCTTCTTGACTGTCTTTCTTATTTGCAGATGATCGCGACTCCATTCCGAAACCGGGTGAGCTGGTGACTTATCTTCCCCCACTTGATCCGCTTTTGCCGAGATCCTCGGTTATACCGGACACCCGGATGGAGGATGAGATGACCCGTCTTCAAAGGAACCTTGAAGCCCTTTCAAAGCAGCTGGAGGCCCTTGAGGAGCGGGAGAAGACTGCTCAGGAGGAAAAGATCGCACTGCGGGCTGAATTGGAAGCTGAGAGGAAGGAAAGTCGAGCTGCGCTGGAGGTCGAACGGAGAGAGCGTCGCGAGCAGGAAAAAGTGTATCAAGACCAGGTGGCTTCCCTGTCCGACCGACTTGACCGAGGAAAGAGAGAGATCCATAAGCTTGAAGGGGATTGTGCTTACTTTAGGGAGAAGTATCTTCGTCTGACAAGGGAGGTCGGTGGAAGCCGTCGCCCTGTTAATGTTGCTGAGGAAGGTCGGCGTGGATCACACCGCCCGGCTGCCGGAACGAGCTCGACTCTTCTAGTAGTTGGGACGATCCATCCTGTTGCTGGTGCAAATGAGGCCGCGGCGACCTTACCTAATCGCGTGATTCTTGCAGCGCTAGTAGAAAAGGACGCCGCCCGACTTCATAGCATGATCAACCACCTCAATCACATCATGAATCAGATGTAAGGAACTATCATTCAAATCGGCGATCATGTCGCGCGACTTCACAGGGAGGACGTACCGAGTGATACTCGCCAGTGATGAGCGGTTTTGAAGACAACTATTTTGTTGGGAAAATGATTTCTCTTAACCCCTAAAAATAAGTTAAAGAAGAATTCTAAGAATGAAAAATAAGGCTAAGTAAATATGCGTCGAATAGTATTCGACACAACGTCGAAATGTAGTCGACGTTTCCTTCAGATTGAGTCGAAGTAACTCTAGGAAGATTTCGACGTATGTGTTGTCGACGTTACTCTGATTTCTAGTCGACGCATCTAATGTAGTCGACGCACCTTTGTCGACGCACCTTCCTTATTCTCCTCTCGACGTCCAGACAGGATGTATTCGACGCTTGGGTCGAATGGTAATCGACGCACGTCGATTTATGTGATAGATCTAAATATGCGCCAGATCTCTTTCCTTCTTTCAGTAGATCTGATTTGTATGGAATAATGTTAATATTTTATAGCCGTTCTGAATCATTCTTTCCTTCTATTTGATTCTTGGCTAATCTGATTAACTTTATTTTGGATATCATTTGAAATCGGGATTCATTCTTTCCTTCTACTGAAAATGTTATTATGGAAATATTTCTTTCTTTCTAATACTCTGCCTGCTAATTGATTACTCTCCTTTAGTATTATTTGATTGAAACAGAGCTATAAATAAAGAGGAGGTCGGCAGAAGAAGAAGTCAAGTGATTCACCATTTTTACATTTGAAAAGAGGAAAAGCTCCCAAGTGAAAAAGAGAGAATTGAGAAATAGTCCTGCAGCAATATTCAAGCATTCTTCTTCCTCTGCTTCTGAAGTCACCCTGCTGCAAATTTTGATAGCTCTCACATAAGAGAGAAAAGCTACAAATCTTCATCTCTCTATAGAAGAAAGATTTAATTCACTTCTTGTGCTTCTAATCTTCTTGCTAGGAAGAAGATTCATTCTTGTTCTTATTTCTTTCTTCTTTCTTATTTTTACTTAAACATTGTAAAAGAGTTCTTAGAATCTCTCTTCAAAAAATTCAGTGTACTGGTTCTAAGAGTCTCCTTTTCAAAAGACTCAGTTGGTTCTAAGAGTCTCCTTGTCAAAAGACTCAGGGTGGTTCTAAGAGTCTCCTTATCAAAAGACTCAGTGCAAGATAGTGAATTCCTACCAAGGGGGTAGAAGAGTGGACTACCCAAAGTTTGGGGAACCACTATATTTTCTTGTGTTGTGCTGTGATTTCTTTTCTTGCATTTACTTTCTTTATTTGTTTAATTCTTGTTGGTGTGTGGAAAGCTATAATCTGTGATCATACACATATATATATATTAACATTGCACAAAATATTTTTTAATCTCTATTCACCCCCCCCCCCCCTCTAGAGAATTCTAGTGAGGTTAACTGTGCACTTTCAATTGGTATCAGAGCTAGGTTGATCTAAAAAGGTTAACTCCTTGATCAAAAAGATCCTACCTCTTGTTTATATATATATATATTTTTTAAAATTATTTTCATGGCACAAATCAAAGATTATGCTTCCACCAGACCACCAATTTGCAACCTTGAAAAGTTTGCACTTTGGAAAACAAGAATTAGAATATATTTAAACTCTATTGATGATGAATTATTTAATGTTGTCATGACAGGTCCCCCCAAGCCATTCAAAAAGGATTCAAGTGGAAAAGCAACTGAAACACTTGCTTCAAAGGCTGATTGGACAGAAGAGGAAAAGAAAGCCCAAGCATATGATGCCAAGGCTATGAATATCCTAGTTTCAACTCTCTCAGATGAAATCTTCCAAAAGATTGCTGAGTGTGAGTCAGCTAAGGAAGTATGGGAAGCTCTCACCAAAATGGTTGAGGTAATGATGAGAAAAAGGACAGAAAGGCACTACTCATCTCCCAATATGAAAACTTCCAAAAGAAAGAAAGTGAAAGTGTTGCTGACATGTATTCAAGATTCAGCCTCATAGTCAATGAATTGAGAACACTTGAGAAGGACATATCTCTTACTGAGATAAATGACAAATTGCTGACTTGCTTCCCTAGCTCTTGGGATTCAAGAATCTGGCCAATCAAAGACTCCATAAGTCAAAAAGAAATCTCAACAGATGTCCTGTTGGGTAAATTAAAATCCTATGAACAACTGTTGAAAACAAGGGCTGAGAAAGAAGAGAAAGAAAAGGCTCCTCCACTCCCAAAAGAAAAGAGTATTGCTTTGAAGGCTGTTGAAGGAGAACCCTCTACAAGTGATGAGGAGCTGATCAGTCTACTGGCCAGAAGGTTCAAGAAGTGGATCAAAACAGAAGGATCCAGAGGAAGAGACTCAAAAACCAGGTATAATAAAACACCTACTAAAGAGATTATATGCTACTCTTGCAGGAAACCTGGACACATTGCACCTGAATGTCCTAAAGAGATCAACAATAAGAAGGATCTAAAAAGAACAGATCTAAAGAAGAAGAAGAAGAAAGAAAAAGGATTCATTGCTCAATCTTGGAGTGATTCAGAATCTAAAGGAAGTACCTCATCAGATAATGATCAGCAAGAGGTCAAGCAAGAGGAAACCTGTCTAATGGCCACTGAGAAGCCTGATGATACATCTATGGTAAATATACTTGATTATATAGATTTCTCTTCTACTGATTTCAAACAAAGTTTCAAAGAATTCTGTTTAGATCTAATCAAATCTGAAAAAGAAGTAAAAGAATTAAGAATTGAATTAAAAAATCTCAAACAGGTAAATACACATCATAAAAATTATAAGCTTGCAAAGGCTAAAGTCTTTGAAGACTCTCTAAATGGAAGAGGTCAGAAACTCAAAAATATGTCTGAGAATCTCACTAATAGATTTAGACAGATAAATCAGGATACTAATGAAGCATCTAAACCTCAAACATCCAGCAAATCTGTCTGGAAACATCCAATTCACTTCACCAGGGAGAATTATCTAACAGAAGAAATATCACAAGAAAGCCCTGAAATAACCACTGTTTTTAAAAACCTAATCCCATTACAGATAAAGGAATCTTAGGAAAATATCCTCACAAAAATTTTGAACATGCGTCGAATTCTTACCAACGTGCGTCAAGTTCTAATCGACGCTTACACCAAAATGCGTCGACTTCTACTCAACGCAACCTCTCTCATGCTTCGACTGAAAATAGACTCAGAATGAAGAAAGCGTCGAATTCATATCGACGCAACCATAAGTCTACGTCGAATCCCTATCGACGCAATAAATCAGACAGAAAATTTTATGTTTCCAAACAGGCCTCTCAATCCATGTCCTTCTATTATAAACATTATTTCTGTGATATCATCCAAGAAGATTGGTATGATAAGCCAGTACCCCATAAGAAGGAAGGATATCCTGAAAGACCCACTTATTCTTTTATTAAATCTTTTACTAATGAGAGGAAGGGACCCCAGCTTAGCAGGGTCCAAACTAATGTTTAAAATTTTATGTGCAGATGTATCACATCTCCAGGATGGTGTGGTACTTGGACAGTGGATGCTCCATGCACATGACAGGATGCAAAAACCTATTAATCAACTTTGAGGATAGACTTGGACCATCAATAACCTTTGGAGATTCTAGCTGTGGCCAAACCAAGGGCTTTGGAGATTTCAAAGAAGGGAAAGTCACCTTCAAGAATGTGGCAGTAGTCAAAGGACTAAAGCACAATCTGATAAGTATAAGTCAGATATGTGAAAATGGTAGGTATGAGGTAAAATTCACCACACTATTCTGCCATATTATTGATATCAAGACTGGTGCTACAGTACTAAATGGAACTAGAAAAGGAAAAGTATATGTAGTGGACTTTAGCTCTTCACCCACAGAAGTTTGCTTATTCAACAATATCATAGATAAAAATGAACTATGGCATAGGAGACTAGGTCATCTAAACTACAAAACCATTAGTAAACTAGCAAAGAATAACCTAGTCAGAGGTTTACCAAAGGGTAGGTACTCTAAGGATTCTCCATGCAGACCTTGCCAATTGGGAAAACAGACCAAATCATCTTTCAAACCCATTGGTAAGGATGACTCTCCCAGGGCCCTATACTTACTACACATGGATCTCTTTGGTCCCATATCCACTCAGAGCTTAGGTGGAAAATCCTATACCTTGGTTATTGTTGATGATTATTCTAGGTTTAGCTGGGTATTCTTTCTAAGGGTTAAATCTGAAACCCATAAAATTCTCTCAAAATTCATAAAACAGATTCAATCTGAGTTCAACTCCAATGTTTCAATTATAAGAAGTGATCATGGGACTGAATTTGAGAATCAGATGATTTGTAGTTTCTGTGAGGAAAAAGGTATTAAACAAAGCTTCTCAGCACCTAGAATTCCTCAACAAAATGGATTTGCTGAGAGGAAGAATAAAACCTTAATAGAATTAGGAAGGACCCTGCTTGCAGAATCAGGATTACCAAAAACCTTTTGGGCTGAAGCAGTCAACACTGCAAACTATGTTCTAAATAGAAGCCTCATACACAAAACTAAATCAAAGACTCCATATGAGCTCCTGAAAAATAAAACACCCACTGTTAAATATTTTAAAATTTTTGGATGTGCTTGCTTTATTCTAAACAATGGGAAAGATCATCTTGCCAAATTTGACAAGAAGTCTGATGATGGAATATTTCTGGGATACTCATCATCTAGTAAAGCCTATAGGTGCTACAATAGAAGAACTCTTGAAATTGAAGAATCCATGCACATTGTATTTGATGAAACTAACATGCTACTTAAGGGGGAGGAGACTCCCACCAGTTCTTTTCCACAGGAAAACAACAGCATAGAAACCCAGCTTGAGCAACTAGCTCTAGAGAACACAAATAATGGAAAGGAAAACCAGTTAGAGGAACCAAGTGAGGAGTCTGAACAAGAAACCTCAGAAAAGAGCATTCAAGACCCATTTCCATAAGAGAACATGGTTCAGGAAGAACAATTGAACAATGATCTCATTGAGAATGAAGAAGAAGAACAACTGACAAGTTCAAGCAGAACAGGGATCAATTTGAAGGATCATCCACAAACTCAAGTAATTGGAGACCCCAATACAGGAGTAAGAACAAGACACCAGGTCTCCACTGGGATGGTGCTCCAATGCTTCCTATCACAAGTTGAACCAAAGAAGTTTGAGGAAGCAAATTGTGATCCTCACTGGATTATGGCCATGCAAGAAGAACTAGGCCAATTTGAAAGAAACAAAGTATGGAATTTAGTGGAAAGACCAAGAAATTACCCAGTGATTGGCACAAAATGGGTATATAGAAACAAATTAGATTCCACTGGAGTAATTGTCAGGAACAAGGCAAGACTTGTAGCACAAGGATATAGACAAGAAGAAGGAATAGACTACAATCAAACCTTTGCTCCAGTAGCCAGACTGGAAGCAATTAGGCTCTTTCTTGCCTATGCAGCTTTCATGAAGATGAAAGTATATCAGATGGATGTCAAGAGTGCTTTTCTGAATGGTGACCTTCAAGAAGAGGTATATGTGGAGCAACCACCAGGTTTTGTTAATCCCTCCTCTCCTAACTTTGTTTATAAACTCAACAAAGCACTATATGGTCTTAAGCAAGCTCCTAGAGCTTGGTATGAAACTCTCTCTAACTTTCTTTTGGAAAATTCCTTTGAAAGAGGAAAAGTAGACAAGACACTCTTTACTAGAACCCATAAAAACCAACTTCTTCTTGTTCAAATATATGTAGATGATATCATCTTTAGCTCAACACATCCTAAACCGTGTAAAAGATTTGCTAATCTCATGCAATCTAAATTTGAAATGAGTAGTATGGGAGAACTCTCATATTTCTTAGGATTACAGGTAAAACAAAGTAGTGAAGGAATCTTTATCTCACAATCAAAGTACACTAAAGAGCTAATCAAAAAGTTTGGTATGGAATCGGCCTCCTCTATGAAAACTCCCATGGCAACAAATGTCATTATAGAAAAAGATGACAAGGGAAAATCAATAGATCAAAAGACATATAGGGCAATCATAGGATCCCTTCTATATCTCACTGCTAGCAGACCTGACATTATGTTTGCAACTTGCATATGTGCTAGATTTCAGGTTAAACCAAAGGAATCCCATCTCACCTCTGTAAAAAGGATTCTTAGATACCTAAAGGGAACTCCTGAACTAGGTCTATGGTATTCAGCAGAAACCAACTTTGAATTAATAGGTTTCTCAGATGCAGACTATGCTGGATGTAGGGTTGATAGAAAAAGCACATCTGGCACTTGCCAATTCCTAGGTGACAGATTAATCTCATGGTTTAGTAAGAAACAAACCTCAGTCTCAACCTCAACAGCAGAGGCTGAATATATAGCTGTTGGGAGCTGTTGTTCACAAATCTTGTGGATGCAAAATCAGCTTCTTGACTACAAACTAGAAGTCAATAACTCTAAGATTTATTGTGATAGCTCTAGTGCTATATCTATAGCATCTAACCCAGTCCTTCATAGTAGAACCAAACACATAGAGATCAGACATCACTTACTTAGAGACAATGTTGAAAAAGGTAAGATAACCTTAGAATATATACCCACAGAAAGTCAAAGAGCAGACATTTTTACAAAACCCTTGGATGAAACCAAGCACAACTACTTCATAAACACCTTAGGAATGCTTGATGGAAGCTTGTAAACACCATTGTTAGGGAACTCTACAGGAATCAGACAATCTAAGAAAACTTCTTGCAGATGCGTCGAATACATATCGACGCTCCGTCGAGACAAACTCGACGCTGACACCAATTTCCATCAGACAAAGTTACGTCGATCTTTTATCGACGCACCGTCGAATTCATATCGACGCATTACTATGATCACGTCGATAGAGCTCCAGGCTGGCCAATCTCCACGGAGTGCCGACTTTATATCGACGCAAACGTCGACATCCATTCGACGTAACGACGACTTCAGGTTAAAATTAGAATCAAATCCTTACTTCCTCTTCTGACGATTGGATTACCTTGATTTCTGTTTCCTTTCTCGACGTTTCATCTTCTTTAAATAATACTTCTTATTTCATAACATATACCTTTTTGAACCCGCCAAAACTTTGTCTTCCACCTCTCTCTCTTTATGCATCAATGGCGCCTACTCATGTTCAAACTGCCCTTATCAAAGCGATGAACGATGCTCTGGAAAATCTTCTCACCGACTTCCAGACACGTCTAACCAACTTCTCCAATGAATGTGCCAATATGATCACCACCTGTGAAGCCAAATTGGCCACCCTATCTGCCTCTCTTCCCGAGCTTCATGCTCTTCTTCGAGAAGAACCTCTGTCGCCAAAAAGGTTTACATCCTTCCTGAAAGATATAAACCAGGGGGGAGAGTTGCTTCAGAAACCCCTCTTGCCAGGTCTTTGATCTCACTTAAAGCTCAGGTTTAACTCTCTTCTCTCCAACTTTAAGTATTCTCTCTAACTATTACTCCAATTCCATTATAGGCTCCACTCCTCTCAAATTACTCTGACTACACCTTCATCAAATATTTTGGTGAATCCTCCTCTTACAACACTGAAGGGGAGCATGTTGTGGATTCAGCATTCAGAGTTGATAATCCATATAACCAGGGGGAGATTCCTGTAGTAAAGAACCCAAAAATCCAGGGGGAGGAAGAAGCAGTCACCTCTCATGATTGGAATGGACAGATATGGATTGATGCACCCTTATGTGAGGAGGAACTTCAACATCACTCCCCTGGCTTCTCTGCCAGTTACATCAAGCTGAAGACACCTCTACTTGAGGACATCCCTACAAAAGAGCTTGGAGGAGACAATCATCCCTCAGCAGAGATCATTCTACCTGAAGTCATTTTGTCTTCTATTGCAGAACAGACTCCTCTTCTTGATATTGTTCCCTCTCCACCCAAAGAGAAAACTCACTCTCCTTCATCTCCACCTCTACCTCTACCTCCACTTCAACCTTCTTCTCTACCTCCTCTGCTACCTCTACCTCCACAAGTGGCAAGCTTCTCCAAACAAATCCTACCTAGGCAAAGTTCAGGAGGACAGATGAAAAGGAAAAGAGAAGTCATTCCCTACTGGGAAAACTTCTCCAAAGAAGAAAGGAGAGAGTATGCAAAAGAAAGGAAGTATAGAAAAGCATGTGAGCAAATAAAAAGATTTGAAAAGATGCCTATTATCACTCCTAACAGCCCTGTGAAGGAGTACCATGACCCTGACATGGAAAAGAGGCATGAAGAGATACGAGAAAGAGAACTGTATGAATATGAAGCAACTAGGAAAGAAGTGGAAGATAAAAGGAATGCCTGGATGGAAAAGATCAACAAGGGAATGACTAAAGAACAAATTCTTGCTGAATCTTCTATCAGAATTCCAAAGAAGTTGTTTGATATTGAAGCTTATCAAAAGAAAAACCCTCAGGCAGGGATCATCCTAGATAAAGGTCAAAAACACAAGAAGGGTGTAGGGTGTATAGAAGATACTTACATTCCCTACAAGAAGCCCAACAGACCTATAAAATTAGACAAGTGGCATGCCTCACCCTGGAAAGGGAAAGGAAAAATGGCTGACATTCCAGAGAAGCAGCAATCAGAAAAGAAAACAAAATATAGGCCCAAGGTTGATAACAAGGGACCACCTGAGATCAAGCCTACTGAAAAGAAAGTTCAAAACATTACAATTGAGATGATTGATGAAAAGGCAGCAATCATCATCAGCAAATGCTACTCCATAAATGACACAATCCCTGATGGTGATAAACTATTGGAAAAACTGCATACAATCATCAGGAATGTCCAGGAACGACCTGATAGAGTCAGGGGCTACATTCTTGATGTTATTGAAAACTTATCTAGGAAACTTTATTCTGCTTTTGTCAACTTCATGTACAAAAAGAAGTTTCTGGTTTAAATTTTTGTGAAAGACAAATACTTGTCATATGCTTTCTTATTCCAATTTCTCTTCTGATTATTTAATATATTTCTTATCCTTACAAATGCTGTGCTGGGTTAATTATATGCTAGTACAATTTCCCTCTAAATAGGGTTAAGACAAATAGGGGGAGATTGTTGGGAAAATGATTTCTCTTAACCCCTAAAAATAAGTTAAAGAAGAATTCTAAGAATGAAAAATAAGGTTAAGTAAATATGCGTCGAATAGTATTCGACGCAACGTCGAAATATAGTCGACGTTTCCTTCAGATTGAGTCGAAGTAACTCTAGGAAGATTTCGACGTATGTGTTGTCGACGTTACTCTGATTTCTAGTCGACGCATCTAATGTAGTCGACGCACCTTTGTCGACGCACCTTCCTTATTCTCCTCTCGACGTCCAGACAGGATGTATTCGACGCTTGCGTCGAATGGTAATCGACGCACGTCGATTTATGTGACAGATCTAAATATGCGCAAGATCTCTTTCCTTCTTTCAGTAGATCTGATTTGTATGGAATAATGTTAATATTTTATAGCCGTTCTGAATCATTCTTTCCTTCTATTTGATTCTTGCCTAATCTGATTAACTCTATTTTGGATATCATTTGAAATCGGGATTCATTCTTTCCTTCTACTGAAAATGTTATTATGGAAATATTCCTTTCTTTCTAATACTCTGCCTGCTAATTGATTACTCTCCTTTAGTATTATTTGATTGAAACAGAGCTATAAATAAAGAGGAGGTCGGCAGAAGAAGAAGTCAAGTGATTCACCATTTTTACATTTGAAAAGAGGAAAAGTTCTCAAGTGAAAAAGAGAGAATTGAGAAATAGTCCTGCAGCATTATTCAAGCATTCTTCTTCCTCTGCTTCTGAAGTCACCCTGCTGCAAATTCTGATAGCTCTCACATAAGAGAGAAAAGCTACAAATCTTCTTCTCTCTATAGAAGAAAGATTTAATTCACTTCTTGTGCTTCCAATCTTCTTGCTAGGAAGAAGATTCATTCTTGTTCTTATTTCTTTCTTCTTTCTTATTTTTACTTAAACATTGTAAAAGAGTTTTTAGAATCTCTCTTCAAAAAATTCAGTGTACTGGTTCTAAGAGTCTCCTTTTCAAAAGACTCAGTTGGTTCTAAGAGTCTCCTTGTCAAAAGACTCAGGGTGGTTCTAAGAGTCTCCTTATCAAAAGACTCAGTGCAAGATAGTGAATTCCTACCAAGGGGGTAGAAGAGTGGACTACCCAAAGTTTGGGGAACCACTATATTTTCTTGTGTTGTGCTGTGATTTCATTTCTTGCATTTACTTTCTTTATTTGTTTAATTCTTGTTGGTGTGTGGGAAGCTATAATTTGTGATCATACACATATATATATATATTAACATTGCACAGAATATTTTTTAATCTCTATTCACCCCCCCCCCCCTCTAGAGAATTCTAGTGAGGTTAACTGTGCACTTTCATATTTTGTAATATTTTATTCGGTCCTTTGGACAACTGTTTGAACTTGATTTTATAATTTTCGGTCTTTCTTCAGACCGCGCGGTCTGAGTATTTGAATTTATTTTGCATTCGTGTCGTATGTTGATTGATGCCTGCGGATTACTTATGTCTTTGTGATTGTCTTTCGTGGTGATGCACCCGCGCGGGTTGATTGGTCTAGCCGTGATTTGACCCTTGCTAAATGCAGATCAGCCGTTCTTATAAGTAGCGCCCTCCCGAAAGTCTTCTTACCAAAATTTCAAGATGGGAGCAAAGCGCCAGCCGAAGCGACCTGCGAAAACCTCTGCTACCCGCTCTGAAGCCGCTGTAGCATTTCACTCGGCAGACCTCGAGGAGTGCCGTTTGACAAAGGCCGAATTGGATGAATTCATTGAGAAGCATATGTCTGACAGTCCGCTGCTCGCGCGGCTTCCGCTCCGTGATGAGCGGATGAATTCCTCTGGCCCAAACCAAATCGCGATCCCAATCGACCATTTCGATTGTGGCTTCAAGTTCCCCATTTCAATTGAGCTCGCCATGGTCTTTGACCATTATGAAGTTGTACCCGGCCAAATCTCCCCTAACTCGATGGCCGGGATTTGCAGCTTCATCTCCTACCTGCGGTCTCCGAGAGTCCGCTTCTCCATGGACCTTTTCAGGAAGATATTCTCGGTGCGGGCTATCCCGGACTCTGAGTCGAATGTCTTCAAAGGCCACCTCTACTTCGGCTGCCGCGGGTTGAAGATGGTCAACCTTGCGAACAAGGTCACAGCCGGGTCGGAGAGGTACTTGATTTTCGAAGGCCGACTTGGCCTGCTGAACCCGAACCCGCAAGTGCGGCCGGAGGAGGCCTTTCAACAGGTCGCTATCAGCGAAGTCGAGAAGAAAACCTGCAAGCTTCTCGAGGATAAGCGGCTTAACGTAAGCTATTACATCCCGCTACTTGCCAAATTAGAGAATGTTCGGCCTGAAGATAGTAAGCTTTCCTTCAATCCGCTTCCGACTTTAATGTTGACCGCTCGATCTTTTGTGCTGACTCTTCTCTTTTCGCAACCGAGGCCATCGTACCTGCTAACAAGCCGGTCAGCCCGGCCGGTTTGGTCTTAACTCAGACGGAGAAGAGAAAGAGACAAGTCAGGAATAAGCCGCTGCCATCTGATGGGGAGGATTCGGCCTCCTCGGGCGACTTCTCCGCACTCCGTTCCTTCAGCAAGGTGAAGGATTTAAAAGGCCGCACGGTCTTGACCTGGCATCCGGACGGCGACGGTGTCCAGGTCTCTACTGCGCTCCCCCACTGGGCGAATGAGAAGTCGGGCCGGCATGCTGAGGCCGCCAGTATTGCCATGTTTGGCCGATGGAACTTTAGGCATTTGAGGAAGATTCCTGAAGAAGAGCTCGCCCGGGAGGCCGCGCGGGTTGGTGCTGAGAGCCTCATCACCAATGTCTTCATGGGAATGACCTTCAAAAGGTTGATCAAAGCGAATGATCACCTAGAGAAGGAAATTGCCAAGTTGAAGAAGGAAAATGCGCGGCTAAAGGAAGCAGAGTCGGTAAGTTATCACCTGGCCAACCATTCTTCTGAATTTTCCAGACCGCACGGTCTCTTACCTTACTCTTTTTTGCAGGCAAAGTATGACGAGACCAATCCGGTCTATCGAGAGGAGCTTTTTCCTCATGTCGCCGAGGGAATCGACAATGCTTTTAACCGCCTGCGGGAGCTCAAAGGGTTCGCGCCTGGTTTCGAGCATTTCACCTTCTCAGACGCCTACCCAATCTTGCAAAGGAAGTTAGAGAAGATCAGGCGGAAAGCCAAAGGAAAGAATAAAGCCGACGGATCCAGCTCGGAGGAGAGTGACGACGAGGATGATGAAGCCGAGAAGTCTGCTGCGGCTAAAGAGGAAGAGAGCGGCTCGGACTCCGAGTCCACTGACTCTGACGAAGGGAGCGGGCGCAAGTCGGGCGAACTAAGCAGCTCATCTTCGACGAGTAGCGAGGGTTATTCCCCTGATGTTTCAATTGGTGGCAGCGAACACTCGAGTGCTCCTGCATCGAAGAAACTCAAGCAGAATAATCAGTAGTTGTATTTTGCTTTTTTATTTTGAATAGTCGACGGCTTGATTTTGTTAGCCGGTCGGTTTAAAGCATGATGTAAGAATATTTTGACAATGAAATGGAAAGTTTTTACCTGTCTAGTTGTCTACTTTCTGCGACTTACCTGTGATTGTTGGCGATCTCTTTCTGCTTTAGATAATTGACTTTTCTAACCAAGTCGTGTGACTTAATATTAACTCAACCGGTTAGGATCCGGTTAAATAATTATCAGTAAAAGAAACCTATTCACTTAGCTTGTTTCTTCAATTCGGTTCAAGTTGATTTGATTCATCCCGAGAAAGTGTCAACTATAATGTTACGTCATGTAGTCGATGCGGCTTGGATATTTGATCGAGCGGCTAGGAATCCAAGTTCTGCCTTACCTTATTATGAATGCCTTGTTATACCCAGGGAGCCAAACATAACGAAGCCGCACGATTATTATTTGACTTCGTATAATTTCTTTACAGGATAAAAAATGCCAAGTCGTAAGAACGATCAATAGGTCGAGCGGCCAGTATTTAAATTCGAGCGGCCTACAACTCTGATTGCTGACTTTATATAATTGCTTTAGAGAATGTCAAGTCATAAGAATAATCAACAGGTCGAGCGGCCAGCATTTTAACTCGAGCGGCTTACGACTCAGATTGCTGACTTTGTATAATTGCTTTAGAGAATGTCAAGTCATAAGAATAATCAACAGGTCGAGCGGCCAGCATTTTAACTCGAGCGGCTTACGACTCAGATTGCTGCAAGCTTCATTTCTGTGAACATAATTAATAACCGAACAAAAATTTTCATAACCAAGCCGCGCGACTATGACCTGGTTTTTTGTAATTGCCTCGCAAGATAGAATATTAAGTCATAAGAAGACAATTGATAGGCCGCGTGATTAACACTTAACCTGAATGATTTATGTGACATAACATCGATTGATAAATCCGTGCGGACTATGCATTCTTTCGGCGGTTTAGTAGCTTGATACTTGCAATGAGAATCACAATTGCCTGATTGTGCAGAATCCGTTATTAACCGAACGGATTGAATTGAGAACCATAAAGATGATAGGCCCATAAACCGAATGATGAGATCGACCGATCTGGATTATGCTTGATCCCTTGATATTTGCCTTGTGATATTTTATAGTATCTCGCTTGTTTCAAATCGTCTGGTCTGACAACCAGACCGCATGATGCATATAATACCTGCTTATTCCAAGTCGTCCGGTCTGACAACCAGACCGCATGATGCACCTGGTACCTGCTTATTCAAACCGACCAGTTTAAACATCAAGCCGACCGGTTTGTGATGTACCAATAAAAATCCTGTTTTTCTTTCTCCCAAATGGTCTAGAGTAACCATATAGGATGAGATAATTCCCTGTAGTGTAACAAGAGATGGCTACAGACTCAGATGACCAAGTGGGCAGGTGGGCCTAGGCGGCGAACATTGCTTTCCTCAAGTGGTCATAGGAGCTGTAGAAATAAAGAAAAAGACAGGTACAGACCCAGATGACCAAGTGGGCAGGTGGGCCTAGGCGGCGAACATTGCTTTCCTCAAGTGGTCATAAGGGCTGTAAGCGACTCAACTGCTCTCTTGCCTAGGGCTACAAGCCGAGTTGATCAATTGGGCAGGTGGGCCTAGGCGGCGAACATTGCTTTCCTCAGAGAGATCAACTCAGTTGTGGGTCCCGCTTAGGCATCGCTTGAGAGTACCTAGGAGTATTCGATTGTCACAGACTAAGATGATCAGTTGGGCAGGTGTGGTTATGCCGCGGGGGCTACCGATATTGCTTTCCTCAGAAGGATCATCAAAGCTGTAACTATATCCCTCTCGGGGCATGATAGAGCCAACATTCACCTAGACCTCCCTTGATGCAGGGGTGTGTCGGATATCAGCCGGGATCCAAGGTTCCGAAGACCACCGCACGGGAATTGGCAAGCTACCACTACACGTGTGCGAAAACTCCCCGCTACACATGATCTTCGTGGTTTTACGCTAATGACTACAATCCGAGGGGGTTCGAGCAGAGCTTGGCGATGTCTCCGCGGTTCAGTGAGGTTGATATATAAGAAAGTGCAAAAAAGAAAACATCAGACATGGAGAAGTGTCAGTATGGGGTTTCTCATTAAAGTATCCAAAAAATACAAGAAAAGTAGAGAAGACATTTTAGGGATAGAACCGTTTGAGATCGTCACCGCTCCAGGTGCGTGAGATGTCTTCTCCTTCACTCGTCTGGAGGCGGTAAGCCCCACTTTTTAGTACTTCCTTGATGATGAAAGGTCCGGCCCAATTAGGATTCAACTTCCCAACATTGCTTGTTCTGGCTGCTGCATCAACTTTCTTTAGCACAACGTCTCCGACTGCAAAATGTTTTACCCTAACATTCTTGTCAAAGTACTTCGTCATTCTCCTTTTAACTTCGTCTTGTCTGATGGTTGCCTCGTCCTGAAGCTCTTCGATCAGATCCAGACTATACTTGACAGCCTCGTCATTTTCATATATCCATGCTTCTCCTACCTCCTTTGCATATACAACTCTTGGAGTGAACACCTCGAATTCTAGAGGAACAACAGCTTCCGAACCATGGGATAATTTGAATAGTGTCTCCCCCGTAGCTGAAGATGGAGTGGTACGAAGAGTCCAAAGGATGGAAGGAAGTTGGTCTGCCCAATTTCCTCTTTGATTTAAGACCCTCTTCATCAGAAGTTGCTGGATCTGCCGATTTGCTGCTTCTACCTGACCATTTGTCCTTGGATGATGCACCGAAGCAAACCGAAGATCAATTCCCACTTGATCGCAAAAGTTTATCATCTCCGGATTGTTAAATTGCGGACCATTGTCAGTGACGATTGCTAGCGGGATTCCATGCCGACAGACTATTTCTCCCCATATGAAGTTCCTGATAATTTGAGTTATAGTTCTTGCTAATGCCTTTGCCTCAATCCACTTGCTGAAGTAGTCAATCATCACAATGATGAAGCGACGCTGGCCACTGCCTATTGGGAAGGGTCCGATAAGATCCATCCCCCAAACTGCAAAAGGCCACGGTGCAGTTATTGATCTAAGCGACTGAGCAGGCAAATGCTGCAGAGGAGCGAATTTTTGACACTGAACACATCGCTTGGAGAATGCTTCAGCATCCTTCCTCATGGTTGGCCAGAAATATCCCTGTCTTAAGATTCTTTTTTCCAAAGTTTTTGCTCCTGAATGGCTACCACACTCCCCGGAATGAACTTCTTGAAGTATGGTTGGGATTTCTTCCTCGGAAACACATCGTGCTGAGGGAGAGATCAAAGTCTTCCTGTAGAGAACTCCTGCAATCAGATAATAGTATGCTACTTTCCTTCTGAATCTTCTTCTATCTTTGATGGAATGATGGAACTCCCCTTTTGACAGAAACAACTCGTAAGGATCCTTCCACGAAGGTTTATGATCAATTTGCATGAGTTCTGCTTCATCTGTTGCTGGATGAAAAAGCTCGGAGGTCACTCCCCCGGAAGGAAGACCGAACTTTGACAATTCATCTGCTTCCTCATTTTGCGTTCTTGGAATATGCTCGATGATGAATGACTTGAATCTTCCGATTTTCTTTTTGGCTAACAGCAGATATTTCCTCAGAATTGGCTCCCTTGTCTCATAATTCCCCAAGACCTGAGAGGCCATTACCAATGAATCGGTTCTAACATGTGCATGTTCTATCCCCAACTCCTTTGCAAATCTCAGCCCAGCCAAAAGTGCTTCATATTCTGCCTGGTTGTTTGTAACTGGAAAGAAGAATTTGATAGCTTGTTCCAGCCTGATGCCATTTGGACTGATTAAAACTACTCCGGCTCATACGGAGTTTTTGCCAGAGGCCCCATCCACATAGATGACCCAAGCTAAAGGAGATTGCACCACTTGTTCGGAGCTAGGTTCTGATGTATCCACCAAGAAATCTGTCAAGATTTGTGCTTTGATTGCTGTTCGGGGGATGTATGATATTTCAAACTCGCTTAGTTCGATAGCCCATTTAGCCAACCTCCCTGAATGGTCTGGCTTTTCAAGAACATTCCTTAAAGGATGATCTGTAATCACTTGGATATGATGAGCCTGGAAATAAGGACGAAGCCTTCGTGAGGACATAACTAAGGCCAAGGCAAGTTTCTCCAAGATTGAATATCTAGTTTCTGCATCTTTGAGAATGTGGCTGACATAATAAATCGGGAACTGCCTCTTCTTTTCTTCCCGAACAAGGACAGAGCTTACCGCATCTGGGCCGACTCCCAAATATAAGAATAATACTTCCCCCTCGCAGGGACTTTGGAGTAACGGAGTTGAAGTTAACTGTATTTTTAGCTGTTCGAAAGCCCTGTTGCATTCCTCGCTCCATTCGAACTTCGATCCTCCCCGCAGTATTTTAAAGAATGGGGCACTTTTATCCCTGAATTTGGAGATAAACCTGCTTAATCCTGCCAACCTTCCTCCGAGCTGCTGAACTACCTTGGTATTCTGAGGAGGGGTCATATCAAGGATGGCTTTCACCTTATCTGGATTCGGTGCAAGGCCATCGGGGGTTAAGAGATGTCCAAGAAATTTTCCTTTGTTTGCCCCAAACACACATTTCAATGGGTTTAATTTTAACTTGAACCTCCGTAGGGTAGCGAACGTCTCTACGAGGTCTTTCAAGTGTAATGAAAATGTTTTACTTTTTAGAAGGAGATCACCAACGTAAACTTCGAGGTTTCTGCCTTTTTGATGCTTAAAGACGGTATCCATCATTCTTTGATATGTTGCGCCCGCATTTTTAAGACCAAAAGACATTACGAGATAGCAGTAACACCCATCGCTTGTGATAAATGAGGTATGCGGGATGTCGGGTTTGTGCATTTTAATTTGATGATACCCAGAGAAAGCGTCAAGAAAACTCATAAAACCATACCCAACCGCTGAATCAACTAGGACATCTATCCGAGGCAGAGGGTAGCAATCTTTGGGGCATGCTTTATTAAGTTTGGTGAAGTCCACGCACATGCGCCACTTCCCACCAGATTTCTTAACCATTACAACATTCGACATCCACGTAGGATATTGAATTTCAGAAATAAAACCCGCTTTTAGGAGTTTGGAAACCTCCTCTCTGATGGGCAGCGCCAGCTTGGTCGCCACTTCCCTCTTCTTTTGCTGGACGGGCTTGAACTCGGGAGACACGTTCAGATGATGACAAGCCACGTCCGGATCTACTCCTGGCATATCCTCCGCTGACCAGGCGAAGACATCCAGGTTCTCCAAAAGGCAGGAGATCAGCTTCACTTTCTCCTCCTCCAGCAACTCAGCATTGATGACCAACTTCTTTTCTTCCCCTCCAGCAATAGGGATCTCTTGGGTTGCCTGGGCAGGTTCCAGGTAAGCCCCTTCTCGATTTTTTCCTTCCTCAGCAGCCCTTGAGGATTCAGCAATCTCCAAAACTTCAGCCACAGCCTCGGGAAGTGAAACGTTGGTGATCATGTTGACAGTTCGGACATAGCACTCCCGAGCCACCTTTGGGTTGCTTCTAACCCGATACTGCTTTCCTTCGGCAGCGAACTTGAGAGCAAGGTGAAAGGTAGACACTACTGCCCTGTATGCATTAAGAATCGGCCTCCCGAAGATGGCGCAGTAATTGCTCGGGGCATCCACCACCACGAAATTGATTAGCTTTATTACTCCTCCAAGAGAGACCAGGAGCTTTACTGAACCCTCTACTTCTTTCTTCTCCCCAGAAAAACCGTAAAGGGGCCCGTCGGTGGAAAGCAAAGGCTTTCCGGTCTTCAGGGCTTCGAAAGTTGGGCGGAAAAGGAGATTGACGGAGCTGCCTGTATCAATCAAGATCTTGTGAACTGTATAATTCTCGATGACAGCTTTGATGACCACAACATCGTCAAAGGATTGGCATTGGGGGGAAGGTCATCCTGACCAAAGGTGACAATAGTGCTTTCGGGGGGAGAGCTTGTAGTGGCTGCCACTTCCTGCTTCAGAACTCTCGCGATGCTGGATTTGCGAGATGACTCTGCTCCAGCTCCTTCATGGATACAATAGATGTCCCCTAAGGGGCCCACATCATTGACTTCGATGCATTCGGCAGAAGGATGGATGTTCCCATAGCAGCCGGCGTCTTCGACGTCGGCGCATTCCCAGGTTACTTCCACTGTTTCTTTCTCTTTTTTCTTCTCGGCAGTTGGTTCAGCAATTGCATCTTTCCGAACTAGACCCCGGAGCTTTCCTTCTCCCAGGAGTCTCTCTATCAGCAAACGAAGGGCCCGACAGTCTTCAGTCAGAAGTCCCCCTTCTTTGTGATATTCACAATAAAGGTTCGGATTTCGACTGCGGATATCCGACTTCAGAGGAGCAGGCCTTTTGAAATCTGGCCTCTTTTGTAGAATCTGGACCACTTCATCCATGGTGACGTTTAAGGGAGTGAATGACTCTTACGAGTCATCATATTGAGTGGATGGAATGACTGGAGGTGGCTGCGCGGTATACTGTGGTAAGTATACCGGCATGATTTGCGGAAGAGGAGCGGATGGAGCGGGAGCGATGGCCAATGGTGGTTTCTGATCTTGAAACCGCTGATGGCCCATGAATGGTTGCTTATTTTTGTAGTTCCTCCCCCTTTGGGAACGGGGTTCAAAGCGAGACTGATTTGATGGTGGATTGTGAAAGGATGGATTTAATTGTTCCTTGTCGCTCACTAGCTTTGCGACATAGCCCGGATTGCTCTTCTCTCCTCTGATAAACATGTTTGCTAAACTTATCATTTCCTGATAAGTTTGAGGCTCCCTTATATTCGCTTCAAATTTTAGGGGGCCCTCTCTCAAACCATGAATGAGGGCAACCCTATACAACTCTGGATCCACATTCTGGACTTCCATGATCTCCTTCTGGAAGCGATCCACGAAACGGGCCCACGTTTCGTCCTCCCGCTGCTTTATATCGAAAAGGGCCGCCGGGCCACTTTTTCTCTTCCTTGAGGTGGAGAACCTCAGCAAAAACTCCCTTCGCAGCTCAGCAAAACAACTGACCGATCTGGGATGTAGCTCATAAAACCACTCCCTTGCTTGTCCTTCAAAGGAGGTCACAAGGAGCTTGCACTTAGTCGCATCAGTTAAGGTTCTAAGAGCGATGGCTGACTCGAAGGCTTGTAAATGAACAGTGGGATCAGTCTCTCCATTGAAAGCTGGCAGGCGAGGCTCTCTGAAGTTATTAGGGGCAGGTTCCCCTCGGACTTCGTCCACAAAGGGAGAAGTTTCTTCCATATCTTCATATAGAGGAGCAGGATAATAAGCCGCCGGAGCTGCGGCTACTCGCGGACAAGCCGCCTGGTAAGAGGACCGGACAGCAACTTCTGGCGGGTAGGAGTGATGAATAGGAACTTCAGGCGGGTAGGAGAGACGGGTTGCGCCCTCCTGCGGGTAAGAAAGACGGGCAGCATGAGAAGCCGCCCCCTGGAAATCAAGGGCCCGAGCCGGCATGCTGTGCGCGGCTTCCTGATAGAAGTTTTGCCTAGCCGCAAAACCTTCTTGCTGAGATTGGAGGTTGGCGGCTTGTGGTATCAGGTAAGGTGGAGGCGGAGGAGGAACTGGAGTCACTGCCTGATTAACCGCGGTTTGCTGTGGAACTAACCGCTCGGTTAATAGGGCCAAAGTATGACTGATTGCGTCCAACCGCTGATCAGTCGCCCTCTGAGCCCGCTCGGCTTCTCTTCTGGATTGCTCCAAGGCTTCCCACAAAGAGTCCTCACTATGATCGGAGCGGTCTCCAAGTGGAAACTAGCGGTCTGACATTATGGCAAAGAGGATTTCACCGACAATCCGCGATCTGAAGGTCGCGTGTTTCTGTTGAATCCGAAATCGCACCTCCGAAGGAAATCGGAGGTTGCGGGCTGTCGGTTACTTTTCAGGTGGAGAAAACGAGACCGCTAGCAGCGGTCAAGGCCAGACTTCGCCCGTCACGGCGAATGTCACTCCTGTGACGGGCTTTCCTTTGATTAAGAAGAAGCGGTTACAACGGGTTATAAGTGCAGGAAAGCAGAAGCCGGCCGGTCAAACAGTTCGCAAGACGGGAAACTCGAGACCGCAGCTCAAACAAGCGAGCTCCTGGATTCGAGTGTGCGTGCCTTGGGAATAGTGCTGCCCCCTATTTATAGGCTCGGGGGCCTGCCCGAACGGGCAGGGATAAAATAACCGCCTGCCCGGGTACAGGAGAAACGGGCAGGCGGTGACGGGATACACAAAGAAGAAAAGAAAGAAGCCGCGCGGCTTGGCGGCTTGCCCTTCCGACCTGTCTGACCAGGGGTTGAAGACAACGCGACCAAGGTGACGATGTAATCTGAGCGGTCTCCGCCTTGAGACCGCGGGTTGTTCTTTGGATTTGAACATTGGCTTGTCTTTATGGTACAACCCGGGCGGTCTCCGACTTGAGACCGCGGCTTGCCTTTTTGGACTTGGGCCTGGATAATCTTCAGTACTTGGAGGCGATCTGAATCTTGTCAGGCCGCTCGGCCCGTGCTAGTTGGTGTTGATGGACCTTGTAAAACCTGAACCGGGCGACTTATAACTATAAACCGCCCGGCCTGCGAGTAATTCTATTGGAAGCGGTCTTCTAGGTAAACATTCATGATTAAAAATCTCGCTAAAATCTGTGCCTTAAAATCATCCTACAGCCGAACAGAAACATTGACAGTTTCAATACCCGTGCCTGAAAACCATCCTGCAAACGAACACAAGAATTGAGTTTGGCTCAAAACTAAAATCTTTGAGTTTTTGATTTTGGACCAAAACCAATTCTTTTCAATCAAAACCTACGAAACGAACGTAACCTAAAATTTCTCTGAATGTTTAACAGAATATTTGGCAGGACAAATATATGGGAGTTCCAATGCAAATAAAGTTTCTGAATGTTTCAAGTACTGAAATCAGTTCTGTCCAGCCAGTGAACAGATGACTTTCCTCCCTGCTGTCAAAAATTTTTTGAATAATTGTTTTTGTACAGTCCTAAAATTTTGCATATTTTTTTAAATAAGTGCTAATATAAAAAAAAAAGATTTATGTCCCTCTGCTTTACTAATTGTATAATATTAAAACTCTGATTTTGGAAGAGCATTAAAATTTAAGAGGATGAAAATTTCTGTTATTGGTTACCAATTAGAAAAATAGTCGCCGGAGATGATGGTTGGATCGACAGCGGCGACATCAGCGGCGGAGCTAGATGACGACTGTGATAGATACGAAGCCGGAGATGTTGGGGATCGATGATGCACGCATTCGTGCTAAAGCGAGATCCTTGCGTAAACTTTATTGGTATCTTGTAGTTTCTCTATGTTTTTTTGTTTTTAAACTGTGCAACAACACTAACACTCGAGCCTTTATCCCACCATAGTGAGGTCGGCTATACGGATCGTGTGTTGCCATTTCGCCCTATCTTTAATAATAGTCTCAGTAATCCCCAAGTACATCATCGTGTCTTTCCTTATAGTTTCATTCAAAGTCTTTTTTGGTCTAGCTACCCCTCCCCGTCTAAGATGATTCAAACCGTGTTTGAGTTCGTACGACGACGGTCATTAGAGAGAACGAAAATGAAAGAACACGTCCACATTATCATCTATTCATCTCTCATTTTTTTCCGTGATACACGATTACAAAAGATGTCTCGACATAAAGACGAGTTCTCCGACAACAATCGCATCATGAAATTATCAAATACAAGAGAAAAAACAGTGGAACATAGGCAAAATCATGCATATATATATATATAATCAAAAATAATCAAAAATAGTTCATCACATTCCTAGCAATAAATCTGCAAAAAAAAATAAAAAATTACAAATTTGATATCACTCTTTAACTAAAAACCCTCCCTTTTAGCAACCCCCCACCCTTCTCACCTAACATTAAACCAAAATTTGACTAATAATATTCCAATTTAACTTATATATATATATTTCTTATATAATGATTAAATTTTAATTTGAAACATTTTAATCAAAAAAATTCCTCTTGTAAAAATTTCCTGATTTTGAATTATTATTTTTTAGACCCTTTTATCGGATCGGATCAGTCACGAATTAATCTGGACCGTGAAATCAAATGCTATGCATCTTCCACTTCTCCTCTATACAAAAAGTAGAAGCAGTTGCAGAAGAACTGAATCAATGAAAAATCATTTAACCAGAGAAGAAGAAGAAGATACCGGAAAAGATTATTTCTTCTCCAATCTACCGCCGTTCGTAATTGTTTCTGATCAGAATTATACTGAAAACTTAGCCGATCGATCAACGGAAGATGAAGATCGGATGAAAAAGGAACAATCTTTGACCTAGGATCATTCAATCCCGCCTCCTGATGTACTCGACGAGGTCACAATTCTTCGCCGCCACAGTTCCCTCCGGAATCTGCCCTCTCCCGTTCTTCCCCGCCGCGTCGGAGCATCGCAGCCGCATCTCCACCACCTTCCTGTGCGAATTGGAGTGAACGGCCGGCACGAACGTGGGGCTGACAGCCGGCCGGTATTCCGGGAACAGGCGGCCCGATTTGTACCGGACGCCGCAGGCGTTACAGAGCGTTTTGGGCCCCATCGGCCCGGCCCGCCATTGGGGCGTTTTCTGCACATCGCAGTGCGTGCATCTCCGGGGAGATGACGGGACCGCCTCCGCGTCCTTCTTCATTTTCTTGCCGGCGGCGGGGGAGGAGTCGGAGACGGTGGGTGAAGGGGGGACGAATGTCCGGGCGGAGAATGACGGGAGGCGGGGGCGCTTGGTTCGGGCCCTCCCCGGGATGATGGCGAGATGAGGCGGCGGAGACATTGTGGGCTGGCCGGCGGAGGAGGAGGACGACGAGGACGAAGAAGAGCAGGGGGAGGAGGAGGATGTGACGGCGCCGGCGGCGAGGGTGGCGGGGTGGAGGACGGAGACGGGGCTTGAGGAACGGGGTTTGGGATCGGGAGAGGCGGCGGGGATGAACTCCAGATTGATGTCGGAGTCTTCGAAGAAATTCGACAGCCATTCCAAGTTCGCCGTGTCGATTTCATCATACTGCAAAATATAAAAATAAAACCCACAAAATTAATATTAATAAATAATTAAATACGATTATTAATTATAAAATAACTTAAGTATACTATTTAGTATTTTCATAATTTACACATTTTGCGCCAACATTATTATTTACGGTATATTTAAAATAAAATCTTTAATAAAAAAATGATAAAAATAGTAATAAAATGTTACAAAACGCTGGTTATTATTTATTAAAATTAAGAATTATAAAATGGGAAATATATAATTCAATTATTTGTTAATTATCGAAATTTAGGCCGAATTTGAAGAAATAATGGCGGGTTTAACTCGTGCATTTACCAGGCAAAGAGCATCGGCCTCCGAGCCAACGACATCGCCGGAGACGGCGATGGACCGGCCATCTATCCCTCTGCTGGCACTGCCGACACTGGCTCCGCCGCCGCATACTGCGGGGATCATCGTCTGAGCCGGCGCCGGAGCGAGAGGAGCGCCGCTGCCCCATGATTCCACCATAGCCAGGCCGTCGTCGTCATCGTTGGGGAAATCGAGCAGATCGTCGATGGAATCGAAAGGATCGTCGGAAATCATGTCGGCGGCTAAGGGCTCCAGAAACCCTTTCATGGCCATGATCTATCACTGCTTCTTCTTCGTCCCCAAAAAATCAAATCACTGCATGGCAAAAACAGAGGCTCTGTTTTATCAGCACAATAAAGCTCTCACATTTATCACAATCCAGCCAATTTACTCTCAACAAATTGTGAATTTATAAGCTTTTTTTCACATAAATAGAAATGATTTTTATCTTCGTAAAAAGAGAGAGAGAAAATCAAAACCGAACCGCGCGGACATTTTTTTCTAGTGAGAGAACGGACTAACTGGTGCGAAGTCAGAAACCAACCTAGAAATAGAGGGAGAATCCAGCTGAGCACTGAGGAGCCTGTTGGAAGAGGCTACTACAGAAGAGAGAGAGAGAGAGAGAGAGAGAGAGAGAGAGAGAGAGAGAGTAGCTAGTGATAGAGAGAGGAAGTGGAGGATGCGTGATGGTGAGAAAGGAGGAGTTGCGCGGGGGAATGGAGAAAGCTTAAAAGAGAGTGGGAGTAGAGTGTGGTAGAAGAGAGAGAGAGAGGGAGGGGTGGAGGATGAGAGAGAAAGTAAAATAGTTGGAAAAGGAGAGAGAACGTGAGGGGAGAGAGAGAAAACGCAGTGGCAGTAATTGCGAGGGGTGGTGGTGATGTTCGCTGCAAATTGTTATAAGTTGCTACGGTAGGTGAGTCTGCTTCTCTCATTGCTAGCTGTCTCCGGCCAGCTGTAACTGTCGTGATGTTAAAGTCTCCCCCCTCCTTTCCCACTCTCTTTCTCTCTCTAAACCTTCACTTTCTCTTTCTATCTCTACAGTCCGCCGGGCCCCCACCATGTTCTATCTCTCTCTGACTCTCTCTCCTCCCCCTCGCCCATGTCGTCCAACTGCATCGTTGAAACAGGGAAGAAACGGCGGCCGGAGTTTCGCCGGGGAATTCCCGCCTCGTCTGTGCAGCTTTCTAATAAAAGACGGCCGGAGGCCCGGAGCGGCCCAAAGTCGACGGCTTTCGTTCATTTCTAATTTGTTTAATGATTTATTGTTTTATATTTTATTAAACTCGAATAATTAGACCCGATTTTTACGCGGGGAAGAAATGGTGGCCATGCTTGTGGGTCCGGCCGCCGCGTGATTGCATGCCGCCTGATATCAGCCGTCGGTGGGCTGACGGGCTGCCCGCCCGTGAATAGTTCCTACTCCATCATCAATGGTGTCTGCCCGCCCCGAATTGTGAATTATCTTGTCCGGTTCATCAAAACCCAACGCATCCGAACCGAATCTATGGATCCGGTTCCTCTGAACCGGAGCCTGACAGGCAACGAATCTGGCCACCTGGTTAATTACTCTGGTTGATTTTGTAAATAATGGTTATATAATGGGCGGAAAGTTTTTCTAGTTAAGCCTCTTTTGTGGGACAAGATTGATGGGAAGGTCCAGAGGGAATAGTACCTCACGTGAAACTGAATTTTGAGCTATTAAAAGGTAGAATGAAAGCATGTCTCCCGGTCCGAGTGTGGGCTAGGCTCGATAGGATGAACATCACCGAAAGATCGTGCCCTTGATCAAACGGTGGTTACAAATCTAATCTGAGGTTTCGGCAAACGGACCACCGTCGGATCTGAGCCAGCAATCTAGACTTGAGCTCGCTCGAGGTGGGAGAGAAGCCTCAGACATCTGGAGACCCAAGAGCATTGGAGATCTCTGGCTAGTTCCAAAGAAATAAGTGATATAAAGTATATCCAACCTCGTATGAGCTCTGGGAATACTGTGACGATCCAGGATTTACCCTGACTTCGCGCAGGACTATTCCTGGCTTCCTAGGCTTTACCTGACACCGTCACCGGGCTGCAGCCCAAGCACCCAACCCCTCTCTGGCCTACTTCCGGACACAACGGGTTGTTGAGGATCTCTGCCCCCCCCCCCCTGATGAGAAAACTTCATAGTTCAGCATGCCTACGAAGACTTTCCACGAGGTCATCCATCCCAAAATTTCTCTAGTCTGAGCACGCTTAACTATGTAGCTCAATTGGTGATGAGAAGTGAAAGAACTCAACAGTTAAGCGTGCTCAGGCTAGAGAAATTTTGGGATGGGTGACCTCCTGAGAAGTCCTCGTAGGCACACTGAACTATGGAGTTTCCTCATCAAGGGGGGAGATCCCAACAACCCGTTGTGCCTGGAAGTAGGTCAGAGAGGGGTTGGGTGCTTGGGTTGCAGTCCGGTGACGGTGCCAGGTAAAGCATCCCGGGTCGTCACAAATACAAATTGATGATTAGTTATAACCTATCTTCGATTAAGGGAGGAGCTCTAATGCTTGGACCTAAGATTTAGTACCCTGAGGAGGTGGAAAGGTCACATGGGATCATCTAAGACATCTTAAATGTTCAGTGGACACTGTACCACCGAGACCAAAGCATATATCGATCCTTGATTTTAACTCTGGCGACTCTATAGAGAGAGAGAGAGAGGGATATGTGGTAGGAGCTCTTATCTCCATTCTATTTAGATCTAACTAAATTGTGTGTGTGGTGGGGGATCTATGTGTGTGTGTGGGGGGGGGGGGGGGATCTATATATCAGGTTTATGGATATGAGGTGCTTTTGCATCTAGGATCCTCCTACTCAACAATTTGCATGCCCATAGTCACCACAAGGTCAGTTTGACCTACATGTCCTTTAATGGCTCTATTTTGACCAATTAATCAGGACTCAATGGGTCTCATGGGTCATTTTAACCTTATCTGGGACAACATTAATACATTTGACTCTGATGGGCCCAATAGGTCCAATGAGGTCAATTGGCCCAAGATTAGCCTAATTGACTAGTGTTACTTGTGCCTATGGTGAAACTGGGTCAAAGTGAATCAATGTGATCAAATAGGATCACCATTGAACAATTTCACCCTTAAGGGGTTAATTGGGGCTCATTTGACCAACTAGACCCAATCCCACCCAATTGAAACACTACAATATGTTTGGTCAAACCAGTCAATTAAATCAATTGTGACCTAGTTTAATTGGTTAGTACAGACCAATTTGACCCATTCTAAGTACGACAGGTCATATTTAGTCTCACTGCATGAGTGCAATCTCGCCCTCATATAGCTCCCACATTGGATCAAATGAATCAAATAGCCTCATTTGGGCCCAATCTACCCCTTTTGATCCCTTTTAGGGTCCAATTGGACCATATCATTACCATTTTTTACCTTGGTGAACATCCTGGAATCACTAAGAGGTTGTAGATCCATTAGGTCAACGGTCAACCCGACTCAATTTTAGCCTAATTTAGATCAATTGTGCCACTTAAACTAATTAAGCATTTCATTTGACCCACTCCAAAGATTTGGGATGCTACGTACATCTTGTCATAAGCAAACACAGTTGTACAAATGATTATTCATAGTAGTCGATCTTCAGTAATGAAAGGAGCTAATACGAGGTTCTTTTTCACTAAATTATTTCACCTTCAAATAGATTCACATGTCGAATCCTCGCATAAAATAAGGGCATGCGATCAAAAGTAGCCCTAGTCTTTCCATGATTTGAAAAATCGATTATATGACTCAACGAAAGTGAGTAGATCAAGTTTTTAGTTTCCTAATTATCTTTTATGAATATGCAGATGCGTTAACGAATTTTGTCGTAACTACAAGAAGGAAATGTACGTAGTCATATAATTCGACAGGTATGTATCGGTCGGTGTTCGACCCACGATTAACACCGCAAGATTTCCATGGAAACTAATTTGCATGATTTTTAAATTAATAATATGTTTATGGTTTAAATCTTTTAATAAATCTCCAACACATTGTATTAATTCAATAACATATCTCCACCTCTTATTTTATGTGCTCCCTCCCACGTTACATAGAATGCTAAACCATCACATGTTAGGGTTTCAACTCTCTCTATATATTTATTTATTTAAATTTCATTTCTAGTTTATATAATCAATTGCTTATGAAAGAAGGTTGACTTTGCCAATGTTTGACTATCTACATCTCTTTTAGAACTAGGTTGAGCTCTCGTGGTGGAGGTAGCGGCGGTGGCTCCGCGCGCACCCCGCAGAAAACTCAGTAGTCTAATTAATCGAACCGCTCGCCTTCCACAAACTTAAGGGTGCTGACGAAGTGGTGGAGGCACGGTTCCGCCCCGGCGGAGGTTCACCAGAACTTACATCGGCGCGAAATGCTGTGAAATGGTGTGAAATGGCGCAAAAATTAAAAGTAAACACTAATAGAGATGATAAAGATGGTAATAATAAGAATGGAAAATGGCAATGGAGTGGTATGAGAAAAGAAATCAAAAGTTGTAAATAGACTCCTTAACTGATGGTTGTTTGAACTTCTCCCCACATGATGGCACCCCTCCCCTTCTTTTACTTGTGCTCCACTCCTCTCTCTCTCTCTCTCTCTCTCTCTATATATATATGTATATATATATGTATATATATACATATATATGTATATGCATATATATATATATGTATATATATGTATATATATGTATATATATATGTATATATACACCTCTAATTAAATATTTACTCAAATGGGGATTTTTTGGGCATGAGTGTTATGAAATGCAAATTTACAAAGAGGTTTTTGTAATTTCAAATATATGAGAAGTGCGACTTGGAATTATGCTAACTTCTAGAGAAAGTTTTGATAATTATTACTATATATATATATACATACACACACACACATGGGGGAATTAAAGAAGTAGTTTGTAGTTGTAGAATTAATCTTAGTCATCCAATATGTGACAAGCTTTTGATCTCAGCCATCCAATGAAGAGAGAGAAAGAAAGAGAGAAGAGAGAGGGAGCTAGAAGTAATCTTTATAGCCCTCCTATATACCTATATTTAGGGATAAGAGGGAGAGGGGGAAAGAAATTGATTTTTTAGGTAAAAATTTATATTTTTTTACAAAATAAAAATAAGAATATTGATTATTTATATTTTTTATGATCATTTTAAGTACTCATATGTATATGTTTTCAATAAAATGTGAGTGCTCATATGCAGGCGCAACCCGCTAAGAGTCAGCGAGCATGAGCGAAGTCCGTGCGGAGCTGCTCACGTGCGTGCGTGTGATTTTGCAACTATGAGCTATGAAAAAGGATAGTGATCTTGCAATTGTAGAGCTTCATCATATCTGAAGAAAACAAGTAGGTAGGTTAGAAATATGGTAAAATATGAAAGCAGCTGCTGTGAAGAATGCAAAAGCTGTGTACAATCAAAGCTTAATTTCTCAATTAATGTGGTATATATTTTCTATCATTAAGATTTCATGCCATTTAAAATAATCTATAATATATATATTATAAAGAAGTACGAGATTTGGTCGTGGCAAGGTAAACAGACTATCTAATAGAGACATTGGGACAATCTCCACCGTTTGATCTCAATTCAAACCTTCAAAATTTATTTGGACTAAATCATTCTCCCTCTCTCCCCCCAAATCCCGAGCCCTCGTGACTAAAACCGAAGAGAGAGAGAGAGAGAGAGAGATGAGAGAAACAAAATAACCTTTTTAAGTATATACGTATATTTTTTAACAAAATAAACAGGCAATTGTTATTAGCACACCAGCTTTGGCTATTCGCATGCAATTTCTATGAGTTATTATGTGCCTTTTGAAAATACATCTTGTGCGTGCATTTTTAGGAAAAGTGTTCAACACAAAAATGGTAGATCTAGTCGAGATCTACAACTTTCGTGTTTAATAATTTTCCTAAAAATGCATATACAAGGAGTATTTTCAAAAATTTACGATCAGGGCGGCAATATGCCTTGTACATGCATTTTTAGGAAAAGTGTTAAACACGAAAGTTGTAGATTTCGACAAGATCTACAATTTTCGTGTTGAACACTTTTCCTAAAAATGCATGTACATGGCATATTTTCAAAAGGCGCGTAACAACTCATAGAAATTGGTGTGCGAATAGCCAAAACTGGTGTGATAATAACAATTGCCAATAAATATTGTAATATTGATGTATATTTTTTACGATCATTTCGAGTACTCATATCTATATGTTGCTAAGAAGCTAACCTAGATAAAGTCAAGATGTGAGCTAAGAATCTAACCTACATAGGTTAACCATCGAGTCATTAAATGATTTCGTGTCGGTTAGTTTGTATGGCCGGCTTTCAATTTTACGGACGGCTTGTTGGGTCAAATATGGGACTTGTCGTCCTAGCGAGCTTGGGTTACCTGCAGATCCGAGATTCCTACAACGTGGGACTTTAAATGTTACCGAAGTTGAATAATCTCTAGCTAATGTAATAGTGTAATAGATATTACCAACTCAATAATGTAAGCCACCAAAGCTTCGAAAAAGAGAGATAATTAGGTGCGTGTAACGCATGTTGATAAAAAAAGATACGGACTTATTTGCGCATAATACGATCGTATTAAATACTGATCGTATTTTAGATCAATCATAAAGTGAAATTTGTGCCAAACAACAGTCGCGGAAGTACGCTCTAACTTATGTAAACCGCCACCACTGTATTTGCAATAACCACAAAACTTCATGCTCCCGCCGCCCGCCGCCGTCCCTCAAACGCCACCACCGTCCCAAACAAAGCCTAACTGATCAAATTAATTAACCCTAGTCGTCTTCCTCGCGGAGTTCTTAAAAATTAATGAGAAAAACTTTAGTAGTTTGAACTAAATCATATATAATTGCGACCGGAACATATTCTACCTGCAACAGATTCCATCGATGGAGAAGGAGAAAGGGGGGAGATGATAAGAACATATATATAGTTTGGAATATATAAGCTAAAACTTTCTTAACCCTAAAAAGTTTGAGTTCGTTCTCCCAGAATACATATCGGAATTTGCCAAATAATATATGAATTTTGTAGCTAAGAACGAGATCTACAACTTTCATGTTGAACATTTTTCCAAAATATGCACGGTTTAGCCGGAATATGGCCCGAAAGATTTTTGGCTCAAGTTTTGAAATTTATTATTATTATTCATTTCGCGGCATTGCTCCGGAGCGACGGAGGTCCAGTCGCTCGCAAACCCCCGTGCACAGGGCAAAATTGAGCGATGCATGAAGCACATCGCACTGGGGTTTGCGAATGGCTGGAGCATCGTCACTCACGGGGGCACCGGCCCCCTAGCACTGTAACTCGTATAAGCGTACATAATTTAATTGTTTTGTTAAAAGCTTGAGTTCAAACATGATTTGTCGATCGTCGGATTTTAGAGATCAGTATGTTGTTGGATAGATCTCGTCGAGATCATCAATTTCTATAATAGGAACGTCACGATCCGACGGCCGGATTGAAAGTTATGGTATTAGTTTGAACCTATAATTAAAATCACTATTTCAAATCCATGTTTGCTTATACAAATAAGGGAAGGTGCTTGGCCTCTAATTCATCACTAATCCTTCATGCATTCTCTTTTAAATAATATTATGAAAAATGTTTTATAAATGCATTCTTTTTTTAATGAAGGATATGTTTTTTTATTGAAAATTGAAATAGAGATACAATCAAATACACAGCTGATCAAGGGAAAATTGCGAAAAGGCTGGAGACCAAACTTAAAAAAAATACTACAAAGCTGTTCAGAGATTTCTTCGTGCAGGTCTTTTTGTTATGTTCTTTTTAATCATTTGAGTAAGTTTGCCGCTCGATCCCCAACGTACTCATTCTTATATTGGTGTTGCCCAACATCCGAGTTATCAAGTTGGATATAAAAATCTTCATTTTGGTTCATCGATCTAAAACATCATTAGTAGTGTTGATCTGCACATGCACGGTCTTCGAACTCTCTAGGGTCATGGGCCACCCATTCAGACAAGAGTTACTTCAATGGGACCACATGAGCCCGTGAACAACATGGTCCTGATCGAGCCCACCGATGCTTGCAAGAAGTCGGGCGGATCGCTTATCGATCCTCCTCAGATCGAGAAGCTGTCCTCGATTCTCAAGTTTGAGAGGGGAATTGCCCACATTCACTGCCCGATTCACTACACCATGTAGGGAATGAGAAGAATGAAAGACCGTCGCCTGACCATCAGAATCCACTAGAGCCTCCAACACAGACCCCCACCACAGGGGGTGGAGACAGTATAAGTAACACAACGTCTTCCAAATCCAATAGAGCTAATTGAATGGGAACTTCAGTTCTCTTGATTCTCTACAATTGCCAATAGTATGACCTTTTTTGTGATACCTCGAGTAATAAAGTAGATTCCTCTCAAATGTAATGGAGAGGAGTGAGCTACCCAATTCCTTTTAGCCCCAAACACCCCCCATAAGAATATCTGAGGGTGACGAGGAATTGAGATTAAACTCAATACAAACTCTGGTTTGATCATCGCGAGCACCATGCATGTTGCGTGTGGGCATCCAAAGCCAGAAGCGAGCCCAAGAATTTGAGAATAATGCGAAGGATGTTCTCATCAAAACAATTGAACGAAAGACCCCATATATTGATCCATGCATGAATGACATTTGACTCCCGAGTTAGGGAGTAATCCAGAGACCATCTCAGAAATAAAAACGTATTTTTTTTAAACCAATGACCGGTCTACTTAAGCCAGACTTTCTTGAAATCCTCCACATCAAAAAGTCAGATTAAATGCGTGTGATCAATTGAGGCAACCTTAAAGTCCCGTGGAAACTGCAACTATAAAGTCAGGAAAGTCTTGAGCGTCGAAATGGATGGTCTCATTTGACTACCAACAAACTTTAGTGACACCGCAACTGAAATCATTTCATCCTCCGTAAACACCGTGACGAGATCACCCGACGCGGAGAACGTGAGTGGCTGATCCAGACGAACGAAACGAGCACGAGGCGCACAAGAAAAAGCAATATCAGTGTGTGTGTGTGTGTGTGTGTGTGTGTGTGTGTGTGTGTGTCTACACACAAATGACAATGCACGGGGGGCCCCCCGTGCCCCGCGCGACAGTACAGGCCTCTAATCGGCGGGCTTCGCCCGCCTCAGATCGATGCGTCGCTGCGGGCTTCATCTGCATTCAAGCGGAACAGTTAAAACGATGAATTGTTGTGGGTTGCGCCTTCATCAAAGCAGGTTGCTCTCTTAACATATACGTATGAGTACTCAAAACAATCGTAAAAAAATATAAATCGAAATTATAATTTTTATTTAAAACAAATATTTGCTTAGAAGTAACAAAATTTACTTTTTCTCCCTCTCTCCCTCTCTCTTTTTTTTTCCTTTCTTTCTCTCTCTCCCCTCTCTCTCTCTCTCTCTCTCTCTCTCTCTCTCTCTCTTTCTTTATCGTTGAAAATGGATGGCCAGTATTGTTTGGATGGATGTCTTAAATATTTCTTTATGTCTCTCTCTTTCTTTCTTTCTCTGCTTGAATGTTTAGCAGCCTCAGTGATCCTAAAATTATTTCTTTTTAGAATATACATATATATATATATATATATATTAAAACTCTTTTGATGAAAAGCACACCATGTGTTAAACTACCGCAATGAGTCGTTATCACCAAAATTGTTGTTTATGTGTCTTTGCAAGCTCACATGGGTTTCAAAGTTGGACAAAAGTGGTTCACTCCTCATGTTCTCTATACTCAATTACCCTTTTACCCCTCTCTATCAATAATATCAACAATTTTACTCAATTCAATAATTCCATTTTAATCACAATAATAATCGGCTGAAAGAACAATGATTTCTTCGCGCACAATGTCCGGCAACGACAGTATGTCCGACGGTCGCATGCCGTCTCCCAATGCGGTGCCCGACATTGAAAGTGTCAACGAACATCATACGGTGTCTAGCGGCGGGCATCGCAAATTGTATTCCCACATACACATTGTGCGGGAGCAGGGAATTGTTGTAACAATCAAGTTAAGATATGTGGATTCACATTGTGGGGGAGCAAGGAGCAGTGGTTATATTCTCAATAAAAATTGAGAGCGAAATTAATTTAAAATAAGGTAATATTTACACGCTATCTATATTACAATATATATAAGGAAAAAATACCCATTGATGAAGTATTCATCTTTTAATTTTATCTCTTTTTGTTACAAGGTTTTCAAAAATTTAATAGTGAATTTATTTTGTAATTTTTTTTAATTTAATTTTAAAAATCATGTCACCATTCCCTAAAATTCAGTCGAGTTATTGTATTTAGCTTGACAACAAGTTTTACATGTACGATAAACGAAGAATGTATTGTCGCGTCCTGGAACAGGAAACCCCAAACACTATTATTGGTTATAGTTTTAACTTTTAAGAGAAGACTATTCAAATCATGAAATTATAAAATTTTAATCAATTTACTTTAAATTAATCTATTTTAAAAAATTATTAATATCTTCCCAAAAGAAGAATAGTATCTATATATCTATACTAATATATAAAGATATTCACTTATGGTGTAATAGTGTAATGATGTGGACCATCAAAGCAATATTAGCCCTCCATTCAATCATCTCATCCTCTATTTTTTTTTAATTAAATAGTATCTATATATCTATACAAATATCAATTAAAATGTTTTTTTTTCTCAAGATAAATGCAGGCCCCCTCACGCCCTATTTTTTCTTATTTTTTTCAACGAGTCAGATCCGGTTCCTAACTTCGATCGCTGCTTTTGCCTCCATTGCTCCTTCGAATCCTAAAGCAGGGTAGGAGGAAGTTGGAGTTTTTCCAACGAGTCCTGATGGTGTTGCGGTGGTTTTTCGAAAGCTCCGACGAGGCAATCTTGGGCGATGAGGCCGGATAAAGAGGCGTCAGAGGCGGGGCGGCGGTCGAGGGAGGCCGATGGTGGGGCGAGTTCGTGTGCGAAGTTGGAGAGGGAACTCATCGGCCTAATCCAACTTTTAAAATCTTTTAACGGTGCCAAAAAAATTGGCCTATATATATTACATTTGGCCTGCATGAATAATTTTTTGGCCTGCATATATCTACGATCTGCATAAAGCCAAAACAGGTATGTATATAACATTGCTCTCTCTCTATATATAGAGTGATGTTAAACGCAGGCCAGTTTTGGCTATATGCAGGCCACATTTTTTTTAAAAAGAGCGATGTTAAACGCAGGCCGATTTTAGCTATATGCAGGCCACGTTTAAAAAAAAGATATCATTTTTCCTTTTAAAACTTCAGGAAAAATGATTCGAGTAGTTTAATATTTTTATGTGTTTTTTCCTTCCATGCAACCATGTCCCCATGGAGTTTACTCGTTTGTCCGAGTCCGATGTGTTTTTAAATTACAACTGGCCTAAAGCTATTCATGGGTATTTGCTACGGCGATGACGACGGCGGCGATGACGACGATCGCGACGTCGTCGGCGATGACGACGATGGCGGCGATGGAGGCGATGGCGGCGATGGCGGCGATGGCGGCGATGGCGGCGATGGCGGCGATGGTTATACTTCAGATAGTTACGTCGCTAGTGGAGGTTCTTTGGACCGCACCCCTATGGATGAGGTGCGGTTAGCACCTTTAGGGATACTCCATCAATAGCTCTTCCAGATTTACTGACGAAACAGTGACATTCAACGTAACCTCGCAAGCATGATATTTTACTTACATATTTTATGAATGCTATTTTGCTTAGTAATTTATTTAGGAAATTATTAATTTGATTTTTGAATATGGTATGCAAATATAAAATTTGGCCTACATAAATAATTTTTTGAGGCCCTAAATATATTGAGGCCTGCATATAGCCAAAACCAGCCTGCATTTAACATCGCTATATATATATATTATTTCCAAATGGTATAAGATCACCGAGCTAGTCGTCAATGGGCGCATCATAGCCGTTGATGCAAATATTCGAACGTCCAATCACGCGTCCGAAGACCCAAATAAAGAACTTCTCCGAAATGTACGGTTCTGATGCAGTTGTAGCGGGCGGAAATTGGTGGCAGCTTGGATGGATCGATGGCCCGGAGTACCAAACGAGAGATTACAGAGAATGTACGGTTCTGATGCAGTTGCAGCAGGCCGAGTTTGATCTTAGCGTGGATGGATCGAGATCCCAGAGTGCGTGCACCGCGGGGCGTACAAGAACGCACGTTCTTCCCTCCATCCGTACGTCGGATGTGGCGGCATCTCGTCGGTGACGTATGCCACGTGGTCGGAGGGCCCAACCCCAACCGTCATGTGTTTCCACGTACAATCCCCACGGCGTGCCAGCTCACCACAGGCGCCTCACGTGATCGGAGAATCGGCTGCTTTCAAATCTGGGCCGTCGGACGGTCAAGCATTGTTTCCCGAATCTTTGACCATGCGATCACCGCCGTCCATCATGCCGACCGCGTGCCGCAGCGGCGGTGGAGGGGGCATGAGCTGTTATTTTAACGACTGTTTATTACGAAAATAAAATTTTAATAATACTAAGTACTTAAATGATTGAATTTGAATTATTTTAATACTTTTTTTAATATTTACTAACAATTTCAGAAAGTAAATTTTTGATTCATTCAACTTCGATATATTATGCTGCGTATTTAATATATAATGAAGCAGTTATCAATGGACATCTGAATATTCTTCTATCAGTGTTATTCAACTTTCACTATCACGACTGCTTGTATATCTACTCAATTTACCTACGACATGAAATATCAGATTTAGTGCGACTAACAATATATTGCAGTACTCATATCATTTGAGTATACATATATTGATCATTAAGTTCAACTATATTTTTGTCCTGTTTTATACTAGTATTGAGAGGAGCAGAATCATAAGCAAAATTTGTGTATTATTTTCTCAATCATAAAATAATGCTTATAATCACCCATTTCACTTTTTATACTAAATATAATTACTATGCTAAATAGAGATTTTAGAAGTCAAAAGTTTTTATTATAAGGATTTTAGCCACAAAAGTTTGCAAATTTTAAAATTTCATATCCAATTAATATTTTATTATTATAATATTTTAGTCCCTAAAGTTTCTTAACTTTATGATTTTGGCCCAAATTTTTTATTGAAATCAGTTTGATGAAATTTGTAAGGCTAGAAATAGGATCAATGTCTACCGAGCACAATTTGATTTTGAGCTAGCTCAAACTCAATTTGAGCTAGCTCGAATTGAACCCTCAAACTCCCATTTTTAATTTATTTTTATATTAAAAAAATGAATTTTGAGTCACCTCAAACTGAATACTTTCGAGCTAGCTAGAACTCAAATCAAGTTGGGTTGAGCTCGAGCCAAAAAAATTTTATTGATTCAAACTTAGAGACTAAAATTATAAAGTTCCGAAATCTTAGAGACCGAAATCCTACAATAAAATTATTAGATCTGAAATTATAAAGGTAGTAAACTTTAGAGAGTGAAATATTAATGTTAGTAAACTCTAAGGATTTTTTTTTAAATCGGAATTAAAATCATAAAGATATATATCTAGTAAACTTTAGCCTAATTATTATGATGATTTTATGTTACATTTTGTGTTAAATTCTCTATTTAGACTAAATTCACTTTTGTGTTACATTTTGGACTTCAATATTTTCCTCCAACCTAAATTAAAATAATATAGGAAAAAAAATAGAATAAATATTTGTCTCATAGGAGAAGATCGTGCAATAAATGTTGGTAAATGCCGCAACCAAGCTTGTGGGTTTCCCGATTACAATGACGGACGATTACTATCCTCCGAGCCTAGACTATCTTACCTTGCTAGCGATGGTGCATGATAGATTCCTCAGTGATGTCGCGACAATACAATTGATCGCGCACGCCCCTAAGTAATGTGACGCAAAAACAATGCTACTACTTCACTCGATATTCTTGATGCAATTCATGAATGTGATCAATCAAGGGTACTCATACGGTATGTGTGCACTATTATTTATACACAAAATTATTACAAATTTCTCATGAAAATTATTGACAAAGAATATTAGTGAAATATTCTTGATCTAAGATTCAAGCCATCTGTCTTTATCAACTTGGTAATTTATTAAAATATTATTTAAATAAATAATTTATTTATTTAAAAAAAATTGATTTCAAAATTAATATATACTATATAATATGGGAAAAACACGATTAAAAAAAATGTGTACGATTCCTAATATATATATACATATATATATATATATATATGTATAATTTAAAATATATTTTTTTCTCCCTCTCCCTCTCCCTCCCCCTCTCTCTCCCCCGCCCCTCTACACACTCTCTCCTCTCTTTCTCTCTCTCCCTCCCTCTCTCTCTTTCCCTCTCTCCTCTTTTTTAAAGTAATATTTTTTTTATTGAAAGAATAATTTTAAAAATCCTAATGTTTAACTAAAGATATATTTTCTCTTTTAATATAGTATATATATATGTATATATAGAGAGAGATGAGTAGCAGTATAATTATTTACTTTAGCAAGAATTGTCTAGAAAATCAATAATAATGAATTAAAAACGATTAATATAAATGATTAATTATCTCTTAACATGAACTTTTTTCAAAATATTCGTTTAATGTACTATATAAATGCAAATGATATATATATATATATATATTTATTTATTTATTTACATGAGTGTGAGTATAATTGTGTACTTTAGCAAGAATTTTCTCAGAATATAAATAATAATTAATTAAAAAAGGTTAATTAGTTAATTAATGTTCGACGATTGCGATTGAAGGGCTGGTGATCGGGACGCGGGAAATTCTCCATATCTCACGCGCTTATCAATGCGGAAGGGGTGGATCGTCGGCCACCGACAGTGCCGACAAAATGACCGGCGATAGCCGGTACAGAGCGGCCCCACCACATGGCATTTCCGCCCGGATGTCGGCGGCATCTGCGTTTCCGCGGGCCGTCGGCTCGATTGTACTTTCCCCATAACGGATCGAATGCCAGTAACCGCTAACGGGCACCGAAACCCGGGCGGGAATTATGCTCAATCTATTTATTACGAATTAAATGAATCTGATAATTCAGTGAACGATTTTTCGATAAATAAATAAAATAAAAATGGGAAGATGGAGAGATGGAGGCGTCAAAAATGTATAATATCTATTTCACGGTTCAGATTTATTTCTGGCTAATCGGACTAGCTGATATCGAGTTGAGTTCGAGCGATTTGAGCTCGGCTTGAAATCAAAATTTTCGAGTCAAACCCGACTCGGCTCGAAATGACTCGATTCCGAGCCGACTCGAAATCGAATCGAGCTGTCTCGAAATCGAATTTAGATAGCTCAAAATCGAATCAAGGTGGCTCAAAATCAAGCAAATTTTCTCTTTATTCCTAGTTGGCTCGAAATTAAATTGGGAAACATTTAAATTTAACAAATGAAACACTTAAGACCTTCAATATTTGTATTTTGGTTTAAAATCTAGTGTTTTTAATTTTAAAATAATAATATATTCATAAATACATAATGTTTTTAATCAATTCGAGTTGATTCGAATCATATTTCGAGCGATTTAGGGTTGACTCGAAATCGACTCGAAATCATATTCGAGTCAAATTGAGTCAAATCAATTGTAACCGATTCCGATTCGGCTCAATATTCGAGCGATTTTCGAGCTTCGAATCATATGCTTGTTGTTCCGCAACAATGCTCATCCTTAGACGGACAGGTTCACTAATCACAACCTTTTATATTTTTCTTTAATAAAAATATATGCATTTTTAGATAAACCATGAAATGAGAGAAGATCCAACGGTCCGTGTGAATGCGTCCGCTTTAAGATGCGTGCAAGCATCCACGCAAATCGTTGGATGCCGCCCGCACTTTAATCCCCCTTACCCGGCTAGACAGCCTCTTGCCCATCAATGATCAGCCCATGTGGCATGTTCTTTTGCGGGCCCGCGTGAAATATGTACATTTCTTTGAAGGTCCCTGAAAAAGTTTTTACTGCAAAAATAATTATTGCAATTATTGATAATTATTAGTTAGTTGATGTACAACTTAAAGTTTTACTTTTAATCATAATAATAATAATAATAATTATTATTATTACTATTAATCAATGATTTATTTTATTTGTCTTATTAAATAAGATATTTAATATGTAAACACAATGGGTTTAGGGTCTATTTGAATAGTATTGGCGTTTGGTTGTGTTCGATGTGAATTGTAATAGTAAACGCAACGGTGACGATTTATCAATTCGTGGAACTTCTGCGATAGCATTTTTGACCCAAACGTTCTCTTTTTCGTGTCAATGAGTTCGCGGATGTTTTTTTGCCGCAAACGTCGTTTTAGAAAATAATTTACGCAAATGAAACTATCTAAGGATTGCTTGTATTTATCACCATTGTGAACACCAGGGGCGGATCCAAAGGGGGGCCCGAGGGACACTGACACCCTTATTATTTTTCAAAATTGTTAGTGGATTTGGCTTTCTCTCGCCGAGACAACGAATTTTGACTACTTATATGTCAAAAACGGTGGCGAGATGAGGAAGAAACAACTCCGATAAGATGGAAGCGTTCTCACGTCACGTAACTAGTTTGTTTTGGGACAAATATTAGTTATTCGCGGACCAAATTTGGCTATACGCAGACCAAATTTGGCTATTCGCAGACTAAGTTCAGCTGTGCACCCCCAAAATTAATTTCCAACATGTGACCCGCAACCCGCCTACTCACCCCGCTAGCATTTGTGTTTAAAATTTTTTTGTACACCCCAATTTATAATTTTCTGGATCCGCCACTGATGAACACAACCAAACTATTTAAGAATATATCAAATAAAAGCCAACATAAGGTGAGATAAGTAGATCTGATCTCCCAAATAATAATAATAATAATAAAAAATCAAAAAATCATAAATAAATTCATAACAATATACTTATATAAGCATCAAATAAAAGCAAGTAATATGATGAGTAGCACATTCCATAAGATAATTCACATTTTAAAACAAATGCATAAGACATAACTATATATTAAGGGGGAATTGTTAAAGACACCGTAGTTTTGGCTAGTCGCACCGCTTTATTAAAGACACCACATTTTTTTTTCACGTTTTGTTAAATGCACTTATAATTGTTAATTGCACCGCAATACTATTGAAAACACCGCACTTGAATTTCAATAAAAACGGGAAAATCATACAATGAGTTTTTTGAGGAACATGAGCTAGGCAAACGGCTTGAAGAAACTTGAGAATTGGATTCACGGACAACAGCAGGTTGCTTCACAAGATGAAGAACATAGACGGTTACAAGAGAGAAGACACTCAAAATTTCACGTAACTCCAAACCATAGAATAAGATGAGTTCTATATACAACTCCTCACAATACAAAATGCCCGAAGTCCCCGGATCCCGCGGATTGTCTTCTAGTGCGCCGTTGACTGATGCGCGGACACGACGCGCTTGAAAAACGGCCGACGGGTTGGGATTCGAGGCATACATATAACAAAACACATGCTTTCGCAGACCACAATCCACAGAAGAACTCCCGCACATTCAACAACATAACACACGCAAATCACTCAATGCAGTCCGCATAGTACACAAACGAGATCATTCATTCCAGCATCTCACAACCAACTCGAGGCCGAGACGTCGAATCTCGTGCTCTTATGCCGGCGTTAGAACCCGTACCAACCCGAAACCAATTGGTTTTCAAATGGAGGGGTCCACGTTCTATATTAAGTGCCCGCGATTAGGGTTTACACCTGCTATTTGATCTATTACAGACCTACAGCCAACCTAATAGCAATGAGAAGCTCAAGTTTTGCTTTAAATATGGAAGAATGATGAAATATAATGAGTGGTATCTACACAGTTTAGTAAATATACATGACTTTTGATTTAAGAGAATTTTTCTTCTTCTTCTTCTTCTTCTTCTTCTTTATAATAATATGTAAGGATGAATATGATGGGGGTGGGTATGTAAATTGGCAGAAGATCAGGCATTCTTCGGCGGCCTTTTAATGCTTCCAAGGCGTTATCGAGACGGCTTTAGAAGCATCTAGATGATTCAAGCGGCAGGTCCCGAGGAGGAACTCCGGCAGCTCTTCTTCGGTGTTGCCCTGCGCAAAATTTCAGCTCTCACGTGTTATCGTTAGGAATCGAATACTCCTGCTAAGATCATTACAAAGAACAAAACAAGACGGGAAAATTGCAGAAAGTAAATAACACAAAGGTTTAAGTGATTCAGAGTTTCTACGCGGCGCCTGCTGCAGTAGGGGTGCTATTTCTATTATGATACACGATAAAGGGCAGCCTGGCGCACAAAGCATCCCCGCGCAGCGAGGGCCAGGGGAAGTGTCCCACCACAAGGGTGAAGTATATTCAAACCTTACCCTGCATTTTTACAAGAGGCTGTTTCCAGGACTCGAACCCGTGAGGTGGTCACGCGGCAACACCTCATCTGGTGCGCCAAGGCTCTCCCCTTCTCTATTATGATACACGATAACAAGAAAATTTTCGTTTGTATAGAGAAAGTGTAGGGATAAATACATGATAAAGTGACCAAAATGCCCTCAAAAAGGGAAATTAAGAAAGGATGATTAAGTAATGTTGGATGGAATGAAGGGCATGGTGTGCTCATCAGTCTCTATAACTAGAACAGTTAAGAGTGAATCTACAAATACAACAGTTAAGTGTGAAGAAGAAAAGGAAGATTAAGAAAAGGATAGATTTTTCCTTTGTTTTGTATTGGTACTTAAAAATGGAAACAAATTTGTGATACGCGCATAGCTGTTCAGGACTAGTCATGCCGTAAAGGGCTCAGGGCGGAACTTGAGCCAGACGCATAGGACCCATTCGGCCACCATTAGGATATTTCCATTTACGCTATTTTCCCTGTTCTTCCATTTTCTTTTTTATGCACTTACTAATTGAAATAATTGCTAATTACGAGCATCGTAAATCTCCTATATAAAGAAGAGGAGGGTGAACGAATAACACATCGAGATAGAATGTCTTGATTTTGGAGGAGGAGCAAACCCAACAACAACTCCTTGGACCGGCCGGCTACTCATCTCCAACATTATTTGCTTGTTTGATCTCTCCAAAACCTAGTTCTATCAATTTGGTGCGACCTACCACCCATCAACCGCCCTAACTGCCATATAGCACCAGCCCGAGAATGCTGCGGCTTCACCAAGTCGGCTTGCCGCCTCACCGCCCCTGCCGCTTTCCTGCTTGCGGCCTCCGTCTGCGTGCCCCCACATGAAATTTGCGCATTCCTTGCTTCTCAGCCAATGTGCCGCACAAACTCGAGCGTGTTGCCTGGGATATCTCCTGTAGCTATCAACGCTGGTCAAGAGTGGCCTCTCCAGCGCGTCTCCTCATCGCACCGTGCATGCCGATGGTGACCCACACCGCCTCTCACCAAATGGATGTTGATGACTCCTTTGGCCGCGTCTTTGCCGCCGAATCCCGTATGGACCACTTAGAGGACTCCCTTACCAATCTCAAACTTTTTGTTCGCGAGTTCATCACCTCGATCGTGCGTCAACCACCCTTCCCGCACGGGAAGCCATGATCCAATTTTAGGTGCCGGCATGGCGGCCACCTCCTTCGCGGGTTCTCTAACCCTCGAGGTGTTCTTCGGCTCGACCGCTGAAGCACTGACCACATCCTAAACGACCCACCTCCGTTGCGTCGATATTCCGACCTACGAGGGTTTCACTGAGGACATCCACGGATAATTTGTCCAACAATACAAATCCACTAAGATGGATTGCATGAACAAAGCAATTCTTCGACCTCCACGACAACCCGGAACATTAGGACGGATCCGCTCTGCACTGGATCTGTTGCACTCGTCAGGCCAACCCGCAACTAACATGGACGACCTTTATAGAAACCCTCGTTCGCAGCTACGATGACTGCCTCCTCTGCACGCGCACGAACACTTATTTGTCGTCCAACGATCTAAGACAACGAACATTTACATCCATGAATTCATCGAACCGCGACTAATGCACAGGGCCTCTCAAAGGAGCATTGTCAAAGTTATTTTTTGCATGAAATAAATCCGCACATCCGTGCCCGTCTACACACGCATAACCCATCCACGCTTCATAGTCCATAGAACAAGTCAACAACATTGAAGATGAATACCTACAGCACACAGAGCAGTCCAATTATTAGCCATCTGTCATAACGACCAACTGCTCCTTGGTGTCCATCCTTGAGATGTCCGTCGGCGGGTCTACCCACTAGCAAGCTCCTCCATCAGCACTTCCACAACTTCCCATTGTCGCCCCTCCTCCCAAGAAGCCACCGACCTCAACGGCTCTCCTTCCCAGACTTCATGGGCATACTCCACCAGTCAATAATGCCCGAACCGTGAGCTGCGCTTCCTCGTAAGCGCTGATGGCGAGGGATTTGACAGTGACACATATGATTGCTCGGACACTTATGCATCTCTGGACAACACTCGGACCTGCCCACAACTTCCGCTTTACTCTGTGAGTGGAATTTTCGGACCACACACAATGAAGATACAAGGTCACATTTAAGAGTCACCGATTATCGTGATGATCAACAGTGGTGCAACCACAACTTCCACTCTCACGGAATTGCCAATGCCTTAAAGCAGTCACCACATCTAGTATCACTTTCATGATTCCTTGGGGACGGATGTAACTTCCAGGAGGATTTCCATGTGCTCAATCTGGGCGGCGTCAACACGATCTTGGGCATCATATGTCTCCAAACTCTCGAGGACGTCAAGGCCAACCGATCTTCCATGACTATGGAATTTGGGTCTACAAAGAAGCTACATCGTCTACACAGTGACCCTTCTCTGTCCCGTGTTACCACGGGCCGACACTCCATTCGTAAAATGGCTAACCCCGAGTTTGCGAATACACATATCGGAGACCAGCTGCCCGTGATATTTCAGACCTCTTCAGTGATCCATCAGATTTTGTCTGAATTTCTAGGGGTCTTTGCATCACCGACAGACCTTCGCCTATCCGCGTCTTCGATCACCGCATACCGTTACAGCTGGGATTAAATGTCAATTCCATATGGCCATACTATTACATCCACACCCAAAAGGACGCCAAGGAGAAAATAGTGGTGTATATGCTTTGAGCAGTGATTATCCAGTGCTAGCACTTTTTTAGCCTAGTCTTGCTCGCACGAAAGAAATATGATAGCTGGCGGCCTGGCATTTTTTGTTGGACTACAATAAACTAAATAAGTTCATCGTGGCAAACTAATATAAAATTCAGGAACTTATGGATGATCTACAAGGTGCAGGATTCTTCTCCAAATTGGACCACTACTCGCGGTACCACCAGCTTCGAGTTCCTCCAGAAAATGTGCCCAAAAAGGCCCTCCGAATGCACGAGGTCACTATGGGATTAAATGTGATCCGTCGCACTCGCGATGACTTTTCAAGTTTTCATACATACCTCCTGGAGAGCCACCTGACGAGTGTTTCCCTTTTGGAGACAGTCGACATAACCTAGAGTTGCACCTTTGTGTCAATGTCTCCAATATTCGTTCGGGAGATCGTTGCACTCACAACTTATTCTTCTATACCCCGCCGGGCGAGCCTCTTGATGCGTCACATTCCCTAAGAGGCATTCAACATGTTATGAGCTTGTATTTTAGTAAGGATGTCTCATGGAGTCATTTGAGTATTCCTCGCCCATTCGACGAGTATTTCAACACTCCACACAAAGAGCCTCCTGAGAGAACACCCCATTTTAGAGACGTTCAGTTCATTGTCAGACCTCCAATTATAGAGTGTGTCGTGTTTGTTGTGTTTCACATGTATCATTTAAACGAATTTGCCGAACTTTCATTCATCACTTGCATGCATCTACAACGTCTTTTATTCAGCATCTGCATCAATCCAATGAAGCAGTCCAAAAAATAATTGCAACAAGTTAAGTTTATTATAAGACTTAGACAAATCTGCACAGAAGATAGCAGAATTTTGATGAAAAAGAGCGAGTAATGATTCACATGCGATCTGAGGGGTTCCTCTAGGGAACAAGGAAATTAAGTGCTCGACGGATAGACCCCCATACAGTCATGCGAAGGATCAGTACAAATGCATATGAAATTGATATCCTTCAAAATGTGGGGATAAACCGAGTATCCAATATAGAAGACCTGACTCCTTACTACGAGGAGCGTGCGTGGGCGGATCCTTTTCTCCACAACCACGTCAGATCCACATCCCTTCATATCCTACCCAATCCCACCCCAGTGCCAGCCTGATGAGTCATATCATGAGGGCCCCTCACACCATCGTCGGTTCCACCAGTTCAATTTTCAGATGGAGATACATCTTATTCAGAGATACCAGCAAGTGCATGAGACATAGTTCAGATTGTTGCCCATAATTTCACCGCATCGGTGGATGAGATACATCGAGATATCTTGTCCGTTGGAGCAGCCGCCCGACCTCGGATGATGCTGGGATATCTTGTCCGTTGGAGCTTCAGCGACTCGCCCCTAGGCTACGTCGAGAGTATGATCTTCACACACTGGAGATGAGTGCTTTCAAGCCAAATGGGATTGATGGAAATCACCGGCCCACATACGTTTATTCCCACAGGAGGCGGTGATTTGCTACCTGTTCGGACGATTCGAGTCCACAAAAGCGTCTGAATGGTCATTCCGAGTCGATTTCATGTACTTATTTTTATTTTTCGAGTTGTATTTGACATCCGATCGGTCCACACTATGAGCCATCTAATTTGGGTGCCCTAGTTGTACTTATATATATATATATATGTGTGTGTGTGTGTGTGTAGGACACAACTTGGCGTATCGATGGTTGTATGCAGGAACTCCTGAAACTGTCGGTCTCCTCCCTTCGGTGGACTCCGTGAGGCCCCTTGGCGCAACGCCTTGGGCATTTACCTTCCTTTTCTCTTCCCCAACAGCACACCCTCAAGATCTTCACTCTCCTGATCCTGTTTCAAGCCGAAATCGCTCGACACCCTCGCGCAAGCCGCAAGCCTCTGCCGTCCCTTCCCTCTTCAGCGCAAACCTGATGAATGTCTTTTATATATCATTTTTAGTACTCATCTGGCTTTATCTTTAGTCATATTTACTCCTTATATAGTGCATTCACGATAATAAATCACCGAATCGTAAAACTTACATGGAGCACATTTCTAAGCAAATTGGGGAGTGTGACACATGCTTAATTGCGACATCTTCATCATTGCTGGATTTGGTAAATTTTGCACGCTTAAGTAGCCTATCACCTTGGTATTTTCATCCGGCACGCACCTTGGAACCACATAGCAATTTGTTCAATTCGACTTGAAACACACGGCCATGCGCCTATCCTTGTCGCACGGTTGTTGCGGCTGTGCGAGTTTAAGCCCCTTTCAAATCGAAAAATTAGTGTTTTGTGTGTGTCCGTGCGATTCCTTCTCGCACGGTCGGCTTTGACCGTACGACGTGTTAATCGCACGAGTGGTGCATTCAACCTCCATCGCACAGTTAAGTTGGCCGTGCGATAGGTCTTCTCGCACGGTCCGACCGTGCGAGTTCTTTTTGTGAAATTGCCCAGATTTTATGCATTCTGTATGCACCCATGCGATTCCTTCTCGCACGGGCTACTATGACCGTGTAACGCCCCGGTCTACTGTGGGTGCGCTATAGGTCTGCAGAACAGTGAACCCAACCCATCTCCACAGATCTGATCGGCCGTAGCCGCTAATTCCAGTGGCGGGTTGTTGAGGCCTGGATTTGAACCCCAGACCTCCTGAATAAGGACCAGTTTAGAGCTCCCTTATCCAGGAGGTCTAGGGTTCAAATCCCGGCCTCAACAACCCGCCACTGGAATTAGCGGTTGCGGCCGATCAGATCCGTGGAGATGGGTTGGGGTCACTGGTCTGCAGACCTGAGCTGCAGCTCAGTTGGTGATGAGGATCAGTTTAGAGCTCCCTTATCCAGGAGGTCTGGGGTTCAAATCCCGGCCTCAACAACCCGCCACTGGAATTAGCGTCTGCGGCCGATCAAATCCGTGGAGATGGGTTGGGGTCACTGGTCTGCAGACCTGTAGCGCACCCACAGTAGACCGGGGCATTACAGCTCAGTTGGTGATGAGGATTAGTTTAGAGCTCCCTTATCCAGGAGGTTCAGGGTTCAAATCCCGGCCTCAACAACCTGCCACTGGAATTAGCGGCTGCGGCCGATCAAATCCGTGGAGATGGGTTGGGGTCACTGGTCTGCAGACCTGTAGCGCACCCACAGTAGACCGGGGCGTTACAGACCGTGCAAGCTCAAAACGCACGGGCGAGGTATTTCTTTAAATTAATATTATCCCGCGTCGAATTCGGCGCCGAAATCTATTATTTAATTCATTGGTCTTGCACGGTTGACCAGCACGACCGTGCACCAGACTGTGCGAGAACAAAATTATGTTGACTTCCTATATAAGCTGCACTGCAGGTCAAACCAAGGGATCTTCTTTTTCCAATCGAAATTAGGGCTTCGTTTTGAGCTCTCTTCAGAGCTTCTCTCCAGCAAACTTAGGGGACTTCTTATTCCCTTTCCCCAAGCATTCTCAAACTGGATCTCTTCGAGTCTAGAGCCAGAAGTGTTGGAGTCAACAACTGAAGAGAGAAGACCTGTAGGAAGGAGGTGACAGCTCCGACTGCATAGCAGGGAAGCAACCAACGACGAGAAGGAAGGGTGAGGTGGACCAAGTCCAGCTTTCTTTCGGATCTGAGGAAGAGACTCTCGCTTCTCCCGTGCTTAGGGAGTGGTAAACTCGTTCTTTGTTTCAGTTCTTTGGAGTTCTTGTTATTATTCTGTGAAATTGCTAAAGCACTCGCACACCATGGACATTTGGTGTGAGTGTTCATAGTTCTATCTTTATTTGTGGATTGTGTTTGTAAGAACCTTAATTTGTATTTCTTATATAGTTTGCATATTTCATTCCTAGTATATTTCCAAGCTACTATGAGGTTGTGCTGAGAGTAGTGTGTCAAGTTGATTGTGGTTGTGGTAAGTTTGATTGGTGCAGCTCTATGTTATGGGTCTTGGTCGGAGATTGTCGGGGGAGTGATCGGAGATGGAAATGCGGGGTATGGAGATATGGAGCCATGACCGCGACTGCCTAAGCGGGGCTTGCTCGTTGGAGGAGAGAGCTACCAAGACCTCACACTCAAAGACGGGAATTAGACTCTTTCATTACTTGACTTCTCCGTACAAGACTAAGGGTCTATTTATAGGACCCCGGGTGGCTCACCCGTAAATACATGGAAATATTAAATATTAAAACACTACTTAACTTGACTCGATGCAACACGACACATACGTTGACTTGAATACATATTAGTAATAACATAGCTAACTAGTGGATGAGTCGTAACCGATCCGTAACATCTCATCCGCCCTCGAAAACGAGCTTGCCCTCAAGCGCTCCACATGGTGATCGGATCATCTGGCAACTTGATCTCCCTCCAGAACAATGAATGATATCGCGTAGCGATGTCGGCGGAGACTGTGAGTAGCGGCGGCGCCGTTGGAAAGACGAGTGGCAGAAGTACTAGTTTCGGCAAGGTCGGTGGAGCGCCGAGGAGCAGCAGCATCAAGAAGGTCGGGGAAGCGACGACCGGCAGAAGGAACGAATCTGAAGGCGGTGAGGTGGTCGGAGGCAGGAATGGGTCTGGCGGGGTAGGTGGAGCGGAAGCCGGCAGAGCAAGTGCTGGGGAAAGGCAGCCATGGTGTTTGACGAAGGTGGCCCAAGGAGGGGCGGTACTACCACGGAACGTGATGGCGGAAGGTCAATCACCGCTAAGAGCGGTTGTACTTCAGCGGCCGGCGCAGATGATGATTTCACAAGAAGAGGCGGCGGTGAAAACGGCATTGACATGGGCTGCGACAAAAAGACGGCTGTCGGATTCTTAATGTGATAGAGGAGTGCGTCGGTGTCCCGAAGGCGGCGTCCATGGAGGCCATGAGATCTTGTAACTTGGAACTCATCGAAGCGATTGCGGCCTCGTCTGTGGCACTAAACCTCAATGTCATTATAATTAATGGATCAAGTAATTAATTAACTTAGTTAAGAATTAAATAATTAAGTCAATTAATTAGTGGGCTGAGGTGGCCAAAGGAATTTAATGCAAAAGCTGATGGCTTGATGTGAGTAGGCTGCAGGATAGAGAAGGGATAATAATAATAATGAGGATAGAAAATGGCGTGGGCTGTATGGGACTTGTAAATAAAAAAAAAAGGGTGGCTTGGTGTGCATATTATGTCAGATATGACATGTGTGTATGGGAAAGGCAAAAGTGGGAGAGAGTGGTGGTGGGGTCCACGGAAAGTAAAACAAAATTAAAAGGTGTGCTGGAAGGGGTAAAGGTAGCGGAATAGCAGCGCGCAGGAAATACAGCGCCGAAGGCTGTCTGCGGATGTTTACTGGCGCAGGGCTCGAGGAAAAAAATAGGGCAGAGGCTCGAAACTGCTAGCAGGCGGTGCGGCTCGAGGAGATCCCGCGTGGAGGCGTAGTAGGTGGTTGTCGGCCTGTTCAGCGAGCGGAAAGAAGGCGCGGACGCCGGGATGGAGGAGCTGACGCTTGTTCTCCCTGTGGAAGACAAAGCAGAAGCAGAAAAAGAGCCGATGGTTGGGATGTAGAGCGAGCGCGAACGATCGTTGTCGGTGTAGGGTGTCGTCGAAGTCGAGTCTTGTCGGAAAAGCTGATCGGGGATGGAGGGCAGTTGCGCTTGGAGGAGGTTGCCCAACCCTGCGGAAAACAGACTAGGGTCTCGCAGGAGGCTTGTCGCGGTTCGGTCTGCTTGGGGGAAGGCGAAGGCGCGTGCGGAAGAGGGCATTGCTGACAACTGAAGTTGCGGTGAATGCCGACGGTTGGAACGGACTGGTGGAAGGTGCTGATGTGCTTGGTGGAAGAGGACCGATGACTCTGATACCAAGTTGTTATGGGCCTTGGTCGGAGATCGCCGGGGGAGTGGTCGGAGGTGGAGATGCGGGGTATGGAGATACTATGGAGCCATGACCGCGGCTGCCTAAGCGGGGCTTGCTCGTTGGAGGAGAGAGCTACCATGACCTCACACTCAAAGACGGGAATTAGACTCTTTCATTACTTGACTTCTCCTTACAAGACTAAGGATCTATTTATAGGACCCCAGGTGGCTCACCCGTAAATACATGGAAATATTAAAATATTGAAACACTACTTAACTCGACTCGATGCAACACGACACATACGTTGACTTGAATACATATTAGTAATAACATAGATAACTAGTGGATGAGTCGTAACCGATCCGTAACACTCTATTAACTGCTGGGTGTGAGCTTGGCTTTGCGAAGTTCTTTGTGAAGCGGAGGCCGACGACTCGCAGAGGTGCGAAACGATGTTTTCTTATGTTGTAGTTCAATCAAAATCAAATCAAATCAACATTTTTTCTTCTTTACAACGACCGGTACACTATCCGGTGATATTCAATATCCGGTGATTACTTTCCCGAATTTATTACCCAGCAACGACCGGTACACTGCCATACGCACCACAGTTTTGCTTCCGTCCTCGACAGTGTGTAAAATTGCGCGTCAAATTTTTGGCGCCACTGCCAGGGAATACAACATTGTGATTTGTCTTTTTGATGAATTAATTATAAAGGTTTTCTTTTAGTTTGTCATTTCTTTTCTTCATTTTCAACTGTATATAACACTTTTTAATTTTATTTTAGGGCCATTTACCGTGACCTCCCCTCTAACTTCGCTAAATTACTCAGAGCACCCCTCTTATTTCGAAATTACAAAAAACTTCCCTATAAGTTAGCATAATTACAAAAACTTCCCTTGAAGTTTTAATTTCATTACAAAAAACCCCATCCGTGTACAATTCATTACAAAAAATCCTGAATTTTTGTTCATGATGTTATGAAATGAAAAGTTCAGGGGAGGTTTTTGTAATTTCGAAAATAAGAGGGGTGCTCTTAGTAATTATGCTAACTTACAGGGGAGGTACGGGTAATTATTTCTTTATTTTACCCTAATCTTTTTACAGTTTACAGTGCAGGACACTCTTGTTTAATCTAATTTTCATGTTAGGTTAGCTTTGCAAAGAGATTTCTTTATGAATAATAGCACCCATTACACAATGTATACAAATGATAGATGTCATTGGTGCGGATCCTTTGGGCACACCAACGAGCAATGCGATGTGGAAAGTATCGAGCATAAAATATTTTGAGTGCTAGAGGGGAGACCAACTCCTAGGCCTATTAATTTAGAATCTCTCCTTCATGCATCTCCCTATAGCGTGTCATATCATTATACACCTGACTCGCCTCCACAACATATAGTTTCTAGGCCTTATGAACCGGCTACTTCGATGCCGAGAAATAATGCTGAGAATTGTGTGCACTGTCGAAGTATGGAGCATGTTTTGAAAGATTGTCAGTTGGTCAAGTGGTTTCTTGATGATTTGTTCGAAGCATCCCCTTATTTTCAGAGGATCTCCGCGGATACTCCCATTAGAACCACTACTGGCCCGTACATTGACATTATGGAGTCTCCTTCCCATGTAACATCTTTACCAATTACTGATTCTTCAACTTTGGAGGCAATGGAACATTCACCCTATGATCTTATTTCCAACACTGGTCCCCCACTCTCTCTGTATGACTCTACTACTACTATTTATGATGATTTTGTGTTAGATGTCCTACAGAGAGAGGATCTGGAGCTCCCGGATGCACCAAAGTGGGATGAGGGGGTCATTCTCTCAAACGGGGAGATTTATGTGGATCATGTTGCGGAGGAACCCGACCGTATATTCTTTGAATTTGATATTAATAATGTTCCTCCATTTTCTTTGCAAAACTATTCTACACCTGTATTTAATGATCCTGTTGAAGAAATGTAGCAGGGTGAGAACTGGGAGCCCGAAGCTGCATCGAAATGGGATGAGGAGGACGCCCTTTCTGATGAGGAGATGTGCACCTGTTCATTGGTTGAGGAAGTCTACCCCACCACCGAAGCTCTTGAGTTTTCAAATGTTCCCTGCTTTGATTCATACGATACCGACAACGAACAACCTTGAGAACCTGCCGAGAGTGAAACCGGGATCACTTCCATAATCACAGATTATTTATGTCTTTCTTCCATTTTGTTTCCTGACCATCCTTCCTTGATTGAACATGTGCAGGGGGATTCAGCAGTGGCACATCCTTGGGAAGCTGAATCTGAAATGCAAATCATGGCGGAGAGCTCTCCTCTTTGTGAGTGGGATTATTTCCCCTCACAATAGGAAGCTCAACCCCATGTCCTCTCCACTTGTTTTTCCCCTGCTGTCGCTGACCCTCCTCTTCCTCTTCCTGATATTTTACATGATATATCTTGCATGCCCCTGCAAAATTATGAATTTACTGACCCATTTTTGGGTAAAGTTAAGCCGCAATTCTGGCAGGGGAAATACATTGCAGTGACGAAATTCGTTCTTTATTCGACCACATCGTCACCGCTCGTGTATCCCTTTCAGGATTGGCTACAGGGAGGCAAGAGATATTCGTATGCTGACATAATGTTGGAAGAGAAGAAGAAGTCGAAAAAGAAAGAGATTTGAGGATGAAGGATTGATCCTCCTTTCCACCCCTACTACCGGGTCTACGAACCCTTTTCTTTTATCCCTAGTTAATATTTCAAATCAGCTTATAGTTGATTATGTTGATGAGATTAAGTATTAATTAGGACTTTTGAACATTTACTTAATTAGTATCTATTTTTTGGACAATAATAAAAACTGCTTAATATAGGTATTTGCGTCTAGCTTAAGGACGTTAAACAAAAGCGCTACTGAGAGACAACCCAGATAATTTTACTCTTTAGTTGTGTTCTTACTTTTCTTTTTCTTGCATGCCTTGTGTGAGTCCTGCTAGGACTTTAAAAGTGGCCTTGCTGACTTATTTGAGTGCGTTGCATGCGATTGTATATTTTGGTATGAACATGCATGCAGGTTTGTAAGCGTAAGGACATGGGATGCGCAACAAGACTTGGGCTTCATGTCGTCTTCTGGTATGCCAAAAAATCTGGGCATGGGGTAACTCCTTCCCCCTCCTCTCTTTATTTTAGTTTTTGCATATGTGTCAATTCATAACATCATATAAGTCTGGAGGAGATGAAAGAATGTGTTGCCGGAAGCTCATTTAGCTTTTTTCAAGATTTTCAAATTATAAATTACAGAACTTAATTTTAGCGTTTTACTTCATTCATGCAACGAATTGCACACCACATGCACCCACACAAACACGTACTTGCTCGTTTGTTCATCCAAAGTAAATTTATTTCATTTCATAGCGTGTAAGAAATATCATGCTTTTTAGGATGTGAGTTAAGGAGTAGATCGTAGACTCGTGCAATGTGTTATGAACTAGCAAGAAGAAAGGGGAGAAATAGAGGGAACTAGAGAAGAAGGAGAGATTAGAGTTAGGGTTTGAGGGGGAAGAGAGGGAATACCTGAATAGTTCTTTGATAATCCTCCTCCAAGCAGCCCCCGGGCTATAAATACCCGGGGGAAAGAGGGGGCCGGCCGGCCCCCTCAAGTGGGGCTGAACCGGAGTGGTTCAGCCCCATTCTGGCCGGTTTATTGAGTGGGGGCTGAACCGGATGGTTCAGCCCCGTTGTCTTGTGCCCGCCCTTTGGTTCGCCGCGAGTACTTATGTCCCGAGAACCCAAGCGGGTATGGGGGCATAACACAATGCTCCTAGTCGAGTGCACGCGGCTCGCGTAAAATTTTGTGTAGAGTGAACTTCTCAACATACGACTAGGATTATGATTTTCTAAGCGCATAGAGATGGTTTATTCCACTATTAATCGGAATCCGGTAGTGTCCGCAGGTAGTGTAGGAGAGTGTGTAGTAGATCGCTAGAAATATATTGCTCAAGTCGGACGGAAGGGTATCCTTTCACGGTGTCTAGAACTTGCCCCTAGCGATCCTCGAGACATTTGCATAGGTTAGCGCACTTGCGTAAATGTGATTTAGGCCATTATTTGACACGATTGAGCTTTTGCCCCCCACCTACACATTATATCCTTGCATACACCACTTTGAGCCTTCCCCTTTCCTTTGATTCAGCTCCACCTTATAATTCACCAAAGCCTAAAAAGCATCCCATCTTCACACCTAGGAATGAGCTCAAAATACTATTTTCAAAATTTGAGAGTGATGGCTGACTCTTGTGATTGTGGTGGCTGTTCTTGTATTGAAAAAAAAATATGGCTGAAATTATTACTATTAAAAAATGCTGAAAAAGAAGAAATTAAAAAGCACGGAAAAATCTGAAAGAGAAATTAGAAAAAATGAAAAGAAGAGTGAGTTTGGGAGAAGGCGACGTGTACAACCTGTATTGCTTCATTCAAGTCTGGGGTCTCATGTGCACGCTATCATGTCTTGGATATCAGTTTGGTCATGAGCTCACTCTTGGTTTAGGTGTGTATAGCCTTTATGTTTATCATTTGTTTACCCACACCTCAAACCTAAGCCTATACGCTTTGTCCTATTAAGTCCTATTGATTTATGCTTCTGGATTCGACTGGTGTCGTGGAGAGGGTGTGAAAGGGCAAGCCTATGACCATCGACATTGATGGATTTCTTTGGAGGCTGCCCCGATCTCCGATGTTGCGTAATGTTGATCTGAGTGATCAAGCTACTTTCTCCCTGCACGTGACCTTAGGATTAACTGTAGATTCTAATTAAGAGTGGGTATGACAAATTGAAACGCGCTATAGAAAATTGTACACTAGTATGTATGCTGAGGAGGTCTCCCTACTAAATTTTCTACGCACACAGGCACGGGACTTCTCCTTTTACTCCCTAAGCCCAAATTCTTTTTTTTTCTATCATTCGATCTTTCCGACCCCTATGGTGAGTTGTTGCTCGGGACGACCAATCGTTCAAGTCTGGGGGTATTTGATGAGTGACTTTTATATATCATTTTTAGTACTCATCTGGCTTTATATTTAGTCATATTTGCTCATTTTATAGTGCATTCACAGTCGTGCGCCTATCCTTGTAGCACGGTTGCTGCAGCCGTGCAAGTTCAAGCCCCTTTCCAGATCGAAAAATCAGTGTTCTGTGAGTGTCCGTGCGATTCCTTCTCACACGGTCGGCTTTGACCGTGCGATGTGTTAATCACACGAGTGGTGTGCATTTAACCTCCATCGCATGGTTGAGTTGGTCGTGCGATAGGTCTTCGTGCACGGTCCGGTCCGACCATGCGAGTTCATTTTGTGAAATTGCCCAGATTTTATGCATTCTGTCTGCACCCGTGCGATTCCTTCTCGCACGGGCTACTTTGACCGTGCAAGCTCAAAATGCATGGGCGTCGTATTTCTTTAAATTAACATTATCCCGCGCCGAATTCGGCGCCGAAATATGTTATTTAATTCATTGGTCTCGCATAGTTGACCAACACGACCGTGCGCCAGACCGTGTAAGAACAAAATTCTGCTGACTTCTTATATAAGCTGCACTACAGGTCAAACCAAGGGATCTTCTTTTTCCAGCCGAAATTAAAACTTCGTTTTGATCTCGCTTCAGAGCTTTTCTCCAGTAACCTTAGGGGACTTCTTCTTCCCTTTCCCCAAGCATTCTCAAAGAAGGTGAAACACCGACAACGTTCCACTGGAGCTCTTCGAGTCTGGAGCCATAAGTGTTGGAGGCAGTAGTTGAAGAGAGAAGACTTGTAGGAAGGAGGTGACAGCTCCGACTGCATAGCAGGGAAGCAACCAACGACGAGAAGGAAGGGTGAGGTGGACCAAGTCCAGCTTTCCTTCGGATCTGAGGAAGAGACTCTCGCTTCTCCCGTGCTTAGGGAGTGGTAAACTCGTTTTTGTTTCAGTTCTTTGGATTTCTTGTTATTATTTTGTGATATTGCTAAAGCACTCACACACCATGACCACTGGGTGTGAGTGTTCATAATTCTATCTATATTTGTAGATTGTGGATGTAACAACCATAATTTGTATTTCTTATATAACTTGCATATTTCATTTCTAGTTTATTTCAAAGCTACTATGAGGTTGTGCTGAGAGTAGTGTGTCGAGTTGATTGTGGTTGTGGTAAGTTTGATTGGTGCTGCCCTAGCAACTGCTGGGTGTGAGCTTGGCTTTGTGAAGCTCTTTGTGAAGCGGAGGCTGACGACCCGCGGAGGTGCTAAGCGGTGCTTGCGGCCCGCAGTTGAGAGAAGCTGTGTGGGCGACCCGCAGCCCATGTTAGTTGTAGTTTGCATTTATTATTTTGTAGTTCAATCAAAATCAAATCAAATCAACATTTTTTCTGCTCTACAAATTCTCTATAATTAATAAAACAAAGAGTGAATCTAATCATCCGTATTCCTCAAGAGATTCGATATCCGAAGATTACTTTCCCGAATTTATTACTTGACAACGATCGGTACACTGCCGTGCGCACTGCAATTTCGCTCCCGTCCTCGACGGTATGTGAAATTGCACGTCAAAACCGCAACATTCACATCCTCTGCTGCCTCAAACCGCATCTCCCTCGACCTTCTCCAGTGTAAGTTGTAACCCTTGCCCTTCCTCCTTCGCAAACTGTAACATCCACGACCTCCTCTCTGCCTACTACAACCCGCCTCACCATCTCTCAGCCGATCCCGATCCCCTCCCCCCTGGCCCTTGCCGATCCCGATCGCCTCCCCCCTGGCCCTTGCCGATCCCAATTCCCATCCCCCCTGGCCCTTGCCGATCCCAATTCCCCTCCCCCCTTGCCGATTCCGATCTCCCATCCCATCCTTGATTCCCCCTTTCCTGTATCTCCCCGATCCCCCCTTCTATGTATCTCCCCGATCCCAGCTTTCCCCTCTATTTCCATTTCCTATCACAACCCGCAAGCCCACATCTCTTCTAGCCGCATCGCGACACCTCCCTCTCAGCCATAGTTCCTACCCAAGCCTCTTGGTCCTCTACTCAGCAGCACTCAATTCCAGTTAGAGCAAACAGTCCTCGAGTCTCCATCATTGCTACATTTCGTCGCCGCTTGCACGCATCTCTTATTTTGGATTTCTATGTTTCTTTTATTATACTTGTACTATATTTTGTGGGATTCCATTAAAATATGTGTAGTTTTCTGTGAAATCGCTAGACTTGCATGATCTATTCCTCGCACGCTTAAGATGTTTTGCCCCAATTGCTTGAGAATTAACGTTTGCTTATCCAATTCAATTTTCTGTGAATGAATGAGCTCTTGACTGGGCTGTATTTTAATTAATTACTTGTTTTGTGAATTTTCAATCGGACTAATTCATTTGCACCCACATTAAATTAGTATTTTCTTCATTAGATTGCGTGTATGCTGTCTGGGCTTAGGTGCATAACATTTATTAGTGATTGCTCACACTCATCTAGGATTAGGACATCAAATGTCCGTAACCTATAGATTCTTCCTGCGTCACTTAATTTGTGTTGGCATATTACCAACTTTGATCTAGGTTCAAAGTTCTCACCCTGTCTGTTAGCCTGAAACTTGACACTATTTTGAAAAGTGCCAGAAAGGGCTCTCAGAACTAAAAAAAATTGTTTCTAAAACTAAAAAAACAACTAAACTTACATAGTACAAAAATTCTTAGCTTCTTCTCTAAAAAAACAAAAAACAAAAAGTGATTGCAAACAGGCCCTTAAACAGTGTAACTCTAATCATGATAACGGCCGACGGGTATTATCAAATGGAACCCAAGATTCTGTTTGGTTTGAAGTGAATAGAGGGAATGCAATTGTAATTTTTATTTCATATTGGATGTTTGGTTCTGATGTAATTAATAGATGATTAGATTTATCTAGGAGAAATGTGAACAAACCCACTTTTTTTCATCGACAATTTCCTAGCCAACCCTAAAGGAAAGTGTTGGAAAGTAGAATAAGAAAAGATAACTTGTATTTTATTCATCCATAAAAGGGCTATTATATAGCATTACAACAGGATAGACAAACATGACACATGATGTGGGACTAAACCCACTCACCTACAAATATTAATATAATACTAAACTCATAATCTCCAACAGAAAGTTTTATCCGCTTACCATTCTCACTCATATACACCGGCATTGAACCAAAAAAAATGCAGTTTCTTATCAAACAAGCAATACAGTTTTCTTAATTAATTTCACTTCAACTTCTTATCTATGCATTTCAATTTCCTCTCCTTTAAATTCCTTCAAAACTAAAAAAAAGTTTAGATGTTACAAATACGGTGACATATTAGTTCCGTGTTGTACAAATCTTAGTAAACATTCAGAAGACAGCCTGTAAATCTTTGGGAAAATACCTAAATCAAATTGCAATCTTCCTTAATGCAAAATAAAGAAAATTAAATAGAAAACTTACTTGTATCAGGAATGCCATCTCTATAACAAGATTGGTTAGGTAACTGAGAAGAAGAGTAACTACGCCTCTGGCAACGGTTGATGAACCTACATCGATTGCAATCTGAAAATCAACATATATGAAAGATTTTGGTCATGCAATTATTATACTAAATAATCAAGGAGAAGATACGGTAAAGGTCTATGGACGAGGCAGGCACCTTCGACAACAATAACATGATCACATGAAATGGTCTGCTGAGCTTGTTATGAAATCAAGCAAAAATGAGAAGGAGAAACAACACAGAAAACACAAAAAAACATATGATTTATGTGATTCACCCCAACATGGGTAAAACCTCAGGCAGCAGCAAGTCGTTCCACTAGATGGAAGAACATAGATGGTTATAAGAGAGGAGATTTGAGGCATACAATTAACATAACTAAATTTGGATGATCCTCTTCTCACCAAATTGTTTTGATGAGCACCTCATCTATCATTTCACTGCAGCTCGAAGCTATCTTGGGAAGCAGCAACTATTACGTCCTGACACATGTACCGCTGTAAGCTATTTCCTTATTATTCTTTTTTTTGTTTGCTTATTCTTTGTAGTTTCTATGGATCATGTGAAGGATGGCATTGCAATATTTTAGATATTTCTTGTCAATGCACATGCATAAATCTCAATCAATCTCACATAAAACATAATTTCATAATTGCCTTTCCAATATCATGTTCCAGGGAAAAATGCAACAAGATTTGCTCCTACAAAATGTGTGAAGACAAGAAGACATATGTGCAAAATCAAAGAACATTTTGTATTATAAGTACAAGGTGTTTACATTTATCAGTTAAGTGTTTTATATTTTATATAATCATATTCATTTACCTCCTAGAAAATGTCTTTCTACTACTATTTGTCTTCTACCATGAAATGCTCTTTCATCAGGATATCCTCAAGCACTCTCCATGTACCCATGGAGTGATAGGGAGAGAAGAGCAAGCCATGCTTTCCTTTACTAACACGCATGGCTTCTGACTAGCCTATTTAATCCATTCTACAGATTTTTCTTGCAGTTTGATATGATCCAGTGACAGAAAGGGTCATATTCTTTAGACAATACAAGTACATAAAAGTTCTATTTATTTTGATTAATTGCATATATTTTCTTGTCAACGCTTTCATAGATTTTTCTCATCCCTTCCACGCCCACTACATGTATAAAATCATAATTATCTGAACAAGCATGCAACCAAAACTTCTAGCAAAATTAAGGATCATGTAAACAAGAGAAATTTCTCACCTCCAAGTAGTTTTTCCCACCAAAATAATTTATTTCCAATGCTTGGCCAATCAAGCATGCTTTTTTGCCCACACTTTGCTTCACTATCCAAGATCCCTGTAAGCATGAATAATACATAAGAAATAGAACATATATACAAAATCTAACTATCTGAACCTATGCATCCAATCTAAACCAATTAATTGTAGGTGGACTGATCCATGATCTATATTAAATGCACCCTCATATGTAAGGTCTTCATCCTCTAATACCATGGACCGTTTCTAGTTCGGAATGCTGGAGTGAGCCATTGGGCCTAACATGCTTTATTAAAACATATGAATCCAACTTAAACCAATTGGTTATTAGGTAGAAGGGCCTATGATCCACATCAAGTGCACACGGCTACATGAGTTTCCCTATGCGATACAATTTTCTTAACGGATAAAAAGTTCAACATAAAATAATAGACATAACCACACCTTAGATATATATGGTATAAGCTTAAACCTTGAATTCCTGTAAGCTTCATCCCCTTTAACAAAGCGGTCTAGTAGTGGTACACTTTCAACAGGAATATCCATCAGATAATACAAAGCAATAGAGTATGTAGTTGAGCCTGGAACCTGTAAGCAAATTGGAAAGAGAAAATTATGAATATGACGAATAATGTTTGGCGAATAATGTTTGACGAGTAGGAACCAATAAAAGGAAAGGAGGGAGAATCAGTGCACCTGGAGGTTGACGATGAGGAAAAATTCATTACGTCCTTGATCAGCATATTTCTGCAAAATCCATAACTCATCTTATGATGTATTCAACTCGAAGACTAGCACTCCAATATGCTACACAGGATATACCTGCACAATGCCCCCAGGCCTACCACCAAGATCATCTTCACGCTTATCAGATTTTAGCCAATCAGCACCTACCATTTTCATCAAGGAACCATTCGCTTTGACCTTGAAAATAGCCAGAAAATAAGAAGAAGATTATTATCTTTTCAAAAGTAAAATGTTTTGCACTATTAAAAAAAGAAATCTAAAAAATGCATGTCAATTGCAAAATAGCACCTTATGGTGGTCACATAGATAGCTTTCACTACGAATCAAAAAGGATGAGGGATCCGTCTCTGCCCAACTACAAGGAACATTAAGGGTTGTATCCTTCTTGAGAGTGGCCCCATAACTGCATGGTATTGTATCTCCTAATAAGGCTTCTTGCAAATCAATATAGCCCCTCTTCTGAACTGAAAAGGCAATAAAAATGTAATTTAATTAAATAATTAAATAAACATAACTGCTGCATTGAAGCTGCAATATCATACATAAGCAAATCAAGGCAAACTCACCTGCAAGATCATGCAATCTCTTCACAAAGCTAGCAGCTGTTGACAGTTTAGGCTGGTGTTGCTCCTGCAAAAATCAGCATAAGAATAAGAAAAATATTTTCTTTTTAGATAATATATAAGGAAAAGTACAAATCTGGAGATTTTAACAGTGATCTTAGTCGTGAGTAGTAACATTAGTACTTAGGTCTCTGTCAGAATGAGAATGAAAAGACTATAAGAAATTTGCCAAATGTACAAGCACAAATAAGATTCAAGAAAGAAAAACCATTTAAAGGCTCATTAGGTTGCTTGTAAATAGAAAACGTCTTTACAAAATTGTGATTTTTCTTTCATTCATTTTGTGTGTAAAAATAAAATCACCATTCTTTTAGGAAGTTTTGAGCATGATGGAAAATGAATAATATTAGCTTCTAATTACATCCAACCTGGACTTGACAATTTTCCAAATTAAATGTGAAATATTTTCTAATTTTGAGCAATCAAATGACCATATAAGGTAAAATCTTATGTATTTGATGTTGAAGTTTGTTAAGAGTTATTAGTTTTATATTAATATTTAGGTCCTAAGTCCTTTATGACTGTTCGATTTAGTCTCATATTGTCGTTTCGAGTTTATGAGTCCATGTATTTCCTATATAATGCCCCTTTGTGGATGAATAAGACAACACTTTCTATTTTGTCTCTTAATTCAAACATGATATCAAAGCTAGTTTTATTCCCTCCTGATCCGCCCTTCTGCTCTCGTGCGCATGCTTAGGGCGTCTGTGAGACGTATTGTCTCGCTCCTGTATGCCGCTCACTCATGCTTCTGCTCCAGTATGCCCTTCTGCTCCTCGGTTCTTCTTGCTTCTACCGATGAAGCCTTCTGCCGATCCATCCGCTGTCGATGATGCATGATAGTGTCATTTCTTGCAGTCCTTTTCTTTCTGCAGTCTTTCCCTGCTCAGCTGTGTCCCAGGGCAGTTCCCTGTTGCTGATCTGGAGCTTCCACGCCTCTATGGAGCTGATTCCGTCCCTAACATTCCCTTCCGGCCTTCCTGTCAAAGATCGCCTGCAGATCCAACCGTTGCCTCTTATTTTTGTGAACTCCAGCAACTGCATATGGTGTTTCTGTCGATTCCAGCCGCTGCTACCACTTCCAGGGTGTTTATCTCTCGTTGACGATGAAGTTTCGTGATGATTTGGTCATTTTTATGTGTATTTAATTGTCTTTGTTTGGTTGTTGTTTTAGTGTTTGCTTAGTGTAGAAGAACAGATTTGGAAACCACTATTTGAAATATTCAACCAATAATATTATGTTCCCTTCTTTAATACATGAAGAATATGTCCTTAAATAAGACAAGGGAGAAAGGAAGAAAAGAGAGAATAGGTAATGTGAGACTAAAGGAGGCTAAGGAAGAAAGGGCCTAAAGGGCCTTTTTATACATGGGCTTTTATATGTTCTAACACTCCCCCGCAAGCTGGAGCATACAAGTCGTAGGCACCGAGCTTGGAAAGGCACTTCTGGTACAGAGAGCGAGGTAGAGCTTTTGTAAGAACATCAGAGACTTGATCAGCAGCAAGAACATGACGAAGACAAACTTTCTGAAGTCGAACCTTTTCCCGGACAAAGTGACAATCAACCTCGATATGTTTGGTGCATTCGTAAAACACAGGATTTTCAGCAATATGTATAGCAGCTTGACTATCACAAAAGAGAATTGCCGGAGCCGGAAGCTGGACTCCTAAATCAGTGAGGAGACTCTCAAGCCGGGTGAGTTCTGTTAGGAGGTTTGGGAGAAAAACTGAGTGCCTCACATAGAGGTTTCACTCTTTATTTATACTAATCATGATGGAATGTGATGTGGTGGTACAAGGTGTGGGACTAATATGTCTAATAACAGTATGATGTGTAACACTCCCCCTCAAGTTGGATCATGGGAACTTCCCAGGCCCAACTTGTTACATATATAGTTCATTCGAGTCCCCGTAACCCCTTTCGTAAGAATGTCTGCAACTTGATCTCCGGTCTTCACATGCTTTAGCGAAAGAAGACCTTCTTCATACTTTTCTCTAACAAAGTGGCAGTCGACCTCTATGTGCTTCGTGCGTTCATGAAACACGGGATTCGTGGCTATCTGGATTGCAGCCTGATTGTCACACCATAGAGGAGTGGGATCTTGAACGGGATACCCAATTTCACTGAGAATCTGCCTCACCCACATGATCTCAGCAACAGTGTGGGACATAGCCCGATATTCTGCCTCAGCACTAGATCTGGCAACTGTGGTTTGTTTCTTGCTCTTCCAGGAGATAAGATTGCCGCCCATAAAGACAGTGAATCCCGTGGTTGATTTCCGGGTGGCTAAGCATCCTGCCCAGTCAGAGTCACTGTATGCCTCTAGATCGGAATGACCTCGACTCTTGTATGATATTCCCAACTCAGGATCCTTCTTCACGTATCTGATAATCCTGAGAACGGACTCCCACTGAGACATAGTTGGAGCCGCCATGAACTGACTGACCTTACCGACCGCACAAGCAATGTCTGGGCGAGTCATGGTGAGGTAGTTTAATTTTCCAACAATTCTACGGTACCTTTATGGTGATTCAAAAGGTTTGCTTTCAGCATGAAGACTCTTTTCCCCTGGTTCCAGCGGAGAATCCATATGGCCACAGTTGGCCATCCCAAGATCCGATAGAAGATCCAGAGCATATTTTCGTTGGCAAATAAAGAGAGAGTGATCATCATGAATCACCTCAATCCCAAGGAAATACCGCAATGGGCCCAGATCTTTTGTTTGGAAATTAGAGTGTAAGAATGCTTTGAGATTTGATATTCCTGCTGAGTTGCTGCCTGTGATAACAATATCATCAACATATACCAGTAGCAGAATAGTACCAGCCGAGGAGTTCTGATAAAAGAGGGACGAGTCTTTAGTGCTCTTGGTAAGCCCGAACTGGGTAACAACAGCTCGGAATCGAGCAAACCAAGCCCGATGGGATTGTTTCAATCCATATAAGGACGCTAGGAGGCGACACACCTTGTTTCGCTCCCCCTCAGCAACGAACCCAGGAGGTTGTTCCATATAAACTTCCTCATCCAGGAGCCCGTGGAGAAAAGCATTCTTAATGTCCAACTGGTGTAAGGCCCACTGGTGGAAGGCAGCAAGTGAAAGGAGTATTCGAAGTGAGGACATCTTCGCAACTGGAGTGAATGTTTCATCATAATCCACGCCATAAGTCTGAGCATAACCTTTGGCAACCAGGCGGGCTTTTAGGCGGTCCAGCGAACCGTCTGCATTCACTTTGACAGAATATATCCATTTGCATCCAATCGCTTTCTTGCCGGAAGGTAAGGGAACCAGGTCCCATGTATTGTTTTGTTGGAGAGCAGTCAATTCGTCATGCATGGCTGCCGCCCAGCCAGGATGAGCTTTGGCCTCCGCCACGGTCGATGGTAGATGATATCGATCAAGAGTCGAGTGCAGCGCTTTAGAAGAAGCAGACAAGCCCTTGTAAGAGTGAACATAGAGTGGTTGCTCTCGACAAGTCCGAACTCCTTTCCGGACTGCAATAGTAACCTCTGGGCTAGGTGGCTGAATATTAGCAGGTTCTTCTGGAGGAACAGTCGTCGCATCATTGGTAACAGAGGTAGGCTGAGGTGGTGGCACCACTGTACTATCAGAAGAGCGACGGGAGTAAACTCGTCCCCACAGGGGGGACAACAGATCAGTCGGTGAAATGATAGCAGGTTCGTGCCGAGGGACCAATAGAGCATCAAGAGGGGGATCAGGATGAGAGGATCCAGGAGAGGGATAAGGGTCGGACTCCCGGAAGACGACATCCGAAGAAAGGATGTAGCGGTGGAGATCAGGAGAGTAACACCGATATCCTTTAGTGGTCCGAGAGTAGCCGAGGAAGATACATTTCAGGGCACGAGGATTCAAGTTTGGAGACAGAAGGGCGAGCATCCCGCACATAGCAGACACACCCAAATACCTTCAAAGGAAGGAGGGGACCGTGATGGTCAGGATAGAGAGTGTGGTAGGGTGTCTCCCCCTGAAGGATGTGACTGGGAAGATGATTAATAAGGTGTGCAGCAGTAAGTACGGCATCCCCCCAGAAGTGTTTGGGTACGTGTTTGTGGTGGAGGATTGCCCGGATGACTTCAAGGAGATGCCAATTTTTGCGCTCGGCAACACCATTTTGTTGAGGGGTATCCGGGCAACTGGTTTGGTGGATTATGCCTTTGTCAGAAAGAAAGGTAGACATAGACTGAGATAGGTATTCTCGGCCATTATCAGTACGAAGACACTTAACACATACAGAAAATTGAGTAAATATTTCATTCCATAAACGTTGAAAAATAGAAGGTAGCTCAGAACGATTTTTCATTAAATAGACCCAAGTCATACGAGAAAAGTCATCAATGAAAGTGACATAATACTTGTGCCCTAACAATGTAGGAACAGGACACGGTCCCCAAACATCTGAATGAAGTAAATCAAAAGGTGTAGAAGCACGAGCATCAAGACGAGGACTATAGCTAACTCTGTGGAGTTTAGCAAACAGACAAGACTCACAACTAAGAGTGGAAACTTTTCCAAGCTCCGGATACAGACGACGCATGACCTGCATAGATGGATGACCATGACGATAATGAAGATCCAAGAATTTGGTGGAGGCCGCGGTACAGGCAAGGTGGGAAACTTCGTCCAGGACATAGACGCCACCACGCAGCTTCCCTCTACCAATAATACGGCTCGTCGACTGTTCCTGAAAAATGCAATCAGAAGAGGTGAATATAGCAATACAATTCAAATCATTTGTAAGCTTACTAATAGACAATAGATTGTAAGCAGACTGAGGGACATGCGCCACCGAGGAGAGTGTCATATCAGGTGTCACATTGCAGCTACCAAACCCAACAATAGGGACCATGGAGCCATCAGCCACAGTAATTGAAGCTCCGCTATGAGGTTTGTAGGAGTGTAAGATACCTGAGGAACTAGTCAGGTGATCAGAAGCACCAGAATCAGCCAGCCACTGGACGGCCTCTGGGAGGTACAAACAGGCTGAATGGTTTGAGCCAAAGCCGCACTAGGAGGTGGTGAGTCAATCTGGAGAGCCTGCAAGCGTCGGTACTCGTCCTCGGAGATTTCAACAGTTCTCGATCCCGGAGGTACAGAAGTAGAGTCAGCCAGGTGTGCCGACCGAGGTGGAGGAGGTTTGGAGGCCCAGTCTGGCTTCCCATGAATCAGCCAACATGTATCCTTTGTATGTCCCCGACGCCCGCAATGCGCACAATGCCTTGCGTCGGTGTCACGACCACGGCCAGAGCGGCCCCCCCGATTACTTACCCTTCCTCCTCCTCGTGAAGCAAGAGCCATCGACTCGCCGACGGAAGTATGTAGAGCGGATGACGAAGTACCGATGGAGCCAGCCTTAGTAAGCCGATGGTACACACTAGCAGTCTGAAGGGTAGTAGGACTCGCCAGCATTTCAATCTTCGTTGTGGAGAAGTGAGGATCCAATCCATTCAAAAGCCAAAGAAGCACCAGGTGTTCACGTTGAGCCTGATGACCTTCCCTCGTAGAGGGAATCTCCCAAAGGTCTAAAATCTCATCAGCCAGAACCTTCCATTCAGCAAAGTACTCTGTAACAGGACGCGCGGCCTGTCTCAGGTCAGCTATCTTGGGGAAGAGTTCACCAAGGCGAGAGAGGTTGTTCGCCTGAGAGAACATCATGTGAAGAGTGTCCCATAGTTCTTTGGTGTTGTCGCAGTTTTTGCACATTTGCTGGACAGATGGATCCATGGAACTCAGGAGAAGAGCAAAGATGCGGCAATCATCACTATACCAGTCATCATATTCGGTACTCCCCAAGTCATGAGTTGGGAGACGAGTAAGGTGGTGAGTACGGCGGATGCCTGCAAGAGACATAGTAACCCCCTTCTTCCATAACTGAAAATTGGAGGAGGTAAGGATAGTGGTAACAATCCTCGCGTTGGGAGGAAAAGTATTGGTAGAGTCCCCTACGGGAGCAACGATCGGAGGAGTAGCGGGAGTAACAGAAGAGCCCATGGCTACGATGAGGGAGATGAGAAAACTCAAACAGCACGAGAAAACTCAAACAGCACGAGAAAACTCAAACAGCACGAGAAAACTCAAACAGCACATCAGCGACAGTAGAGAAGGGAGACATCACGAAACCTGGCAGACGGGACCTGGACAAGGGCTGCTCGATCAATGGAGACAGCAGAGGGATGAAGGGCTGGCGCAGGGATCGGCGGCGGCTGTAGGTATCGCTGGAGCAGATGGGTCGACGAGACAGACGGATCGTCGAGGCAGACGGATCGACGGGGCATTACGCATCGACGGAGTTACGCATCGTCGAGGTACTGGAGGCGCCTCCCACTGAGGTCGCCAAGCACAGAGCGGGCGATAGCGGGCGAGAGCGGACGAGGGCTGAACGGAGCGGACGAGGGCTGGACGCGGGCGTGAGAATCGAACGAAAAAAAAAATCTAACCGTGCTCTGATACCATGTTAGGAGGTTTGGGAGAAAAACTGAGTGCCTCACATAGAGGTCTCACTCTTTATTTATACTAATCATGATGGAATATGATGTGGTGGTACAAGGTGTGAGACTAATATGTCTAATAACAGTATGATGTGTAACAAGTTCAGAGACGGCAGCGGCCATGGAACGATACTCAGCTTCAGCGGAGGAGCGAGCAACCACCATTTGCTTCTTGCTTCGCCAAGTAACTAGATTTCCACCAAAGTATGTGCAGTAACCGCTGGTTGAGTTACGATAATCGAGAGACCCAACATAATCAGCATTACAGTATGCCACAAGAGATAGTGAGGTAGAAGGCTTGTATACCAGGCCTTGTCCAGGAGCATTCTTTAAGTATCTAAGAATTCGTTCGATAGCCTGAAGGTGGGATGTCTGGGGAGCATGCATGAAGCGGCTGACCACACCAACAACAAAGGAGATATCTGGACGTGTGACAGTCAGATAGATAAACTTGCCCACAAGGCGTCGATAATACTCTGGATTAGGAAAGAGCATATTTGAGTCAGATCCGTGAGAACTCAGTTGATGGTTTGTATCCATGGGTGTGTCCACAGGTTTACACCCAGAGTAGCCAGCATCATGGAGGAGATCAAGACAATATTTCCGCTGAGAGAACCAAACCATCCGGTCGTCGAGCGATCTCAATCCCTAGGAAGTACTGTAGCCGACCTAGGTCCTTGGCGTGAAATTGAGAGGCAAGATGCTTCTTGATGTGAACAATGCCAACAAGGTCATCTCCTGTGACAAGAATGTCATCAACATAGACCAAGAGAATAACAGTTTCGGAGGGACGTCGACGGGTAAACAATAAGAAATCTGCTGAGCTTTGGGTAAAGCCACACTCACGAACCACTCGACTAAATTTCTCAAACCATGCCCGGGGAGACTGTTTGAGGCCGTATAAGGATTTCTTTAGGTGACAAATTAGGGACTCCCCCATGGTTGCATAACCATGAGGTTGTTCCATATAAACCGTTTCCATCAGATCACCATTGAGGAAGATATTCTTGATGTCAAGCCGGTGTAGCGGCCAATGTCGATGGACCGCAAGAGATATAAGCAGACGAATAGTGTTGAGCTTGGCAACCAGAGAGAAGGTTTCATCATAATCAAGACCATATTGTTAAGTGAATCCACGTGCGACAAGACGAGCCTTAAGGCGATCAACCTGCCCATCCGAATGATATTTGACAGTGAAGATCCACTTACAGCTAACCAGGACTGGTCAGGTGGAGGGGGAACAAGGTCCCATGTGTTGTTTGCCCAGAGAGCCATCATTTCTTCATCCATGGCGGCCCGCCACCCAGGATGTTGAAGAGCTTCCTGCACAGAAGAGGGAAGGGAAATAGAAGACAAAGAAGCCGCAAACCTCTGCAAATCAGGAGACAGCCGATGTAAGGAGACATAGTTGGAAAGAGGATGCGCGGTGGAAGGTGCGGGTGGATCAGCAGGCAGCGGAGCATCCGTGGTCGGCAGGGCTGTTGCGAGGCGCTAGTTCGAGGGGAGCGACGAGAATAGACACGGAGAGGAGGAGGTGTTGGGAGAAGAGGTGGTAACGGGGATGTGGTAGGAACAACAGGACGTGGGAGATCACGAGGGGAAGACGATGTCATGGGGGCGGTGTCATGAAAAGACTGTTGTTCAAGGAAAGTAACGTCCGCAGACGTAATCAGTTTTCGGGTAGAGGGAGAATAACAAACGCAACCTTTTTGAGTCCGGGAGTACCCAATGAACATGGAGTGAGTTGCACGTTGGGCTAATTTGTCAACTGGAGGTCCAAGATGATGGACGAAGCAGACGCAGCCAAAGACCCGTGGAGTTAAGGAAAATGGTTCACGCTCAGGGAATAAGAGAGAGAAGAGGGTGGAGAAGTTGAGGACCGAGGAGGGCATGCTGATAAGGTAGCATGCAGTGGAGATAACAAAATTCCAGTAGTAAGTAGGGATGTGCATCTGAAAGAGGAGAGATCGGGCCACTTCGAGAAGGTGGCGATTCTTTCGTCAGCGACGCCATTTTGTTGCGGCGTATAAGAACAGGAGGTTTGGTGAATATTCCCCCAAAACCTGCAGAACTGTTGGAAGTCATGACTAGTGTATTCACGGGCATTATCAGTGCGAAGTATTTTTAATGTTGCGAGAAAATTGGGTGGTGGTTTCAGCGGCAAAGGAACGGAAAATAGACAGGAGTTCAGAGCGATCATGCATCATATATAACCATGTCATGCGAGAGTAATCATCAATAAAAGTAACGAAATAGCGATAACCAAAAAGACTTGGAGTTTTGTAAGGTCACCAAATATCAGAATGCACTAAATCAAACAGGGCAATACTTCGAGTACAACTCAGAGGAAAAACAGAGCGATGCTGTTTTCCATAGATACAAGATTCACAATTGAAAGAAGAGAAATGATAGTCCGGCAGAGCTTTCTGAAGGATTGGAAGAGGAGCATGACCAAGGCGGCGGTGCCAGTCAACAGGACTGATGGAAGATAGAGCAGGAGCAGGTGGATCCAAGATATAGAGCCCGTTAGACAGCCGCCCGCTACCAAAGATATTCTGAGTCTGCGTGGTTGATAAGGCTACCCCGAGAGGGTAAAGGTGGGGGTTTGTGATCTGAACCGTGATGAAGGAGCACAGGAGAAGGGGTCGGAAGGGCAGTAGGTGGAGTCACCTTGAGCAACATGGAGCAAACATCAGAGAGAGAGGGGATAGTAGGAGAGGAGAGGATGTTTGCTCGAACACTGTGGAGATGAAGAGGAACGCGGGCCATCACTAAGGAAATACCGACAACTTTCTTCTGAGCCCGTTGAGTTGCGAGGTCCGGAGTAGAGGGCTGATGTTGTATCCAGGCCTCCACAAGAGTCTTGGACTGAGCAACATAAGAGGTGAGATCCCCATCAAGCCCGGGGTCAAGCTGTTGTAGAGCAAGAAAGATGTCAAACAGGTGTTGGAGACCATCTTTGCCAGAGTATAGGGAATAAAGCTCATCCCACATAGATTTGGCAGTGTCATGATACATAGGCATCCGGCACGGTTCACCCTCCATGGAATTCAGAAGCCAAGATTGGATGCGGCCATCATCGCGAAGCCAATTCTCGGTAGGGTCAGTAGAAGGGGTGCGGGTAAGATGGTGAAGGAGACCTTTAGTCTGAAGGACCCGGCGAACGGAATGAACCCATTCCACAAAGTTCTTCTTCCCGGCAAGGGAGATGGTAGTAATCCTGAGTTCATCCCGAGGATCAGAAACGAGGGCGGTAGCAAGAGCCGGAAGAGTGGAAGAAGTGGGGGCAGCAGCAGTTCCCATTGCCGAGTGGGAGCTGGCTAGAGGGAGCTTAGGTTGGCGAGTGGGAGAACTGGAGGTTGGCGAGTGGGAGAGCTAAGGTTGGCGAGTGGGAGAGCTAATGTTGGCGAGTGGGAGATGGAGTTTGGCGAGTGGGAGATGGAGGTTGGCGAGTGGGAGAGCTGGTGGAGCTAAGGTTGGCTTCATGATAAAGGTCGGCGAGTGGGAGATGGGCGAGTGGGAGATGGGAGAGCTGGGTTGGCGGGTGGGAGTGGGACCCGGCGAGTGGGAGAGCTAAGGTTGGCGAGTGGGATATGGAGGTTGGCGAGTGGGAGTGGGACCCGACGAGTGGGAGTGGGACCCGACGAGTGGGAGAGCTAAGGTTGGCGAGTGGGAGATGGGAGAGCTGGGTGGCGAGTGGGAGAGCAGAGGAGAGGAGAGGAGATTGGGTTGGTGGCGAGTGGGAGAGGAGAGGAGAGCCGGGAGCAAAGCATCAACCGGAAATAACAGGATCGGAACCTACCTCTAATACCATGTAGAAGAACATATTTGGAAACCACTATTTGGAATATTCAACCAATAATATTATGTTCACTTCTTTAATACAAGAAGAATAGCTCCTTAAATAGGACAAGGGAGAAAGGAAGAAAAGAGAGAATATGCAATGTGTGATTAAAGGAGCCTAAGGAGGAAAGGGCCTAAAGGGCCTTTTTATACATGGGCTTTTATATGTTCTAACACTTAGTATGATACTGTTATGCATGCATGCACGTGTGTCCCATGTAAGGAGGAGTGTTTGGGATGACGGTGACTTAAATAGTATTTCCCGACTCTCGCTTTAGTCCCACACGACCCTCCAGGATTATGCCTCGAGTCTCCTCATTTTTTCCGTTGATTGACATGTGTTGTAGTACGATCGTTGTTGGTTGTCCTAATTTTAGGGGTTGTATCGTGTGTGACCGTGTCGTGTGGGACCGCCCTTTGCGCGGATTATCCCCGACGGATTATCCCCGACGGATTATCCCTGGTTGCCCGTTTGATGATTAGCCCTCGCATCTTCTGTTACCTTCCACATGTGTGTGTAGATGATGTTGGTTGACCAGATTCCAGCGAGTCCACGTCGTTTATAGGACCTGCATCGCGTGTGGGTCTATGTCCCCGGATTAATTCCCCGGTTTGGAATTTCACCCGGTGGTTCGTCTGATGTTTTGTCCCGCATCGCCTACCTCAATTAACTTTATATGATGTTTTCAAGCTGGAGGTTTCCCCTCCAACTTGAGAGGTAGTGTTGAAGTTTAGTTTTATATTAATATTTAAGTCCATATAGGAATCCTTTAGAAGTGTTCGGTTTAGTATTACTTGTCGTTTCGAGTTTATGAGTCCATGTATTTCCTAAATAATGCCCCTTTGTGGATGAATAAAACAACACTTTCTATTTTATCTCTTAATTCCAACACTTGCATCATCATTAACACATGCACCATAATTTTGATGTAATTCCAAGCACTAAATTATTCGAAAGGGTGTAATTTGCAAGGTGTAAACCTATTTTGCATAAGCACCCAAACACTAAATAAGTATAAGCCATTTGCCGGGTGCAAAGGCATTCATAAGATTCAATATTAAAAAAACCATTTAAAAGGGAGATGTAAATAGACAAGCTAAGTGAGATATTGGGACAATCTCCACCGTTTGATCTCAAAATCAAGTCATCAAGATGGCCTGCAAATAGCCTCCTCCTAAAATCATGAGCCCCCCCACACGCCTGAAACCGGACCACACATTTGGATTATCGCCATCGGCGGTCTGCCCTGAGCCCACCAGCATGCGAGTGAATCCTCTGGTATCTGAAGAATGCTCTGGAACAAGGGATTGCGTATAAAGCCCTCCTCTTCCCTATCATTAATTGCTTATTCTGATTCATATTATGTCGGCTCTCTCAATGATCGTCGGTCTACGAGTGACTATTGCACATATTTTGGAGGACATTTAGTCGCTTGGTGGAGCAAGAAGCAAGCGGTGATGACACACTCCTCTGCGAGGCTGAGTATCGTTCAATGGCGTATGTTGTTCCTGAAGTCATGTGGCTGAAAAGTATTTTTACTGATCTTTGAGTCAATCTCTCCTCTCTGACTGTCCTCTATTGCGATACTCAAGTTGTCATCTATATCGCCGAGAATTAAGTTTTTCATGAACGTACCAAGCATATTGAAATCGATTGTAATTTCATCCGTGAAAAAGTTCAACTTCGCAAACTTGATTTGTGACATACCTGTTGCCGAGAAAATTTCTTATATCCTCACAAAGGCCTTGTTGCTCCCATTACGCCGACAATTTGTTTTCAAGCTTAGCGTCTACAATCTGTATCTCCAGTTTAAGGGGGAGTGTATAAGATCTATGTATAAGCCCAATATAAAGGCACACTTTCTTGGCCAATTAGGAGATTCTTCTCATGTGTAGATTAGTCCCCCACCTTAATTTGGAGTTAAGATATCACTCTTCCTATATATATATAATATATATACATACATACAGGTATATACATCTATATACATTTATATACATCTATATATACATGTATATACATATACATATATACGAGTGACAGGCACGGGGCTCTGCCCCTACTGCCAAGCGCGACAAAACCCGGTCGGGGCCATATTGACGGTTCTGAGCCTGACCCCGCACCGGCTCCTGCTACCGACTCTTCCACTGTCAGCACGACTGTCTCCACCAAGGGCTCCGACTTAGCGCGGTAGTGCTCAGACGACTCTCGCGCGATTGCCGTGATCTGTCAGTCTTGCGAGCTTCCCATTCGGATGGCTATCTACGAGCTCCCTACGGTCAAGGCGATGTAGGATCACTTGCGTCGTCTCTATCAGCCGTCCAGTCAGGCCCTACGCTACTCTCTGCTCCAGACCCTTGGCGTCTGCTACCAGCGTGATCGGTCTGTTCAGACCTTCTTTGCTGAGCTCCTAGATCTCTGGCGTCAGTGCGACGAGATGACTCCTTCCCTCTGTGCGACGAGATGGCTCCTTCCCCCTGGGCAACATGCCCTCAATGTGTTTTTATCTCTCGGGATCGCGACTGTCAGCGCATGTTTGAGTTTCTTATGCGCCTACGCCCCGAGTTCGAGTCCATTCGCGCTCAGCTTCTGCACCGACATCCCCCTCCGTCTCTCAGCGATACTTTGGCCTTGGTGATCACTGAGGAGACTCGTATCCACTCCTTGGACTCCGCTACTTCTTCTGGTGGGATGCCTCACGTTGTTCTAGCTGCTCCCCAGCTTCCACCGCAGTCCTCTCTTGTCAGTGCTCCTCTGCTACCCTCGCCAGCTTATAGTGCTCTGGTGCGCCCTGTTCCTCGTCCTCCGATGCCCTCTTTGGCTCAGTCTGGTGCTCCCCGTCGCCTATCTGTCCGCTGTCACTACTATCAGTGTCTGCGTCATGTCAAATCTGAGTGTCGCAAGCTTCAGAGATCTCAGCAGTCTGGTCAACAGCGTGCTCCCGGTGCTCCTTTCTCTGTTGTGGCACAGTCTCTCTCTATTTCTGAGCTTACACAACAGATTGCTCAGCAGCTCTCTCAGGGATAACTGCCTCGCTCTACTGTCTCTGTTCTCTCACCGGATTCTTCTGATGCCTCTACCTCTCAGCCGGCAGCTTCAACCCCTTCAAGTATCGCTTCCTCCGACTGGTTGCTTGACTCTGGAGCCTCTTTTCATATGACCCATGATGTCACACACCTCTCGTCCTGCCAGCCCGTTTCCCCTGTCCTTAGTATCATGGTAGCAAATGGTACTATTCTTCCCATTACTAGTCGTGGCCTCCTTCATACTAACCGTTTTCATATTCCCGACGTTGCCTACATACCCAAGCTATCCATGAACCTTATATCCGCCAACCAACTCACATCCCATGGTTGCCTTGTTGTTTTTGATGAGTTTGTCTGTCGTGTGCAAGATCATCTGACAGGGACACTCCTTGGAGCTGGCCGTCGCTATAGTAGGGTGTACGTCCTTGATCGCTTCCATCTTCCTTCCACTTCGTCATCACCAACAACTGCCACCTTTTGTCTTCCTTCGGTGTCCTTTTCTCAGTGGCATCACCGTCTTGGTCATGGTTTTCTGGGTCGTGTTTCTGTTGATCGGTCTCATTCATGTACGGGTTGTAAGCTTGGTAAACAGCTCCAACTCCCATATCCACCTAGTGAGTCAAGATCTTCGCGTCCTTTTGATTTAGTTCATTCTGATGTATGAGGTCCCGCACCTTTTGTATCAAAGGGTGGTCACCGATATTATGTTATCTTTGTTGATGATTATTCTCGTTACTGTTGGGTTTATTTTATGCATTCTCGTTCTAACTTCTTCCAGATATATGTTGCTTTTTCTGCAATAGTGCGCACCCAGTTCTCCGCTTCCATTCATGTTTTTCGTTTCGATTCCGGGGGGGAGTACCTCTCTCATGCTTTCCGCGATCTACTGGCTAGCCACGACACTCTTCCTCAGCTTGCCTGTCCCGGTGCCCACGCTCAGAATGACACCGCTGAAAGAAAGCATCGTCACATTATTGAGACAACACACACCCTTCTTATTTCCTCTCATGTGCCTCCTCACTTTTGGGCTGAGGCCGTTTCCACTGTTGTCTATCTTATTAACCTGCAACCCTCCACTTTTCTTCAGGGTCAGAGTCCTGGTGAGTGTCTGTACACTCGACCTCCACGTTACACTCATCTCCGTGTTTTTGGCTGTCAGTGTTATGTTTTACTCTCTTCACGTGAGCGCACCAAGATCTCTGCTCAGTCTGTACCATGTGTCTTTCTTGGATACAGTATTGAGCACAAAGGCTATCGATGTTATGATCATGTTGCTCGTCGTCTTCGGATCTCACGTGATGTCACTTTTGATGAGTCTCACCCTTTCTTTGTGTCCTCCGTCCCCCCGACCTCGCACTCATCTGTGACTCCCCCCGATGTGCAGTTTGTCACTCTTCCCACCTCACCACCTCATGTCCCATTCTCTCCACCAGTTTGTCCTCCTCCTCTCCCAGTGCCACCGGCCTCTCCTCCCACCTCCTCCTCTCTGTCACCCACCTCTTCCTCTGATATGCTCGTCGCTCCCCTTCCACATCACTACACTCGTCGTTCCCCTCTTGTTCCCTCGCCTCCAGTACCCCCCGACTCAGTGTCTGTCTCCTCCAGCGAGGTTCATGTGGATGATCCTCCTGCGCGTCGCAACCCACCTCGTGAGAGACGTCCTCCCTACCGCCTCAGTCTTGCTACACTACCTATGGACCTGCCTGCCCTTCCTGCTACCGTCTGTGGTTCCAGAGCCGACTTCCTATCGTGAGGCTGCCCAGATACCTGAGTGGCAGGTTGCTATGTCTGCTGAGCTAAAGGCGCTTGAGCATACTCGTACTTGGGATTTTGTTCCTCTTCCTCCCGGTGTTGTTCCTACTACTTGCAAGTGGGTCTTCAAGGTAAAGACTCGCTCAGATGGTTCTGTAGAGAGGTACAAGGCTCGACTCATGTCTCGTGGTTTTCAGCAGGAGCAGGGCCGGGACTATGATGAGACTTTTGCTCCAGTCGCTCACATGACTACGATCCTTACTCTTATTGCAGTTGCAGCCGTTCGCCACTGGTCTCTGTTTCAGCTCGACGTGAAGAATGATTTTCTTCATGGCGACCTTCAGCAGGAGGTATACATGCTCCCTCCTCCCGGTCTCTCATCTCCTCCAGGACTTGTCTGTCGTCTGAGGCGAGCTCTTTACGGGCTCAAGCAGGCGCCCCGCGCGTGGTTTGCACGTTTCAGCTCCGCCATTACAGCCGCCAATTTTCAACCGAGCCCACATGATCCAGCTCTGTTTGTGCACTCCTCCTCTCGTGGCCGGACTCTTTTACTACTTTATGTGGATGATATGATCATTACTGGTGATGATCCTTCTCATGTTGCTTTCGTCAAGGATCATCTTCAGCGGCAGTTTCAGATGACTGACCTTGGACAACTGAGCTACTTCTTAGGCCTTGAGATCACATCTACAGACCGTGGTTTTCAACTCTCTCAGCAGCGTTACACATCAGATCTCTTAGCTCGAGCTGCTCTTTCTGACTCTCGCACTGTTGACACCCCTATGGAGCTTCACCTTCAGCTACGACCAGATGATGGAGTTTCTCTCTCTGACCCTACTCGCTATCGTCTATCGTCACCTTGTTGGGAGTCTCTTCTACCTTACTATTACTCGGCCGGACATTGCCCACGTTGTTCATGTGTTGAGTCAGTTTGTTAGTGCGCCTACTTTTGTGCACTATGGTCACCTACTGTGGCTCTTGCGTTATCTCCGGGCGACGACTTCACGTGGTCTCTTCTATTCCAGTAGCAGTTCTCTGCAGCTTCGTGCTTACTCGGATGCTACTTGGGTCAGTTATCCTGTTGACCGCCGATCTGTCATTGGTTTCTTTCTGTTCTTGGGTATTTCACTTATTGCCTGGAAATCCAAGAAACAGACCGGGGTTTCTCGCTCCAGTACTGAGGCTGAGCTGTGTGTCATGGCTACTACTACTGAGGACATTATTTGGCTCCGCTGGCTCCTTGAGGATCTTGGTGTCTCTTTTACGGATCCCACTCCACTCCATTGTGATAACACCGGTGTCATTCAGATCACCTTGAATCCGGTGAAGCATTCTCTTTCCAAGCACATCAGGGTGGATGCTTTCTTCCTTCGTGACCAGTACAGTCGGGGCACTCTTGCTCCTTTTGTTCCTTCTGAGCAGCAACTTCAGACTTGATGACTAAGCCGTAGAGTCGGTCCCAACATGCTTATCTATTATCCAAACTCTCGGTGTATGAACCCCCGTGAATTTGAGGGGGGGGGGGGGGGGGGGGGAGGAGTGTTAGATGTATTGTATTGTATATTCTGGTGGTAGACCATCTTAGGCTCACCTCTGGGTGTTGGCATCACCCTCTTTAGTGTATATATATATGTACCCTTAAGTGTGAATAGCATGTGTGATCCTTTATTCCTATCAATACGTACATAGACCTTAACACTTACAGAAAAAGTTCATGTAATTTCACATCTTATGAATTTATAAACTTTAATACAAATAGTAGCTTATCTGCTGCTGGAGCAGGAGGGAAAAACACTCGAGGAAGGCAACATGGAGGTGAATAGGAGGGTGTTCATGAATATGATGGGGCTTGAATACACTGGTAGCATACATTCATAAGGATTTAGGGTCACACACACTAGATATCATCCTACTACTGCTCGTGTGAGAGCTAGCTCCAACGCCTGCTTCACCATTTGGTTCATATGCCAAATGGCAAGAAGAAGTATAACAAGAACAAGTACACCGACGGAATCAATCCATAGCTGAGAGGCGAGCTTTTGTACAACATCTTGTTCATGTCTCATCCACACCTGAAAGTTCAAGAATGATCAGTTGTTTTTATTATTACTTTAATCATTAGGTTTATCCATAATTTGATTTTTTAAACAAAAATATTTAACGTTTACATTACAGGATCGAAATTATGGATCAAACCATGATTTCATGAGAGTGGATGATAACAGATTGCAAGAGACGTGGCAAAATAGTACTTATTAGTTTTATAACCTGAATATCTTTTGGAGCGCTGTTATGTGCAGAGCTAATATGGATATGTGTAGACCACGAAAAAAAATAGTAATTGATTTTTCTTCTCTCCTTTCAAACTTTAGGTGCAGCCCCTTAATTCTCCGTTTCCCTTTCGCAACAAAACCCTAGGCTTCACTGGGAGGAGAAAATCGCAAGCTTTCGCCGGGAGAAGAAGAGGCGGTCCACGCATTCGCCGGGAGAAGAAGAGGCGGTCCACGCATTCGCTGGGAGAAGAACCCGCGTCCACGCTTTCGCCGGGAGAAGAGGCGCCGTCCACGCTTTCGCCGGTAGAAGTAGAGGCGCGTCGTCCACGCTTTCGCCGGTACGTCATTGATGCGATTCCTGGACAGAGAAACCCTCCTCGACAGTTCCTTAGAACAACCTCCTCGAGAGCCCACTTCCATTCCCTACATTCACTCCCCAGCCCTCTCATTCACGTACAACCTCCTCCATCTAGCCCCAAACCCCTTTCCAACCAGCAGCCCTCTCACTTCCCCTCACTTGGAGCCACTGTCTAGCCCTCCCCCTCTCAAAAACCACCAACCAGCAGTTCCCGTTCACCCATTCCCAGCCCCACGCATCCACTTAACCTTTGTCAAGCCTGGTACAGCAGTCCTGAACCTTTGCCAAACCTCCTCATTCCTGCATCTGGAATTAAATTCCAGCATCTGGAATTAATTCCAGCTCCCATAACTCTAATTCCAGCTCCCAGAATTTTTGTTGTTGTGCATTGTGGGTGCATCTATAATTTTTGTTGTTGTTTTTGCACAGGAATGGAGAAGAAATCAGAGGACTGGAAATTGTCCGTCGATGTAGTCTCTCCCATACCTTTAGATGGAAGTATTGTCTCTTCTTCATCCCTATTATTGAATACTTGTATGGTATTTTAGATAGTTTTGGTGAATTGAAGATGTGTATTTGTCTTTTATGTTTGTTAAATAAGTTCTTTATTATTTTTTGAAGAGGCAAATCCCAAAGTGAAAATAGATGTTGGAAAACATTTTGTTACGTCAAATATATTTCCTAGTAAGGATGATTTAATGGATTGGGTACGAAGCATTGCTAAGGGTTTGGATTTTGTCATTACCATACAAAGTGCAGACAAACTTTCAAGCAGGCTCAAACCCAGAGTTATCCTCGGTTGCGACAGAGCTGGGTATTATCGGGAAAATCAACGTAAAAAAGGCTGGGTTAGAAAATTTTTGAGAAAATCAAGTTCGAAGAGGTGTGATTGCAAATTTTAGAATCATCGTGGAGCAGCCACTTCTGGATTTTGGTCATTTCATTTTGCACACCTGGGTACTACTTTCTTGCTTTAGATCCTTTCATCATAGCATGTTTTTGGCCCAGAATTATCTATACTAACATATATTTTTATTTTTATGTAGGTTGATTGATTGAAAACCCACAATGATGTTTTGAATATCAAAATTTAGTATCAAATTTTGCAAAGAAGAACTCATATTTTGTATTAATTATTGTGGATTTTGTAGCATAAATTTTTGCAAAAAAGGACTCATATTTTGTACTAATTAACATGGACTTATAGACTAATGCACAATTTTTTTTGTTTTTATAATTGGTCTGCACTTAACATTTGGGTTTGCACTTAAATTTTTTGGGTTTGCACCTAACCGTGGTTTGCACATAGCCATAATAGGTTTGCACTTAACATTGCTCTTTAATAGTATATAACACTTATCTATACTATATAATAAGGCCAACGTTAAGTGACGACTGCGTGAACAGTGACATTTGGTGACCTCTGCTCTTTAGGTATTTGTAAAATGCCCCTCCAAATTCTATCAAATTTACGTGCTCAGCCACCGACGCCTTCTCCGCCGACCCCTCGCTGCAGGAAGCAAAAGCTGATTCCGACTCCTCGTCACCTCCTCACTGCAGAAAGCAAGGGCGATTCTGACTCCTCTCGGACGCTAATTCGCCATTCTCGGCTCCTATAAGTACATCCATTATTTTCTCCTCCACTTCTCTTCTAACCGACCCCGCACCACAAGAAGCAAGAGCTAATTCCGACTCCTCATTGTGGCAAACAGGAGTGATCCTGACTACTCTCGGGCATTCATTTGCCGCTCTTGTCGTCCTCTTCTGAACCTAGGGCATCAATCGACTCCTCGCCGATCGGGAGTAGCGATCGCCGGTCAATATATGTTTCTATTATTATATACTAATAGCTACAATTTCTATTATTATTATAATAGCCATGCATTTCAATTATTATTATTAGTAAATTATTGTAACATATATAATATATTACAAAACGTATTATAATATAATATATTATATGATCACTATAATTTAATTGATATATTATATTACATCAGTGACAGCACATGGAGGCCCCTGCGGCTGCGACAATACCCCGACCATGACAGTAACTCTACTGCAACAGTGCCCTCGCCACGACAGTAGCTCTGCCCATGCACGATTGCTCTCTGGCGCACATGGTTCGCCTGCACACGACGGTACTCCCGTTGCTCGCACTCCCACCGACCTTGATAGGAGATTAAGCGACAGCAACAGTACTGCGCTCGGTGGGAGTATCGTCGTGCACGGGCGAATCCTTATCAAGTGATATCGCCATGCATGGGCAGAATGACAGTCTTGGCGGGGGTACTGTTGTAGCCGAGATATTTCGTGGTCGGAATACTGTCACAGCCGCACAAGGCCCCCTGGGGTACCGTCACAGCCGCACAGGGGCCAGGGGGCCACTGTGGTTGTCACTCGTATCATATAATTCCTCTTTCATCATATGCATTTTTCTTTAGCATTTTATGTAAGAGAATGTTGAGAGGGAAGGTGCATGGTCTTAAGTGTCGTAGGAAGCTAAGTGCTACAAGGGATGTGCTGTAAGCAAATATATATGAGTGTTGTGAGGGAGCTAATTAACTTTAAGATCTGTAGTAAAAATGACCGAGGCGAGTGACTAGTACTATTGTTAGAGTGAGCGAATGCACAATGCTCTTGTAAGAATGTGGTTTCTGTAGAATTAGGGCTCTTATTAATTCATCATCACAACATCTAAACAATATATATCTATACAGTTCTTTAAACGCACACCACACCTAAATAACACCACGCCTCTAATACACGCCAACACTCCTCCTCTAGGTGTTTGAAAGATATTTACTGTACAACCCTGTATTCGCCGAGTGGACCCCCGAGACCCAAGGGGTCTTTTAAGACATTGTTTTCCAGCAAGGTCCCGGACAGGAAGTGAGGGGAACAAGCGCCGGAGGCGGGAACCTCCCGGCTCGCCCGCCACAGCGGGGGGCGAGCCCAGGAGGGGCGCGACCTCTCGGTTCGCCCCGCCCCAGCAGGGGAGAGCCCAGGAGGGGCGCGACCTCCCGGCTCGCCCCGGCCCAGCAGGGGGCGAGCCAGAGAGGTGGGTGACCTCACGGGATCGTCGAGGGTTCTGGCTCGTCGGGGGTTCTGGCTCGTCGGGGGTTCTGGCTCGTCGGGGGTTCTGGCTCGTCGGGGGTTATGGCTCGTCGGGGGTTCTGGCTCGTCGGGGTTCTGGCTCGTCAGGGGTTCTGGCTCTTCGAGGTTCTGGCTCGTCGAGGGTTCTGGCTCGTCGAGGGTTCTGGCTCGTCGAGGGTCTGGCTCGTCGAGGGTTCTGGCTCGTCGAGGGTTCTGGCTCGTCGAGGGTTCTGGCTCGTCGAGGGTTCTGACTCGTCGGGGTTCCCAGGGCCAGCGTTTAACCTGTTCAAACAGCGGGATTTGGCTATCAGCAGGCCAATCCTGGGGGCATTTTCGTAATCTCGTAGGCCAGAATCTGGCTATTGGCAGACCAAGTTCAAAATCCTATAAATATGGTCAAGGGGGCACCATTTGGGGGACCTCTCTTTTGGCCTCCTCTCCCCCTAAGTTCCTTTGTTGGGTGGAGAGAGCCTCCAAAGGTGCCCAAGCTTAGCATTGGCTTGGGAGGGGAAGCATTCTAAGATCTTCCGGGTGTGTGGTGGGACCTCCTCGCTAAGCCCTTGACCTAGTTCCTAGTTCCTTAGCCTCTTAGCCTAGGACTCTCCCTTGGGAGGAGTAAGTGTTGGTCACCCCTCAACTTGTTGAAGGCCCGAACTCCTCGAGAGACCAATCTATTGGTTTCAACATTTACTAAACACATCTTGTCAGAATTTCTAATTATATCCTTCGAGCTAAGACCTTTGGTCAAACAATCCGTGGCCTGATCATTGCTCGCAATGTAACTAAGTATCAGTAGCCCACTGTCCAGCTTCTCTTTTATGAAGAACCTATCAATCTCGATATGTTTGGTCCTATCATGTTGAACTGGATTGTTTGCAATACTGATAGTTGTCTGGATGTCACACCACAACTTCATATTATCTCCTCAATCCAATTTCAGCTCCATCAGCATTCCCTTTAGCCACAGAAGTTCCGCAACCCCCAATGTCATAGCTCTGTATTATGCCTCTGTTGTCGATCTGGCCACCACCGATTGCTTCTTGCTCCTCCAGGAGACCAAGTTGCCTCCTACAAACATGCAATAGCCTGAGGTGGATCTCCTGTCGTCTATACAGCTTGCCCAATCAGAGTCACAATAGCCCTCAATCTTCATGTGCCCGTTCCTTCTGAATAACAACCCCTTTCCAGGGGCAGTTTTCAAGTATCGAAGGATCTGATACACAATATCCATGTGACCCTTCCTAGGGTCATGCATATAACGGCTCACCACGCTCACGGCAAAGGAAATGTCCGGACGCGTGTGGCTCAAGTAAATCAGCTTCCCAACTAGTTTCTGGTACATCTTTCGATCGACTGGTTCACCTGCCTCAACATCCAGCTTACACTTTTGATCGATCGGTGTTGCAGCAGGCCTGCACCCCAACATACCTAGCTCTGTGAAGAGATCCAAGGCATACCTCCTTTGGGACAGAACAATTCCCTTTGCACCATAGGCAATCTCAATCCCAAGGAAATACCTTAGCAAACTCAAATCTTTTACTTCGAACTCCTTGTCCAACGCCTTCTTGAGGCAGACGATCTCCTGCTCATCGTCCCCTGTGACGATCATGTCATCCACTTACACCGCAAGTATAGTGATGTAGTGACCTTCATTTTCCCTGAAGAACACCGTGTGATCAACATTGATCTGCCGATATCCCATCCCAATCATGGTCTTCCTGAATCGGTCAAACCACGCAAGGGAAGACTGCTTCAAGTCATAGAGGGACTTCTTCAGTCTACAGACTCTGCCTTCGGTCTCAGTTGTGCCAAACCCCGGTGGTATCTCCATGTACACCTCCTCCGCTAGCTCTTCATGAAGAAACACATTCTTCACATCTAGTTGATGCAACCTCCATCCACCATTTGTTGCCAAGCTTATCAGAGTTCGGACATTGCTCATCTTAGTCACGGGTGCAAATGTCTCGTCGTAATCGATGTCATAGGTCTGGTTATACTCCTTTGCGACCAATCGAGCCTTATAACGCTCGACAAGATCATGCGGGTTCTGCTTCAAAGTGAAAACTCATTTGCACCTGACAGCCCTCTTGTTCTTTGGTAGGTGTGTCAGCTCCCAAGTTTTGTTCTTCTCAAGAGCTCTCATCTCCTCCTTCATTGTTGCTTGCCATTTTGGATCAGTTTTGGCAACCTGCCAATTGTTAGGTACAATAATACTATCCAAAGAGGCAGTGAATGATCCATGAGAAGAGATATTATCATAGAAGACAAAATAAGCAAGGTCCCAACCGTATCTGTCCGGAGGGTTGCCCACATTGCTGCGAGTAGTCCGTCGGACCGTGGTAGTAGGAGATGGAGGGGTAGAGGGAATGATCTCGCCAGAAAATGATTGTGGTGGTGGAGGTGCTCTAGGAGTAGAGACTAACGTAGACGAGGGACTAGGCACGAGTACTGGTTTTGCAGTCTATTTCTCTTTCCTATGATATGTAAGCAGTTCCCCTTGAGTCGTAGGCCTCACGCCTCTCACTTCCTCCTCCCGCTCTTCATTACTCCCATGCTCCTCTACTGATCCTTCATGCTATACTTTTAGATCTGTCACCAAACACTCCCTATCTCGCCTCATACTTTCGGTATTTGGCAATTCTGGTGTGAGTTGGGCCTCCTCCTATCGGTAGTACTGCTCCAGCTCTCTGAAGTGGACATTCAGGCTCACGAAACTTCTCTTCTCGACTGGACTCCAGCACACGTACCCCTTCTGAGTACCAAAGTAACCAACAAAGATACACTTGAGTGTCTTCGCATAAAGTTTTCCAACACTCGGTCTGTTGTCCTTCACAAAGCGCACACATCCGAAAACTTTTAATAGAAGCATCCCTCCATTATATCCCTGCAACTTTTGACACGGGGATTTCCACCCGAGAATACGTAATGACATTCTGTTGATCAATTGTGTTGCTGTTAACACAACATACCCCCATAAGCTCTGAGGGACTTTCATGTGGAGCATCATACTCCTTGCCACCTCCATCAGATGTCTGTTTTTTCTCTCCGCCACGTCATTTTGTGCAGGTGTGCATGCACATGTGATCTGAAGCAGTATCTCATAGACTGATAGGTAGTTTGTCAATGCCCGATTAGTATACTATGTTCCATTGTCCGACCTTAATACCTTTATCATTGGGTTGTACCGTGTTTGGACATGCTTATGAAAATCCCGAAAACATGTAAAAAACTCACTCTTATTTTTCATCAGATATAACCAAATGACACGCGAGGCGCAATCAATAAATGTCACAAAATATTTATAGCCATTCAAACTTACGGCACAAGGCCCCAAACGTCAGAATGCACAACATCAAAAAAAGAAGAGTTTATCTGTCCCGTGCTAACATAAGAGCTCATAGTAAGCTTGCCTAAGTCGCATGCATCACATACAAGTTTATGTTGATTTGTTTTTTAAAACAATAAAGGAAATAGTCTGGCTAAAGTGTCGAAAGAAGAATGCCCCAAAAGCTGGTGATGTAGTAGAAGCGTATCGTCAGCACTCATCTTCGTTCCTCCTACTTCTGTCTCCTCCGCCATAGATATAAGAGCTACGTCCAATCCTTCCCGATCCAAATATCATTGTCCGTCATGCCAGATCTCAGTCTCAAGTATCTGTCTCGTCCCTTTCTCCTGGAAGGTCACCTTGAGAATATCAAAATAAACGACATATTTTAGCTAAAGGATTATGGAACTAATGGATAAGAGGCTAACTGGAAACGAAGGAGCATGCAAGACATTGGATAGTTTTATCTGTGTTTACATAGAGGGGGTATTATGATTAATTGAATATGGAATACAAATTTACATTTTATCATGGTATCAAAGCCCGTAATCATCCTAACCCAGTCTGGACAGACACCGCACGAACATAGAGTTGAAGGCTTGTTGACTTCTAGCGAGCATCGATTAAGGATGGTCCAGCCCGTAGCAGTCATAGTCCAGCCTTAGCGTCGTCGAAGGCTCCATCGACTTCGAACGAGCTCATCCAAGGCTCGTCGGTCCATTCCAGCAAGCATTAAAGGCTTTTCGTCATACCACAATCTTCATCTAGTCGCGGTCTTCGACCAGTACGACATAAGTTTTGTCCAACTCACAGACTACATACAGCATTGCAGCAGCTTCGTTCGGCTCGCATACTCCTCCTATAGCAGTCGACTAGCCAACAAAGACTTCTGACACTAGTCACAAATCCAACGAGTTTCCTCTCAGTGGACCTCTTCTCTTCCACTTTGCGTACATGGACAACCCGTCCTGATCCATGTGGCAGACTACTATCTTGATGGTACGACTCCCTTCTTGATTTGGCACATTTTTCTGAGACGATCTCTACTGTGTGGATTGCTTGTGTTGATGTCAACATCGGAGCCTGTCTATACCGTCACCATGCCCTCATCTAGTACCGAACTTACAACTGAAAATCTTAGGACTGCCTCCAAGTTGACTGCTCCGAACTATGCTGATTAGAGCATCTCCTTCTCATTCTTGGTGAGATCCCAAAGCAAGCGTCACCACCTCACTAATCCTCCAAGGGCAACCACCTCTCCCAACTTATACGATTAGAATGTGAGTGATGCTTTGGTTGGTATTTGGCTAGCGAACAACTTGTCAGAGATGTCTGCTTGCCGATCATCCATTATGATGACACAATGAAAGTTACTTGTGATCATTTAGTGGATGTTTACTCCAAAAGGGCTAAGCATCCAGGATCTACACTCCTTACACTGATTTTTTTGATGTCCTACTCTCTCTTCTGACGCTGCCTATCAGGAAGTACAATCTCTACGTGTTGAACTTCTTCAACATCGCCCCTTCATTGCTGACATTATAACGCAACACTTGAGGAGCTACTAGTTGTATGTTATCTTCAATGTCTGTTACATTCTTATGAGATGATCTGAAAACAAATTTTGGAAGAATATACTAACCCAACGTTGAATGCTAGTGCCACCAGTATCTCCATTTTAGCATCTTATGAGCACGACAACCTCTATTACTTTTCCTTCGAAGAGCTTTGCTCATGCCACTGGGAGAGAGGGATGTTGTAGTGAAGGGGGCGTACCAGAGCACGTGGAAATTGTCATCCAATCTGCTCTCATTGTGGAAATTTGGTCACCATGTTGATTGATGCTTCGCCAAACACCGTCACCTCCAACCTCAGGCTCATGTAGGGGTTGGACTCAACAACCTTCACCCATCAGAACAAATAGTCAAATTTCTCTAGTAGTAGTTGTAGATGGGTCATTTGCTCTAGTTTGTGGGTCAGGAATTGTCACCTCACGCTGGAGAATGTCTTTTTTGTTCCAAATTTTCTATGTAGTCTTCTTTCTAACAGTGTCTTAACTAAGAATTTGAACTTTTGTGGCATATTTTGTCCATCACACTATTACTCTTAGGATTTTTGCATGAGAGAAAGGATAGCTACCGGGACTGAGATGGAAGGACTATATTACTTGGATGACACCTCTTCCTATGGTTCTATTGGTAAGATCTCATTCCTTCAATGGCAACAACATCTTGGTCTTCCACTTGCTCACCTCTTACATCAGTTACTTTCGCCTTTTTCTATTACGTCTGTATTTGAATGTGAGGCCAACTAATTGGGCAAGCATCATCGTGCATCTTTTCCCGACAACGATGAAATTAAAGTACCATTTTTCTTGATTTAGTGCATTCAAATATATGGGTCCTAGTCCAATTAAGTATATAGGCCAAGGGAGTTTGTACTTTGTCATATCGATCACTTTTCTAGATGAACTTATGTCAACCTCCTTAAGGATATATTTGACTTATTCAATTTTTTCAGTGCTTTTTATTATCAAATGAAAATCCAATTTAGCACATCCTTAAAAGTTCTTCACACTAATAATGCTAAAGAATATATGAGTTACTTGTTTTCCTGCTTTTGTACTTCTCATGTTATAATTCATAAGAACTATTGTGTTCATATATTTCAACAAAATGGTGTAGCGGAAAAGAAGAATCGTCATCTCCTTGATGTTGAATGTTTCTCGACGTATCAAATGAATGTTCAGAGAATGCAACCATCAAACCTACACTCTTCAGATGAATTTGGGAAGGCACCGGTCCATAAACATTCAGTTCCTCCACCTCCTCCGAGAAAGGAAGCCGCAATCCCAGAAGAAATTGATCAGCAAATAATATCAATCCAACACTAAACAAATTACATCGCTCACTCTCTCTCACACACTAACAAAAACTCTTCAGGAACTTTATACGGCTTCCTAAGTCAGCACAAATCCTCCTCGCTCATTGTCGCTTCCAAGGAAGTACGGGGTCGCACGAAGATTCTGACACCATCGTAAGGCAAAAAGATGAAGGAAAAGAAGAACACAATGCAAGAGGCCACCACGTTCCCCCTCTCTTATATATTACGTCTACCTAAGGACGGGAAAACCGAAGAAGATTACATTCTTTATTATTTTCCTCCTCCACCTCAGCAAACTCCCCATCGCGGACATCATACTCCCACAGTAAACCGTCGACTTCCAATACAATATCAGCGAGATGACCAGTGGTGAAGCAAACACTAGTGAGATGACTAAAAACAAGATAATTATCAAAGACATAAGACCATGGTTGTCAGGATCCTGCGTTTCCATCCGAACCATGCACTGGATCAAAATCAGCTCTTTTCCTAAATGGATCGCGCGTGGGATCGTAGGATCGTTAGGATCGCGCGGGGGATCGTAAGATCGTTAGGATCGCGAGTGGGAACGTAGAATCGTGATCCTTTAACGCGGTCCTAACGATCCAAAGTCTCCTCTCACTGTTCAATAAACCGCCTATTATAATAAAAGAAGACCCAACGCCCTATTTCCATCTCGTATCTGCCCGACTGCCGCCTCAGTGAAAAGGAAATCCTTATTCCTCTTCCCCGCGCGCTCCGACAGCCTGATTTACTCCTCTCTCCGGCGTCGTTCGGCCCATTCCAGCTATTTCCGGCATCGTTTGGCTCGCTCCTGCTATTTCCAGCTGTTATCAAATTCTCTCGGCTGTCTCCTCATATTTCTGATAGGTAACCGGCTCTCTTTTCTTATTTCCTGTTGTTGTTTCCTGCATTCATGCTATGCTCTCTTTATGTAAAGACTTCGATTTCCCGCTCTCTTCTCAGATCTGCACCCGTGTAAAGTGTATTTCCTGATGTTGTTTGATTGTTTCTTGTCGTTTTCTATATTTGCAAAGGCTTCTCAGCAGCTTGGCTCACGTAGGTATTCTCGATTTCCTGCTGTTGTTTCCTTGCTATTGTTCTCTTCTTATCAGCTGCATTAACCTTCCCCCTGAAATTAGGGCTTCTCAGCAGCAGAAATTGGAGGAACTTAAGAAGCAACAAGAGACAAAACCCGGTTAGTCTTAGAGTGCAACATCTCAGTTAGTCATAACTGTATTAACTGTTACACTGTGAGTGTGACTGAGTTACATATGTTTTTATAATCCTACAGTCCTATTAATTACTATGCTTGGTATTCTCATTTCATTTTTTATTGAAATGTGCAAAGTGCAACAGATTGTTATTGTTTATTGAAATGTTTAGTCTGTTATTGTTTATTGAAATGTTTTAATTTTATTTGTAGTTCTATGTGCATACTTACTTGTAGATGTCTGCTTCGGGGTCAGGTTCAAATCCCGTTGGCAAAAAGTCCCGAAAGAATGCATCCGAATCTAGAAGTGATTCGAGTTGGGAGCATATGATTGAAATTGATAGTACGACCAAAAAAATGCAATGTAAATATTGTCTAGTGATTAGATCTTGTGGGATATACAGGTTGAAACATCACTTAGCCGGGACTAAATTTAATGTATAAGCTTGCACTAAAGGACCCGAAAATGTGAGAAATCAATTTTTGAGTATTCTTCAAGCTCATGGAGAGGAGGCTCTAAAAAGAGAAGAAATCTTGAGGAATCCAGTGTTAGTTATGAGGTTGAATTGGGTCTAGAAAAAAAAGGAGTATGTGGATGTTTTTGTTAGAAAATCGAGTCAATCTACAATTAATCATATTTTCAAGAAAGATGCACGTGAAAAGGCATGTCAACAAATTGCTCGTTTTTTCTATACAAGTGCAATTCCATTCAATTGTGTTAAGAACGAAATTTTTTTGGGTCCGGAGCCCGTTTCCAAAATTTTTTGACGTTTTTTTTTTAATCTCTGGACGTAGAAATGAATTTTAGGATATCAAAAACAGCCTAAAAGATTATGTGGAGATCAAATTTGATCTCCTGGAGATCATATTCTGATCTCAAAAAAATTTCTCCAGGAGATCAAATTTGATCTCTCAGAGAGATCAAATTTGATCTCCTGGAGATTACCCGGAGTCCGGACTCCGGACCCAAAAAAAAGCGCGTTAAGAACCCGGAGTTCATAAGCATGGTTGAAGCAATCAGCCAACATGGCCCCGGAATGAAACCACCATCTTATAATGATATTAAGTAAAATACTTAAAACAAGAGATTGATAGAACTCTAGAGTTACTAGAGGACTACAAGGTGGAATGAAGGAAAGTTGATTGTACTATTATGTATGACGGATGGTCAGATAGGAAAAAGAGATCCATATGCAACTTCTTGGTAAATAACCCAAAAGACATTGTGTTCTTGTCATCGATAGATACTTCTGATATCTCCAAAACTTCATATAAAGTTTTTCAAATGTTAGATGAAGTTGCGGAGAAGATTAGAGAAGAAAATGTTGTGCAAGTGGTAACGAATAGTGCTTCAAACTACAAGGCGGCCAGACAAATGTTAATGGAGAAGAGAGAAAATATATATTGGACATCATGTGATGCACATTGTATTGATTTGATTTTAGAAGATTTTAAGGAAAAAATTGTGCTGCATAAATTAACAATAGTAAAGGGTAGAAAGATAACAACATACAACTATTCTAGAACTTTGCTTCATACTTGGTTGCTTGATTTTACAAAGAGGAGAGAATTGCTCCGACCTGCAATCACCCGATTTGCCACAGCTTACTTGACCTTGGGATGCCTTTCTGAGAATAAGGGTGGTTTGATGACGATGTTTACTCCTGCCGGATGGAAGTCTAGTAGATTTGTTGATTCAAAGGAGGGGAAATCAATTCAAAAAATTATTTTGAATACAAGTTGATTTTGATCTCATGTTACTGTATGTTTAAAAGCAGTACTTCCATTCGTCAAAATGCTTAGAATGGTTGATTCAGAGGGTCCTATGACGAGATTTATATATGAGCTGATTGATAGAGCAAAGGAAAAGATTTAAATTAATTTTGATAACATCAAGAAAAAATAAGTATTTTAATTGTTTTAAATTCAAGTGTCATATTGTGATTTGATTCATGTGCTCACATGCAACGGTTATTTTGTAGATATGAAACAATATGGTCCATCATTGACGAGATATGGGCAAGCCAACTTCATAGGTCATTGCATGCCGCAATTTATTATTTGAATCCTCATTATCACTTTAGCCCATCATTTAAGGCAGATGCAAAAGTAAAAATTGGGTTCTACAGTTGTCTCTAACGAATGATTCCAAACGAAGATGAAAGAACAAAAATAGATATTGGGATGGATGATTTCAAACATGCAAAAGGGTTATTTGGGTTAGACTCTACAAAGGCAACTAGAAGCAAAAGATATCCAGGTTAAACAATTTTAGTTTGTTATTTTTAATTATTAATCAATAATCATGTTATTTTCATATTAAGCATTTAAAATATTGTCATTTACAACTGATTGGTGGGATTCGTACGGAGATAACTGTCTGGAATTGAAAAGATTTGCAATTCTGGTTCTAAATTTGACATGTAGCTCTTCCGGATATGAACGTAACTGGAGTGTATTTGAGATGGTGAGATCAATTGCACTAAAATATATCCTCACATGTAAGTTGTAACATTGATTCATATATGCATGTTCTTATAATTTCTTATTGTCATTATAATTAATAGATGCATTCGAAAAGAAGAAATCATTTATATCAACAGAAAATGAATGATCTAATTTTTGTGATGTATAACAAGAAGTTGATGGAACGACGGGATAAATGAGATATGCAATTGAAAGAAAAGTTTTAGAATTTTGAGGATATCCTTTTTGATGATGAAAGAATCACATAAAGGGAAGATCCAGTTCTTCCTCGTAAGGGCAACTGGTTGGGGATTCTTCAAAATAGAGATACACAAGAAACATATAGTGATGATAGTGCTGAAAGGAATGTTGAATAATTCGCTAAGAAAGTGAATGAAGAATATAAGTTTCATATTAAATCATTTCATAATGCACAATTTTTCAAGTACATTATGTATCATCCTCTCTTTTCTCAATTAAATTCGTTTATTTTAGGTGGAGTTGAAGATCTCACCATAAGACGCAGTTACCTCTGTGTTATCGAGTATATTAATGAGGGTGAATGGGATGATGATGACAATGTCAGTGGTGATGATGAGGAAAATGTGATACTTGATGATGAGAATATTGTCTATGTACCTATTGAGGATTTGTACTGATAGTTTTACGATTGACCATTGGGCCGTCGAACAAAAACTATTATTTGATATTTTAAATTCTTTTATTTTAGGTGGAGTTGAAGATCTCATCATAAGTCGCAGTGACTTCGATGTTATTGAGCATATTAGTGAGGGTGAATGGGATGATGATGACAATGCCAATGGTGATGATGAAAAAATGTGATACTTGATGATGAGGATATAGTCGATATACCTATTAAGGATTTGTACTGATAGGTTTACGATTGACCATTGGGCCGTCGAACAAAACTATTATTTGATATTTTATAACCATATGTACTTTTTATTTGCTACTGTAGAACTTATAGTTATAATTTATAATTATGTTATTTGTTAGTTCACTTTATTTGTTTTCTGTTAAATTTTGATATAATTATTCAACATGTGATTAGTTTAAAGTTTTTGTGTTGACTGTTTGTATAATTCGGTGATATCAAATTCAATTTCATTTTTAAGTCTTACTTTATGAATGTAGTAGGGTCTTACGATCCTCGATCTGATCCTACAATGGGATCCGATCCGACCCGCAAAACAATCCCACCGAGGATCTTAATCCTGACAACCTTGCATAAGACATAACATGATTCCAAATAACTGATACAAAACAGAACATTATTCGACGCATAACTGATCTTTCAAATAAACTTTGAAGTGATAAAATTTTCAAATACAGTCTGGACACAACAAAATTATGGAGGAACAACAGGTTTGGGTGACGACGCCTCCACCTGAGTGTCAGAAGTAAAGATGTCAGGGCAAATCTACTCAAGGGTCAACATCCTAGAGTGAAACCCCTGCTCTCAAAATAACTCAAGCATTAACTGCATGCCCTCCATCCTGACCTCTTTTATCTCCTCGATCTGCTCTGATGCATGCTCCTCAGTTGCTTCCAAATCCGTCTTTAACCTCTCGCTCTTGGCTTTCTCCTTTTCCAACTCCCGTCGAAGGTCTCCCTGCTCGAACTGAACAAGCTTGAGCTGACGCTAGAGATCTTCCCCATGAGCAATTTCGTCCAAGTACTTCTTATGCCACCGCTCAACCTCTGACTATGCCTTGACCTGCACCACATGTTGCTCTTCTTCCAGCCTCTCATATGCCCTTCTCATTTCGTTTACTTCTTCTTTTGAATGCTCGGCCTCCTATAGAACATGGGTACAAATGCATGTTAATCGAACAGAGACTAACAATACATACGATCATTACAGATAGGATTCTACCTACCGCAAATTGCGCCTCGAAGAGTTTTGACTTTTCTTGGTGTTGTTTCGCAACCTTTACGACCTCAAGCAACTTCTGCCCCATCATGTGAGTGTGCACAAAAGCAACAAAAGACGCTTTGCAACCGCCCATAACCAAGGTCGAGATGTTAAGCTCTCGTAATATATTAATATCGTCTGCAGAAGACACTATCATACCTAAATCATATGCGACATATCCCCCCTTCTTCTGACATCACTGAAGGGATTTGGTCAGACAAGTTGATGGAAGAATCATCATCCGTGGCGATGAAAATTGGCCTCCCGGTAGCATCCCGGACTTTATCCTCTTTTGGCATAAACAACACTCGATGCACCCTTTCTCCCCCCTCGACAGACGAGGTGCGCTCCACTGACTCTGTCGGTATTCTCATCAACAATCGTTCGACTCAGCCACTTTGCGTTGAACTTTCAATTGCCACTTCTTGCCCTTCTCCTGTCTCTCACTGAACTCCAGAGGGCTCTTTCACTTCTGCTCTTTCTTCTTTCCTGGGAGGATTAGTTTTCCGCGGGAACTTATCCCCTACCTTCTCCTCGAATGTCAACATCCTTTTCATAGGGAAATCCTTTCGGCAGCATCTCGTGAGAACGTCGCAACTCCGCCATCTGCCTATCATAGACTTTATCCTGGGCTTTCAACTAGGAGATCAATTGCTTGAGTTCCTTATATTGAGAACCCCAACATTCATCTCTTCCTTGGATCTGCCCGACGTCCCGATGAACGACTTCCCGGCTTTTTCCTCCTCTGCAACATCTTGCAGCTCCACGAGCACCTCTCGAGCGCCCATCAGGTCGGTGCCCTCCATGGAGGCCTGAATGATATCAGACCCCCCTATCGCTTTCCTCGTCTCAAGGAAGGGGGAACTCACCCTCGGTCGCCGCCTTGTCTTTCTCGTTCTCTCTCCCCCTGTGACGACCCAGGGCCGACCCACTCTGGATCACATTGGATCATTGTAGCCTCACCTGGCATCGTCCGGGCTGCAGCCTAAGCACCCAACCCCTCTCCATCCACAGACGGGTTGTTGGTGGCCACAACCTCCCTTTGATGAGGGAAACTCGATAGTTAATTGGTGATGAGTGGAGAAACTCCATAGTTAAGCGTGCTCGGGCTGGAGTAGTACTGTGATGGGTGACCTCTTGGGAAGTCCCTGTGATGCTCACTTAACTATCGAGTTTCTATCATCAAAGGGAGGTTGTGGCCACCAACAACCCGCCTGTGGATGTAGAGGGATTAGGTGCTTGGGTTGCAGCCCGAACGATGTCAGGTGAGGCCACCGTGATCCAGTGTGATCTAGAGTGGGTCGTCCTTGGGTCGTCACACCCCCTATGTGCCCTTTGAGAGGAGGTGTCTTCCACCTCCTTCTCCTCCGACGCCCCTTGATGAGTGGTTTCTTTCATCTCCTTCTGCTCCGGCGTCAAATCTCGGTCTAATTCATCGTCCGGGTGGAAAGAAAGATCTTCCACCGGCTCCCCAAACCGTGATTTCTTCGCATTTACAAACGACTCTTCCTCTTTCCCTGCACCAGAAATAAAATAAGTTAGCATTTGCAGCTTGAACCGTCACTAACAACCGTTATACGCAAACACTAGTTACTAGGCCTGCAAACGAGTCGAGCTCGAGTCGAGCTCTTCGAAAATAGCTGGCTCGAGCTTGAGCTGTTTTTTTAGCTCGAGCTCGACGAGCTCGGTGAGCAAAATCCTAAATTTAAAAAAAAAAAAATATTTAAATATATTAGTATAATAATAATATTATTATTATCTATATTTTATAATACTTATAATAAATTAAAATAATTTAAATAAAAAAAAGCTCGCGAGCCTGTTCGCGAGCTCATGAACAAGAGGAATCAGACTCGAGCTCGGCTCAAAATAAAGCTCGAGCTCGACATGCACGAGTTCGAGTCGAGTTTTTTTCGAGCTGGCTTGTCGAGCTCTCGAGCAGGCTCGACTCAACTTGCACCCCTACTAGTTACCAGATGAGGGAGGAGTCGCCCTCTTTCGAGACCACCTTAGAGGCAGTTTCCTTTTCTAATCCTTCGTTGACCGCTCTGTCAATTAGCTCCTGCGGCCCCTAGGATCAGCTCCTTGACACGTGCCAAGGTCCAAGACATCACCTTCTTGGACATGAAGTTGAACTTCGGTGTCACTCCCATCTCCACCATCTTCAGGAACAACGGATGCCTCCAATGTACCCCCAATTAATTGTTGCGATGTTACTTCAACGCCCCTTTCTACTTGCTCAATTTCCCGACTAACGACCTAATCGCTCACCAATGCTTCCAATGATACTTCTGTCCTGACGTTGCGCTGAACATTGAGTAACACTCTTAGAGGCTTCTGAGATTTCCTCTTTCTTCCATCCTGTGTGCTAGAGCTCGACATCTCAACAAATGCACAAGAAACACTAGCGTAACTGACCAATGTGTTTTGGCGCGAACACCTCCTACCCCTTTTATAGCCCCTCGCGACTCTTCAACTCCCTCTCTTTTTTCGAGGGTGCTAATTTCAAACATCCTTGAAAGCAGGGATAATTGTTGATCACGAGTGGATTTTGTATTAATTACCCAGATCCATCGTCACATCACAGTATACACATCACCATCAGATCACTTCCACAAATCTCAAAACACCACTACAACAGGATCTGAAATTCGCAACTGCGACCCGCTAGCCAACAATCAACTAGCATGTGATCTATTAGCACACTTTCCGCTAGCACCACTTTCTAACACGACGCAAAGCTTCCTATGCTTACAAAACCTTCTTGAGAAGCCTCCGAGATGACAAACCGGTCGAGATGCTCATCTCGCTCACCTATCTACCTATTTCGCCTCCTTTTCTCGACAAGTTCCACGTGGCCGCCTCCCTCTCCCTCACTCTTTTTCCCCCTCACGCCACATGACCATCACCGAGAAGTTCCTTACCGCAACGAGAAGTCACTTACCTCGCCAAGAGGCTCCAGCTTCATCCCCAAAAAGTTGTCTACTAAGTGAAACTTGTCTTATTCCACTATTCCTCGCTCCATTTCGAGGATAAACACACTACCCTCATCATTTACAGAGGCAAATCCCTACCCACACTGACAAATCCTTCATTCTTCAAGGAATCTCTGTCCTTTGCCCCATCATCCTTATCCTTCTACCCTACTAACAAGATTTTGCACGAGCTTTCCTCGATCCACCCATGCATATCATGGGCAATGTGTCAGATCCGGCCCTGCCATCGTACGGGTTGCCTTGGAGAACCCTGATGGGAAGGACATTTCCCACGAACGAGACTCCACTATCGCCAGACTCCACTATCGATTGATGGGACCAATTCATTCCCTTATATATAACCTGACTTGAGAACAATTAAAGCACCATGTTTTTTTCCTTCTCTCGGCTCTATTTCTTCCAATCACATTTGGAAACAAGAAACCTGGGCAAATTTTGGAGGGAGAGCTTAGTCGACAGGCTCCCGGGTGTGAGGTGGAATCTCTGGCGATTGTCGACCGCCTTCGTTGTTCTCAGTCATCAAGAGCCAGTAGAGTCAAACCCGACCGCGGGCAATTCAACAATACCTCCCTAGGAGGAAACCTGGTCATGTGGCAAAGTAAAAAAACAAACTGATGTTTATAGATCTGGTCAAAGATAGAGTATCGTGGCATGACATAGTCTGCTTGTGAGTTGAAGTGGCTTAGAACCTTTTTGAAGGGCCGGGAGAGATTTATAGTATGTCTACCAATGCACTATAGTAACAAGACAATCATCTATATTTCCAAGAGTCCTGCACTTCAAGAACGATGCACATAAAAGTCATCACTTCATCACAAAAGAGATCATTAATGGGCACATATGCACTATATATTTGTTAATTTAGACAAAAAACTTGCTGACATATACACCAAGACACTTACTACGTCTTTTTTTGATATATGTACCAAGTTGGTCATGTTATATATGCTCAAACACATAAAAGTGTAGCAAGTTGTTGTGAGCCCTTTTATCTGTGTGTGTGTAATTGAATATGCAATACAAACTTACATCCTATCGGTATGGTAGCCATCGTGTAGCTTTTTTCTATTTACTTGTTGCGACTATATTGACAACATCCTAGTGTGGTTAAAACCACCACACAATTTTGGGATACCAAAGCTGTTAAGAAAACGGTCACAAAACCCCATGCCGTACTTAATATCTTTAAAGGCTTTAGTTGTGATTCTTGGCTACAAAACTGCAACAAATTCACAAGTTGCAGTTTTAACTGCCAGTTTTGGAGATTAAAATCGAAGCAGTGGCCCTATTTTTTGGTAGCGACATTACTTCACAATACATGTGATGGAGATCAATCGCACCTCATTTGAGCATTATTATCAACATTTTTGGATTGTTAGATGGACGATCAGAGACCGTGATTGTGACCGGTTTGGTTTTCTGTATTTTCCATGTATTTTTTTATTTTTCGGAGTTGTATTTTGAGAGTTACAGTAAGTAATTTAATCGGTCAATCATAACCGTCAGATTTATTTACCATAACCCCCATATATATACATATATACATAAATATATACATATATATACATATATATACATATATATACATATATATACATATATATACATATATATACATATATATACATACTTATACATATTGATGCATCCTTCGTCGCATCCTAAGCCACACATTTTATTTGTCAGCATGTATTTCTTTCGCACATTTTCTTTTGAAGTTGTTTGGCTCATCGGTTTGATCGCCCGATGAGACCCTAAATAAATAGGTCCAGTAATTTTAGTAATTAGGACAAGCAGAGGCAAGCTTAAATTGTTTAAAGAATACATAAAAATTATATGATTATCAATTAAGAGGGGAATCAGGAAATCAACAAAGAAGGTTATTTACTTGAGAAGGAATTAATGAAATATTTTAGAAACAATTAATTTGGATGGAACAATTAACTTGAGAAGAGCAATTAATGGCAGTATATGTGAGGAACAATTTGGAAAGAATTTATTTGGACACTTATTTGGGAAGAGCAATTAGGCAGGAGGTAAGAATTCCCCATATTAAAGCTCCTGTCGTGAAGATGCAGGCAGAACCGGTGAAACAGAGGAACGAAAGCCTTCGTCCCTCTGTAATACCGGCGACCCCCCTCCAGAGATCTATCGTCTCCCTGTTCATTCCAGTTAAGGTCTCGCAGCCCGCTCCTCCTGCTCCCGCGACGACAAAGATCACAGCCACCTATCGACGAAAGTTGTCGTCCGGACGCCGCATCCACCGAGACGAGTCAAGTCCGTCGGCCGCCAACCGCTTAGTTGCCGTCGACTTCGTCTCCTACCCCGGCGTGTCCATCCACAGCTTCCTCTGTCAGTTGACGTCGACAACGACGCATCTCCTCCGTCAATTGACGCATTTCCACCGATCGTTCTATGCGACCAACTGGATTTGGATTGGAACAATACTCTGCGTAACTATACTGTATCCTTGATCCTTCTCTTAACTTGGTTTTATGTGTTTCCATTAAATAATTATAAGCTTGCTTCGAACGTTCTACCTATTTCAATTACCGTTATTGTCATAAATTATTATTTGTATTTTGCTTGTTGTCGTAAGGATCTCGCGACGGTTCAATTCGTTAGGCGCCACAGAATATTTTGCTAATAACGATTAACGATCTTGTGAAGTTCAAACGGTTGAGAATAATTTGCATGAAAGCTCGATTTGGTCTGTTCGGTCTCTTTTTAAAAAATTAAAATAAGAACGCCATAATTTTTCTAATTCTACTTTTATTTTATAATATAAAAATATAATTTGTTTTCAAAATTATTTTTATTTCAAAACCCTAGATTGGTTTACATCACATATACATATACATATACATATAGATTATATATATATATGTATGTATATATATGCATGTATATGTATATATGCATGCATATGTATATATGTATGGTTAGATTTACCTGTTTAAGTTTCCCGTATTTTCTGTATTTACAATGTTACCTGTGTTGTTGCTCTCTCTTATATATAGGAGAGAGCCCTTCTTTCAAGAAAATCATTTTTTTATTTTACTCAACATGGTATTAGAGCCCGACATTGGCCGCGTAACCTAATCCCGCGCTCGGCTCTCGTTTCCGCCTTCCCTTCCGTCTTCAGCGCCCGGCTCACTCCATCGAAGCCGCGCCCGCCTCTCTCCGGCGAAGCCGCGCTCGCCTCTCTCCGGCGAAGCCGCTCCAATCGAGGCCCCTCCGGTCTCAGTCGTGTCCGCTCCTCTCTCGTCGCAGCAGCCAGCCCGTCGAAGCCCCTCCCAGCCGGCCTTCCAGCCAGTCGCAGAGCCTCTTCCCAGCGCAGTTTTTTTTCTTTCGTCGCAGTTTTTCTTCCCAGAGCCAGCCGGCGTCTCCTCTTCGGCATGGCAGCCTGAGTTCCTTCCGACGCCGGCTTGCTGTCATTCCTCCGACGTCCCTTTATCCTACTTGCGGAAATGTGCTGCTCCTTTTATGCGTGATGGCGATCTCCCAATTTCCACTCTTTCTATGAATGCGATCCCCTCTCTTGCAACGTTGTGATTCCTTTTCTCAAGTTGCGATGTCCGACAATGGTGACTCTCAGAATCTCTCCTCCGGCGGTGGTCCTCCTCCTACTCATGGCCCTATCCGTACCTCCCACGATCATGGGACTCCTCAGATTACTACCATTAAATTGGATGAGTCGAATTACCTTCCATAGGCTCGTTCCATCACTCTTGCCCTTAAGAGCCGCCGTATGTTTGGATACATGAGTGGTAACTGGTAAGCAAGGCTCCTGCTTCTACATCCGATGATTGGTTTCACTGGGAGTCGAAGAACTCCTTAGTGATGTCGTGGCTAATCAATTCCATGCTGGAATCGATTGCACGCAACTACTTGTTCTTGGAAACTGTTGTGGATATCTGGAAAAGGGCAGAGATTACATACTCCCGTCGCGGGAATGCCGCTCAGATCTTTCACTTACGACGCCGGATCTTCCTCTTGCGCCAAGGGGATCGTCCTCTTGCTGCCTACTATTTGGAATTTACCCAACTCTACCAAGAGTATAACCACTTCGATTCTCTCGCTCTTGTGTCTCCAGAGGATGAAGTGCTGGTTCATGCAAGGGAGGAACGCAATAGGATATTCGAGTTCATACATGGCCTCCATCGTGATTTGATCCTATTAGCGTTCAGATTCTTGGCCGATCTCCCCTTCCCAGCCTGGCTGAGGTGTATAGCCTGGTACAACAAGAGTATGATCGTCGTCAGACTCTTCTCCCTGACTCTATTGCGGAGGGCTCCGCTCTGGCTTCCCGGTTCAGGTCTGGTGGTCGTCCTGACCTTGATTCCAGGTCCAAGTCTGTGGACAAGGACCATCTGATATGTGATTGCTGCGGCAAGTCCCGCCATACTCGGGACACCTGCTTCAAGCTTCATGGCTTTCCTCCTCCCCGCGGCAGCCCGAGCCCCCGTGGAAGCCGGGACTTTGCTCGCCCTCCGGGTCGACCAATTCCCTCCCGCTCTGCTGACCTTTCACATGTTGGGATTACTCTGCTCCTTCCAATGGGCCTGGTGTGGTTGATACATCGTCCTCCCTTTCTGCTAAGGAGATACATGCCTTCCGCCGTTTCATGATGGGCACCTCATCTGCGTCTGCTAGCTTTGCATCCTCTTCATATACTCACCAGGTGCTCACTCTGTCGTTGCCCACTCCACCCAGTAGATCATTTACTCTGGCGCCACAAACCATATGACTAGTTCTGCTACAGGTTTCGTGTCCTACACTCCTTTGTCTGGTCGGGACAAAGTGTGCATTGCGGATGGATCTTTCTCTTCTATTGCTGGAAAAGGATCCATACCTTGCTCCACTCTCACCCTCTCCTCTGTTTTTCATGTTCTTAATTTTACCCGCAACTTACTTTCTATCAGTCACTTGACTAATTCTTTGAACTGCTCAATAACTTTTTTCCCTTCTTTTTGTACCTTTCAGAACCTGAAGACGGAGACAGTGGTTGGCTCTGGTAAGCTGTGCGATGGCCACTACCTGTTTGATCTTTCCATCTCTCCTTTACCAGCGCGTGCACTTCATGCTGATTAGTTATCCACCTTGGATTCCTGGGACTGTCGCCTAGGACATCCCTCTCCTTCTACTATGCGTGTTTTATTTCCTACTATGTCTACTGCATCTTTGAATCTTTTTAAATGTGATGTGTGTGCTCTTAGTAAACATCATCGTGCCTCCTTTACGCATTTATCTTCACCTAGTGATGATCCTTTTTCTGTGGTTCATACTGATGTTTGGGGTCCATGCTCTGTGGCCTCTATCTTGGGCTCACACTGATTTGTCACCTTTATAGATTGTTTTTCTCGCTGTACTTGGGTATACTTAATTAAGCATAAAAATAAAGTCTTTCTCTATTTCAACGCTTTCATAAGATGATTGTCACCTAGTTTAATACGGACATTAAAGTCCTGCGTAGCGACAATGGTCGTGAATACATTGACTCAAACTTTGAGCGCTTTCTCGATGATCAGGGCATCATACATCAGACCTCTTGTGCTTACCCCCCCCCCCCTCTCAAAATGGAGTTGTTGAACGCACGAACTGTCACCTCCTTGAGGTTGCCCGGTGTCTTCTCCTTCAGCGACATCTTCCGAAGTATTATTGGGGCGATGTTGTCCTTACTGCAGCTTACCTTATTAATCGCATGCCTACTCGTGTCCTCGGGGATCAATCTCCTCTCGATGCTCTTCACCTCTCTCTCACTTGTTGGACATGTGTGTCACATCCCTTTGTTTGAGAATAACAAATCCCATATTGTATTTGATATTGCTTGTAGTGTGTTTATAGTGTGCAGGAACTATAGGTGCAATATTCCACAGGTAGAAGGCAGCATGGAATCAAATTTTTGAAAGGAGCAGCACTAACGCCAGCGCTATCGCTACCGCCAGGCGCTAGCTCGTTCGACGAACTTGAAGCTCCGTTCGACGAAATTTCTGTTCGGCGAAAATTTCCGTTCGACGAAAATATCCGTTCGACGAATGTGGAACTCTGTTCGACGAAAACTTCGTTCGACAAAAATTCCGTTCGACGAAAGTTTGTTCTACCACGCCACCGACGGTTTCGCAACCGCTACCGCCAGCGCTAGCGCTACCGCCAAGCGCTATCTCAAGTTCGTGCACAGCGCCACGCCGTCGACGGTTTCGCAACCGCTCCACACGAACGATACCGCAGGCGCTAGTAGCTACCGCAGGCGCTAGCGAGAAGTTCTATATATTGGAGCTTTGCTTCTCGTTTTGGTGAATCCATCCCAGAGAGGTTGCAAGTGCCACAATTCTACTGCTGCTATGCTGCCGAAGATGGATCTCCCACTAAAAGCTTAAGGAGAATTCTGGAGGAGGACTACATCACGCTACATCCGAAGGACGATCGCTTCGACCTCGCTTATACTACAACGATCCTTCATCTCCGACTTCAGAAGATCTCATACAGGGAGTTTTATTATTGTTATCATTATTTTCATTCCATACTTTTTGTAACCGTTTAGAGAATTCGCCTTGTGTTGGCGACTAGGTCTGGGTAGGACTTAGGGAGTAATTCGCCTTGTGTTGGCGACTAGGTCTAGGTAGGACTTAGGGAGGAATTCGCCTTGTGTTGGCGACTAGTTCTAGGTGATTAGATCTAGGGGGCTCGAGGTCATATCCGGGGAAGGATTGACTAGAGCGGCTTGAGGCCCTATACGGGGAAGGATAGGCTAAAGCCAACCGGTTTGTGGGGATACAAGTTGGTATAGAAAAGGAAAAGATATTTACTTTTGTACGCCTCCGATTTCTAGCGATATTGAAATCAAATTTATGTAAACACCTTTTTATATAAATACAATCATGTCTCTATTTGTGTTTACTTGATTTCTCTCATTTGGCGTTATCTCTAAAATATTGGTTACAAAGTTTTTCAATTCAAATTACATTATCTAAATTGTTTATTTCAATCTCTTAATCATAAAACAATTTAGCACTCATTTTGTTATGCCCCCGGAGGATCTCCGATTCCGTGGTTACAAGTACGCCAGACGTCCGAAAGATGCGCCGGAAAAAGACCGGGCTGAACCATCCGGTTCAGCCCGCAACTAAGCAATTAATGGAGGAGGGCTGAACCGCACTTGGTTCAGCCCTATGGGGGCCGGCCGGCCCCCTTGTGGAGTGGGGACTCTTAAATACCCCACTCCACCTCTTTTGGAGTCATGCTATTATCTTTTCAAGGTATTTTCTTCATCTTCTTGCAAAACCCTAGCCGTCTTCCTTTTGTTCTTCTTTCTCTTCGTAGAAAACCTAGCGGTAGCATAGCATTTGGTATCAGAGCGTCCTTCCTGCGACCATGGTGACACGCACGGAGGCGGAGATGGCGCGTTTGGCGGCCATCGAGGAGAACTACGCCGCTTTGACCGATTCGGTGGCGGCCTTTGAGGAAGGAGTGAAGACTTCGCAACAACATCTGGAAGAGCGCATCGATGCGAGGATGGAGGAGTTGAAATCCCTCCTCTTGCAAAATCTGAAAGGGAAAGCAGTTAACGGCGAGGGCTCCGACGCCGAGACCGCGAGTGCTCCTCGCGAGGGGATCAACGGGGCGGGGAACAGTGCGGGAGACCAAAACCGCGGTTCCGGATCGGGATCGGGCGCGGGAGAAGCGGGCGACGCCGCAAGGGGGAGCGGCATACCGAGCCGGGCATGCGGCCTTCCGAGCGGGCCGCCCGAGTCCTGGGGCCATTTCGGCGGCCTCGCCGGAGGTCGGGGAGGGGCGGAGCCACCCCGGACGGGCCCCAATCGAGCGGCGGAAGCAGGGAACTGGCCCTGGGGTTTCGGCGGGGGCGCGCAGGGCTCCTGGGGGGCCGATCCTTCTCCACAGGTGCTGGGGGCGCCGATGCGGCAAGGAGGAGGTACCGGGCAAGGGACAGCGGCGCCGTTTGTGTCCGGACAGCAGCCAGGACTGCCGTGGAGGCCACAACACCAAGGATTTGGACTTTTTCGTCCTACCGGGGCAAACGCGGTCCCACTTGGGGGCACAACGGGATTTTTTCCTCACCAACCAGCGAACGCTCCTAACGGGGGGTATGGACCGGCTCATATGGGGCCGATGGGTCAAGATGGAGGCGGCTTGGGAGGGGCTTTCCAGCGGGGACCGGCCAACATGGGGCCGATGGGCCAAGATGGAGGCGGTTTGGGAGGGGCCTTCCAGCGACCGTACATGCAACCCAAACTGACAAGAATGAACTTCCCGAAGTTCCGCGGAGGCGACGCAATCGAGTGGATCCAAAAGGCCGAGCTATTTTTTAGATATCAGGAGGTGCCTGAGGCTCAATGGGTACAGTTGGCGGCTTTCCACTTGGAGGAGGACGCGTACCAGTGGACACAGTGGTTTCTGCGGGGGCGCACCTACGCTCCCTGGGACGAGTTCATTGAGGCCTTCTCAGCTAGATTCGGGCCCTTAGAGTATGAAGACGTGGAGGCTTGCCTCCAAAAACTTCGCCAACGGGGCACAGTCACGGAATACCGGACGGAGTTCGAGAAATTGGCCAACCGGGTCAATTGGGGCGAACAGACGATGCTGAGCTGCTTCATCTCAGGCCTGAAGGAGCACCTGCGTGACGAGGTCCACGCGTACATGCCGCGCAGTCTGAGTCATGCTATAAGCATCGCTCGGATATAGGAGGAACGTTACAACAGGCAGCGGGCCCGGACAGCGGTTAAGCCACCCGCGGCTCCTACAGCGGGACGGAGGGAGCCACCTCCCACCATTCGGCCCACAGTTACGAAATTGACCTGGCCAGAGATGCAGGCGCGAAGGGAGAAGGGCCTGTGCTTCAATTGTGATGAGAAGTACACACGGGGTCACACTTGCCAGAAGATTCAGGTCTTCATGCTGAGGGAAGAAGAGGAGGAGGAGGAGGAACCGCTAGAGGGTGTCGATCTGGAGGCACTCGATCTGACGGAGTTTGGGGTCTCTATACAGGCCATGGAGGGGGGATCCGCTCCCGTGACCCTCAGGTTCTCAGGGTTGATCGGCAAGGAACGGGTCACTATACTGGTAGATAGTGGGAGTACCCACAATTTTATCAACCCGTCGGTGGCTTCGAAGGTGGGACTGGCGATCGATACTGACGCGGCTTTTCAGGTCATGGTCGCGGATGGCAGCAAACTGAGGTGCGAGGGGGTCATGAAAGGGGTGGAGATCAGGATGCAGAGCTACGTGTGCCACACAGACTTGTATTTACTGCCGATCAGGGGCTTGGACATGGTACTGGGGGTTCAGTGGCTGCGGCAGCTGCAGCGGGTGACTACGGATTGGGTGCAACTTACCATGGAGTTTTCGCAGTTAGGGAAGGAGTATTGCCTACGGGGGATTCGTTCTTCACCCCTGAAGGAGATATCGCTGAGGAGCTTGCAGCGACTGGAGGGTCAGGGTTCACCCATGACTATGCTGGTGGGGGTGGAGACATCAGAGACAGACCCCCCGCCCATTCCGCGGGAGATTCGGGCGCTCCTGGCCCAATACGAGGATGTGTTCCAGGAGCCTTGTGGCCTACCACCGGCCAGGTCCAGGGAACATGGTATCCAGTTGAAGGAGGGGGCGGCGCCCCCGAATGTCAGGCCTTATCGGTATCCGTATATTCAGAAGGCAGAGATCGAACGAAGTGTGAAGGAGATGCTAGCAGCGGGCATTATACGGGCGAGTACCAGTGCCTTCTCCTCGCCTATCATACTGGTGAAGAAGAAGGACGGGTCATGGCGGTTCTGCGTGGACTATCGCAATCTGAACGAGTCCACAATCAAGGATAAGTTTCCTATTCCAATGATAGAGGAGCTTCTGGACGAGCTTCATGGAGCATGTCTTTTCACCAAACTGGATTTACGGTCGGGTTACCACCAGATACGGATGAAGTCCGAGGATATTCACAAGACGGCGTTTCGCACGCACGATGGGCACTACGAGTTCTTGGTGATGCCTTTCGGCCTCTCCAACGCCCCATCCACCTTCCAGGCGGTTATGAACGAGACCTTCCGGCCACTCCTTCGACAGTCGGTTCTCGTATTCTTCGATGATATTCTGATCTACAGCCGCAGTTGGGCGGAGCATCTGGAGCATGTGGCCGAGGTTCTATCTATTCTTCGACGGCATCAGTTCTACGCCAAGCAGTCGAAGTGTTCGTTTGGACAACCGGAGGTGGAATACTTGGGTCACCTAGTTTCGGTGCAGGGGGTGCGCGCTGACCCCCGGAAGATAGAGAGCATGGTTACCTGGCCACGGCCTACTTCGGTGCGGGCACTCAGAGGCTTCCTGGGCCTCACGGGATATTATCGGCGGTTTGTAAGGGACTATGGGAAACTGGCCCGACCCCTGACCCAGCTCCTGCATAAGGAATCCTTCACCTGGCATGAGGAGGCAGAGCAGGCTTTCTCCGCTCTCAAGGCGGCCATGACGACTACACCGGTGTTAACTTTGCCCGACTTCAGCAAGGAGTTTGTTTTGGAGACAGACGCTTCGGGGGTGGGGATTGGAGCAGTGCTGATGCAGGAGGGGAGGCCGCTGGCTTACTGTAGCAAGGCCTTGGCCCCTCGGACGTTGGGACTTTCCACCTACGAGAAGGAAATGCTGGCGATCCTTCATGCGGTGACTCTGTGGCGACCTTATTTGCTGGGCCATCACTTCAAGGTTCGCACGGATCATCAGAGCTTGAAACACTTCTTGGAACAACGATTGGCTTCCCCGCTACAACAGAAGTGGCTGACTAGGCTGCTGGGATACGACTATGAGATTTTGTACAAACAGGGGAAGGAAAACGTTGTTGCCGATGCTTTATCCCGGCTACCAGAGAGCACGGTCCTTCAGATCTCGGGACCGTTGATCGAGTCTCTGGATGACATACAGGCCGATATAGCAGCGGATCCGGAGTTTGGCCCGATCTTGGAGGCTTTACGGCAAGGCCAACCGACGCCACTCGGCTACCAACTGGTGGGGGGACACTTATACTATCAGGGCAGGGTGGTGATTCCGGCTACGTCCGCTTGGAAGGAAGTCATGCTACAGGAGTTCCATTCATCTCCGACCGGAGGACATGCCGGCGTGCTTCGCACCTTACAGCGCCTTCGGGCCAATGTCTACTGGAGGGGGCTTCGCAAGGACGCCCAGAGGTTCGTGCAACAGTGCGGGACCTGCCAGCGTCAGAAGTACGAGACCACATCGCCAGCAGGGCTGCTTACCCCGTTGGAGATCCCGCAGCATGTGTGGGAGACAGTTTCTATGGATTTCATTGAGGGCTTGCCACGATCGCAGGGCAAATCGGTGATTTTGGTGGTTGTGGATAAGCTCTCCAAGTATATGGGCATTTCTTAGCTCTCAGTCATCCGTACTCCGCCGAGACGGTTGCTGAGCTCTTTGCCCGAGAGGTGGTTCGCTTACATGGTGTTCCTCGTTCGATTATCTCCGACCGCGATCCCGTTTTCATCAGCAACTTTTGGCAGGAGCTTTTCCGATTACAGGGCACTCGGCTTCGCATGAGTACGGCGAATCACCCACAGACCGATGGGCAGACGGAGGTCTTGAACAGAGGGGTAGAGACTTACCTCCGTTGTTTTGTCACTGATGAGCCACGTTCTTGGACTCGTTGGCTCCATTGGGCGGAGTATTGCTATAATACTTCGTTCCACACAGCTAGCCGCATTACTCCTTTTGAAATTGTTTATGGGAGGCCGCCACCATCCCTACGCTCTTATGAGCCAGGCAGTACAGCTCTTCCGGCGGTGGACCGGGCTTTGCGCGATCGAGATCAGACATTAGCTATCCTGCGGGATAATCTTCTCTCCGCCCAAACCCGAATGAAGGTGCAAGCAGACAAACATCGGACTGAACGGGAGTTCCAAGTCGGGGATGAGGTTTTTCTTCGTCTTCAGCCGTACAGACAGCTCTCCGTTGCCCGGCGGGCCAACCAGAAGCTAGCTCCACGGTATTATGGGCCCTTTCCCATTACTCACAGGGTGGGGCCGGTTGCCTATACCTTGGCTCTGCCGGAGGGGTCTCGCATCCATCCTACATTTCATGTCTCTCTTCTGAAGAAGAAGTTGGGGGCCACAGTTACTGTTACTCCTTTTTTGCCCGCGGCCACGACTACCGGCGAGTTGCGTCCTATTCCGGAGGACATCCTGCTATCCAGATGGAAGAAACGAGGCACCGAATATCGCCCCGAGGTGCTGATTAAATGGAAAGACCTCTCAGAGGCTCATAATTCTTGGGTTGACTTCTTGGAGTTCCGTGAGCACTTTCCAGACTTCCAGCTGGAGGACAAGCTGCTTCTTGATGGGGAGGGGAATGTTATGCCCCCGGAGGATCTCCGATTCCGTGGTTACAAGTACGCCAGACGTCCGAAAGATGCGCCGGAAAAAGACCGGGCTGAACCATCCGGTTCAGCCCGCAACTAAGCAATTAATGGAGGAGGGCTGAACCGCACTTGGTTCAGCCCTATGGGGGCCGGCCGGCCCCCTTGTGGAGTGGGGACTCTTAAATACCCCACTCCACCTCTTTTGGAGTCATGCTATTATCTTTTCAAGGTATTTTCTTCATCTTCTTGCAAAACCCTAGCCGTCTTCCTTTTGTTCTTCTTTCTCTTCGTAGAAAACCTAGCGGTAGCATAGCACATTTCTAAACTTGAAAATTATGATATTCTCACAAATTAGCTAAATTATCATTTTGCCTTTCTCATATTATAAAACAATTTAGTAATTTTCATAAAATTATAAGAAAGAAATTTTTATTCCCTTACTCACCCCCCCCCCTCTAAGGGCGCCGTAAGATCCAACACCACTCAACTTCTTCCTCGCATCTTTGGGTGTGTTTGCTTTATTTATGTGCATCCTAAGACCAAACTTGATTCTCGTGCTCTCAAATGTGTTTTTATTGGGTACTCGCCTACCCAGAAAGGGTATAAATGCTTTCATCTGTAGAAAAACAAGGGGTGCCGAGAAGAGAGATTCGAACGAAAAACAAAGAGAAAAAACACAGAGAACACACAAATTTAAAAGGTTCACCCAAAACCGGGATACGCCCCCTATCCCGCCTCCGCTTCACCTTCTTGTATTCACCAATAGAGATTACAAAACACACAAGGTTACAAGGATCAAAACTGATCCTACCTCGCACCCCTCTTTTGGACAAGAAACGGAGGAACCACCGCCGGAAACGCCTCTCCACGAATCACCTCGAAGACGCCTCCAAAATCCTCAGCCGAAAACCGCTGAGAAGAACCTTAACCCTAGATTCGGGTTACACGCCTTTAAATAGGCCACGGAACCGAAACCCGGATATCCGCACACCCGGATATCCCAAACCGAAATTTGGCTCGGGGCGTTGCCCCCGAACCCCCACCCGCTGATCGGCCAGCGGGACCGCCGCCGGGGGCTCGCCACCCCCGGACCTGGTTACTTCAATCATCGGAGAGAGTCACGCTCCGACGTCTCTAAGCTCACGTGGGCTAACCCGGTGTGAGAAACAAGAGAGCTGGAAGTGTTCCCCAACTCCAACATCATCCTCCTTCCAAACGGACATTTGTTACTATGGATGTCACCTTTCGGGAGTCCGAGTCATACTACGAGTCCTCCCTTCAAGGGGAGCCTCCGATGGAAGTGAGTCCTCTTCTTTCCACTCTCCCGCTACCTATTCTTCCTTCCTATCAGCCCTCTAACGTTACTCCTCTTATACCATCACCGCCTACTTCTTCTATTCCGCTATCTTCGCCTTCTACGACTCATCTACTTTTACCACCTGCTTCTTCTTCTATTCTGTTATCCGCTCCTCGCCTTCAGGTGTACACTCGACGGAACAGGTGGTCGGTTCCCTTGCTCAGCTTACCGGCTCCTTCACCAGATCCGTCGCCAGGGACTCAAGGTAATCATATCTCCACCCAACATCTGATGTCTAATTTTGTGCCATATGCTTCACTAACTCCCTTACATAAAACTTGTCTCCTCTCTATCCTCCATCTCTATTCCCTCAACCTGGCAGGAAGCTATTAAGCATCCAAAGTGGCAAGATGCCATGCGTGAGGAGATGCTGGCCCTCGAAAAGAATCACACATGGGATTCAGCTTCTCTCCCTCCTGGAAAGACTATTGTCGGATGTAAGTGGGTGTTCTCAGCTAAGCAAAACCCTCAAGGGCTTATTGAGAGATACAAGGCTCGATTAGTGGCTAGAGGTTATACTCAAACCATGGGGATTGACTATCAAGAAACCTTTGCGTCTGTGGCAAAGATGAATTCTATAGGTGTTCTACTCTCGTGCGTTGTCTGCCAAGGGTGACCCTATCCCAGTTGGATGTAAAGAATGCCTTCCTTCATGGGGAGTTGAAGGAAGAAGTATACATGTCCTTACCACCGAGTTTTACCCCAAGAGGTTTTGAAGGAAAGGTGTGTAGGCTTAAAAAAGTCTTGTATGGCCTAAAGCAGTCACCCCGGGCCTGGTTTGGAAGATTCCGTAAGGCTATGGTGACCTTTGGATATTTGCAAAGCAATGCGGATCATACTCTATTTGTAAAGCACATGCATGGTAAAGTCACTGCCCTCATTGTCTACGTTGATGATATCGTTATCACAGGCGATGACACAATAGAGATTGCAAAGCTTAAACTAAGACTGACTGAGGAATTTGATGTAAAAGATCTTGGAAATCTCTGATACTTCTTAGGGATTGAAGTTACCTGCTATAAGCATGGGATATTCAAATCCCAAAGGAAGTATACCTTGGATTTGCTTCAGTCATCTGGGATGAGTGGGTGTCGACCTGCTGACACTCCAATCGAAGCCAACCACCGACTGGGGAGAGATGATGGCGATGGCGTGGCTGACATTGCTGGATTTCAGCGATTTGTTGGACGTCTTATTTATTTAGCTCATACACGTTCTGACATCACTTATGTTGCCGATGTCATTAGTCGGTTCATGCATTCACCAAAGACCCGTCATCTGGAGGTAGCTCATAGGATTCTTCGCTATCTCAAATACTCACCTGGGAAGGGTATCCTATTCTCACCAAGCAAAGAATTAACTGTCGAAGTTTATACCGATGTTGACTGGGCAGGGTCTGCTGATGACCGGAGATCTACCTCAGGATATTGCTCTCTAGTTGGAGGTAACTTGGTAACCTGGCGAAGTAAAAAACAACATGTTGCTGCCAAATCGAGTGTTGAAGCTGAATTGCGATCAATGACACGTGGAATTTGCGAAGGATTATGGATTCGGTCTCTCCTGAATGATCTTGGACTGAGAAACAATGATCCAATGAGACTTTACTGCAACAACAAGGACGCTATCAGTATTGCTCACAACCCGGTCCAACACGATCGCACAAAGCACGTAGAGGTTGATCGTCACTTCATCAAAGAGAACATAGAAAGAGGAGTTGTGAGCATACCATTTGTCTCATCCGATCAACAACTTGCGGATGTGCTCACCAAAGGATTAGGCCTACGAGTTTTTGAAGGACTTATATAGTTATATGCAAGTTGGGCATGAAAGACATCACACGCCCAACTTGAGGGGGAGTGTTAGATTTACCTGTTTCTGTTTCCCATATTTTCTGTATTTACAATATTACTCGTGTTGTTGCTCTCTCCTATATATATATGAGAGAGCCCCTCTTTCAAGAAAATCATCTTTTTATTTTACTCAACACATATATATACATATATACATGTATATACACATATATGTATATATACATATACATGTATATATACATTTACACATTTACATGTATATATACATATATGTGTATATACATGTATATACACATATGTATATATACACATATCTATATATATAGATATTATGTTGTGGTCTAGGTGGCGAGGATTCACAGTAAAAAGAACTGGAACCTCTCGGTCCAGAGGGAGGCGCGCCTGATGTTACCGCCGCCGCTCGATCTCCCTCTCTCTATGATGCCTACTGCCTACTCCACAGATATCACATTTCAAGCCTTCATCATCCTACCCACATCCCGAGCCTCCAACCGCCTACCCCCTCCATAGCTTCCAGCAACATGCATGTGACCCCACTGCAGTCGAGCCCCCACCTCTCATATTCCACCCCCATCCAACCACTTCATCCACCTACCACGCCTCCAAATAATCACTTCATAGCCTCCCAGTACTTCTCTAACAACCATCACAGTCCTCCACGGCCATCAAATCTTCTCCTCCATTGTCGATGTTGATTGCTCGATGAGTTTGCATTTAGCTTCATCTTCATTAACATTTGCACAAGTACTTCCATTTATGGCTAATGTAATAATTGGTTCTAATGTAATCTGACTCTTGAACTTTCAGTAGACATGCATTTCTTATTCCCCCGCGTGATTTTAAATTTTTGTTCACTCATAATTTAATTTGCAACCGTCATCTGGTTTTCTAATTCGAATGTTTGTGATTAATTTCGATCAAATGTGCGAGATTTAAATTTTTATTTTTAATTACTTGCGTGTAGAAAATATTTTGCATGGTGAATCATGGGCATCGCATTAGGGTTTAGGATTAGCAATCATTAGTTCATCGGATTGCATGTGTGCATTTATTCACATCTTTAGTTCAGTTGGGCGATAGTTCTATTGGCATTTGTCGTATGATTGCTTACATTCATTTAGGGCATCGCGTGTCCGATCACTTGTAGATTCATCTTACGTCAACATGAACTCAAAGAAAAATTACTTTCATGTATCCTTTCACATAGAAACAAGTGTACAAATTTACTAAAATCATCAAGAATTATTTCACACTTTTAGTGTACATTTTTTAGTTGGATAATCAAATCGTTAAGAAGCATAGTAAATATGAGCATAGCAATGTCATTCTAAGCACAATAACGTCAACGAAAAGGCAACAAATCTATCTATAAGTGATTGGACATTTATACAAGTATCATGGCCACTATTAGTCACTATCAATAAAATGATTGGATATAGATAGAGTCTATCAGTATTAAGTTTGTCAAGATTGAGGACCAATTTGCTAACATCTTTAAACTTGCTAACATCTTTAAACTTGCTGACATCATTACAAAGTATATCACTGGAACCAAGATTAGAAGTATAAAAAACAAGCTTGGTGGCGCTAACATCATAACTCTTTCACTGCTACAACTTGAGGGGGAGTGGAGAAGGCCACTAGAACTGACGAGCCACCTAGTGGTTAGCTAGGGTTTCACCCCTCTTCAACACTGCGGAATTCATCAGGTATAACAAACTTCTTTTAAAATGAACAAATAAAAGGCTGTCTTTGATGGGTTTCGTGTTTGATTTGAAAGGCATGTCATTCCTCCAGGCTTTCATGGGCTGGAATTTGGTGCATTCAAATATGGATATTAGTTGAATGGCAAGCTTAGTACATGGAGTTCAGAAACTTGCATAGATTTTCTCTTCTTCTTTATTTTTTCTAGAATGAGTCCTTAACCTCGTACTTGTATTGGAATTTTCCTTGCAATAAAATGACAAGGGTTTGCCTAACTTCACATCTATATAGACGGGATAAAATTAAAAAAGGGGTCTCAACAGTGGACCCTTGGTTTCTTTAGCTAGATTTCTGGCCCGAATGATTTAATCATAGGCAATATATGGACTGAAGTTCATTGCAAATGAATTGATTATCCTATTGAAATGCCTACAAGACAAACTGAGAAGAATTATACTTCTTATCTCCTAAACTATAACGATCAGGTTTCAAAAAATCCCGCCTTCGAAGACAATTCCTAGTAAAAGCAAAAAAAATCAACTAAAAAACAAGTATGTTTCATATAATAGGAATTGTTGAATCTGCGGCAATTACTATTGTCCAAAGCTGCGTATGTCAAAGAAGAAGAAATTGAGATAATTCTATGCGCTAATGAAAAAAAAATCAGAATACTCAATTTTGCATTGAAGATGTAAATTCAAAGAGCACCTGAGATGGAAGGAGCAAAAAGATTTAAAATTTTAATTTTAACCTTATTAAAATGGCCAGAATTCAAATTTGAAATAAAATATGGATGAAACTTAAAACCAACTAACATAGGAAGTCATTGTGAAGTCATGCTTGCCTCAGAGGACCGCAGGGCTTCTGGCTGTTCATGTTCTGATTCATCCAGAATATCATAGAATTCATCTGCAGCATCATTCAGTTGAACGAAGGATCCACTCATGGTTGTTGGTATGGAAGGAGATTGAACAGTCACTCCTGTAATCCCTCCACTGTGGCTATTTCCAACTCCAGGCTGCATTTCCGCCTTAATTTCCTCTTGTTCAGTATGCGGTGCAGACATAAGCCTTCTAAGTTCACCTGATAAGAAATCAGAGCATGGCCGATTTCCAAGTTTTGCTCGAAATAACTCCCTCAAAGCTGCAATATTTCGATGAATTACCCTAATCAGCTGTGCAATCTTAAAAATTTACACAGATGGAAGGAGGGAATCATTGTTCCAGGGCTGTGACATCACCTGCAATTCTTCCAAGCATCCGAATTGTAATGCTTTTTGCAGAAGAGGTGAATAGATAAGACTTCCAAAACTTCCAATCAATTGCAAGCATGTGCTTCACAACCGATTGCTTTCCTCGATTTACAGGTGATATAACATACCCTCCGCCTATAGGAATAGTAGAAATTGGCATAATTACATTAAACACGCATCCATATTATGAAGCAACAAGGCATCATAGCTTGACAAGAAGCATCCACAGTTGAATGCCGTACATTACTTTTAAGGCAGGCTCGAACATAACCTCTTCGAGGTCGACAATTTTGGTGGAACACAGAGTGGTACAGAATAACTGAAACAATAAAATTCATGTATTACTACATATAATAAGCCTCGCAAGTAGATAATTTATTACTTGCATGTACATCATTAATCATAAGACAAATGGCAGAAAGAATTTTTCAAATAGTTTACCATAAGTTCCATCATCTTCCCTCCTCCAATAACGCCTTAATAGCAGGTCCCTTCTTTTCATTCCCCTGGAGAGATGAAACAGAAGTTATCAAGGCAAACAAAAATAAAAGTAAATGATATTTTTCACTGGTGAGATGAAAACAGAATAAGTCAAATAAGATTTATATCTGACCAAGGCAACCAATCTCTCTTTAGTTTTTTGTGAATAATATCATTATGCCCATCTACATGCTCAACAACACTGCCTTCAGAAAAGCAGAAGTCCCATCTGCAAAAAGAAAGTTTTATTGGAACAAGGGCATTTTGTTACGCAAATAAGAAAAATTACGAACAAAAATGAATGTCACCTCTCCCTCTAACTCCAAATTACTGTAGATAACTCAGAATGTCAATAAAAATCTAGGTAAAATACCCAAACTGTCACTTCCTTAAACTCAATTAAAAAAATATGGTATATTTCTTACAGTATTCAAGAGGACCCCATCTACTTTCAATGCTGACTATAGGACAAGCAGAAGAGTAGGAAAGAATAAATTAGTGCACACAGAAGCATTCTTACTCTGATCTTGATGGACCAAGAGATATAACTGTCTGGAAAATAGCCTCAGATGGTGCATCAACAACACCTACTGCCATTATAGCTGGATGATCATCCCAATACTAAGCGGAAGAGCATATTCAGTACTGATCATGCACTTCAAGAAATGTTTCTTGCTGTAATCAAATTAAAATGATACCTTCTCATAAAAGTTGCCATCCTTAGCCTCCTTAAAAAGCCGTAAACCTAAATAAGAAGTGTATAAATCATATAGGAACTTGAATAAATTATCGTAACCAAAAATTGAAAATGTAGTACCATTGTTACATCCGAATATAGTCCATGGAGAAGGTGCAATAACATCAGAAGTCATTAAATCTGAGTGGATGGAAGAAAAGACAGACCAATCTAGCAGCAAGATTATAGTAATGATTTTAGTTTACAAAACAATAAATAAAATGATTCAAAAGAAAAATACATCAGTAAGCCTGAAAATTGCAAACTTAAGTATTGCTTTAGTACTACTGTTTGAGATCAAAATCTTTAACTGCAAGAATAATTGCTTCTGAAACATGAAAAATGAACCACAAAAGCGAGTGCACTCACACGTACACAAATATAAAACATGCATGCAAGCATAAATAAATGCACAAACTGCACAATGATCTAACAAATAATAATTGAAAGTCAAACACAAATAGACCTACTAAAAAATCATTCGTAAGATGCTCAAAATGTAACTACACTCAAAAATCGTTATTTCTGATTAATGGGATAGATAAGATAATTATGGAATTTACTCTCTAAAAGGGGGGCAGCCCGGTGCACAAGGCATCCCCACGGAGCGAGGGTCCGGGGAAGGGTCCCACCACTAGGGTGAAATGTAGGCAAACCTTACCTTGCATTTTTGCAAGAGGCTGCTTCCAGGACTTGAACCCGTGACCTCAAGATCACACGGCTGGACTTTACTCTCTATTATGAGAAAAATTGAAATTATTATCCAAATTATTTTTTTGGAATATTCATCTATAAATAAATTTAGTAGTGCAAGAAGGTCGGATGACTCCGTTATTAAATTGGGTGACCAAGATATTTTCCGCAGTGAGTGCTTTAAATATCTGGGATCGATAATTCAAAAAGATGGAGGTGTAGTAGATAAAGATGTGATACATAGAATCCAAGCAGGTTGGTCGAAGTGGAGAGGCGTGTATGGGATCTTATGTGATTGTAAAGTACCATTAAAACTTAAAGGCAAGTTTTACCGTACTGCAATTAGGCCAGCAATGCTCTACGGTTCTGAGTGTTGGGCAGTGAATGGTGTACATGAGCAAAAAATGGGAGTTGCGAAGATGAGAATGCTTAGGTGGATGTGTGGTCACATGAGACTGGATAAAATTAGGAATGAATGTATCAGGGATAAGACAGGAGTGACGCCAATTGTAGAGAAGATGCAAGAAGCTCGTTTAAGATGGTTCGGACATGTACATAGGAGACCATTAGAGGCTCTGTTAGGCGTTGTGAGAGTTTAGTTACTAGATATGTTAAACGGGGGAGGGGTAGACCAAAAAAGACTTGGAATGAAACTATAAGGAAAGATATGATGTACTTAGGCATTAGTGAGGCTATGATTAAAGATAGGGCGCAATGGCGACAAAGGATCCATATAGTTGACCCCACTATGGTGGGATAAAGGCTTGAGTGTTGTTGTATTCATCTATAAATAGGACTAAAAGGAAAAGCCCTAGAATTCTCTATTTTAGTGGCCTCTTAAAGGAGGTTAGATTCATGAGATCAAGGATCATGTGAAGAACCATATTAGAGAGAGATCAATTAGATGCGAAGGTAGGGATTATTAGTTGAAGAACAATTCTCCCCAAGTTTTATTGATGTTATGGTTCTTAGTTTATATTGATGGAGATTGATTACGCATCAGTTCAGATATTTGTGAGATTGAAATTTATGGATAGTCAAATGAAAGATTGGAGACCGTGATCGCGACCGGCTCAATTTTTCATATTTTTACGTATTTTTCTTTTATTTTTCCGAGTTATATTTGAGGGTTAGATTAAATTATTCATTGAGCGATTGTGGCTATTGAATGCATTTAACATAATCTCCCCTTTATATCATGCTAGCAGCCGACTTCTAGAGGTATTGAGGATTTAGGCTTTCCCAGAGGAGAAATCCACTCGATATGCGGCTTAGTGTGATACTGAGCCTCACACGTAGTGCAAAGCTACTAGGTCCCGCCTCCGAGGGTGTCGACGCCCACGTCCTCCTCCCTCTACTACCCTTACGACCTCTGAAGATCCTCCTCGGTCCTCCAGCAGCGTCATCGAGGTAGCCAATTGTCGTCACCTTCGACAGATCTCCTGTCAACCGCCGCCGCCACCACCATCCCTAGCCTCCAGCGCCCCCGCCTCTGCCTCGCATTAGATCCCACGCAGTAGCCTTCCACCCCTTCTGCATTCGCCGCCTCCCTTACTAGCACCAATTGAACCCCCCCTGCAACAACAACCAACCATTTTCCCCCTCTTCCTTGCAACGACCAGCCATCCCACACCCTCCATTCTTGGTCGAATCTCCTCCCTACCTTCCCCCTTACCTCCACCTCAAAATTCAGGCCTTCAGTCCCTGTCCAGCCATGAAACAACCACCCTCCCTCCTCCGGTAGCTAGACGGCCGACAACCCTTTACTTGGTGAGTTCCGCACTTATTTTTCAAATTTTGCATTGTACGGATGCACTCTTTATTGCTAGTAATATTTGACTCTCATTAGTTCTCTCTAGGCTCTTTATTTAGGCTCTTTATTGCTAGTAATATTTGACTCTCATTAATTTTCTCTAGGCTCTTTATTTAGGCGTGTATTATTTATTCAACATGCATTCTAATTTCAATGCACTCTCATTTAGTGGCAATTATCTGCTTACTTAAATTGCGATATTTGTGGTCAATTGTGACGTCTGCGTGAGTTTTTAAATTAATATTGTTTAATTAATAGTGCGTTGAAATCACTGTATGATTGAATCACTCATGAGCATCGCATTAGTGTTTAGGATTAGTCATCATAAGATCATCGGATTGTGTGAATGCCTTCATTTGCATCTTCATTTTAGGGTTTGTCGTAGGTCATTGTATTCATCGCATGCTTGCTTGCATTGCATTTAGGGTTAGGGTATTCGCGCATCTGTCAACTGTAGATTCGTTTTGCGTCATATATCCATAGGATTGTTGAGGTTTTATTTGTGAGTAGTAACATTAAGGTGATAAGCTTTTGTGTAGATCTTAGTATTCGATGATTCAAATGTCTTTTGATTCCTTAGAACAAGTATAACATTTTGCAAGTCATCAATGTGAGTAGCGATTAAAGTAGAATTTATCATTGAAAAAACAAAATTCTGTGTAATTATGATGTCGACTTCTTCTATGATGATAAATTTGTAGTTAAATTTCTATGTTGGAATGTTGAATTAAAGCATGTGTTAGTCATTGACATATGGGAATAAGTGACTTATGATTACTATGGTGATGTTGAGAAAAACCTGGTAGGCATTAGGCAGTACTATTGCTTGAAAGAATCACACATACCATTGGAATTCATTCGGCTTCTTCCTCTACTTCGGCTCAACCTGCCACGTTATGCAAGACATGATAAGAATGCAGAAAATATTCCTAGCTGCAAATAAGCTAGCAGCATAAACAAGTTTGATGAACAATGAAACTTATATGCGTTAATTGCAAACAAGCTAGCAGCAGATACAATTTTGATGAAAAATAACACTTATATAAGTTATATCCATTAAAGTTTCCAAGTCAATGGAATTTCATGAAAATACGAACAATTGTGTGATTCAAAAGGATCCTCACCAAGAGAGAACGGCAAAAAAACAGTGGCTCATAGGTTCTTTAGCAGAATGGGGAACAACTCATTGAATCATTCTGTTACTCCAGAATGTGTAAAGGGAATCAGCCTGATTCTTCCATGCTCATTATCACAAATTTAATTATCTGGCTATTACATGAACTAGGTGATTGAAAATCACATAAATTTTAATTATCCAATATTATACAAGTAGTATAAATTGATAATCTATTCTGTGCATGCCATCTTAACAAAATACTATGTGAAGTTTTGACTGACAGTCTTAAAAAGTACAAATTTAACATAGTACTATTCAGCAGTTCAACTCAATTCTGAAATCATTGTCCAAATGATTGAGAAGTTCGTTACTTAATTTGGAAGATGCACCAGTCACATGAGTATGGATTGAACCCAAACAAGCAAAAGGTATTTATAAATTTTACAAGCATGTTAATAAATGAGCAATTTAAAGGAATGCACCACAAATAGTAAATGTTTGAAAAAATTAATAAATATCTGATGTGAGATGAAAGGAGAAATAAAGAACAAGAAAAAAAATCCCTAGCAGAGGAAACCATGGTTACTAAGCGACCTAAATGATTGCCATCGTCTTTTGGAGCAGGACTCGATGCTCTCTCCTTTAATGGGGCCTTCCTGAAGGTGAAGAACAATAACAAATCATATAGATGAGAAAAAAAAACAATAAATTATAATAAAACAATAAAAAATAAAGTTTAAAAAAAACCTTCATTGATGCTTCCATTAAGGCTCTTATCCACCTAGCTGCTTCTTCTGAGCTTCTAGCACCCAACTACCAAATGAGAGTAAGAAAAACAACACAGTATAATCGACAAAATCAATAATATGGGCAACAACAAGTAGTGAGTAAACAAATTCTACCGAAAAAAAAATCTTTCTCATAGATTTCACAACACCTTAAGCTGCTCGTTGTGATTAGAAGTGTTATATAATGTAAAAATGTAAAGAACCTGCAAAAAGTGCAGATGTTTATATCAGGAAAATAGAGAAAGGTTGGCAAACTGAAAATTATGCTGACCTACAAATTTAAGTTCAATAACTCATCATACATTTTTATTTATGTCCTCCCTCCCGTTATCTGTCACTCGTATACATGAATCAAGAAGGGCTCTTTGAATAGGATCCTGCAAGTACAAAAGACATACATGATTTTTTTTCATAGTTATTAGCCTATGCTAATTAGTACATTATGTAACTGACTAGAAAATCAGTAACAGTTTAGTTCGAATCAAATATGCAATGTAACAAAAAATGTATAATGAACATAAAACATACAGATAATTGAAACAAAAATAGAAAAAATTGCTGACACCTTTTGTTTGCTGATCTTGCAACGAAAACATCTCATAATAGCACCCATGTATAACATAACATTTCAAAAATAATAAAATTGTTCAATTTCATACAACATAAGACTAAATTTTTAGCCCATTGTGGATGTATCCTAGTCTTATAAAGGAGGAGTTCCACTGCCAAGCCCTAACTATTTCCTCAAAACAAAAGGAAATAAAATTTAGATAAGTGGGTTGATGAAAGAAAAAAATTGCATTAGAGGCTTGTAACACGAGAACAACAGGCCTTAAATTAAAAGAGAACCATAAGAAGAAAAGGAAGATTGTCAACTTTAGGAAGAGTTGTTTTCATGAATCCTTATGACTCTTTCAATGGAGACCCAACAACCGCACAGACGAACACATAGACTCTTCAATGGCGCGAGTGCGCACAAGCACACACACACAAACAAAAGGCAAAAGTTTAAGTTATATGTCAAGTCTCATCAAATCTCAAGATTCTTCAATGTCGGCCCAACAACAACACGGGCAGACACACACACAGACACGTAGATTCACATGCACACATGTTAAGACTCATCAAATTTTAAGACTCTTCAATGGCGGCCCGACAACCGCAAGTATGCATATGATAAGCATCATCACGAAACAACAAAAGCCTAAGCCTTAAGTTAAAACTCATCAAATCAATTTTCTTCAATGTTAAATAACTAACCTATTGCTATCAAAATTAGTATGATAGCTATGCAAAAGAGGGCAATTTATTTCTAATGACATCTTTGTACCCTCTATGAAATACCTGTTTGTGATTATAGATTTAAATTTGATTTTCATTCAGATTGTTATGAATATGAACACTAGAGATTTTGCTAGAAAAAAGAAATCTGAAACTTCATGTGGCTTAATCAAAGCAAGTCAAAATACAATTCCATAATCAGACCTAAGATAAATTTGAATGAATCCTTTGGGACCAACATGCAAAAAAAAAATTATTTCTTCTAAGCTGGCTAAAATGATTAAGACTATGTTTGTTAAAGTGTTTTAGCTCCATTTTTGGGGGAGAAAACACAACCAAAGATAGATGTGTTTCGTAAAACTCCATTATGAAACTCTGGTCCGGGAAGGCCCAAAACTCCATTTTAGCTAAAGATAATTATTACTTCTCAACTGGCTAAAATGATTAAGTTGCACGTAAAATCACAACATAATTCAAAACAAAGTACAAAAGTTCCCCACTGGAAACTCATTGCAGGAAAACATCACACTAAATGCATCATACACATGCAGCTCCATGGCATTGTGTGATGACTACTCAAAAATGAAATCATAACTATAATTTTCCATGACATTAGCATCATCAACTAACAATCAAGATAAGGCCTTTTAGCACTATGCATCGCCCAAATTATCCAGTTTGGCACTTTACACCCCGAAAGTTTAAAAATGGCACTTTGCACCCTGGGGTATAGTAATGAGGGGTGTTTTTATTCAGCTTCCTTCTCGGCGCCACCAAATCCTGAAATTCATTCCAGGAGTTCTCCAGCGAAAAATCAAATTACCCGGACCAAATTACCCCTGAATTTTAAGCCTAGGGTGCAAAGTGTCAAAATATATGTCAGTGGCGGGGTGTAAAGTGTCATATTTAAACTTTCGGGATGAAAGTGTCAAGCAGGGTAATTTGGGGGTGCATAGTGCCAAAAAAGCCTCAAGATAATCATTTATAAATAGCTTGAAATCTAAAACGGATTAAATAAACGGCATCTATCATGGGACAAAACGAGAGCTGAGATGAAAATTTTGTTCGATTCAATGGAAATTTCGCTGGAAAGGGGTGCAAGGGAAGTAGACTGGTTAAAAACAATCGAAAAACAGATCAAATTCTGAAAATAAGAAGGGATTCAATGATCTTTAACTCGATTTGTTTTTGCTTGAAGGTATCAATCGAGAGAAGTAAACACAACTAAGCGAAGCAAAGAAAAACTCGAAGAAAGAATGCTCTTCCACCTCTCTTTTTGACCTGGGCACAGATTTGTAGCAATTGAGAGCATTGTTTTCGAGAACGAAGTACCGCATCCTGGAGGACGGCATGCCAAGTCGATTGAATCGAACAAGGTAGAGCCAGCCCTCCATACTCCGATCATCCTGCGGCTTCGATAAGTCCATCTCAGATCCTCCCCTGAAATTCGTGCAAAGATGCAATCTCTCGCCCTGATTCCTCCCCACCCTTAGCTCCCCGGAGGCGCTCTCACTTCTGAACAGCATATGGGCCCTTTTGATAATCAAAACTAAGCCGGCGAAGAGAGAAGCGGCGGCGGCGATGGCGATGCAATTCTCTGATCTCAACGCGGAGAATCAACTGATGAGCAACATTTCTCTTCTTCTCCGACTCCGTTCTTCAGGCCTACCCCAGTTGGCAGTTGCCCCCTCTCTTTATAGTTCATATATATAATTAAGAGAGTTGATATTAGCACTCCAATTCACTTTATTCGCACCCCCAAAAAATTGTAAAAAACAAAATTATATTCGCAGTCCAATTCTCGTTAATCGCACCACATCTAATAACGTCATCTCCATCTTTCTCCTCTCGTTGCCTAAATCCTAGTTGTAGTTCTATCGGTCGCGTCGTCTTTCTCCCTCTTAGATTCACTTTCTTCAGAAAATAAGGAAATTATCCAGCGAAAAATCCCCAAGTAGTCAGTTTTCTTGTTAAAGGAAAGTTTGCATGTCAATTAACTTGTTTTGAAGTTAATTCTTCTATGCATGCCATTTAACTTATTTTCATGCTAGGTATTTAAATTGTTTTAGAGTCTTTAATATGTTTCTCTAGGCTTCTGGTGCTTAATAAATCAGCAAAGTGTTTCGCTTATTCAGGATGAGAGTGAGGTGCAAATATAACTTTGGAGTACAATAAAATTTATGGACTACGTATAGCGATGGACTGCCAGTTTCGGACTCCTAATATCAACTCTCAAAATTAATCGAGCGAGTTATAAGCAGTTCGATTTTGGCTATTCGCAGTTTTGTGATATCCGCATTAAACAAATATTCACAGGCAATTTAGTCGTTCCCACAGATTTTTTTGGTACTCTATAGTTTGGACTGGGATTATAATGTAGATTTCATGGGGGATTTCGGGGTATGAATAGCCATTTTAGAACTGCTTCTAACATCACTCAATTAATAAGGACTTTTGGCACTAAGCATCATCCAATTAGCAAGAAATTTTTGTGCTTCGGACATGTCGAGACACAAATTCTAAAGTTAATTTCGACATCTGAGATGAAATCGAAGAGATATCATTTTCGACATCTGAGATGACACCCGCAAGGACATCTCAGATGTCGGAAATGACATCGGAGATGTCAGCTCGAGTAATTGTTACAAACTTATGATAAGATAAGTGATATTACATGATCTCGTTATTGCGGAATCAACTTCAAATTCAATGCTCACAACCTCATGTTTTAATTCGACGGGACAAACTCCAAGTCCAAACTTATAATCGATTTGGTTTTCTCAGTTTACCGACCCTATAAACCGAAACCGAACCGAATAAACTCGGTTTTCAGCCCCCCCCCCCCCCCCCCCAAACCAAAACCGAATCGACCGGTTCGGTCTAAATTCGGTTCGATTTAGGTCGGTTTGGTCGGTTTCGGTTTTCTGTGCACACCCCTACCTGTGTTCGGGCTTCGGTCACAAAAATTTCTCTCAATTAGGAGGATTTTTGCACATTGAGCCCTAAATATTTAAATTTGGCACTTTGCACTCCCAAAAGCTTTAATATTGACATTTTACACCCTCCTAATTAAATATTTAGGGTGCAAAATATCAATATTAAAAATTTTGTGAGTATAAAGTGCCAAAATTAAATATTTAAGGTGCAATGTGCAAAACCTGATAATTAGAGGTTGCTTAGTGCTACAGTCTCAATAAATAATGAGATATTTTTATGTGCGTTCTCCCACCTAAGTTCACAGTGCTCGCGCGCATCAAATCGTTGGTTCCTGCAAAAACAACATGATTGATCGAAATACTGACAGTATTTTTAGAATACTGCAGTATTTCGCAAAAATAACTCCGCCGTAGGATATTAGATCGTACGGCTGCATTATTTCTCTCACGTAAAACTAGGTGAGAGAAACTCGTCTAATTTTTTTTCATAAATAATATAAGACTCCAAAAATTATTCTCTCTCCTCTCTCATAAATTATTGCCGCTCATTTATTAAACCTAATTTATGTCAGTTGTTGAAGTAAAGGGAAGCCATTAGACCAATCTAAGTGGATTAAATTATGTGAACATTTTCGGTACAAATTAAGAATTTGAGCCTGGCCACTAAGGAAGCGCCATTTGGCAGTCTGGATCCGCACAGATTAAAAAAGTTTTTTTAATTAAAAAAATTAAAAGAACATGACATTATTTTCATTTTGGCACTGCCGTAGCCGTCGTGAACGCGGTGGTTATGAACCATCGTTCGTGAGGGTCCGAACTCACCTAAGGAATTTTCATTCACCTATATGTTCAAAACTAGTTTTTTTTTCTTGGTGACGGTCATACATAAATTCTATAATTGTGACGTTTTTTGTCCAAACTCATCGGAGCAAAAACGCTGCGCCAAACAGAGCCTAAATCTCTCAGACCATCTGATATCTCCGCAACAGAAACTTAGGCTCTGTTCGTTTGGACAGAGTAAAAAAATTGAATATTGGAATCGGAGTCACTTTCAATTCCAAGGAATTACACATAATTTGATATGATTCCTCCAATAAGAACTTCTAGAAGGTACTACGAATGGAAAGAAACATTTGAGTTTCTAGAAGAGGTGAAGATCTTCATTCAAATGAGCATGTCATGCATGGGAGCTAGTTGCATTAGAAGACATCCCAAGGTACGTAAAACAATAATTGGGACTGCGGAGTTTATGTTTTCAAAGTACTTTGAGAATGCAGCAAAAAATATTGAAGTTGATTGGGATGCATAGGTTACGAGTAAGTCGAGATTTAGAGCGGAAATTGATTACGATATTTTCTATGAGGCAAAGGTGTGTATAGGTACTTGGAAGGGCCATGCAAAATTCTTTGTAGCATCGATGAATGATTTCAAATTAGTTTTGGCATGTACTTCTTAAGAATAGCGATCGTGATTATCATTGTCATGCCAAACTAGCACTACTCAATATATATTCTGGAGCACAGATTCCCGTGCATTGTTCCCCGGGTGGAAAGGGTCGTCGTCTGGTAGCATATCCAAGATGAATATTTGGCTACCTCTTAAAGGTGAATGTTAATACAAAAAAAAAGTGAAATGTGGTACTTCATATTATTACAAAAGTCTTTGGGGCGAATCATTATAATGCTAGTAGGGTTTCTGCAACAGTGCATCCTCTAAGGGAGGTGCATGGATCATGTGATCAAGCTATAGCGAGAATCAAAGACGTTAGCAATGAGATCATATAGGATGATTCCAATATTGGAGCTAGAGAAGTTGTGGAGATGACTCCATAAATTGTTGGGCTGGGACTAGGAGGATCAGACCTTTCACAGCATTGCACGGGGGGCATCAAGTGCTGCATGAAATGAAGCATGATAGTTCGTTGTAAATGTGTGTTAACCTCAAAAATAAGTACGCAAGTCCTTTGACAATGTTATATTGACTAGAAATCTAATGTACATATAACCATGTATTTACACAAGGAGTTACTAAATAGGTGAGGGACAATAAATAGTATTTTTATATTATTAACATATTTTCACATATATAATGTAGAACTAAGTCAATACACACTCATATTCCTTAGCATACATTATATATATCATGGGAGTAGAATTAGGTTTAAGCTTAGTAAAGTATAGGAACAATATTCTCACAACCTATATATTCAACCTAAATTTAATTAATTGTAGGTGAAAGGGGGCAAGATTTATATTAATTATACATGAGTTTAACTAAATTATATTAATTGTAGGGTGATGTATAACGACTGGTAGTGCGTGGTTTGGTCTAACCCGCTGTAATACAATATAAGAACATATACATTCATCTTAAAAGGAACTGTTTAATTGCATGAGATTCCCTGTGACAGTACACCTATTGTTCATCATTCATGTAATTTTTAGTCTCGTAAAATGCAAAATTTAATTAAAACTAAAATACATATTTTGTAAAGCAAATTAAAAGAACTACAAATTAAACGTGTTTATAAAATGTTGTAGTGAAGAAAGAGTAAAATTGGAAAGATAGAATGTTTCACCAAAGACCTTTATTTCATAAAATTTATCCCTTCTACATATTTAAAAATTAATGCGAAGCTCACTTTTTGTGTGCTTGTTGCTTTTTTAAGTGTCGCTCACGCCTGTGTCATCATTACCTTCATTTCTCTTAAGTTTTGTACTTAACAACAACAACACTCAAGCTTTTATCCCACCATAGTGGGGTCGGCTATATGGATCCTTTATCGTCATTGCGCCCTATCTTTAATAATAGTCTCACTAATGTCTAAGTACATCATATCTTTCCTTAGAGTTTCATTCCAAGTCTTTTTTGGTCTACCCCTCCCCCGTTTAACCTATCTAGTGACTAAACTCTCACAACACCTAACAGGTGCCTCTAATGGTCTCATATGTACATGTCTGAACCATCTTAAACGAGCTTTTTGCATCTTCTCTGCAATTGGCGTCACTCCTATCTTATCCCTGATACATTCATTCCTAATTTTATCTAGTCTCGTGTGACCACACATCCACCTAAGCATTCTCATCTCCGCAACTCCCATTTTTTGCTCGTGTGCACCATTCACTGCCCAACACTCAGAACCGTAGAGCATTGCTGGCCTAATTGCAGTACTGTAAAACTTGCCTTTAAGTTTTAATTATGGTACTCTACGATCACATAAGATCGCAGACGCGCCTCTCCACTTCGACCAACTTGCTTGGATTCTATGTATCACACACACTCTTAAGTTTTGCACTTGACGGAAAAAAATTCACAGGAACAACGAGCTGCACTGAGTGCACAACCCATGCACGACTACCTATATATATACTTATAATATAATATAGATGATTATAATCTCATAAGAACATATGTATTCATCTTAAAAGCAACTGATTATATTCACGAGGTTCTCCGTGACAGTACACTTATCGTTCGTCATTCTCATTATTAGTTTTGTCTCTCAAAATGCAACATTTAATAAAATTTGAAGGAATAAAGACACTTTTTAAAATAAAAAACACATAAATAAACATGTTTATACAAAGTTATAGTAAATAAAGGGTAAAAGTGGAAAGGTAGAATGTTTCACCAAAGAACACTATTATGTGAAACATTCGTCTTTCCGATTCTACCCCTTCCTAATTACATATTTTAAAAAAAAAAGTGAATCTCATATATTGATTTTTGTTATACTTTTCAATAAGTTTTGAGAAATACTTAGGTGTGTTCTCTCACCTAGTTCTAGGTGGGGGGTAAATACAGTCGTATGATCACAGATTCTTCGGCAGATCTGCTATCTAAGAATACTGACAGTATTTTTAATTTAGAAATACGACAGTATTTCGATCAATCATGGAGAACCAATGGCTTAGATGTGCTCCTCTCACCATGATCTTAAATGAGAGAAACCTACCTAAAATTTGTTCATATGTTTTGTGCTTGATGAAAAAATTTCACAGGAACGACGAGCGGCGTTGTACAACCCATACAAGACTACCTATGTATATATACTTATAATATAGCATGATGATTATAATCTCAACAACTATATGATTACATGCATGATTCCAAGGGGTATTGACTTTTCATAATAAAAAAAAGGGTAAGATTCAAATTAATAATTATGATTTATACAAATTCCTGCCACATGTTTGTATCTAACCAAATTAAATTGATTCAAAATTAAAAATTGTGAAGAGTAAATGCTTTCAGAGTGAGAGGTGGTCAAACCTTTGAAAATTAGGCAGGCAGGAGTATGGAGACTGGTAAGCAGCAAGGCCCAAGTAATGCCATCATTAAATGCATAAATATACATATTATATATATATATACATACATACATACATACGAGTGACAGGGCACATGGGCCCCCGTGCCGGCGGCGATATTCTGCAGGGGCGGCGATATTCGGCGGGGACGACGACATTCGGCGGGGGCGACATTCGACAGGGGTGGCACATTCGGCGGGGGCGACATTCAACAGGGGTGGAGACATTCGGTGGGGGCGACATTCGGCAGGGGCAGTGATTTTCAGCGGGGGCGAACAATATTTATATACGTATATATATAACTTAATTTAATTTTGTTCAGCAAAAATTATATGGTGTGATGATTGTCATATTTGCTTGACATAGTGGAACTTGGGTTCAATTCTCACCATTGACAATTTTTGTGAGATTAAAAAATATGTCATATGACCCTCTTTTTTCAATAAATTTAGGGGCAAAATCGTAATTTCATGTTGTAGAGTGTTCTACACCTTCATAGTTTTATGGCCCAAGTAATGCCATCATTAAATGCATATATATACATATTCTATATATATACATTCATACATACGAGTGACAGGGCACAGGGGCCCCGTGCGGGCGGCGACATTCTGCGGAGGCGGCGATATTCGGTGGGGACGACGACATTCGACGGGGGTGATATTCAACAGGGGCAGCGACATTCGGCGGGGGAGACATTCGACAGGGGCGGAGACATTCGGTGGGGGCGACATTCGGCAGGGGCGGTGATTTTCAGCGGGGGCGATCTATATCTATATACGTATATATAAAACTTAAATTAATTTTGTTCAACAAAAATAATATGGTGTGATGGTTGTCATCTTTACTTAACATAGTAGAAACCTGAGTTCAATTCTCACCATTAATAATTTTTGTGACATTAAAAATTGGGTCATATGACCCTCTTTTTCAATAAATTTAGGGGTAAATCGTAATTTCATGCTGTAGAGTACTCTACACCTTCATAGTTTTAGGTCACCACCTAAGTGGAGAGAGAGGGAGCGATTTCACCCGACGGCTGATGAAATATCTTGTCAGATTCGACGGCTGATGAAATATCTTCTGCATGCTGATTATAAAGTGCGACCATTATTTGTCATTTACATTTGGGCATAAATGCAAAATTATTCTATAAATTTTGAGTGATTTTTAAAATTAGTCTATAAACTTTTAAATAGCTAAAAGCAGTCTCTAAAATATTTAAACCAAATAATTTTAGTCACACAGATGGTCTTCTGCATGCTGATTATGTTTGCTTTCTGTTAAAACGCATGACATCCTCTCCCCACCTGACTCAGACCTCGTCCTCGTTCTTACCAGCTCTTCTCCCTATGGCTTCACAGTCAATCGTTGTTCGTCCGAGAAGATTTGTTTGGAACATGTGTTCCGCATCTCTTGGTTTGAAAATAAATCTCATTATATATTTGATTATGTTTGTGTGTGTTTATAGTGCATGTTCAGGAACTACAAGTAAAATGCTCTTATTTGCATGAACAGGATATGCAATACAGAACGAAGATCGTGCTCTGAATTGAGAGCTACCGCGGGGCGATAGGACCTACCGCTGGCGGTATAGTTGATGAATGAGGGACAGCTGGCAAAGTGCATTTGAATGCAAGTATTGGATGGAGCAAGTGCACATTTAGCAAGTATTACTGCGGTGCGCTAACCCGGTGGTAGCATATGGTGAGCTCGACAATCAACGGCTGATTGAGGAGACAAAATGAGCAAGAAATCATCCTGACGGCGGGAGCGAATATGCAGTTATCACGGCACGATAACTCTATTGTGGCGCGGTAGATGTTGCCTAAAATGAGGAGCTTACATTCTATTTCTGGACGAATGAACCGCAGATCTCATTCCATCTGGGATACCGCCCGGCGGTAGGACTTACCGACGACGCTAGCTCCCAGAGCTATAAATAGAGCCGCTCCGTCTATTGTTTAATAGATCGACTAAGACTACAATTCTGTGTCTTTTTGTGTGAGTCATCATCCCAGTCGACCAGAGCACTCTCTTCATCATCCTTGAAGATCAAGAGAAGTACTCAAATGAGGATTCAATCAACGCTCATTCTATACGAGGAACAACGCATCGACCACTCCGATCTCAAGCGTGTCTTCGTCATCTCCTTCAAAGTTCTTTCGGTTTATGAAGTTTTTCATTTCAGATTTTATATTTGTCTCTCTTGTATTTCTCTTTTATCTATTGATCATTTTTGAATCGTTACTGGAATTCGCTTGTGGTTGGATAGTTGGGTCGTGTGAAACTTAGGGAGGAATTCATCGCGGGTGTTGGCGACTAGATCTTGGATTTAGATCTTGGGGCAGTTTGAGGCCTTATTTAGGGAGAGAGATTAGAGTCAACCGGTTCTTGAGAGAAGGGTCGGTATAGAAAACAAAAGTATTTTTCATTTTACTGCCTTGATTTCTAGCGTTATAGAAATCAATATTTGGTAATCAACTCTATTAACTTGATTTTATTTTCTATGCTTTAAAAGTATTTTTGAATAATCATTTTGGCAAAAGTTTTTCTAATAAATTATAAATTTATAAAGCTCTTATTCACTCCCCCTCCCCCCCTCTAAGGGCGTCAGTAGATCCTACAAGATCCTCTTCGGAATTGACGGTGAAAGTATCGTGTTCAAAGATCGCTACCTGGCGGAGATCTCTTCGTCACTGCCCGCCGACATAGCAAACATGTATGACATCGGCGAGCACACCCGAAAGTCGTTACGGTTGGTACCCAGAGAAATGCTTACGTTGTGGAACGTCGGCACTTCGTCCATGATTCCAAATGTGAATCTGTATGGGTCACACCCGTTCTACTTGGATGTGAGGTCGCCGGAAGGGAAGGCTCATGGCGTGTTGCATTATCTTAATAACAACCAGATGGACGTAATCTATAGTATTAGCTCTATTACTTATAAAGTGATTGGAGGCGTTCTGGATTTCTACATATTCGTCGGACCATCGCCGATGGAGGTTTTGGACCAGTACACGGAGCTCATCAGATGACACACATGCCCCCTGGCTGCAGCAAACCCGCCTTTTAACGGAAACCGACTAACTCTGGTAACGGAAACTGGCTTTCGGACTAAAATTGTTTGGTTGTAATAATTGTTGGAGTTGGGGAACACTTCCGGCTCTCTTGTTTCTCACACCGGGTTAGCCCACGTGAGCTTAGAGACGTCGGAGCGTGACTCTCTCCGATGACTAAAGTACCAGCGAATGCGGGAGTCCGGGGGCGGCGAGCCCCCGACGGCGGTCCCGGGTTTCGGTTTCGTGGCCTATTTAAAGGCGTGTAACCCGGTTCTAGGGTTAAGGTTCTTCTCAGCGGTTTTTGGCTGAGGGTTTTGGAGGCGTCTACGAGGAGTTTCGTGGAGAGGCATTTTCCGGCGGTGGTTCCTCCGTTTCTTGTCCAAAGAGAGGGGTGCGAGGTAGGATCGGTTTTGATCCTTGTAACCATGTGTGTTTTGTAATCTTTTTGGTGAATACAAGAAGGTGAAGCGGAGGTGGGATAGGGGACGTAGCCCGGATTTTGGTGAACCTCTTAAATTTGTGTGTTCTCTGTGTTTTTTGTCTTTGTTTTTCGTTCGAAACTCTCTTCTCGGCACCCCCGTTTTTCTACATTTGGTATCAAAGTGAGGTTAGGGTTCCTGGCAATGAGTTCTGGTGGAGTGCGGATCGAGATAGAGAAGTTTGATGGAAGTCGGTTTGACCTGTGGAAGATGAAGATGGAAGATCTATTGGTTGATCGTGATTTGTGAGGGCAGTAACGGATTCACCACCGACCGACAAATCTACTTCAGAGGCGGCTACGGCCTGGACGAAAGCCGATTGGAAAGCCAAGGGCTTGATTCGGTTATTCCTTGCAGATTCCATCTTAACAAATGTAATGGAGGAAACTTCGGCCAAAGGTCTATGGTGGAAGTTGGAGTCTCTCTACCAGAGTAAGTCTCTGGTGAATAAATTGTTACTGCGAAAGAAGTGGTACAATTTGAAGATGCGGGAAGGCGATTCTTTCTCAGAACATCTGACCAATTTCAACACTGTTGTGGGTCAGTTAATCTCTATTGGTGAGAAAATCACGGATGAAGATAGAGTCATTACACTACTATGCTTGTTGTCGGATTCTTGGGACAATGTGATTGTTGCCATCAGGGGCAATGGAGAGAAGGGGCTCTCAAGTGAGTCGGTGTGTGCTGCTCTACTATCTGAGGAGACCAGGAGAGGAGGCTCTGAGAAGGCTAGCAAGGGCACATTGAGTGTCTCCAGATCCCGCCCTCAACGAAGGGATATCAAACAAGGTGGTTCTCGAGATAAGTCTCGGGGTAGATCCAAGAGAAGGGAGAAGGAGAAGAAGCCTATTCGGTGCTGGAAGTGTAATTAGGATGGACACGTTAAGTCTCAGTGTCCAAACAAGGCCAATCAGAAAAAGGAGGCAGGGTCAACTTCAGGTACAAAGAAGGAGACCGATGGCGGTGACATGTACATCGTTGCTGCTTGTGTTACTCAGAGAGACACAGATCTGTGGTATGTTGACACGGGAGCCTCATATCACATGACCCCTCATAGACACTGGTTCTGTGAGTATGAGAGGTTTGATGGTGGTGACGTCATGCTAGGAGATGATACTGCTGTGCAGATTGTTGGGCGTGGCAAGGTGATGCTGAAGTTGTCAAATGGGATCATAAAGACTCTTCCAAACGTGAAGCAGATTCCGGGGATGAGCAGAAATTTGGTCTCGGTGGGATCTATGGCGGATGCAGGGGTGTATTTCAGTTGTGACAAGCACTCATGCAAGATGACTAGAGGGGCAATGGTAATTGCCAACGGAGTTAGACATGGGACACTCTATAAACTACTTGTTGATACAGTGGTTCCAAGCGGGGCACTTATCTCTGAAGGCCAGAAGAATGATCAGGAGGAGCAGTCCAAGCTATGGCATCATCGGCTTGGGCATATCAGTGAGAAGGCGATGTCGATCGTGGCATCGAGTCAGATGGTGGATGGTGTGCCGAAGTGCACCACGAGCTTTGGGTTCTGTGAGCATTGCCTACTTGGCAAACAGAACCGGGTTAGCTTTCATGGAACAGGCACGAGGGCAACTGGATTGCTGGATCTGATACATAGCGATGTGTTTGGGCCGACTCCAGCTCCATCTCTTGGCGGCGCAAGGTACTATGTATCTTTCACTGATGATCTTTCGTGATATTCCTGGATCTATTTTCTCAGGTCCAAGACAGAGGTCCTAGACAGGTTCAAGGATTTCAAGAGCCTGGTGGAGAACCAGTTGGAGAGAAAAGTGAAAGTCCTTCATTCTGATAACGGAGGTGAGTACTGTTCTGATGCTTTTGAGCGGTACTGTACTGAGCAGGGTATTACACGGCAGAAAACTACACCTTACACTCCATAGCAGAATGGAGTGTCGGAGAGGCTGAACAGGACATTGATGGAGAACGCCAGGTGCATGCTCAGTTGGGCTGGTTTGGGGATGGAGTTCTAGGCTGAAGCAGTGGCTACTGCTAACCATCTGAAGAACAGGTCCCCTACTTCTGCAGTGGAGGGGTGTACCCCCTTTGAAGCCATTTTCAAGAAGAGGCCGAATCTGTCTTACGCTCGTGTGTTTGGGTGTGATGCCTATGTTCGCATCCCAAAAGAGAATAGGGGAAAGCTTGATATGAAATCTGAGAAGTGCATCTTTGTGGGCTACAAAGAAGGCGTCAAGGGGTACAAGCTTTGGAGCCCGATGACCAGGAATGTGACGTTCAGCAGAGATGTGGTGTTTCATGAAGTCAGTCCACAGGTTAGTACACAAGTTGGGAAGACAAATGCTGCAGACGAGGAGACAGTGGGTAGGAGCATAGAAGTTGATTCTCAGATTGATGCTCAAGGGGCTACTACTGTTGGTGCTGAATCTGATTCCGAATCAGATGATCAAGAGACCGTGGACATTGATGTTGGGTCAGAAGATGAAGTTGATGATGTTACACTTCTGAGGCGCTCGACGAGGGAGAGAAGGGCACCACTCTGGTATTCTCTTAGTGCCATTGGGGCACATTACTTCCTTAACATGCTTGGTGAAGATCCCATTTCTGCCAGGGATGCTAGATCAAGGGCTGATTCGAATCAGTGGGAGCTTGCTATGGTGGATGAAATGGATTCCCTGCGGAAGAATCAGACTTGGAGTCTGTGCAAGCTACCAAAGGGGAGGAAGGCCATTGGATGCAAATGAATCTTCAAGCGGAAGGTGAAGGCTGATGGCACCGTGGAGAAGTACAAGGCAAGGTTGGTTGCAAAGGGTTTCTCCCAAATTGAAGGTGTGGATTATGACGAGATCTTCTCGCCGATAGTAAAGCTGACGTCGATCAGATTGGTTCTCTCTATTGCGGCGGCGCATGATTTGGAGATTGAGAAAATGGATGTGAAGACGGCGTACCTTCACGGGGATCTGGAGGAGGAGATATACATGAGGCAACCAGAGTGGTTCGAGGCCAAGGGCAAAGAAGATCTGATGTGCAGGCTGAAGAAGTCCCTTTATGGACTTAAGCAATCTTCGAGGATGTGGTACCAGAAATTTGACACCTACATGCTAGAGTTGGGTTTTGAAAGGTCGAATTAGGACCATTGCGTGTACTTCCAGAGGAAGGGAGAGCATTTCTTTCTTGACACTTTATGTTGATGACATGTTACTGGTGGGAAATAGTGTCAGGATGATCCAATAGGTGAAGAAGTTGCTCTCGGCCAAATTCGAGATGAAGGATTTGGGTCCGGCAAATGTGATCTTGGGAATGCAGATTTCCAGAGACCAGAGCAAAAGGAAGCTTTGGTCAGGGCAACAGAGGTACGTCGAAGAGGTGTTGAAGAAATTCAACATGGCTGACTGCAAACCAGTGGGAGCCCCTATGCCAGTTGGGAACAAGTTGTCTGCTGAGATGAGCCCGAAGACACGTGAAGAGATCGAGGACATGACAAATGTTCCATATGCTAGTGTTGTTGGGAGCTTGATGTACGCCATGGTTTGTACCCGCCCAGACATTGCTCAAGATGTGGGAGTGTTGAGCCGGTATATGGCTAAGCCCGGGAAGGAGCATTGGATTGCTGTGAAGCGTGTATTCAGGAATCTTCGTGGCACCTCAAACTTTTCTATCTGCTTTGAAGGTACTGGTGATAGAGGAGTCCTAGACGTGGTTGGGCACGTGGGCTCAGATTGGGGTGGTGATTTGGATAGCAGGAGATCTACCAGTGGGTATGTGTTCACACTATTTGGAGGTGCTATCAGTTGGATGAGTCGGCGGCAATGCGTGGTGGCACTCTCATCGACGGAAGCGGAGTGCATGGCTCTTACTCATGCCAGCAAGGAGGCCATATGGCTACGCAGGTTATGCTTGGAGCTAGGATTTGAGCAGAGTTCAATGAAGCTGTGGTGTGACAGCCAAGGGGCTATACAATTAGCTAAGAATCCAGCTTTCCATGCAAGGACCAAGCACATCGACATCCAATACCACTTCATTCGGGAGAAGGTGGAAAAAGAGGTGGTCCAACTTGAGAAAGTCGACACGGCGGAGAACAGTTCTGATTTTCTTACCAGGGCGGTTCCTGTTGCTAAGTTCGAATGGTGTGCAACAGTCGTGGGGTTGAAGAGGAAGATTGGAGGAGTTGCTCTCATCTGCGGAAGATGTCCACCAAGTGGGAGATTGTTGGAGTTGGGGAACACTTCCAGCTCTCTTGTTTCTCACATCGGGTTAGCCCACGTGAGCTTAGAGACGTCGGAGCGTGACTCTCTCCGATGACTGAAGTGTCAGCGAACGCGGAGGTCCGGGGGTGGCGAGCCCCCGACGACGGTCCCGGGTTTCGGTTCCATGGCCTATTTAAAGACGTGTAATCCGGTTCTAGGGTTAAGGTTCTTCTCAGCGGTTTTCGGCTGAGGGTTTTGGAGGCGTCTACGAGGAGTTTCGTGGAGAGGCGTTTTCCGGCGGTGGTTCCTCCGTTTCTTGTCCAAAGAGAGGGGTGCGAGGTAGGATCGGTTTTGATCCTTGTAACCTTGTGTGTTTTGTAATCTTTTTGGTGAATACAAGAAGGTGAAGCGGAGGCGGGATATGAGACGTAACCCGGATTTGGGTGAACCTCTTAAATTTGTGTGTTCTCTGTGTTTTTTTGTCTTTGTTTTTCGTTCGAATCTCTCTTCTCGGCACCCCCATTTTTCTACAATAAATCATGGACTGATTTTAACTATTTAAAAATTTATGGACTAGTTTTAAAAAGCACTCAAAGTTCAGATACTGATTTTATATTTTTGCTTTTAATTTTTCAAAAAATGCTTCAGAGGTTCATCTTAATGAAAACTTTGTCAGCATGCTATGAATTTATTTGGTAATCAGAAGAAAATTAGATTAAGTTGAGATGCTTTGACTTAGGGATTGATTCATGGGATCGATGTGCGGATGTTCGTTCATCGATCTCCGTCGATTTTGAACTAGGATCACGCGGACCATATGCACAATGATTAGGATCACATTGGTGACCCTTTGCTGGTCGATCGTTCTCTTCTGCGACGACAGATAGAGGGTTTTTGCATAAATTTAGGTGATCTTTTTTTCTCTCCTATGAAGGATAGTTAGTCGATCGTTCTCTTCTGCCATGAGAGATAGAGGATTTTTACTTAGATTTCGGTGATCTTTTTATTCTGCCTTGAAGAGTACATGGTCTCTAAATGAATTACTCATGAATTTCTAAAGCAAACTTCCTTTAATATCTGTATTTGAATTAGTGATGATGATGCTTGAAGATTATATGGTTTTGGTACAAGGGAAAAGGAATGACGAAGCTTGTTTGCATTGAAGATATAATGTATATATTATGTCATACATGTTATCTAATTATAGTGATCGTTCTCTTCCGCCAAGTCATATATATAGAGGATTTCTGCGTAGATTTTAGTGATCCTTTTCGTCTCCCTATGAAGGGTGGGAGGTCTCTAAATAGGTTACCCTTGAATTTCTAATGCAAAATTTCTTTAATCCTCATATTTAAGTTAGTGTTCATGATGTTGCTCAGATTCTATGGCTTTAGAGTTTAGAGTAAAGGAATAGTGAAGCTTGTATGCATTAAAGATACAATGTATATATATTATTTCATACATGAAATCTAATTATAGCGACCGTTCTCTTCTGCAGTGATAGATAGAGGGTTTCTGTGTAGATTTTACTGATCTTTTTCCTCTGCCACGAAGAGCATCCTCTAAATAGATTACTCTTGAATTTCTATAACACAATCTTTCTTTAATCTCTGTGTTTCAGTTAGTGACGACGATGCTTGAAGATTCTATGGTTTTGGTACGTACAAGGTAAAGGGAATGGTGAAGCATATAATCGTCCTAATTAGGATTTTGTGATCTCCTTCTTTATATTACGAATCATTCATATGGCACATAATATTCGATTTTATATGTACTTATAGGTCAATGTTAATTGGCCAGTAAGGAAATTATGTCGTAACGTTCTGCATTAAATAGATCATGCACGCGTATGATCGGCCAATCATATGAATGATATGCATATGGAAACTAATTGCATGATTTGCACGATGCTCTTTAATTCTACAAAAGATTATATGGAATCAATATGGCCTAAATAATAGCTAGTTAAAAAAAACTAATATTGGATATGATTGGGTTATGGAAGATGAAGAGTAATGTATTCATATAGTGAGTTATCTATTTGTGATTATAGTGCGTGAAGGTTTTCCACGAACAGTCAAGTGGTTGTTTGAGGTGTCAAACAGACTCAAAATTGCGCGGAATTAGGCTAATTGGAATCGTCTCGAAGAGCCGATCGTAGTCGTGATCTTGTTGGTCCAATCCGACCATTTTAATTTTTTGGGGGAACCCCGACATAATTAATTAGGTAGGACACCCTGGAGTCTTATGGGCGTTGTGAGTTATTGTGAGTTATCATTCGAGTGGGGCATCGAGATGTATTTCTAATTGCGTCCAAGGGTTGTTGTTGACTTGTTGGAGACTTCATTTTGGCAATAAATTTTGATGAACCACTTTCATTAGAGAATGTATTTATTTCCATAAAGTATATTAATGTGTCATTTTCATTGGATAATTTGACATGTGCAACCCTAATATCATATATATAATGTTGACTTGATAGTAAAATCTTTCACTTCCTTCTGTTTTCTACCAAACTTTGGTGTGTTCGATATTGTATCTTAACAGGCGGCTCGTTCTTATGCATCTTCTCTTTGTTCCCTGAGCCTCTAGCGAGTTATAGACAGAGTTAGAAAAGATTTGAAGATCCACATGTATCATTATCTTGAAGCATAGCATGGTTCGCCGTTCTACATGGAGGGTTGACCCTTACCCTTTCTAGGTAGCCGATCTCGCCCCATTTCTTTGATTGGGAGTCTTTGTTGTCTCTGAGCTATATCCTCTAGGAAATGTAAGTGAAAAGAGATACTCGAGTCACGATCACGGCTTACGAATCTCATATCTCCCACCCGATCCAGCAGCCAAGGAGAGCCAGATAATCGAAAAAAATGGTGGTGAAAAAAAAACTCGAAGACTAATTCTCACGATGACGCCCTCTCTGACATAGCCAAAGCGAGAACCGGTCTTCGAACCACAACAACTCTAGACACATTTTATTTCCATGCGCAGTGTCTATAGTAACAATATGTTCAATTACCATGTAATTTAGTACAATATATATATATACTTTATTTTCTCTTTTGTTTATGTTTGTCCATTTTATATTTAATTTAATTAATTTTATTTTATTTCATCATATATTTCATAAAAATAAATACTATGTAATGTATAGTTATAACTTTAAACTTATACCTAGATTTATGCCTAAAATAAAGTATGTGACTCATCAGCTTACCACTGCCGCCGAATTTTGAACTAGGGGGCTCTTTTCCATTTGCGGTCATAGAAAGTAGAATCTATTCGCAGGCCTAAAAATATCTAAAATGACTATTCGTAGTCCTTAAAACACTTAGGGTTCGTTCGGCGCGCAAGTATTGGCTTTCTGAAATTAGTTTTGGGTTCCAGAAAATCAATACTCCTGTTCGGCGCGCTATTTTTATGCGGTTATTGGCTTTGAGCCGGAATTCCAACGGTTTTGGCTTAAACCTAAAATTTTCATTCCCCAAAACTTAGCCCTCGGCGACGGTTTTGCCCGATTTTGCTCCAAACGCTCGCTCGCGCTTTTCCACGAAGCCTGTCACTGCGACTACCGGTCCCGATTGCTGCATCCACCTGGGTTTTTTTTCGATCCATCTTCCTCATTCTCCGCCGCTTCTTCTTCTTCCTCCTCTTCTTCCTCTTCTTCTTCCTCTTCTTCTTTTGTCAATTCCTTTGTGTAGCCGAACAGCTTTTAGGTATTGAATATCATCCTACAGCCGAATAGTAGAATTGATTTTCTGCATAAAGTCAATTCCTGCATATATTGATTTTCTGACCAAAGCCAATTCCAGAAAGCCAATACATGCACATCAAACGGACCCTTAAATTCATTGGACTGCGAAAATCAATGGATTACGTTTAGCCATTATATGATGGCTCATAACATTGCCTTTTTTTAACTATTGGAGATTAATAAAATATAATTATAATAGATATAATATATGAACATAATCTCATGTTACGTCTGCAGCACTAAAAACATTATTATATCAGCTTGTAGTTAACGTTAACAAATCATCATATTAATTATTAAATAAATAAAATAATTAACCCAAAACTTTAAACTCTAAATATAATATAAAAAGGGAGAGGTGGAATTAATTAACAAACTAATGTTAATAATAAGTATGATAATTATCACAAAATATAAATTATTTTGTAAAATAATATAAAATAACTATTATATAAAAATCATATTTTAAAACATATCATTATTACTTCAAAAAAATATTTAATTCAATAGAAATATATTATTACAGTCAATTATATTATAAGATAAACATTATTATTATTTAATTTTATAGGCTTATCAAATAAGGTGAGATAATTTCTTTTAAAAAGGAAATGTATAGAACTTCTAATATTGGTTGCCATTTTTGTTTAATTTTAGGCTCCGTTTGGCATTGCTTTTTTGCTCTGATGAGTTTCAAGAAAAACATAGGATCCGTTTGGGGGGACTTATTAAGGTCCGATTCATGCGGTCGTAACCGCTTGACCGGCGAAAATAAGTCCCCCCAAATAGAGCTATAATTGTCATAGATTGTATGTTTAGCACGACAACAATTATGATCGCCGACAAAAAAAATAGTTTTGAACACAAAAGTGAATGAAGTTTCTTAGGTGATGTCTGGCTGAACGCCGGTTCTTAAAAACCATTGCGCTCACGGCCGCTACCACCTTGCTAGCCTTAGTTAATTGAACAGCTTTGTTAAAGTTGATTTAACATGCAAAATAATATATGCATTAAGGAGGTGATAATTTTGTAATAAAAATTGAAAATTGATGTATAATAAATTTTCGCTTTTATTAATTCATAGTGTGTTTATTTTAAGCTGTGTTAATTAACTGATCAGGGAAGAGCCCAACACATATCGGGGTCGAGGTACTGTCGTGATTGGTCGTAAGGGCAGAGCCCCATATCTGTCTGTCACGCGCGCGTTTGTGTGTATATATATATATGTAACATTTTCATGCATATAATATATATTTAACTATTTCAAATGCGCATCGTGTCGACAAGCCAGAGACCGAGCATACTAAAACTATTGATGCTACACCGAACGGATATATTTTAGAAAATAATATTCCTAATTTAATGCAGAATAAAATAATATTTATACATTATTATAATGATTATAACTATAGTCATGATTAATATATTCAAAGATGGTAGATGAACGCCCATTATACCAAGAAAGAAACGTGGATTATTGAACTACTGAGAAAAGACAGTTCTTACTTTTTAGTGTTTTAGGATTAGAGCTTATCACAGTCAAGCCTATCAAATAAGAAATTAACACTAATATTTTTCATTATAAAGTACCCAATGTGCACCTGTAGATTTATAAGTACTTTTGGGGTGCGTTCAGAGGAGGCTCCACTAAGGAGAGGTGGAGTTAGTGAGGTCAAAGTCCAACCCATGATCATGAGAGTGGAGAAATCCACCGCGCGCAATTCGCACTTTATCAGCGTCACAGTCAAGCCCGCGCCCCACTATTGGGGTGCGGTTAGCCCGCACCCCACTAGTGGGGTGCGGGAAGCCCACACCCCACCTTGGTGGGGTGCGGCCAAACCGCACCCCCCATAATGGGGGATGCGGCCAAACCGCACCCCCCATGCCGGGTTGCAGGTCTCGTTCGTCGCCTTCAGCACCTTCAACGAAGCTACCCGAACTACCCAATCTGCCCGAACTGTCCGAAGGGAGAGACGGTCATTTACGAAAACTGGCGACCAGTGTGTTCTGAATCGGCGAACGTGATTCGCCCGTCAGGTGGTTACGGTGATTACGACGGCAAGATTACCGAACTACCCCTGCCCAAGACTATAAAAGGAGCTCAGGGCCTTCATTTCAAGACATCTTGCTTTCTGCACCGGAGAGAAATCTTGCCTTCTGCACCGGAGAGAACTCCGTGGAAGATTTCCTCTGAGTCCTCCTTCGGCGCTCGAAGATCTCTCTCGAATTTCGAAGATCTCCTTCGAGGCTTCGAAGATCTCCTTCATGGACTTGGAGATTTCCTTCGCTCCGGAAGACCATCTTCCTAAGCGATTCGGGAATCCTTCGGGTCCCGAAAGGCGACTCAGCGATCTCACTTTCGTTCCCAAAAGAAGTACTTAGCTTTTCGAGAGGTGGTATGTCACCCTCGGAGTTCTCTCTCTCTCTCTCTCTCTCTCTCTCTACCATTGTAACGAGTCGCGGCCTGTCGCGCTCAAATTCTTAGTTTCCAATTGTAACCCTCAGCATATTGTGGAATTTGGCAGGCACAGCTCCGACCGCGTGGTTTTTCACCATTTCCGGGTTTTCCACGTTAAAAGTTCTCGTGCAACTTATCGATTCATTCATTGATTGTTCGCGCGCTCGGTTCGCTTCCGAGCTAAGGTGATTCAATTCGACCGATCTACCAGAGCACCCGAGCGACCAGCAACAGTACCATTAAAACTTAAAGGCGAGTTTTACCGTACTACAATTAGACCTGATTTCGAGTGTTGTGCAGTGAATTATGTACATAGAGCAAAAAATGAGAGTTGCGCATATGAGAATGCATAGGTGGATATGCTTACACACGAGATTGGATAAAATTAAAAATGATAGTATCAAGGATAAGAGGGGAGTGACACCAGTTGTATAGAAGATGTGAGAAGTTCGTTGAAGATGATTCAGACACGTACAAAGGAGACCAATATAGACACTAGTTAGACGTTATGAAAGTTTAGCCACTGGGCATGTTTTCAAGGATAAGACGGGAGTGACACCAATTGTAGAGAATATGTGAGAAGCTCGTTGAAGATGATTCAGACACGTACAAAGGAGACCATTAGAGACACTTGTTAGCCGTTGTAAAACTAGGCGATTGTTATCCGCACTACAGTTTTGGCTATCCGCACTTTTTTGTATGAATTATTACGCGCGTTTTAGAAATGTGTCTTGTACATGCATTTTTAGGAAAAGTGTTCAACACGAAAGTTATAGATCTCGTCGAGATCTACAACTTTCGTGTTGAACACTTTTCCTAAAAATACACGCACAACACGTATTGCCGCCCTGATTGAAACATATGCGTAACTATAACGAATTTTTTGGAAATACGCCTTGTACATGCAGTTTTAGGAAAAGTGTTCAACACGAAAATTGTAGATCTCGGCGAAATCTACAACTTTCGTGTTGAACACTTTTTCCTAAAAATGCATGTACAATGTGTATTTTCAAAAGGCGCGTAATAACTCATACAAAAAAAGTGTGGATAGCCAAAACTGTAGTGCGGATAACAACCGCCTAAAACTATAAGGAAAGATATGATGTAGTTAGACGTTACCGAGATTATGACTAGGGCACAATGACGACAAAGGATCCATATAGCTGACCCCACTATGATTTTTCATTAAAATACTATTTTTTTTCTCACAAGTTATTTAAAGTCATTTAAAAAACCTTAAATAAACTCATCCTGAAATTTACATTTCATAACATTAACCTCCCCTTTAGTTTATATTTCATAACATTCATGCACAAAAATACCTCCCAGGGGGTATTTCTTTGCATGGATATTATGAAATGTAAAACTTCAAGGGAGATTTTTGTAATTTCAAAAGTAAGAGGGGTGCAAACTGTAAAATTATGCTAATTTCCAGTGAAAATTTTGATAATTATTCCTGCATATATGTGGAAAAATTTCGACGAAAAAAAATTTCGAAAATATTTTCTTGCGATCATAATTCCATTGAGGCGTGTAATAATTTATTCCTTGGATGATGAAAGGGAGAGATCCATACGGAGATAAGCAATGCAGGCGCTGAAGAAGAGGAAGATAACGGTCACAAGCATCAATGGCTCAGCAAGCATAAATACTGGGCTGAAGTTGTAGTAGACCTGCAAGAAATGCAAAGCCATGCACAGAATTATGACAATAGTCTCACAATCGTTCGAATACGTATGTGTTGAGAATATAGTCCCATGTCGGGGAACTCGCGAACGCTGAGAATGCCCTACAAGTTAGGACCCGACAATATATAACCCAATTTGAAAACTAGTTTCAGTTATTGGAGGCCAAAGACCCTACAAGTTATGGGGTATGTTGAGAGATAGTCTCGTGTTGAGAAACGCATGCAACTTCGTGCACTCGGTATAGATCCCGGGCTCATTTACCCACAAAGAATTTGTTTTGGGTAAAATACGTAGTTTATAATATCATATCGAAGCTGTCTAGGCTTGGTTTCAGGTCAGACGCCCTATGCGTGAGGATGTGTTGAAAATATTACCTCGGATTGAGAACACATGCAACCTCGTGCAGTTAGGCTCTGTGATAGTTGTGGCTTTTGAGCGGTGGCTGTGTGAAACTGTGGTACTAAATACGGTTAGGATGATTTACCTGTCTTTGGAACTTCCATGACGATCCAAACTCTTTTTTTTTTGGTCGGAGAGTTCATGACCGCTAAAGCATGGCCATACATGGATGATTGTGATGGAATTTTGGCTCAAAAGTCAAAACGTTGTTTGTGAGTTCAGCTAACCAAATGTTACCGACATATTTTTACCATTGCGTTCACAACTCTCACTATTTTCTGCTTTAAAATAGATCTTGGCCGACTCCAACTACAACAAATTGGTTTTAGGTTGGATGCATAGTTCTTAATATGGTACCAAAGCAAGTTAAACTTCATTCCTCACTCCCATGTCACACAATTAAAAAAAAATGCATGTGTTAAGGGTCAACAAGAACATAAGAGGGCATGTTGAATATATATATAGGATTCGTTTGGCGCGGCTTATTTGCTCCGGTGAGTTTGGACAAAACGCAATTATCATAGAATGTATGCTTGGCATGACAGATTATGACAGCTGCCAAGAAAATAAACTAGTTTTGAGCATAAAATGCATGGAATTTTTTAGGTGAGGTCGGGCGTTCACGGACGACGGTTCATGACCACCGCATTCACGACCGCCGCCACCGCGCCAAACGAAGCTATAGTCCCACATCTGCAGCTCATATAGTCTTGTGCAGTTAATATAAATTTTGGTCTCTTCCACCTACAACTAATTGGTTTTGGATTGGATATGTAATTTTATAATATGATATCATAGCAGTCTAAGACAAACATCCCCCCCCCTACTCACCTAAATCAAAAAACAGTTTTTTAGAGGTCAGACACTTTGGGAACTCATGTAGCCTCTGTTTGGGATAGTTGTAGCTTTTGCACAGTGGCGTGTGAAGCAGTAGTACTGAACGCAGTGACGATGATTTACGTGTTTTTTTCTTTGAAATCTCTAAATAAGTTTTAATTTCCAACTGAGAAGAGTCTTACCTGGAAAGGAACGTTGTGATCTGGCACTACATTCTTCTTCTTGATGACCATCGTACTCCTCCCCACAACATCAAGGTATGAATACGTTTTCTGCATGGACAAAGGCATTCATTAAATTATCAATTGGAACAAAGAATAATAAAATAGTGACAGCTGCTTAAATTTATTAGACCTTAAATATAAAAGGGCGATGTTATTAGCAGTCATACGACGGCTATTCATAGTCATAAAAAACACCTAAAACGGTTATTCGCAGTCCTAAAAATACCAATGGACTGTGAATATCAATGGACTGCGTTTAGCCGTGATAGGACTGCTTATAACATTGCCCATATAAAATCATTAGGGATAAAGTTACCATCACCCACCAAAATTTAAGCACATATTCAACTAAAAGGCTTGAGCCCTGGGCAAGGGCGTCGCTTAGTATTTCTAATCAATATTCTCAAGTGTCTTAAACAATATCCTTCTCTAATAAGAGTGCTCTCAACATCAGCGACCACTCCCCCCTAAAATAAAAGGCTTTTCAAATTCATCAAATATCATGCATCAAGAACATACTAAAAACAACGTGTGAGTTTCATGGAGTCGACTAAAGCTTGCTCAAACATGGTGAAGGAGACAAGACTTGTGGGATGGGAGGCACAATCTGCACGAGCATACTCGATCTCAACCGAACCGCCGACTTCGATACCACTGGTTAGAGAGTGAGAATCAAAGGGGATCTAAGTTGAGCTGGATATACTAGCGATCAAACTCACACTCAACCTAAACGCTTAAGTCTTGGGTGATGGACAACCACAAGGCATTTTCTGCGCCAACATATTTATACCTATGCGTGGGACTAAACTGAAACTCTAGTTTATTTAATAAAATGTATCTATATATCAAATGGGTAAAATCATTGACGCCGGATGCCTAGTATAGATAATTAGTAGTTGATAAACAGGTGGTTATGAACCTAATAAATCACTATACTTTCAGCAAATGCGGTTTTATGATGACATACATATGCATCCAATCTAAAATCAATAAGTTTAAAATTGTAATATGCACCCGACACGCCCTTTTTAAATGGATGTATATGCTATAATATATTATCAAAGCAGACAAGGCCCAACAACTTAATCTGTGCGTTTGTTATACTAAAAATGTATGTAAAAGACAAAATTACAAGTATATTTAGCTTGTAAAAAGATACATTTTGGTAACAAAACTTCCTACATCCGCTCATCATCATAGCATCAATAGTTTTATTTATTACGAACATGCAGGGAATTGTTAGTTATGACGAGCCAAATATCATGCACGTGAGGGGTCAGGCCGAGAAATAATAGTCCCACATTAGGAAACTCATGTAGGTTTGTGCATTTAATATAGAACAGGGCCCTCCATATATTGGGTTGGATGCATAGGTTCTAATAAAAAAAATTTAAAGTTCACCATGAAAGTTAATTTCCATATACAAAGCAAATGTCTACACCTAGGCTCCGTTTGGCACGACGGTGGCGGTCGTGAACGGCTTGATGCAGGATACTCCATAAGTAAAATAGAAACCGTCATTCGTGAACGGACACCTAAGAAACTTCATCCACTTTTATGTTCAAGTGGATGAAGTTCCTTAGGTGGGCGTTCATGAATGACGGTTTTACCACATCGTTCATGAATGAAGGTTTTACCACATCGTTCATGACCGCCACCACTGTACCAAACGGAGCCCTAGTGTTCAAGTGAACTGACTATAGAAGCAAACTAATATATACTAACTATTCTCCTAATTAGGTCGAACACAGTAAATTGGAACTAATATATATTTCTCATCAAAACAAGGTAGCTAATCATACTTCTGCACACAATAAATAGAGAGAGAGTTGGTATGCAGTCTGAAGGTGTTGCCAACATTTAGGTCAAAATAAGCACGGACTTCATAAAATTACCAAAGCGCCCTTCATTTCGCCTTATTTCTATTTGGTTGTATGCTTTTCTAATGCAATCAATGAAATATAGCAGTCCTAAGGATCCATCAGTTTGGCACGCTGGCAAGACGACCCGAAATGCCATCTCCGACCACCAGCATGGGGGGGAGCACGCCAGGTGCAGTCGAAATCGACATTAGAACGGCATCCACATGTGCGGAACGCCGTGCCAAACATGGTCGGGTCCGAGCATGCAGTATAGGCGCCATCGCGCCAAACATAACCTACAACTTTGAACAAATATTTGGCAGTTGATGCAGGATACTCCATAAGTAAAATAGAAAGACTTGAGAAACAATCACTTCAAATAGAGCTTTATATGAAGATTCTGAAGGGGCCTCTGAGATTGGTCAAATCATAAAAAAAGGTGTTATTCCTCTGTATAAAGTCCCTAAGTGATCACCTTTCATGGTCCTTACAAAATTGCCCCATTAGAATTTAACCCAAAGTTCAAAGGAAGGACTATAATGATTACGTTTGGATACATGTATGTGTATAGATGGGATGTCAAAATCAATGCATCCTCAATAAGGGCTATTTTGGTCACTTCCTCTATAATTATCTTTCTTATTCATCACATCCCTTAAAGTAGATGCTTCAGCATATGATGTAAATACAAAATTTGAAACACATAAAAGTGAGACAGCAAAAAGTTGTTATCGTCAACATGATGCGGATGATGTCTCCTCAAAATTTTCAATTGAACAATCGACTCGAGATGTTTAATCGAAGCACAAAATACAAATAAGTCCTCAAACAAATAAAATTGTGTGAGCAAAAATTAAAGGCATGTGACTAGATGCATAAAATTAGTCTCTAGGACTAGATGTCGGCATCCTATTCTCATTGAGTCGGCCTATGAATTTGGTTGCTTAGATAGTTGCATACCCCTCACATGGTTGGAGAAAACTCACACTCAAGTTTTTCATGAATGTGACGTTTTAGATGGACGCATCAAAGGCCGATGTAGTTGGGGTCGGAGACGATGTCTGCTGTAGAAATTAGAGCAAATCTGCACAGAGGATCACTGTGGACTGCAGAAATGAACAATGAGGTCAACAAAAGGGTCGGCGATTGCGATAATCGAAGAGTTGAACAAGGGTACGTGTGGGTGAGCTGCGAGACACACGGAATTACATCGAATCAACAATAGAAAACAAATCATGCGATGAAGAAATGTCATGCGGAAGTTGCACCATCAATGGGATTGAGATTGACACATGCAGTCGGGAGACTACTTCGGGCAGACAAAGGTTTTGCTGGGCCATGCAGAGGGAGATGGCGTCCATGCTGGGGTTTTCGACGAACAAGAACGAGTAATCATTTGTGCGATTGTTTCGTCATCGATAGCGACGTAGTTCCTGAGATCAAGCTTCCAACGACCTAACGAGGAGTCTTCATTCTCGTAATCCAAGTTTCAATGATCAGATAAGGAGCCTTCTTTAATACCATCTAATGATGGCCACAAAGAAGAAGAGGGAACAATCAGCTCAAAATTTTCAATTGAACAAAAAAAATTAATATAGCTGTATGTGTGTGTGCTTTTATATGAGTGTGTGTGTGTGTTGTAATATGTGTGTGAGTGTGTGGTTGTAGTTGTATGTATGTGTGTGATTGTGTGTGTTTTTTATCAGTGTATGTGTGTTTAGTTGTTGAATGTGTGTTTTTAGTTGTATGTGTGTTTTTAGTTGTGTGTGTGTTTGTAGTTGTGTGTGTGTTTGTAGTTGTATGTGTTATGTTATTGTTTTGTATGTTTATCTTTTAAAAACATCTAGATAGGAAAATCAAAGGACGGAGGGATATCAGCGATATGGGAACAAAGTGATGTTCTTATTTTTTGTGACCTATGCATTATCGAAATTGAGCTCGGAAATCGGCCAACGACACATTTCAATAGAGAGGGCTGGAATAATCTAGTGGTTAAATTTGAGGAGAAAACCAGAAAGAAGTATGATCGAATTCAAATGAAAAATAAATGGGACCATGTTACGGGTCCACGTGTCGCGGGCACATTCACTCAAGTGGACCCCCTCATCATAATTTATGGAGCGCCCATATGGAAGTCGCCATGGTCGTGGGCGCATTCACTCGAGTGGACCCCCTCGTCATAATTTAAGGAGCGCGCATATGCAAGCCGCCATGGTCGTGGGCACATTTACTCAAGTGGACCACACTCATCATAATTTATGGAGCGCGCATATGGAAGCGACCATGGAACGCGCATATGAATATTAATTAAGTATTTTGTATTTCCTTGTTTGATTGTTTTTTGTATTTCCTTGTTTGGTTGCCCTCCCTCATCTATATAAGGGGGAGGGGTTTATTTGTGATCTTATGATGGATGTATAAAAGATTTTAGGGTTGCTTCCTAAGTTCCTCTCTTATTCTCCCTCTCTTCTTCTCGCTCACCACCGTCGGCCCTCTTCTCTTGCCGGATTCCTCCTGAGAAAATATTTAGATCGTAACAATTGGTCCGACCTGCCGTTTTCGCCCGCCGACGGCCGCCGGAGAACCACTGTAGGACTGCTACTTCCCCACCCCGCGCGCATCTACCACGAGTCACCCGTGCACATTTTCCGCGAGTCTCGATCGACCGCTACTGCTGTTTTCCGGTCGACCCAGCCACAAGCCCCGATCGCTGCAGCCGCTGCTGCGCGCCTTCCGCGACCCCGCTCCGCCGAAACCCCGCCGCTTCTGCCCCGATCTGCCGCTCTCCGCTGGTTTCCGCGCCCAGATCCGCCGGCCTCCACCCGGAATCGCTTGATTCCGCCCAGATCCGCCGGACTCCGCCCACTATCACGCCGATCTGCTCTATTCCGCCCAGATTCCGCTCATTCCCACCCAGAACCGCTGCTCTCTGCCGTTCCCGCGCCGTTCCTCCGGATTCCGCTCAAATCCCGTCGTCGTTGTCATCAAATCAACCCCTACGACCCCGCTCCGCCGAAACCCCGCCGCTTCTGCCCCGATCTGCCGCTCTCCGCTGGTTTCCGCGCCCAGATCCGCCGACCTCCACCCGGAATCGCTTGATTCCGCCCAGATCCGCCGGACTCCGCCCACTATCACGCCGATCTGCTCTATTCCGCCCAGATTCCGCTCATTCCCACCCAGAACCGCTGCTCTCTGCCGTTCCCGCGCCGTTCCTCCGGATTCCGCTCAACTCCCGTCGTCGTTGTCATCAAATCAACCCCTACCGGCCTCTCCCCGCCAGATCTGCCCTTTTTACACACCAATCGGTCGGCATCATCTCCAGTCTACCTCCTTGGCAACATGGTCGAAGCCCAATCGGTCGCGCCAGGGCCGCTGTTCTTGCCAGAGGCGGACACCAGCCCTCGGTTGGATTTTTCTGCCCTCGCTGCACAAATCCTGGTCGCATGCGCCTCTCTCCACGCCAAAGTCGATCGTCTCATCGCTCTCGACGGACGGGCCTTCGCAACCTCCCTCGAGGCTCCCTGCCCTAGGTCACCTCCATCATGGCTGCCTCATGTACTATACGAGAGTTATCCGGCCATGCCACCCCCAATATTCCTCTACAACACCAACCTGCCCCTCCGCCCCGCAGTCAATCCTCCCGCCGAAAGCACACTGACCGCTAATGTACTACCTCTCTCCACGGTGGTCGTCCCTCCACCGCTTCCGCCACCTCTCCGATCACCAGCCCCGCCGCCTCCGGTACACTCGCCGCCTCCTCTATCGACTCTTACTCCGCCGGTCCAGGTCTTGCCGCCCCCTCCGGCCATATCACTGCCTCCTCTCCCGGCTCTTGCTCCGCCAGCCCCTTCCTGGCCGCTTCCACCAGCCGCATCGCCGCCTCTTCTGTTTCATGTGCCCCACTAACCTCGGCGGACCCGTTCATGCGGCCGACCGTCGCGTCTCTGACATCGCTATGGCTGCTGCTCACCATCGCTCCACCGACTTTGCGGAAGCCACTGCTTTCGCCGCCCGTCTTTCCGATGGCGCCGCCGTTTCTCGCCAACACCTCCACCGCTGCTATGCGATACCTGGCCCGTTCTGGAGGGAGGTCAAGGTGCCAGATGATCCGGCCACCCGCTTGGTACACGAACTTGAGGGCAAGCTCGTTTTGAAGGACGGATGGAGTGTTACGGGTCCACGTGTCGCGGGCACATTCACTCAAGTGGACCCCCCTCGTCATAATTTATGGAGCGCGCATATGGAAGTCATCGTGGTCGTGGGCGCATTCACTCAAGTGGACCCCCCTCGTCATAATTTAAGGAGCGCGCATATGGAAGCCGCCATGGTCGTGGACACATTTACTCAAGTGGACCCCACTCGTCATAATTTATGGAGCGCGCATATGGAAGCCACCATGGAGCGCGCATATGAATATTAATTAAGTATTTTGTATTTCCTTGTTATTTCTTTGTTTGATTGCTTTTTGTATTTCCTTGTTTGGTTGTCCTCCCTCATCTATATAAGGGGGAGGGGTTTATTTGTGATCTTATGATGGATGTATGAAAGATTTTAGGGTTGCTTCCTAAGTTCCTCTCTTCTTCTCGCTCACCACCGTCGGCCCCCTTCTCTTGCCGGATTCCTCCTGAGAAAATATTTAGATCGTAACAGACCACCTCAAAAAAGAATGGAAGTTGTGGGTTGAGCTGAAACGAGGGGAAACAGGTCTGGGTTGGAATGCCTCCAGAAAAATGATAGATGCTTCAGACGAATGGTGGGATGAGAGGTTAACGGCGCGTAGGGTTTGCGCGCCTGTCGACTATTTCTAGGAAACCTTAGATGCATGCAATTAAGAATTGAATTTTTTTGAGCGGACGTTGCACGAACTTTAAGAAATGCACCAACTTAAAATTTTGTAAAGCACAAAATATCTATTTTGTTTTAAAATGAATTTCTTAAAAAATTGTTCAACTCTAAATCCGGCGAAAGAAGGTTCGCAACTTTCGTTCTTTCCCCCTTGTCGTGGCAACACGAAAATCGTGAAATCTAAATACGTTTCCGTTTGGAGTTTTCGACGTAGCGTTTGCTGACAAAATCCTGGTGAAAACCCAGCGATGAATCTAATAACCTAAGAGAAAATTTCGACGCACACAAAGGAAGAGAAAGAAACAAGTTACCCACGAAAAGAGGCGTCTTTCCGCAATCGAAGTCAACGGCGATCCCGCGAGGAATTCTTCGTCACCTTCGATCTCCCGCTCCGAGGTCAGCCGCTATCGCACACGGGCACCACGGAAGCAATTCGCTCACTCACACACAAAGTGGCTCTAACGAAATCTCAAGAAACTCTAAACGGAAGAGCAAAGGGAAGAAAAAATAACGAAACAATACTTTCATTCAACTGCGGGAACAATGTTCAAACAGTAACATCAAGATTACTGTTCATCACCTCTTTCACTCTTTTTACAAAACTCCAAAAAAAACGAATGCCAAAATAATCCCCCCTTTGAAATCAGATTACAACGTTTTTTATAGGCAAGAAAAAAACCACAAAACTCAACAAACTTCGACTGAAATAACCGACCGTAGAGGAGGACGTGGTCGGGGATTGGCAACCGGAGGTTTTGCTGGATCGTGGGCGGAAGATGCGCGACGTGCTGGAGCCCTTACTGCGTGCAGCGACGAAACTGGGGAAGGCGCCAGTGGCTCTGGCCGATCGGGTAGAGGGGACCGGGTTCCTCATGGGGCGGTTCTTTTTGTAGGAGAATAAAAATGAAATACTTTTAAAGTGGCTACGCACGCAGGCGTGCAAATAAAATTCTCCAATCATAAAACTGCAAAATAAAATAAAATACAAAATAAAATAAAATGCAAAATAAAATAAAATGCAGTACAATATGTTGATGACTCGGGGCCGGTAGGGGTTCGGACGAGTGTGGCGTCGGGTACTTTTGCGTCGACCTGATCTAGGCTGGTCTCCACCAACTCTCCCCCTCTCGAAATCACTCATCACTAGTGAGAGCTCCGAGCTGTAGTGTTGTAGAAGATCAGCATCCATGCGTTGTAACTCCTCGGCCAAGACCCAGCTGATCTCAGTCTCTGGTCTGCCATGCCAACGAACTAAGTACCTCTGAAAACCACCATCAGTAGTGGTCACTATCTCATCGTCCAGGATCTGCTCGGGAACCAAGATATGTCGCGGAAGCCTGTCAGCGGCTCTGGGAGTTGGTGTAGTAGTATCACCCGGTGTCACATGCTTGGCCTGAAAACTGTCAGTGGGAAAAGGAAGAACTGTCGGTGGTGTGTCAGTAACTGAATGAGTGTCAGTGTGTCCTGAATGTGGCTCCTCACTAGCACTCACTAACCGAGAAGAATCAAATGAAGGAGAAGGCAATGGAAAATCTAAAGACTCATGTGGATAATCGTGGAATAAAGCCAGATCGGCTACGTTAAAAACCGGATTTGCTCCTCAAACGGAAGGCATCTCAAGTTCATACGCATTTTGCCCAATCCGCTTGACCACTCTAAAGGGTCTAGTTCTACGGTCAGCTAACTTCTTTACGGTACCCGAAGGTAACCGTTCCGGATTTAGCCGAACCATCATCAAGTCATCCACTTTGAAACTAGTAGCTCTTATATGCTTGTTAGCTTGAGTTGCATATAAGTCATAAGTATTATGCAATTTCCGCTCAATTTCTTTATGCAAGTCATGCAAATGCAATGCATAGTCATGTGCAAACTGACTAATTCTAAAGTGCGTGGCAGTGGTGCTAAATCTAGCGGCACTCGTGCAGTGTGACCATGAACAATCACATTGGGAGATAAACCTGTAGATCTATTCTTCGAATTATTATAGGCCAATTGAGCGTGTGGAAGAATTATATCCCAATTCCCCTGGTGATCTCCTACCAAACAGCGCAGTAAATTTCCTAAACTCCTTTTAACAACCTCAGTTTGACCGTCGATATGCGGATGATAGGCGGTCGAAAATAGAAGTTTAGTACCTAATAGTCTCCAGAGTGACTTCCAAAAATAACTGGTGAACTTAACATTTCGATCGGTAACGATAGTCTTAGGTATCCCTCGGTGCGCGACAACCTCTTTATAATAAATACGGGAAATACGAGAGCCGTCATCGGTTTTGTTGCAGGGGATGAAATACGTCATTTTAGAAAATCGATCGACCACCACAAGAATGGAATCGTGCTTCCTAAAAGTGCGCGGCAATCCAAGCACAAAATCCACCCAGGGAATACTAGGCACCGGTAAAGATGTATATAATCCAGCGGACTGCTTATTGCCCTTTGCTACCTGACAAGTGCGGCAGCTACTGACAATCTGTGCGATAACCCGCTTCATCCTGGGCCAATAGAATCGCTCCTCTACTAAGATTATCGTTTTATCTCGTCCAAAGTGTCCACCTAAGCCTCCGTCATGTAATTCTCATACAATGAAGTTTCCCAATGAGGTGCGGGGAATCAAGATTTTAAATGTCGGATGTCGGGGACATGTCGGATTGAGTTTTTAGGTGTCGGATGTCGAAGACATGTCGGAGACATTTTAAAATGTCGGATTCCTAAAAAATATTTATATTGTAACTTGTAACATAATATCTTAGCTTTATTAGTAGTTGTATACTTGTATATTTTTCCTAAATACTCAAATCTATCTTCAAATATTATTATCTTTCTAATCATTCATCTATTTTCATCTGTATATCTTAATATATTAATTTTGTTTTGTTTTTTTTGCAAGGATTTTATGTTCATTTTCAGATATTATGTTGACACTTGACAATGATCAATCAAAGAATGAGTGAAACTAAGGAGGATGCCTTGGTGGAAAAGCAAGGAATGGAAGAAAATGAAACCATTCATAAGTGTTGCCACTCAACAAGGACCTATTCAACATTGAAATATTAAACCTTGTAACACTGTGAACGCACTAATAAAATTATAGATGCTAGGAAACTATCACTTTTGAAACAATTGTTGGTGATGTACTATCCAAAATAATAGTTTCACCAGCATTTTCAAAACAACAAAAGTATTAAGAAAAAAATTTCATCAGGGCATAAATTCATACAGGGTGACCATAATTTCATCAGGGCAATGATAAATCAAATATATTGCACAAAATTTTTTAACACTAAGAAAGACCAACATGTTGCAAAAAAAGTCAACAGAAGGGGGCAAACCACAAAGATAACTCAATTGTTGAGGGCATTGCAGAAAAATGCTAAATCATGTAGGAAAGATGCATTTATAAGCATAACTTCCTTAATTATCGATGGAATTCTCTAACCCATGCTATCAATTTATCACCATAATCCTCATCTATACTGAGCATTTTACTCTGGTTAAGTGAAACTTTATTATGGGAACCTGAAAAGGAGCCTTCTTTATGGCTAAACATTGAGCTGCAAGGTCTTGATTTTTAGAGGATATGTTCATCAAGTCTATTGCTCTCCATAAATGAAAGATATAAGATAGAGGCTTTGTTCAGATCTTTATAATTTGCTTTGCTCACTCAAAATTCTTTTCCCTTAGATATAACTTCTGAAATATAAAAATCTCGAATATTTTGACACAGCTGCAAAGTAGAAGCATTTAGAAAATTTCATCAGAATTGACACCAGCTCAAAACAATCACGTATTTGCTACAAAGAAGTAAGAAACGAATATAGAATAATGTCCGATAATTTTTTCAGTGTTTAAGTAGGAGCCATGAATGGAACTTAAACCTTAAACCGTGAGCGGGTAAAGAACTTAAACCCTAAACCAAAAAGCCTACCGTGAGCGTCACTCACCGTGAGAAAACTGCGGCCCAGTCGAGCCCGTGAAGAGCCGTGAAGTAGAAACTAATCCCAGTCGAGCCCGTAAACAAATGCTTGGCCGGTTCGATGCGGTGTATAAAAACCCTAAACAGCAGTGGACAGCGGTAGATTTTAAATTAATTCAATTTAGGTGACATTTCAAAATGTCGCGCTATAATGATTATTGCGTGTCGGACGTAATGTAGGGTTTTATACAAAAAGTCGGCCGACATTTTCGAAAATGCCATAACCTATATATTTTAATTATGCAAGTCGTTTTCTAATCAAACAGGACATGTCGACCGACATGTCGGACATGTCGGCCGACATTTAAAACCTTGCGGGGAATACACAGACGGGTTCCATGAAACAAATATCCGTCTCGAATGAGATAATCCGTCTCATCGTGAAAGGGATCAGAGCGTATCGCATCATAAATTCCGCTAAAATCGGGACAACTAGAATAGTCGTCTTTGATACGCTCAAATCCTATCATCTGAGCACGCATCTGTGATAATACGAGGGTGACTCGACTAAGGGCGTCGGCAACCCGATTCTCCGTTCCCTTACAGTGCTTGAGAACGAAGGTGTAATGCAAATATGATACCCACTTAGCCTGTCGAGGGTTCAACTTTTGTTGTGAATTGATATAACGCAACGCCTGATGATTGGAATGGAGGAAAAACTCCTTGGGCGACAAGTAATGCCTCCAATGACGTAACGTCTGCACAATCGCATAGAATTCGCGCTCGTAGTTGGAATAATTCAGTTTTGGACCTGAGAGTTTTTCACTGAAAAATCCAACTGAGTGACCCTCTTCACTAAGTACACCTCCTATCCCAACCCCAGAGGCATCACAGGATACTTCGAATACCTGACTAAAATCAAGGAGTCTCAAAACAGGTGTTGTGGACATCTTATCCTTGATAATCTCAAAGGCTCTAGTGGTCGATGACGTCCACTGGAAACTTCCCTTCTTCGTACACTCAGTGACTGGTGTCATAATCGTACTGAAGTTCTTAATAAATCGACGATAAAAGATGGCTACTCCATGAAAACTACGGACATCGTGAATGTTCTGAGGCGTAGGTCACTCACGAATCGCTCGAACTTTCTCGGGATCCATAGTGATCCCAGCGGAGCTCACTATATAACCCAGAAAGATAACAGACTCAGCCATAAAAATGCATTTCTTCAAGTTGACGTATATTCGCTCGGCTCGCAAGAGCTCGAAAATAGTACGTAGGTGAGTCATGTGCTCACTCTCAGTCTAACTATATATCAAAATGTCGTCGAAATAAACTATTACGAACTTTCCAATGTAAGGTCTGAAGACCTGGCTCATCATCTGAGCAAAAGAACTAGGGGCATTGGATAACCCAAAGGGCATCACAAGCCACTCATAAAGTCCATCCTTCGACTTGAAGGCAGTATTCCACTCGTCTCATTCGCGTATACGGATCTGATGATAACCACTACGAAGGTCGATCTTAGAGAAGATCGTAGCCCCAGTCAACAGGTCCAACATGTCATCCAGTCGGGGTATCAGGAATCGGTATTTCACCGTGATCTTGTTGAGCTTGAGAGCACGACTGTCAACGCACATACGCCAAGTGCCAGCCTTTTTCGGGGCAAGGAGGGCAGGCACCGCACATTGACTAAGGCTATGGCGAATAAAGTCTCTATCTAATATGACGCAGGACGGTCCTATGTGATGGGAAAACACATGAATGAACTCCTACATGCAACCATACAAATCCGACGAATTTAACTTGCAATAATAATTAGTTTTATAAATCAAAATAAATGTATGTCACAATAGTTAAAGCTCTCAAATATGGAAACATGTGAAGTCGTATAAGTGCAAGAGTACCAGAAAATCAAATACTATTTAAATAGGAGATTACAAAGACTAAAACAATTGAATGCAAATTTATAAGTCACTATCTCTTCTAGTAGAGAACAAACACAAGACCCAACGGTAAAGAAATCAACACACAAACCTTGATTACCAAGACTATAAAGAGGGGAGGGCTAGGGGCGCTTTAAGAGGGTTGTCGGGACTGGATTTCAGCAAGCATGGACTGCACTTGGCTGTCCAGGAATGGAGACAGCAAATAGGAAGGTGCAGGCGGTTGTTTTCAGCAGCGCGCAAGAGGAGTATGTTGTTATGGATGGTCTGGACAGCACTCTGGATACCTGCCAGGTGGCTTGACAATGCTCTGGCAGAAATTCTGGGGCTTTGGGGCTGCTGGGTGAAGGTTGGAGGTCGCTCCACGAAGGGGTGATGATGGTGAGTGGAGCTATTGGGGAAAACTGAGGGGAAGGGGCAGCATAGTAGGCTGTTGGGTGGAGGTTTGGAGGATGCAGGCTGACTACAGAATGAGGTGGTGAAAGGCAGTCAGTGATGGGAATGAATTATGAGAGTTCACTTGAGAATTAGGAGGGGGAATATGGAAAGGGTTGTGGTTCAGTTAATGGTGGGGAGTTTGGCTAAAAATAGGGGGAGTTGGGATATAACGGGCTGCGGTTGAGGGGGTATGAGGGAGTGGCTCCACGTGTGAATGAGAGAGGGGATTAAGGTGTTGGCTGTGAGGGAAAAGAGGGGATAGTGGGGCTTAAGTTTAGGAGGTGGTTCCTAAATAAGAGGAAGTGGGTTAGTGGGTAGTTAGGAGGTAGTGGGGAGGTGGTTAAATGGTGGTGGGGTGGTTCCGGCTGGGTGGAGTTTAGTGGTGACCGGAGGTGGCAGACGGCTGGGTGGTGGTGGCCACCAGAGCTATTTTCCGGCGATCGTCGGAAAATACAAAATGAAGAAAAATCGATATGGGAGATGTAGGAGGATCACCGGAGGTGACCGGAGACGTATTCCGTGATCGTCGGAGATGGGGTTTGTGGGTAAAGATGGCTGTTTTTGTGGGGGAATGAAGGTGGTGGTGGAGGGATATTGTGAAGGTTGGCTGTTGGAGGGAAAATATGAGGAATGAGGATGGTCGACTGTTGGAGGGGAGATGTGGTGGTAGTCGGCTGTTGGAGGAGAGATATGTTGGAGATCAGGTTTGGGAGGGGCCGGCCAAGGGGTTTTGGGAGAGGGGTCTGCTGGCTGTTTTTGGGAGGAGGGAGGAGATGGTTGTTTTGGGAGGAGGGAGGAGATGGCTGTTTGGGGAGGAGGGAGGCTGTCGGCGGCTTGTGGTGGAGGATAATGGTGGTGGGCGGCAAGGTAGTGGGGATTCCAAGGCTTCGCACCCGAAACTCGGCTTCGGCACCGAATGACCAAAGAATGGGCTTCAATACTCCATTCTTCAATGCCTAAAATGAGAGCCCTCACCCTCTATTTATAGACTCTATGGGGCAACGAACGTCTATGATTGGCCGATCATCCCGACTCAAAAATACATAAAAATACAACTCGAAATGAAAAATGAAAAGAACAAATAATGTGACGATCGTCGATGTACATAAAATGCGCGGTTCCGATTCCCTATCATTTCCCCCCGCCTTGAAAGCATTCATCTCTGTGAATGAAGAGGAGCGTGCTCTCGTCTGAAGGCGAAGAGAAACCATGTAGCTCTGAACTCGTAGGTCGCTGAAGCTGATGTTGCAGATGGAATCGAGGATGGTACTGCTGAAGCTGACGATGGTACTGTAACTTGTGTTGCTGCTAAAGGGATGCTGTCGAAAATGTCGGGTACGGAGTACGGGGCATCAATGCTGAAGAAGGTACTGCTGTTGTCGTCGACGTCGAACACTGTATGATACTGCTGTGGAAGAAATCGATATGATGTCTGTGTCGTAGAATGTAATACTGTTGTAGAAGAAGTCGTATGATCAATCGGTGTCGATGACTTGAGTTGAGGAGGAGGCTGGGTGGTAGGCGAAGGCTGCTGCTGATGCGGTGAAGTGGAAGGGGACAATGGTGGTAGTTGGGACTGTGGTGGAGTAGCGGATGTAGACGGAGGCTGAGAGGACGTGGTGGTAGAGGGCGAAGTGTACACGTAGTCATGCGGCTCAAAGAGTGGAGTCAGATCTTTAACGTTGAATACAAGTGAAATCCCCATACTTGGCGAGATATCCAGCTCATAAGCATTTGCTCCAATTTGTTTAAGCACAGTATAAGGACCCATTCGCTTAACATTCAATTTTCGAGCAGTTCCTTGGGGAACCTCTCAGCACATATACAAATCAACATTTGTTCTCCTTCTTTGAAGCTTTGCAATCTCCTGTGTCTATCATCATAAGATTTATAAATAATTTTATTGCAAGTACTCTTACGTCGGATAGGCTCATGCATGCTACACGGTGACAATGAATGATGACCGACAAACATAACAGAACGTCTATGTAGAGACTCTGCATCCCTCCAGGTGTCTTACTAGAGGGGCACATGATCAGGGGGATCAGTGGGTGGGGTGTAAAAAAATTCATCGCGAGGGAAATGATAATCTAAATAAACACCTGAAATGTATGTACTAACAATGATGGAACTAAACCCAAGATCATCGAGAGCACTCTCATCCTCGACTAACTCAAAGATAGTGGACGCGTACCTAAATAGTGGTGGCTTATCTGGAGGCTCTTTTGGTGGAGAATAGAAATACTCGTCGAGTGTGAGATAAACACCCAGAAGGATATGCGAGACTTTGGCATTGAGATACCACTCCATGATGTGTAGAATGCTTCCATAAAGTAGAAACTCATCAGGTGACTCACCTGGAGAGGTATAATGAAATTCGTCGCAAATGCGACGACTACCAACATAGGTTCCTGGAATATCAGGAGTGACCTTAAATATAAGGGAGCCATCACGGAGTACACAACACTAGATTCAAGAACCACATAGATGGGATGACTCGAAGATCTGACTAGAAGAGGTGTCGAGTATCTTGAACTCAGAAATGAATCACTCGTCGGAATCTCATCCTCACAAGGGCATGGTGATTCAACAGGAGGTTCTACAGAGGGTTTCCAAAGAACCAGTCAACAGGGTAATGGCCCTCCAGATGCAAACCACCGCAAGGGGCAGTGTTCCCAACGAGGGGTGGGATGGTCACCACGAGGTCAACACTAGGCTCTCGGCTCCCGATAGTAATGTCGAGGACTGACTTTCTAGCCGTAGGGGACACTAGGCCTAAGTGAGGTGCGGAGATAGGATATACCATCACTGTGTCACTGGGCCGTTCGTCCTCGCTCTCGTGACCATGTTCACTAATCATACTAGTGTCACTCTCCACTGATATCACATGATCAAGAACAGATTCGACCCCAAAATCAAGTGGGCACTGAATCTCCTCAATATGAGAGGAATCAAAATCTAGCGTCGTGTCTCTCATGTCAGTGGGAGCACTACTAGACACATTGGTGGCTTGACCTAAATCCTTAAAATTTTTTCCTACGGGTTCCCTTTGAGGCATTCTTTATGTAATCAAAATGAACATCCAAGCGATCAAATTGATCACTGATCCATTCTTGAAATTCGTCTATCGACATATCCGTTTTCAGAACAATAGGGAGGCCACTACACGTGATGTTATCTTGATGGTGGTGACCTCTATAAGGCTCTTGATATTCTTTAAGGTAATTACTTCTAGAAAAATCAAAGTGTGAAAAAGGGTTAGCACGATTTCTACGAGTGACGTATTGGGGACGAGGATAATCATGATAGTATGAGGGTCCTCCCGAGGGAACTCTATGTGCATGATGAGTGGTGGAATCCGGTTCCTCAAATAGAGGATTAACGAAATGAGTGAACTCGTGTTTATCAAATAAAGGATTAGAGTAGCAATTGCTACTATGATATGGCACGATGAAACATATAGGTTCTAGTCCAACATATTATAAACTAAGCCCGAACCTGAGGCTCTGATACCGATCTGACGCAGGACGTTCCTATGTGATGGGAAAACACATGAATGAACTCCTACATGCAACCATACATATCCGACGAATTTAACTTGCAATAATAATTAATTTTATAAATCAAAATAAATGTATGCCACAATAGTTAAAGCTCTCAAATATGGAAACACATGAAGTCGTATAAGTGCAAGAGTGCCAGAAAATCAAATACTATTTAAATGGGAGATTACAAAGACTAAAACATTTGAATGCAAATTTATAAACCACTATCTCTTCTAGTAGAGAACAAACACAAGACCCAACGGTAAAGAAATCAACACACAAACCTTGATTACCAAGACCATAAAGAGGGGAGGGCTGGGGGCGCTTTAAGAGGGCTGCCGGGACTGGATTTCAGCAAGCATGGACTGCACTTGGCTGTCCAGGAATGGAGACAGCAAATAGGAAGGTGCAGGGGGCTGTTTTCAGCAGCGGGCAAGAGGAGCCTGCTGTTCTGGATGGTCTGGACAGCACTCTGGATGGCTGCCAGGTGGCTGGATAGTGCTCTGGCAGAAATTCTGGGGCTTTTGGGCTGCTGGGTGAAGGTTGGAGGTCGCTCCACGAAGGGGTGATGATGGTGAGGGGTGTTGTTGGGGAAAACTGAGGGGATGGGGCAGCAGAGTAGGCTGCTGGGCGGAGGTTTGGAGGGTGCTGGCTGGCTACAGAATGAGGTGGTGAAAGGCAGTCAGTGATGGGAATGAATTATGAGAGTTCACGTGAGAATTAGGAGGGGGAATATGGAAAGGGTTGTGGTTCAGTTAATGGTGGGGAGTTTGGCTAAAAATAGGGGGAGTTGGGATATAGTGGGTTGCTGTTGAGGGGGTTTGAGGGAGTGGATCCACATGCGAATGAGAGGGGATTAAGGTGTTGGTTGTGAGGGAAAAGAGGGGATAGTGGGGCTTAAGTTTAGGAGGTGGTTCCTAAATAAGAGGAAGTGGGTTAGTGGGTAGTTAGGAGGTAGTGGGGGGTGGTTAATTGGTGGTGGGGTGGTTGCCGGCTGGGTGGAGTTTAGTGGTGACCGGAGGTGGCAGCCGGTGGTGGTGGTGGCCTCCAGAGCTATTTTCCGGCGATCGCTGGAAAATACAAAATGAAGGAAAATCGATATGGGAGATTTAGGAGGATCACCGGAGGTGACCGGAGACGTATTCCGGTGATCGCCGGAGATGGGGTTTGTGGGTAAAGATGGTTGTTTTTGTGGGGGAATGAAGGTGGTGGTGGAGGGATATTGTGAAGATTGGCGGTTGGAGGGAAAATATGAGGATTAGGGGTGTGCACAGAAACCGAACCCGACCAAACCGACCCGAACCGACCCAAACCGAACCGAATTTGGATTGAACCGATCGGTTCGGTTTCTGTTTAGGGGGGATGAAAATCGAACCTATTCGATTCGATTTTGGTTTATAGGGTCGGTAAACCGAGAAAACCGAACCGATTATAAGTTTGGACTTGGAGTTTGTCCCGTCGGATGAAAGCATGAGGTTTTGAGCATTGAGTTTGAAGTTGAACCCAAAATAACGAGATTATGTAATATCTCTTATCTTATCTTATCTTATCTTATCTAAGTTTGTAACAATTACCCGAGCGTGAACGAATAAATTAAATATGTTGTACTTTTTGATTTTTATTTTAAACTAATACTTGAACTTATTGTATTAATTGTGTTAGTTAATTTAAATATTATTGTGTTTTTTGAATTTCCCTTCAATATTGATGAACTACTTTCTAGATTTACTATTAGAAAAGCACTTGGGCAAACATTAAAAATTATTTTGAGGGATAATATGTTTTAGGTTTACCGAAAAACCAAACCGATGTTAAAAAACCGAACCAAACCAAACCGAACCGATCCATTTCGGTTCGGTTTCGGTTTTGGGTGTGTAAAAACCGAGCTTATTCGGTTCGGTTTCGGTTTTGGGTGTGTAAAAACCGAGCTTATTCGGTTCGGTTTCGGTTTTACCTAAAACCGAACCGAACTGAACCGCTTGCAGGCCTAAATTGAGGATGGCCGACTGTTGGAGGTGAGATGTGGTGGTAGTCGACTGTTGGAAGGGAGATATGTTGGAGAGCAGGTTTAGGAGGGGCCGGCCAAGGGGTTTTGGGAGAGGGGTTTGCTGGCTGTTTTTTGGAGGAGGGAGGAGATGGTTGTTTTGGGAGGAGGGAGGAGATGGCTGTTTGGGGAGGAGGGAGGTTGTCGGAGGCTTGTGGTGGAGGATAATGGTGGTGGACGGCAAGGTAGTGGGGATTCCAAGGCTTCGCACCCGGAACTCGGCTTCGGCACCGAATGACCAATGAATGGGCTTCAATACTCAATTCTTCAATGCCTAAAATGAGAGCCTTCACCCTCTATTTATAGACTCTAGGGGGCAACGAACGGCTATGATTGGTCGATCATCCTGACTCAAAAATACATAAGAATACAACTCAAAATGAAAAATGAAAAGAACAAATAATGTGACGATCGTCGATCCACATAAAATGCACGGTTCTGATTCCCTATCATTTCCCCCCGCCTTGAAAGCATTCATCTCCGTGAATGAAGAGGAGCGTGCTCTCGTCTGAAGGCGAAGAGAAACCATGTAGCTCTGAACTCGTAGGTCGCTGAAGCTGATGTTGCAGATGGAATCAAGGATGGTACTGCTGAAGCTGACGATGGTACTGTAACTGGTGTTGTTGCTAAAGGGATGTTGTCGAAGATACCGGGTACGGAGTACGAGACATCAATGGTGAAGAAGGTACTGTTGTTGTCGTCGGCGTCGAACATTGTATCTTACTGTTGTGGAAGAAGTCGATATGATGTCTGTGTCGTAGAATGTAGTACTGCTGTAGAAGAAGTCGTACGATCAATCGGTGTCGATGACTTGAGCTGAGGAGGAAGCTGGGTGGTAGGCGAAGGCTGCTGCTGATGTGGTGAAGTGGAAGGGGACAATGGTGGTAGCTGGGACTGTGGTGGAGTAGGATGTAGACGGAGGCTGAGAGGATGTGGTGGTAGAGGGCGAAGGGTACACGTAGTCATGCGGGTCAAAGAGTGGAGTCAGATCTTTAACGTTGAATATAAGTGAAATCCCCATACTCGGCGAGATATCCAGCTCATAAACATTTGCTCCAATTTGTTTAAGCACAGTATAAGGACCCATTCGCTTAACATTCAGTTTTCGAGCAGTTCCTTGGGGAACCTCTCAGCACATATACAAATCAACACTTGTTCTCCTTCTTTGAAGCTTTGCAATCTCCTGTGTCTATCATCATAAGATTTATAAATAATTTTATTGCAAGTACTCTTACATCGGATAGACTCATGCATGCTACACGGTGACAATGAATGATGACCGACAAATATAACAAACGTCTATGTAGAGACTCTGCATCCCTCCAGGTGTCTTACTAGAGGGGCACATGATCAGGGGGATCAGGGGGCAGGGTGTAAAAAAATTCATCGTGAGGGCGATGGTCATCTAAATAAACTCCTGAAATGTCTGTACTAACAATGATGGAACTAAACCCAAGATCATCGAGAGCACTCTCATCCTCGACTAACTCAAAGATAGTGGACACGTACCTAAATAGTGGTGGCCTATCTAGAGGCTCTTTTGGTGGAGTATAAAAATACTCGTCGAGTGTGAGATAAACACCCAGAAGGTTATGCGAGACTTTGGCATTGAGATACCACTCCATGATGTGTAGAATGCTTCCATAAAGTAGAAACTCATCAGGTGGCTCACCTGGAGGGGTATAATGAAATTCGTCGCAAATGCGACGACTACCAACATAGGTTCCTGGAATATCAGGAGTTAACTTAAATATAAGAGGAGCCATCACTGAGTACACAACACTAGATTCAAGAACCACATACATGGGATGGCTCGAAGATCTGACTAGAAGAGGTGTCGAGTATCTTGAACTCAAAAATTAATCACTCATCGGAATCTCATCCTCACAAAGGCATGGTGATTCAACGGGAGGCTCTACAGGGGGGTTTCCAAAGAACCAGTCAACAGGGTGATGGTCCTCCACATGCAAACCACCGCAAGGGGCAGTGTTCCCAACGAGGGATGGGATGGTCACCACGAGGTCAACACTAGGCTCTCGGATCCCGATAGTAATGTCGAGGACTAACTTTCTAGCCGTAGGGGACACTAGGCCTAAGTGAGGTGCGAAGAATGGATATACCATCACTGTGTCACTGGGCCGTTCGTCCTCGCTCTCGTGACCATGTTCACTAATCATACTAGTGTCACTCTCCACTGATATCACATGATCAAGATCGGATTCGACCCCAAAATCAAGTGGGCACTGAATCTCCTCAATATGAGAGGAATCAAAATCTAGCGTCGTGTCTCTCATGTCAATGGGAGCACTACTAGACACATTGGTGGCTTGACCTAAATCCTTAAGTTTTTTCCTACGGGTTCCCTTTGAGGCATTCTTTATGTCATCAAAATGAACATCCAAGCGATCAAATTGATCACTGACCCATCGTTGAAATTCGGCTATCGACATATCCGTTTTCAGAACACTAGGGAGGCCACTACACGTGATGTTATCTTGATGATGGTGACCTCTATAAGGCTCTTGATATTCTTCAAGGTAATTACCTCTAGAAAAATCAAAGTGTGAAAAAGGGTTAGCACAATTTCTACGAGTGATGTATTGGGGACGAGGATAATCATGATAGTATGAGTGTCCTCCCGAGGGAACTCTATGTGCATGATCAGTGGTGGAATCTGGTTCCTCAAATAGAGGATTAACGAAATGAGTGAACTCGTGTTTATCAAATAAAGGATTAGAGTAGCAATTGCTACTATGATATGGCATGGTGAAACATATAGGTTCTAGTCCCGCATATTATAAACTAAGCCCGAACCTGAGGCTCTGATACCAATCTGACGCAGGACGGTCCTATGTGATGGGAAAACACATGAATGAACTCCTACATGCAACCATACATATCCGACGAATTTAATTTGCAATAATAATTAGTTTTATAAATCAAAATAAATGTATGTCACAATAGTTAAAGCTCTCAAATATGGAAACACGTGAAGTCGTATAAGTGCAAGAGTGCCAGAAAATCAAATACTATTTAAATGAGAGATTACAAAGACTAAAACAATTGAATGCAAATTTATAAATCACTATCTCTTCTAGTAGAGAACAAACACAAGACCCAACGGTAAAGAAATCAACACACAAACCTTGATTACTAAGACTATAAAGAAGGGAGGGCTGGGGGCGCTTTAAGAGGGCTGCTGGGACTGGATTTCAGCAAGCATGGACTGCACTTGGCTGTCCAGGAATGGAGACAGCAAATAGGAAGGTGCAGGGGGCTGTTTTCAGCAGCGAGCAAGAGGAGTATGCTGTTCTGGATGGTCTGGACAGCACTCTGGATGGCTGCCAGGTAGGGGTGCAACTCGGATCGTGTTACGGCCCAGCAGGAACCCCCAGGCGCGAAGCCCGCCAGGGCCCATTTACTGGCCGTAAGCAGGAACCCCCTCTATTATCCTGGCATGGAGACCAGCGAGGGGCCCACCGACTTAACAGGGTCGCGGCCCAGTGCAACCCCAACCCATTTCGGCACCCAGTCTAAGTGGCGCGGGATGTTGAGGTCGGGGCTTGAACCCCCGACCTCCTTGATAAGAAGACTTTAACATGTCCCTCATCACCAACTGAGCCGAAATGGGTTGGATGTTGAGGTCGCGGCTCAGTTGGTGATGAGGGACATGTTAAAGTCTTCTTATCAAGGAGGTCGGGGGTTCAAGCCCCGACCTCAACATCCCGCGGCACTTAGACTGGGTGCCGAAATGGGTTGGGGTTGCACTGGGCCGCGGCCCTGTTAAGTCAGTGGGCCCCTCGCTGGTCTCCATGCCAGGATAATAGAGGGGGTTCCTGCTTACGGCCAGTAAATGGGCCCTGGCGGGCTTCGCGCCTGGGGGTTCCTGCTGGGCCGTAACATAAAAGCGCGGCTCAGTTGGTGATGAGGGACATGTTAAAGTCTTCTTATCAAGGAGGTCGGGGGTTCAAGCCCCGACCTCAACATCCCGCGGCACTTAGACTGGGTGCCGAAATGGGTTTGGGTTGCACTGGGCCGCGGCCCTGTTAAGTCGGTGGGCCCCTCGCTGGTCTCCATGCCAGGATAATAGAGGGGGTTCCTGCTTACGGCCAGTAAATGGGCCCTGGCGGGCTTCGCGCCTGGGGGTTCCTGCTGGGCCGTAACAGATCGGTTCGGTTCGGTTCTACCAAAAACCAACAACCAACCCATGTAGGTTCGGTTCCAAAATTTTGGAACCAGAACCGACCCATGGTTCTAAATTATGGAACCGGATCCGCCCAATTCGGTTCGGTTCGGTTCTCGGTTCTACACATGTTTCATAATTACTAGGGGTGCCACACTATGAAATCAAAATGATGAACTTTAATCAATAAATAAACGCTTGACATTTCAGATCAGATCAACTCACACTTGACATTGGCACACTTTACATTGTCATGATGTGATGAAATAAACTTGATGAAATAAACATGTGATACCTTCTTGAAATTGAAAATTACGGAACTCCAGAACTTGTTGGCTGTTGGATGAAGGGGCGAAAATTACAGAACTCCTGAAATTGAAAGCTTTGGCGGTGAAAAATCCAAAAAACGAGAGATCGAATGGAGGAGAATTTTATTCTTAATTTCTTACCATGGTATATTAGCTTAAACCTTGGTCACTTGGAGTTCTGGAGCATTGGAGGAGCGAGAGAGAGATCAGAATATTAGCACTTGGACAGAAAACCAGTGAACCTTGCTCTCATGCAGGGAGGAAGGAAGGAGCAGCCCAAGTGAACCTCCTCTTCGAGCTGAAAAAACTAGGAGTGAGAGAGAGAGAGAGAGAGAGATCAGAATCAGTGGACTGAACCTTTTGGTCCTCCGTCGTACGATACCACTCAAAGTAGGTCTCTATGTCGATAACCCAGTCTGAAAAGACCTTGGTACCCATAAAACCATCATAAAGTGGCGGATCTAGCTTCACAACTCGTGTGAGATCCGGTCGCCTATCCCGGGGAGGATAGTCGTAATCATCATCGTAAGGATCACGATTGTCTCGACGCCGTGGGGGTGGAGGTCGATGTCAATCTCTAGGGCGATCATCACGATGCATGGCCGGTATAGGCCGACGATGGTCTCGAGGACGCTCTTCTCTTGCTACGTCATAATGAGGCCTCTCCTGATAATTATCTCGCATGCCTAAGATAGTCTCTCGTTGGGGTTCAGGAAAATTCCTTGGAAAATTCCTACCCTGATCGTGCTCAAACTCGAACTTATCTATGGGATTTCTAACCTCTTCCTCAAACAGAGGATTTCTCCGAAGTGTGGACCTTTCTACGTAGTGTGGCGGCACTTCGTGGTGTGGACGAACAGAATGTTCATCTCGAATTGGAGGTGGCATTGAAACTCGAGGAGGTATTTATAAACTAGTCATCCTAACACTAAGGTTTTCGAGCCCTTCTCGCACTTGAAAGACACTCTCGGTTAACGTTGTCATTTGGTGGGCGAAAGGTAGAAACCACGGGGGTGGTTCACTCCCTTCGTTCACATGACTCACTTGACCACGTTCAACTCGACGCATCTCAGAGTTTACCTCTTGAGGGTGTTCAGGTGGAGTGTGATGGGGTGAACTCATACTCACTAACCTATCACTACGCAGATGCATGCAAACACACAAATAAAATGGATGGTAATGCTTTTTTTATTTTTTAACTTTTCTTTTTCTTTTCTTTTTTGAAAAATTAAAATGTTATGCGGGATTCCTATTCTACACGGGGCGGATTTCGAAACATAGAAAAATTTCGGAACCTAGCTCTGATACCAAATTGATGCAGGACGGCGCGTAGGGTTTGCGCGATTGTCGACTATTTCTAGGAAACCCTAAATGCATGCAATCAAGAATTGAATTGTTTTGAGCGGGCGTTGCACGAACTTTAAGAAATGCAGCAACTTAGAATTTTGTAAAGCACAAAATATCTATTTTGTTTTAAAATGAATTTTCTTAAAAAATGGTTCACCTCCAAATTCGGGGAAAGAAGGTTCGCAACTTTCGTTCTTTCCCCCTTGTAATAGCAACACGAAAATCGTGAACTCTAAATATGTTTCCGTTTGGAGTTTTCGACGTAGCGTTTGCTGACAAAATCCTGGTGAAAATCCAACGATGAATCTAATAACCTAAGAGAAAATTTAGAAGCACACAAAGGAAGAGAAAGAAACAAGTTACTCACGGATAGAGGTGTCTTTCCGCAATCGAAGTCGGCGGCGATTCCGCGAGGAATTCTTCACCTTCGATCTCCCGATCCGAGGTCACCGCTATCGCACACGGGCACCACGGAAGTAATTCGCTCACTCGCACACAAAGTGGCTCTAACGAAATCTCAAGAAACTCTCCATGGAAGAGCAAAGGGAAGAAAAAATAACGAAACAGTACTTTCATTCAACTCCGGGAACAATGTTCAAACAGTAACATCAAGATTACTGTTCACCACCTCTTTCACTCTTTTTACAGAACTCCAAAAAAACTGAATGCCAAAATAATCCCCCCTTCGAAATCAGATTACAACATTTTTTATAGGAAAGAAGAAAACCACAAAACACAACAAACTTCGACTGAAATAACCGACCGTAAAGGAGGACGTGGTCGGGGTGGGCAACCGGATGTTTTGTTGGATCGTGGGCGGAAGATGCGCGACGTGCTGAAGCGCTTACTACGTGCAGCGACGAAACTGGGAAGGCACCAGTGGCTCTGGCCGATCGGGTAGAGGGGGTCGGGTTCCTCATGGGCCGGTTCTTTTTGTAGGAGAATAAAAATGAAATATTTTTAAAGTGGCTACGCACGCAGGCGTACAAATAAAATTGTCCAATCATAAAACTGCAAAATAAAATAAAATGCAAAATAAAATAAAATGCAATACAATATGTTGATGACTCAGGGACGGTAGGGATTCGGACGAGTGCGGCGTCGGGTACTTTTGCGTCGACCTGATCTGGGCTGGGCTCCACCAGGTGCACTTTTAAATTAGACATACAATCTCTTCATGGGTTTTTCTATAAATTTTGTTTTTTTTTAATGTCTTATTATTTTATATAATAGGTTGTTACGGCCGCAAAGAAATTTAGGTATGGAGGTATACCCCCAGAGCTAGAGGAAAAATTGAACATGATGTTCAGTTCGATTGTTGCCACTGGAAGTCATGCTTGCACCCCAAACACTTCGTCCCTAGCCCGGGAGTCTATTGATGAGCGAGCTATGTCTGAGGGTGAAGATGAACAAGTTGAGATCAGTGGAAATTTAGAGAGTTCTCAGCCAGCAGGTGCATCTGAATCCCGTAAAAGACGGAAAAAGGGTAAAAAGAAACCAACAAACTCAGTTTTAGATGACTTGGTGGAATCCTCAAAGGTTATAGGTGTTGTTGGGAAAAACCCTTGTGATTTATCTAACAAATTACTTAAAGTGATTTCATCAGTTAAGTTATATTACTCACATTGTATAGAAAGGGTAAAATGGTCATTAGATGTCCTAGGTTGTCACACTCACCTTAGAGTGTCAAGACCAGGTCAAGATAAGCACAAATTCAGTTGAGTTAAAACTTGCGTCGAATAGAAGTCGACGCAACTTCGACCAGAAGTCGAAGCAACTCTGACTAGAAGTCGAAGCAACTCAATCTGCCTGTCGAAGTATCAAGTCAAGTCGACGCAACGTCGAAAGGAACTCGATGCAGAAGGAAGAACCAATCGAAGCTGTTGGAAGGGAAATTAAATCATTCATTCTTAGAATATGGGGTCTCTCCTTTATATATAGGAGAGGGCAAAATACAACTTAACCTAAATATAACCCAAAATAATAAACCAACTCCTAACACTCCCCCTCAAGTTGTGCTTGTGATATTTGTCAAGCCCAACTTGGACATAATGTTCCAAAACACCCTATGAGACAAAGCCTTTGTCAGCACATCTGCCAGTTGTTGATCGGAGGGAACAAAAGGGGTGCTAACAACTCCCCTTACAATGTTTTCCTTGATGAAATGTCTGTCGACTTCAACATGTTTAGTGCGATCATGCTGGACGGGATTGTGCGCGATGTTAATGGCCGCATTGTTATCACAGTATAGGCGGATGGGTCCTTTGCCGTGAATCCCAAGTTCAAGTAGAAGGGATCGGATCCACATTCCTTCACATATACCTTGGGCCATGGCCCTAAACTCCGCTTCGGTACTGGATCTAGCCACGACATGTTGTTTTTTGCTTCTCCACGTTACTAGATTGCCTCCAACTAAAGTGCAATACCCAGAAGTGGATCTTCGGTCATCGACAGATCCCGCCCAATCTGCATCTGTGAAGACTTCAATGGTTAGATCTTTGTTTGGAGAGAATAGGATTCCACGTCCAGGGGAGGTCTTGAGATATCTGAGAACCCGATTGGCAGCATCCAAGTGATGAGTTTTAGGAGAGTGCATGAACTGGCTAATGACCCCGACAGCGTACGAGATATCTGGGCGAGTATGAGATAGGTATATAAGTCTCCCCACAAGCCGCTGAAAGGCATTGATATCAGCCACCGGTTCTCCTTCGTCTCTTCCCAATCTATGGTTTGTTTCTATGGGTGTGTCAGCAGGGCGACACCCACTCATCCCCGTATTTTCCAGGAGGTCAAGAATGTACTTTCTCTGGGAGATGAAGATACCATGCCTGGATCTGGCAACTTCAATGCCAAGGAAGTACTTGAGGTTCCCCAGATCCTTAACCTCAAATTCACTAGCCAGTCTAACCTTCAAGTGTTTTATTTCCTCAATGTCATCACCGGTTATTACAATATCATCCACATACACAATCAATGTCGTCACTTTTCCATGCCTGTGCTTTACAAATAGAGTATGATCCGTGTTACTCTGTTTGAATCCAAAGGTAACCATTGCCCGTTGAAATCTTCCAAACCAAGCCCTCGGGGATTGCTTCAGGCCATATAGGGCCTTCTTCAGCCTGCAAACTTTCCCTTCAGATCCCTCAACAGTAAGGTCAGGGGGACAAGACATGTATACTTCCTCTTCCAGGTCTCCATGGAGGAAGGCATTTTTCACATCAAGCTGACTTAGAGTCCAATTTTTACAGGCGGCACACGAGAGCAGAATACGAATAGAATTCATCTTTGCAACAGGAGCAAAGGTCTCCTGATAATCAATCCCTGCTGTTTGGGTGTATCCCCTTGCCACCAGTCTGGCCTTGTAGCGGTCCACCAACCCTTGGGAGTTTTGTTTAACAGAAAAGATCCACTTGCATCCAACCACTGTCTTGCCTTGAGGAAGGGAGACAAGGTCCCAGGTGCAATTCTTCTCAAGGGCACCCATCTCTTCCACCATAGCCGTTCTCCACTCCTGATGCCTCAGAGCTTCCTGCCACGAGGAAGGGATGGAAATGGAAGACAGAGAGGTGACAAAGGCTCTATGTGGAGAAGACAAGGAGTCATAAGTCACATACAGAGATAAGGGGTGGTGAGTAGAAGCACGGTTACCTTGAGGACCAGTTAACGGGTCAGGCGTGGATTCTGGTATATTGTGCAGAAGCTGACCATTTGTGCCCCCTCATCGACAACGAGTATATACCTGTAAGGGAGGAGTAATAGACGGCGGAACAACAGGGATGGATGGCTGATAAGGAGGAGAGATTGGTAACGGGGGTAGCAGGGAAGCCCTCTTCCACGGTTGCATTCTCCCCCTGAAGAGGGCTCCCGTAATAGGGTTCGAACTCATGGAAGGTAACATCCATGGAGATGAAGGTCTTGCGAGTCTGCGGATGAAAACACTTATACCCTTTTTGAGTGCTGGAGTAGCCAATAAAGACACATCGAAGCGCACGGGGATCAAGTTTGGATGTGTGGTGCACATGGACAAAGCACACACAACCAAAGATACGAGGAGGAAGTTCAGTAGGAGTAATACTGAGAGCTGCAAGCGGGGTTTTATGGTGAAGGATACGAGTGGGGAGACGGTTAATAAGATACGTAGCTGTGAGGACAGCCTCACCCCAATAGTATTTGGGAAGATGCATTTTAAGTAACAGACAACGAGCAACCTCAAGGAGGTGTCGATTTTTCCGCTCAGCAACCCCATTTTGGGCAGGGGTGTAGGCACAGGAAGTTTGGTGGAGGATACCCAAGTCACACAGGTACCGTTGAAATTGAGAGTCAACGTACTCCCGACCATTGTCACTTCGCAAAATTTTTACAGTAGCGTTGAATTGAGTGGTAATCATTTTATGAAAACGTTGAAATAGAGGAAAAACCTCATATTTACTCTTCATAAGGTAGACCCAGGTACAGCGAGAAGAACAATCTATGAAAGTAACGAACCATTTGAACCCAGAAATAGAAGCAATAGGGCTAGGGCCCCAAACATCAGAGTGAATAATCTCAAAAGGAGTAGCACACAAGGGGGACAGTTGAGGAAGAGAAACCCGTTTGTGCTTACCCAGTTCACATACATCACAGGTAAAAGTTTTAAGAGTAGAAATAGACATAGTAGGTAACAATAATTTCATAACAGGGATAGAGGGATGTCCAAGCCGACAGTGCCAGGAATCCAGGGTGGACAGAGAAGCGACATGAAGAGCACGCAGTGGAGGAGATGCCGAACTGGAGGGGTCAAATAGGTACAAGCCATCACGCAATCTACCAGCTCCAATCACCTTCCCCGTCGTCAGATCCTGAAAAACACAAGAAGAAGGGAAGAAAGTCACGGAGCAATGCATGGAGTTAGTCAACTGACTAATAGAAAGCAGGTTTCGAGTAAATTTAGGAACATGAAGGACGGAGGAGAGCGTGAGAGACGAGCAGGGTATGGTTCCTTTGCCAGCAATGGAGGAAAAAGAACCATCAGCAATACTCACCTTGTCACGTCCAGACAAAGGGGAGTAGGAGACAAAACCTGAAGCAGTGCCGGTCATATGATCGGTGGCGCCGCTGTCGATGATCCACTGGGTGGAGGAATGACTGGTAGCTGAGTGAGCTCCTGGAGGCCCCTGATGGGCATATGAGGAGGAGGAAGTAGGCACTTCTGAGGACTGTCCATGCATCAGACGACGAAACGCAAGAATCTCATCGGAGGAGAGAGTCGTAGGGGCTGCAAGAGAGGACTGATCATCAGTAGCATCAGAGAGATGAGCTGAAGGTCCATGAGAAGCACGCCCCTGAGAACGGCCATGGCCGCGACCACCACGGGTAGCTGGTCCACCCCTAGGTGGAGGGAAACCGTGAAGCTTAAAGCAAGTGTCCTTGGTGTGGCGAGCCTTTCCGCAACAAATCAGATGATCCTTGTCACCAGACTTAGGCGGGTAGTCCCGAGGGGGTCGCCCACTGGGACGAAAGTGAGCAGCAAGAGCGGAGCCATCGGAAGAAGGCTGGGGATGAAGAGTCTGACGACGATCAAATTCGTGTTGGACAAGACTATAAACCTCTGGCAAGGATGGGAGAGGTGATCTCCCAAGAATTTGGACACTGATCTGGTCAAAGTCACGATGCAACCCATGGAGAAACTCAAAGATCCGATTGCGATCGTCACGAGCCCGAACCTGAGCAGCATCTTCAGGCGAGACAAAGGTGATCGCATCGAAGTGATCATATTCTTGATATAACTGGGTGAACTCCAAATAATAGGAGGAAGGGGAGCGATCGCCTTGGCGCAGCATAAAGATCCTACGACGAAGCTGAAAGATCTGGGCAGCATTGTTACAGCTGGAATAGGTGGCAGCGACACGTTTCCAGATGTCGGCGGCAGTGTCAAGGAAGAGATAATTCCGGGCAATGGACTCCTGCATGGAGTTGAGCATCCATGACATCACGAGAGAGTTTTCAGATTCCCACTGAGGCCACTCGGGAGCGGTCGACGCTGGAGCAGCAGTAGTCCCGGTGACATAGCCATACAGACGCCGACTCTTGAGGGCAAGAGTGATGGAACGAGCCCACGGCAAGTAATTGAGGCCGTCAAGTTTCATGGTCGTGATCTGAGGAGTCCCATGATCATGAACAGGGCGGTTGGAGCCCATGTTAGAAGCTGGAGAGGAACCAGAGGACGGCGGGGTGGAGTCAACACTTCCCGACATCAGAACCCGAGGATAGAAACCACGGGAGGAAGAAACAACACCTCACAAAGAGAATCGTCTAGCCCCGCTCATAGAAAGAGACAAGGACGCGCCAGCCCGACGAAGCGCCGAGCCAAGAAAATCATCAAAAGAGGGGCTGGACGCCGGAAACAAGCTCACCGGGACATACAGCCGGTGTCCAGGTCACGGATGAGAAAAACAGCCCGAGGCTGCCGCTGGAAACGCTGCTAGATAGGCCGCTGGAAACTCGGTTGGCCGCTGATGTTGAAGAGGAACGAAGCTGTCGAAGAAGTCGTTGGACGCTGCCGAAGAAGTCGCTGCTGTTGCTGTGGAAGAACGACGAGGACACTGCTGTTGCTGTGGAAGAACGACGAGGACGCTGGACGGTGCCGACGAGGACGCCTGCAGAAGACGAGGAGAAGACGAGGACGCCTGGAGAAGACGAGGACGCTGTTACGAGCTGGGCTCCCGAACAGTTCGCATCAGACGCTGCTGTCGAATGCTGGCCGCTGGACGCCGAAGCGAACGACGAACGAAGCAAAGCGGCGGAAAGAGGTCGCTAGGTTACGCCGCTCCCTCTGATACCATGTTGGAAGGGAAATTAAATCATTCATTCTTAGAATATGGGGCCTCTCCTTTATATATAGGAGAAGGCAAAATACAACTTAACCTAAATATAACCCAAAATAATAAACCAACTCCTAACAGAAGCCATCTTAGTTTCGACGCAGAAGATAAAGTTCAAGTCCAAGTCTTCAACTCGATGGATACGTCGATAAGTAATCGACGCAATGTCGACATCTGAGTTCACCAGAGCTAAGAAGGAATTCGAAGCTACTTCCATAAGAACTCAGAGGTGCGTCGATATGACGAAAGATGAAGTCGACGCAGTGTCGAATACAGACAGAAGTAGAAGGTTTTCTGCTGTCCTTTCTGGTGCTTTTCCAGATATTCTGCAAGGCTGAAATATGTTCTCCAACGACTCGTTTATTGCCAAGAAGGGAATGAAGTATTCCAGAAATACAGCAAAGACATTCTTGGAAGTTATTCAAATCAGATGGACGGGTCGGGAACAAAAAGAAGCAAATATCAATTATCCAATGGACATTCCTTCTAAGAACAGCCCAGAAGAAGAAAGAAATTCAAATTCAAATGATAGAGAATAAGTATGCTGAGAGGACAAGAAAAAACAAATCAACTGATAACATATTTTCGGCTGTCGAAATAGTACTTCTTCTTCCTCCTTCAACCCTAAGACAGCACAGAAGAACATCTGCTCTGCACAGGAAAAGAGAATAACAACAGTGCTGCTTCTTCTTCCTCATCACATAGCAGCAAGACAAAAAAGTGTAGAGAATCAGGATCAAACTCATAACCCTTGCAATCATCACTATCATAAGCAAGAGTTCAGAAGCAATAGCATTCAAAGAAACAACTTCTGAAGAATTTTGACAGAAGAATTCTATTATCTTATTTCTTTCTTTTCATTCATTCACCAACTATAAAAGAGTTTTAAGAATCCCTCTTTCAAAGGATTCAGAGGTTCTAAAAGTCTCTTTATCAAAAGACTCAGTGGTTCTGAGAGTCTTCTTATCAAAAGACTCAGTGGTTCTGAGAGTCTCCTTATCAAAAGACTCGGGCACAATTAGTGCAATCCTACCAGGGAGGTAGAAGAGTGGACTACCCACATTTTGGGGAACCACTATAAAAATCCTGTGTCTTCTGGATTGATTTTCTGTGATGTCACAGTTTACTGTTTTTTATTTTTTATTTTTTGCATTTACTTTATTCTGTTTTGGTATTGTTGATTGCATAATACTTAATAGTTTTATTATGTGTGCACATTTAGGGTATAAAATATTTAAAACTCTATTCACCCCCCCCCCCCCCCCTCTAGAGAATACTCAGAGGCACACTGTGCACTTTCAATTGGTATCAGAGGTAGGTTGATCATAAAAAGGTTAACACCTTGATCAAAAGATCTCCTCACTCTTATTTCTTTATTTATATTATCTAAAACAATTTTTTAAAAAATGAGTTTTAAGGATTATGCATCAACAAGACCACCCGTGTGTAACTTAAATAAGTTTACACTCTGGAAGACCAGAATAAAGCTTTATATGAACTATATTGATGAGACATCTTTAATGTCATTATTTCAGGTCCCCCAGCACAAGTCAGAAAAGATGCAAGTGAGACAGTAACACAAGAAATTGTCCCTAGAACAGAGTGGACTGAAGCTGAAAAAAGGTGAAGGCATGTGATGTCAAAGCCATGAATATTCTGGTATCAACTATGTCTGATGACATATTCTAGAAGGTTGCTAACTGCAACTCTGCTAAAGAAATCTGGAAATCTCTTTCCAGATTAGTTGAGGGCAGCTCTGATAAAAGAAATGACAGAAAGTCCATTCTCATATCCCAATATGAGAATTTTCAGAAAAAGGTTGAGGAGAGTGTAGCAGAGATGCATGAAAGATTCGGCACCATCATAAATGAGCTAAAAGGACTAGACAAGGAAATTTCTCTGACAGAAATTAATGACAAACTCCTTATGTGCTTCCCAAGCACATGAGACTCAAGGATCTGGGCTATCAGAGAGTCCAGATGTCACAGAGAAATATCCACAGATATTCTGCTAGGCAAGCTAAAGTCCTATGAGCTCCTACTAAAAAACAGGGCTGAGTCAGAAGCAAAGGAGAAACTCTCAACTCCTAAGGAGAGAACAATTGCTCTGAAGGTTGCTGAAGAAGAGTCTTCCGCCTCTGAGGAAGAGATGTTCAATCTCTTGGCCAGAAGATTCAAGAGATGGTCAAGACAGAAGACTCCAAAAGAAAGGAGAGGAGTTCAAGCAAACCAAGGATTGATAAAACTCCTAAACAACAAATAACTTGCTTCTTTTGCAAAAAACCTGAGCACATTGCACCAGAATGTCCTGAAGAGAAAAGGGACAAGAGCAACAAGAAGGAGCAGAAGAAGAAGTCTTTCAGGAAGAAAGACAAGAAGAAAGATAGAGGTTTCATTGCTGAAACCTGGAGTGACTCTGAAGCAGAGTTAAGCTCTTTTTCATCAGAAAGTGATGAAGAAGATGCCGAAGCTGCCTGCCTGATGGCATTAGGGATCTCCTCAGATGATGAACAAGAACAGGTATCATTGTTTGACAATTTTGATTTTGAGTCGGAAGACTTTAAAACTTGTTTTAAAGAATTTTGCAATGATCACCTTAAAATACAAAAAGAATTAGAAACAGATAGGGAAAAATTAGAAAACTTCGAGAAAGATGAGTTATATTTAATAAATAAGGATTTGAGAAATGAAATTCAGGATAAAGAAATAGAATTGATTGAAATAAGAAATGAAAATCTAAAACTAAAAGAAGAGCTAACAAAGTCAAAAGCCTTTGAGGACTCTCTCAATGGGAGGAGTCAAAAGCTCAAAGATATTACACAAAATCTCTCCATGAGATTTAAGCACCTAGGTCTAGAAGCATACTCATGCACTAGCACAGAAGTCCCTAGTAGACCAGCCTGAAAAAATCCAGTTAGATTTATTAGACCTAGTGACAATCAAACAAGTGAGAGGAGTGCAATAATTAAGGATCAGGATATTAATAATCCTGATAAAATAACTGTATTTAATAGAGTAAATCCAAACAATGAAAAGAAATCTCTAGGAAAGGGTAATTCAGAGAAATTAACCAACAACAATCAAAAGGCTAAAGTCAAAAGTAGAATAATTAGACATTCTGCAGATCTATTATATCTAGATACATTTTATACATATTTCAAATACCAAAATAATAAACCTAGATTTGATAAACTCATTCTCTGTCATCCAAAAGAATATCATGAAAGACCCTTCTATTCTTTCCTAGAACCTTATAATGGTAGAAGCAAAGGGCCCAAGGTAAACCTAGGTACCCTCTAATGTTTGAGCCACTTGTTCAAGATAAGGTAGGATCCTTCCTAAGAGATAATGGAGGGGGAAGGAAGAACTAAGGCCTTAATAAAGAACTAAATCCAACAAAGGGAGTGATTTATTATCTGAATTCCCTTGTTATTTTCTTTGGTTCATGAAAATAATAGTATAAATACTATTTTCAATAAAAATCATTGTTGGGAAAAACATCAAGAACTTTCTAAGAAAATATAACTGTTTATTCAGAGTTGCGTCGAATAGAATTCGACGTACCGTCTAATTCTACTCGACGCCTGCTTCGAGAGCAATCTGCAGCAGATAATTCGAATAGCATTCGACGCGACGTCGACTTCATATCGATGTATCCGTCGATTAAATAGTTGCTCGTCAAATTCGAAGGTGTGTCGAGTTCTACTCGACGCAATGTCGACATGACAAGCGCGCGCAGTTTCACTTCTAGAAGTTGCTTCGACACATTTTGGCGCGCTGACTATTAATCTTTGTCGACGGTGCTTCGAATAAAACCCTAAGTTGTGATGAATCGTCTTCTTTTAAGCAACATAGGCGTCAAATTCATTACGCTTTCGAATTCTCTCTTTCTTGCTCTCCTTCTCTCCAGCTCTCTCTCGTATTCTTGTTTTCTTTCTCTCTCTCTCTTCTCTTTGCAGGTACATCACTACAGGATCAATGACTCCTCTTAAGATTAACTCTGGTTTCGATGTTGATATGGACTCCTTCAATGCAGCCTCTGATAACTTCAAAGCCATTCTCGGCTTATTTCATAATGCTGGATTAACAAAGCTGATCTCAACAAGGTGCAAAATCTATGATATTGAGTTGACAGAGCTGAAGGACAACATTCACCTAGGAGTGATGGATCCCTCAATGGGAGAATCTCAGGAACTGATATCAATATTACAGAGGAAATGTTATCTCACACCTTTGATTTACCAACAGGTGATGAGTCTGATGAACTGACAGGGGAAGAGACCAGTAAGGCATTACAGATAATGCAGTTCAGAAAGGAAAAACCCATAAACCTGAAGAAGAATGATGTGGCAGAGGAGTACAGATTTTTGGCAGATATAGTAGGGAAGGTGCTCTTGTGCAAGATCTCAGCCCATGATGTTATTCCTAAGCAGCAACTCCAGATCATGAGATTTCTTGTTCTGTACAAAAAGATCAAATGGGGGAGGTGTCTCCTGAAGATGATAGGTCATAAGTATGCACATAAGGAAAATACATATATGAGAATGATGAGTCAGGTGTTGCTCCATCATTACCTCATGGTATGCAAATCAAAAGGAGTGTCAATTCCACCTGGCAAGAGAATAAACATTGGAATTTTCTCCAAGTGGACCAGGCAGATCCTAAAGCCTGGCCAAGCTGCACCCTCACCTCCTTCTTCTCCAGTTCCACAGGATCATGAGCCAAGTCTACCAGATCCACCATGGCATACTGTTCCAGATGAGTCAAATGCTCATTTCAACCAGTCCATTCCATCCACTCCAGCCCTAGAGCCTACACCTCAGATTCCTCTCCAACCACAACAACAACCATCTATCACCACTCCTACAGAAAATCCATCAGACATCCACTTTCTTGATGACAAATCTCCCCTACCTCAATCTGACATAACTCCAGAGGATAATCAACCACTATCACATATCTACCGAGATCCTCGAGACATCAATAAGAACTTCACAGCAATCCCTCAAGTTATCATATCCACACCTACTCTTACCATACCTCCTGTCTCTACCACACATCCTACTCCTTTCTTCGACATTGAACAAGTAATTTCAAAAGCAGTAGGATTGGCTACTAGTACATTTGATGACCTACTTGCCACTCAAGCCAGGAAGTTCAATAAGAAGTACTCCCAGATGGAGACAGAACTGTAAAAATCACAAGAGTCCCTCCTGGCACTGAAATCAACTGTATCCTCCTTCATGGTAACTAAAGAATTCTTAACCTCTTGTAAGTAAGGTTCAGAAGGGGGAGAAGATCCAGGAGGAGGAGAGGCTTAATCAAGGAAATGTGAGTGACCAGGAGAAGGACAAGAGTGCACAAGAAGAGATTGTCCCAAATGCCCCAGCTGCTGAGGTCCATGATCCAAACAAACTCACTGTTTTTCAAACAGGAGAAGTCCAAGAGGAGTCTTCTGCAGTAAACCAGGGGGAGATGATTGCTTCAACTCAGGGGGAGCTCCTATAAGAAGATCTACTCTTGGATGAGATTGCAAAGATTGTCAAGGAGGCTGCTCTTACTATTGAACAAGATGCAAAATCTCAGGGGGAGCCTCCCAAAGAAAATGAAACTCATCAAGATGCTGGAAAGGCTGCTGAAGAAGAAGATGAGTCACTGAGGTTTGCAGCAAGAAGTGTAACACCACAAGTGTTCTCAAAGAAGAGGAAAGCTTCAGAAAAAAATAGTACTGTACAGGTAAACAAATTATATTATATCATCTCGTGGATATTTTATCTTGATTATGAAGAACAATATGATTTCTTGAAAGTCTGTGTGTTTATAATGTCATTATTGTTCTGTGTATAGTTGTTTATATTTAATTGTGTCAAAGTATGTTTGAAATGACTTAATCAAATTGTAAAATTTGTTAAGATAAATATGAGGAGATTGTTGGGAAAAACCCTTGTGATTTATCTAACAAATTACTTAAAGTGATTTCATCAGTTAGGTTATATTACTCACATTGTATAGAAAGGGTAAAATGGTCATTAAATATTTTAGGTTGTCACACTCACATTAGAGTGTCAAGACTAGGTCAAGATAAGAACAAATTCAACTGAGTTAAAACTTGCGTCGAATAGAAGTCGACGCAACTTCGACTAGAAGTCGAAGCAACTCTGACTAGAAGTCGAAGCAACTCAATCTGTCTGTCGAAGTATCAAGTCAAGTCGACGCAACGTCGAAAGGAACTCGACGCAGAAGAAAGAGCCTGTCAAAGCCATCTTAAAAGTCGACGCAACTTCGACTTCAATTTGACGCAGAAGATAAAGTTCAAGTCCAAGTCTTCAACTCGACGGATACATCGATAAGTAATCGACGCAACGTCGACATTTGAGTTCAGCCAGAGCTAAGAAGGAATTCGAAGCTACTTCCATAAGAACTCAGAGGTGCGTCGATATGACAAAAGATGAAGTCGACGCAGCGTAGAATACAGACAGAAGTAGAAGGTTTTCTGTTATCCTTTCTGGTGCTTTTTCAGATGTTCTGCAAGGCTGAAATATGTTCTCCAACGGCTCGTTTATTGCCAAGAAGGGAATGAAGTATTCTAGAAATACAGCAAAGACATTCTTGGAAGTTATTCAAATTAGATGGACGGGTCGGGAACAAAATTAGAATGAAATATCAATTGTCCAATGGACATTCCTTCTAAGGACAACCCAGAAGAAAGAAATTCAAATTCAAATGATAGAGAATAAGTATGCTGAGAGGAGAAGAAAAAGCAAATCAACTGATAACATATTTTCGGCTGTCGAAATAGTACTTCTTCTTCATCCTCCTTCAACCCTAAGACAGCACAGAAGAACATCTACTCTGCACAGGAAAAGTGAATAACAAAGTGTTGCTTCTTCTTCCTCATCACATAGCAGCAAGACAACAAAAGTGCAGAGAATCAGGATCAAGCTCATAACCCTTGCAATCATCACTATCATAAGCAAGGGTTCATCATATTCAGATCCTGAGAAAAACAGAAGCAATAGCATTCAAAGAAACAGCTTCTGAAGAATTTTGACAGCAGAATTATATTCTGTTATTTCTTTTTTCTCCTTCATTCACCAACTGTAAAAGAGTTTTAAGAATCTCTCTTTCAAAGGATTCAGTGGTTCTAAGAGTCTCCTTATCAAAAGACTCAGTGATTCTGAGAGTCTCCTTATCAAAAGATTCAGTGGTTCTGAGAGTCTCATTATCAAAAAACTCAGGCACAGTTAGTGCAATCCTATCAGGGAGGTAGAAGAGTGGACTACCCACATTTTGGGGAACCACTATAAAAATCCCGTGTCTTCTGGATTGATTTTCTGTGCTGTCTCAGTTTACTGTTTTCTAGTTTATATTTTCTGCATTTATTTTATTCTGTTTTGGTAGTGTTGATTGCATAATACTTAGTAGTTTTATTGTGTGTGCACATTTAGGGTATAAAATATTTAAAACTCTATTCACCCCCCTCTAGAGAATACTCAGAGGCACATTGTGCACTTTCAGGTGAATCTCTCAAGGAGCCGCCAAGATCTTCATGCCCATTCACTATTACACAAGCTTTGGAGAAACTTGAAACATACCCTGAAATATGCAAAGATTACGACTTCTTTGATTTTGCCACCATGATGTTGATGGATAAGAACCACAGAGAGACATTTATGTGCCCCAGGGAGGACATCAGAGATAAATGGTTGTCGTCCAGTTGAAGGACTTCAGGAGACTTTTAATCAAGCACACTCTTCTCTTAGGAGTGCGATTGAACGTGCATTTGGCGTATGGAAGAAGAAATGGGCAATACTACGTGACATGTCAAGTTACAGTTTTGACAAACAGATACATGTTGTGATGGCAGCGAGGTTTGCATAATTTTATACGGAGGCGTTCGTCACGTATAGATCCTGATTTTAGAGAATGTGAGAGGATTGGTACAGGGGACGGTGTAGACTCGCAGAGAAGACAGGAAACATGCACTGATACATCAAGTGGTGTAGACGAGATGATAGCGCTGCGTGAGTTTATAGCACAACAGCTCTATGAGGCAAGAAGGTGATATTCATTACTCATAATTTATATTTTATTTACTTTTATCTGTGAATCTAATTAAAACATTTTCTTTCATGTAGTTGATACACCGAACTGCTTGCATGCAACCGATGGATTAATTCGCAGAAACTTTAAATTAGTTTTGTATCTTTGATATTTAAAAAACATTGAACTTTTATTATATATGTCATGTAACTTTGGTTGACAATATCTAAAACTATTTCTATTATTGAAAATGAAGGTTATAATAATTAGAAAAAAATCGCCTAACAAAACTCCATTTTTGCCAAACAGTTTTTAAAAAACAGCTTCTTGAACAGCACTACAAACTTCATTTCATCCAAACAGTTTTATAGTAAAACTCTATTTTTCAGAAACAGCTACTTTTCATCAGCTCTATAGATCAACAGTTTTTCTATCAGCAACAGCTCACCCAAACTGGCCCTTAGTGTGTTTCACATGGATCTTGTCGAGGGTTTCCTGTATTGAGCATTTGATGCCCTTGAAACCCAACAGTTGGATCATAAGAATTGACACTCACAGAATCCAATATTGTTGGAAATGTGCTAGTATTTTATTTTATAGCTTATAATTACCGTTGAACCCTGTATTTACCACTCCTATATATTAAGGAGTGGGGTAATTGAATAGTAAGTAATTTCACTTTCGCCAACATGGTATCAGAGCGTTCGGGCTAACTAGTCCCCGCCGCTCGCGCGATATGTCACTTCATCAGGGAAGAGGTTATCAATGGGTGAATATGTACTTTGAACATTACTTCTAACAAAGAACTTGCGAACATCTTCACGAAGCCTTTTCGAACATCTTTTTTGGTATATGTAACAAGTTGGGCATGAATTATATATATGCACCAGCTTAAGAGAGTGTGTCAAAGCTTATTATTATTATATGTATTTTTCAGTAGGATTAGTACCGGTTAAGGTGTCGTCGTGTGACATTGAGGTCACGGGTTCAAGTCCTGGAAGCAAACTCTTGCAAAAATGCAAGGTAAGGTTTTCCTACATTTCACCCTTGTGGTGGGACCCTTCCCCAGACCCCCACTGCGCGAGGATGCTTTGTGCACCAGGCTGCCCTTTTTTAGTAAGATTAGTACCACATTGTGAGTGAGCACATGTATCCCCCACTATATATAAAGAGTGGCACTCTTATGATGAGATACAAAAAAATACTTTTCTCCAACGGAATCACCATCTTCCACTTATGGAAAGAATATATATTATTGTTGTGGATCGTTAGGGGCCTCCGGTAGATCGGGCAATTTGACCGCCTTAGCCCGCTTGCGCCAGAACGTGCAAACAGATAAATGAGTCTGCTGAGAAGACCGAGTCCAAGAGCTGATGGCGTGAAAAATCCGCAATCGGGGTGAAAAAACACGCGTCCGGAGTTGTGCCGGCCTAACCTTCACTATACTTTGAGTTCTTCTACAGATTCGTTCTTAAGAGAGCGAGGGCGACAGGCCGCGCCTCGTTATAATGATGGAGGTGAGAGAGAGAGGGTCTGTTGCCTTGCTCCAATACGGGTTTGCCCCCCCCCCCCCCGGTCCAAGCTTCGTTCGTACCACTGCGGGCCTTCGGCTCCTTGACTGGTCTGTCAATAGCGAGCTACAAGCGATTTCCAAGTGATCTGCTGATAGCGAGTTCCAAGCCTCCAAGCGGTCTGCTGATAGCGAGTTCCAAGCCTCCAAACGGTCTACCGATAGCGAGTTCCAAGTCTCCAATCGGCCTGCTGATAGCGAGTTCCAAGCCTCCAAGCGGTCTGCCGACAGCGAGTTCCAAGTCTCCAATCTCTAGAGAGAGAGAAAGAGAGAGAAATGCCTCCTCCCAAAAGTGAGTGAATGAGAGAATAAAGGGGGCTATTTATAGGCTTTTGAAGGGGCGGTCCGGTAATATACCCGCTAATTATTGGACCGGCCAATAGGATCGCTCGGATTCTATCACGCGGATCGTCAAATTCCCGGAAATGACGGCCCTACCCGCAAACCCTAAACGGACATAGCCGGAAGGAGGAGACGGTGTGCGGCCACCGGCCAAGACGGTGGCCGGGACAGAGGGCGGCCGGCCCAGCCTCGGGCGGCCTTGCCCAAGGCCGGCGAGGCCTTGGGCGACGGCGCCCTAGGCGGCCGCGGCCTAGGACGCCTCGCCCAACGCCGAAGCGGCCTCGGGGGCGGGGCCCTAGGCGGTCGCGGCCTAGGGCGGCATCGCCCAAGGACGGCGTGGCCTCGGGCGGCGGCGCCCAAGGCGGTCGCGGCCTGGGGCGGCGGCGCCCTAGGCGGTCGGGCCTTAGGCCGGGGCGGCGGCCTCGGGCGGCCTCGGGCGGCCTCGGGCGGCCTCGGGCGGCCTCGGGCGGCCTCGGGCGGCCTCGGGCGGCCTCGGGCGGCCTCGCTCAAGGTCGGCGCGGCCTCGCCCAAGGCCGGCACAGCCTCGGGCGGCGGCGCCGTAGGCGGCGGCGCCGTAGGCGGTCGCAGCCTAGGGCGATCGGGCCCTAGGCCGGGGCGGCGGCCTTGGGCGTCCACGTCCAACGTCGGCGCCGCCTTGGGCGGCGGCACCCTTGGCGGTCGCGGCCTAGGGCGGTCGCATCTTGGTCGGGGCGGCCGGCAGTGGCCAGTGCCGGGCGGCCGGCCCTTACACGGCCGGCCGCGAGCGTGAGGGGCCGCGCGGGGATCGCGACCTGCTTGCGGGATCCGGTGCGGCGATCGCGCGCGGGGCGGAGCTTTCCTTGCGGGGAGGATTCAATGAATATTGTGTTTCCTTGTTGTTCATGCTTGTTGTACGCGCACTGCGAGAGCGTCCTGTGCGGGGGCGCTGTGTGCGCGCGTGCGCGTGTTGTGTGCGCGTCGTGCGAATGCGTTCCGTGCGCGCGCTTGGCGCGCGCGTGCTTTTTGCGCGTGGTTGTTGGTGGCCCGTTTTTCTTACCGGGTTCGCGCTAGGGCGGTATGATGTTGCTCTGCCGGTTGGCGAGACCCAGTCGGGTTCGTGTTTAGCCCCTGGGGCGAATGGTGAACCCTTTGAACCCGTCGGCGGAGGTTATGCACGTCATCTTGGAGGGTGTCTTGTTTAGGGACGAGACCCAGGCGTACCGGGGGACGTCGCTTAATGCTTGGACGAGACCCGGGTGTACCGGGGGTGTCGCTGAATATCTGGGCGTGACCCGGGTAAACCGGAGGATGTTGCCGAATGTCTGAGCGAGACCCAGGTAAATCGGGGTATGTCGATGAATGTCTGGGCGAGACCCAGGTAATCCGGGGGATGTCGCTGAATGTCTGGGCGAGACCCGGGTAAACCGGGGGATGTCGCTGAATGTTTGGGCGTGACCCGGGTAAACCGGGGGATGCCGTTGAATGTCTAGGCGAGAACCGGGTAAACCGGGGGATGTCGCTGAATGTCTGGGCGAGACCCGGGTACACCGGGGGATGCGGCTGAATGTCTGGGAGAGACCCGGGTAAACCGGGGGATGCCGCTGATGGCGCGACCCAGGATTACTGGGGGATGTCGTTGATTTTGTGCTGGTGAAGAGCGAATCTTCGAACCGAGGCGACCGTGAGGGGGGCAGGCCCTGACGATGCTGCGACTTGCTATGCGGAGAAGGGCTGACCTTCGATCCCTGGCAGCGAGAGGTCGTGAAGGACGAGACCCGGATAGCTCCGTGCTCGATCGCCTGGACTTGGGGCAACCTTTGCCCCCCAGGGAGAGACTGAGGGTGCTATCCTGGGGGAAGTCGTTGAATATCTGGGCGCGACCCGGGTAAACCGGGGGATACCGCTGAATGTCGGGGAAAGACCCGGACAAACCAGGGGGTGTCGCAGAATGTCGGGGCGAGACCCGGGCAAACAGGGAGGTGCCACTGAATGTTCGCGTGGCCCTCCTGCCCCGTACCGCTCCAATGGGGATGTAGTCCTGAAGCAATCATGGCATGTCATAGATGGTCCAGCAAGATAAAGAGTGCTCTGGTACAAGCTTGCGTCTTCATAGAAAAAATCTTGCGTGCCGCCCCGTAGGAGGGGTGAGGTTACTGGTAGAAGCGTCGTAAGCTCTGAGCGTTCCAAGTGCGGGGCAGATTCTTCCCTTCTGCCGTCCGAAGTCTGAATACTCCGGGCTTGATGATTGTTGTGACGACGTATGGTCCCTCCCAAGACGGGGAGAGCTTGTTCTTTTGTGGTCCCTTCCCCGCAGCCTCGACATTCCTTAATACCAAGTCCCGGATGTTGATTGGTCGGGGTCGGACCCTGCGGTCGTAGTAGCGGGCCACTTGCCTCGGATAAGCGGTGCTTCGTTGGGCGGCCGTGTCTCTTACTTCTGCGATCAAATCCAGGTTCTCGAAGAGCCGTTCTTCATTCTTCTCTGGATCGAAGGCCTGGACGCGAGGGCTGGGGAGACCGACGTCAATTGGAATGACGGCCTTGGACTCGTAGCACAGGTTGAATGGTGTTTCTCCAGTCGGGGTTCTTTCCGTCGTGCGGTATGCCCACAACACGCTTGGGATGAGTTCATCTACCCATTGCCCCCTGCCTCATGCAGGTGAGTCTTTAACCCTTTGAGGACGATTCTGTTGGTCACCTCTATCTGCCCGTTTGACTGGGGTGTGCCTGAGCTCGATCTTTAGATCTTCGCACATCTTCGTGAATGATTTCTCGGTGAACTGTGTCCCGTTGTCGGCAACGATGACGGAGGGTATCCCAAAGCGGCAAACAATGCTCTTCCAGACAAACTTTTTGCGTTGTCCTCGGTAATCTTGGCGAGAGGCTCCGCCTTGACCCATTTTGTGAAGTAGTCGATTGCCATGATGATGAACTTTCTCTGCCCGGTCGCGATCGGGAGCGGCCCTAAGATGTCGATCCCCCAGAGGGCGAAGGGTCGCGGGCTTTGAATAGCTGTGAGGGAGGTCGGCGGTTGGCGTGGTGTGTTGGCGTGGAGTTGGCACCCAGCGCACCGGCGGACGAATTCATGTGCGTCTTTCTGCAGCGTGGGCCAGTAGAACCCTTGACGAAGTATCTTCCTTGCCAGGCTCTTCCTCCAAGGTGCTCACCGCAAACCCCTCCATGCACCTCCCGTAGAGAGTACTCCGCTTCTGCTTCGGATAGACACCTTAGGAGAGGTCCGGAGAATGCCCGCTTGTACAAGTCTCCGTTGATGATGGTGAAGGACGCAGCTCGCAGGCGGATCAACCGTGCCTGTGTGCAATCACTATGGAGTTGTCCCTGCTCGAGGTAGTTCCTTATGGGGTGCATCCAAGATGCCCCGGAGTCGTCGAGGGTGGCGATGTCCCAGGGTCCCTGGATGCTCGGTATCCTAAGATCTTCCACCCTTCGTCTTCGAGACTGGTACTGCGTCGGGGAGGCCACGAGCTTGGAGAGTGCGTCTTCTCCGGCGTTTTGCTCCCGGGGGATGTGGAGAAGTTGTCATGATGGGAACCTTTGGATGCAGTCCCGAGCGTAGGCGTGGTACTGTGCCATCTGGTCATGCTTTGCTTCAAAATCTTCGTTGACCTGTGACACGACTAGTTGGGAGTCGGTGTAGACTGTCAGGCTCTCAACTCCGCAGCTCCAGGCGAGTCGAAGGCCGGCGATCAGGGCCTCGTACTCCACAACGTTATTAGTGGCGGGGAACTTCAGCCTGAGGCAGTACTCCAGTGTTTCGCCCTCCGGGCTTATCAACTGCATACCTGCTCCCGCTCCTTCCCCTCCTGACGCTCCGTCCACGTACAGCGTCCAGGGAACTGTTGTTGGTGCCTCGCTTGGTGTCGGCTCTGGGATGATGCACTCCATAATGAAATCTGCAAGGATCTGTGATTTGATGTCTGGTCGAGGGTGGAAGCGGATATCAAATTCGCCGAGTTCGACGGCCCACTTAACCAGTCTTCCCGAGGCCTCCGGCTTTTGAAGTATGGCTCGCAGCGAGAGCTGTGTTAGGACCTTTATGGTGTGAGCCTGGAAGTATGGGCGAAGCTTCCTTGCCGAGAAGACCAAGGCCAGCGCCATTTTTTCTACCGCCGAATATCTTGTTTCTGCGCCAGCGAGGACCTTGCTGAGGTTGTAGATGGGCCGCTGGACGCTTCCTTCATCCCTTACGAGCACCAAGCTAAGTGCGGCGGGCGACACCGCCAGGTACAAGAGTAAGTCTTCCCCCGGCTATGGTGTAACAACCCCTATTTAATTTAATTAAAAGGAAAAGTTATATTTGATTTGTCTAGCCGCAGCCCAAGCCCTCCTCTGTTAAATCCCGAGCACCCCCACCCCCCCCCCCCCGATTTAATGTCGTATCCGTTCGGCTAGGGCTCCCGCAGCCATGTCTCGCGCACGCCCCCGTCTCCCGTTCGATGCTCCCGCGTGCACCTTCCGTCTCCCTGCTCGTCGGCGACTCCTCCTCCAGCCGTGGCCGCCGCCTCTTGCGCCTCCTTCCTGTTACCAGCCTTCCTCCTGCGCCTCCTCCTACAGTGGCCGTCGATGCTCCCTCCTGCAAGCCCGACAGCTCCTTCTCCTGCCGTGGTCGGCTCCTTCTCCTCCTACTCTGGCCGACAGCAACCCTCCAGCAGCCCAAATCCCTCCCCTCAAGGCCGGCAGCCCTCTCTCATCCCCTTCCAAGGTCGGCAGCAGCCTCCTCGAGGGCCGGCAGCAGTTTCTGCTCCCCTCCGGCAGTCGGCAGCTGCTCTCCCTCGTTGTGTTGGCCGTTAATTTCGGGAGGAAAATCTAGGGTTTTCTTCCCTCTCCTCCTCGAGCCCGGGTCGGAGTTTCTTGGGTAAAATTCCTCTCTTTCTCCCTTGATTTCAGAATTTTCATAAACCCTAATGATTTATTCGTGCCCCAATTTGCTTATTTGTTGCAATTTTGTGAATCTGAGTTTTTGTCCCTCCTATATTCATCTAATCCCGATTTATTTGTGATTTCCGACGCTGATCGTCGAAACTCTTGGCGGGACCTCTTGGAGACCCTTCCGATTTAGGGTTTCCCTAGCCTAAAGCGCCGCCAAATCTCCGGTTTCCGCGTTGTAATTCCTTCTCCCCTCACTTTTAAGGGAGGTTATTCGCTAACCCTCTCTTGTTGTGTTGTGTTATTAGCAAATATTTGTGCAAGCGTAGAGAACTTCGCTAAGTCGAATATTATAAATATTGATCTTGAACAGGTTCGAATTAGGATTTCTATTTTGCTTGCGTCGCTTGGTTGCCGTCGTCAGATTCAGCCTCATTTAAAGCAAGTAGAGATCCCTCTCTCTTGCAAGCATTGAATTTATTTAGCTTGTCTGTTCTTATGATTTTATGGCTTTGCTTTGAATACATGTTTCATCAAATAAACTTAGTTCTTGAATGTCTGAATTTGACTTGTTAATAGATTGATGTGTCACGTGGTTTGGAATGTCACAAGTTGTGAACGTGAATGATGGTTACTTGAATATTCACTTAGATGAATTATGTCTCATTTGTTGGAAGACGAGTTAGTGAACGAAAGTGGTTTTAATTGGATTTTCATTTAAATGAATTGCATCTCATTGATGGATAAATGTAAGACTAGTAGATCTTTTCGAGCAGGAACATTAATTGTTATAATAATAAATGTTAAGATTCCTGCTAGCAACTAGGTGAATTGTGCTTGATATAAAATCTTCGACTCGTACACATGGTTACTTAGAAGATATTCGTGTCTTGGAAATGACGTAAGCTAAAGGAATACTGGATATCCTAGAAAATGTTGTATAGTAATTTTATTACTCGTGAATACTGAATCCGCAAGTTTCAAAACTCTCTATCGAGTTCTCTGAGTCATTGAATCTTGTTTCTTATGTCTGTCTGGTTCTAAGACTTGAGTAAATAATGTTCTATAACTTGATCCCTCATGTTTCACGTTGGTAAAACCTACTCTTGTATATTTGAATCAGTATCTTGACTACATGTCTTGATATGCTAGAATCCATGAAATCCTGCGCTAAGTCATTAATAACGTAAGTTAACATTGAAAGGTATGGTTTAATTGATGAAACTCCTTGACTTGGGTTCCCTCTTAAATCCCTAATGGGAACAAAGGACCGGTCATAGCGAGCTTAAATTTCTGAATCACTTAGGTCTTGTGTGTCATAAGCAAATCTTGGAAGCTAGGGTTTAAATGGTACATCGTCTTGATTGCATGGTCACGATAAGCAGGAAATACTCTTATTCTAGTAAGACTTACACTTGAACTTGAGTGTGAACCATGTGCACCCACTGTAAACACCTACGCATTTCAACGATTACAGCTTATGTCGTTGCAAAAATATTTATGCTATACTCCGGAGTAGGCTAATAATTTTAGATATTTCTGTTTGTCTCACTTGCTTGTCTGTCTTGTTAGCTCTGTTTCATGAAAAGCGGTACACAAATATTATGTTTCTCCTGCTCGTATTTTATTTTGCTTTGCTCTTGTGTATTTTAATGTTCTGAGGTTTTTCCTTCTTGTTTTGGAATTTGCCTTAGCGTTCGTGTCTGCGCCGCCTACTTCCTGAGCCGATCTGCGTCAAGCTTCAGGTTTTGTGTTTATGTTTCATTCCTTTTACTATTGGATATTTCTGTTATGTAGTAATTACGATCAGCCATTTTCTCCTGTTTCATGGACAACTGCTAGGCTAAATATTATATGTACTAGAATTTGACATGTTTTGCATGTTCATTCATCTGTGATGACCACTGCATAAATTTCTGTTCCAAAACTTGTATCTTAAGTTCTTCTGCAAAATGCATGTGCACCTGTTTCAACTCACATTTTAAAGCTTCCGCAATAAATCAATCTGTTTTACTCAAAAGTAACTATTTTAAAACTATTTGTAGTATTTCTGCTTCCGCCTTAGCGGGCATGGAATCCTTTTCGCCCATGCCTGTGGCATCACGGCCCACCCTGAAGCGCACTCTGTCTTTTGTCGAGACGGGTCGTGACATCTGGCCTCGATAACAAGGGCGGAGCCGCCAAGTGTTGCTTGAGGAGGTCGAAAGCCGCCTGACACTTGTCTGTCAACTGAAATCCAGAGTTTCGGGCTCCTCGGAGGGCCTTGAAGAAAGGAAGATACTTGTCTCATGTGCGGGCCAGGAACCGAGAGAGCGTCGTGATTCTTCCGTTTAGCCGTTGGACCTCCCTGATCGAGCGAGGAGGGGCCATGCACTCCAATGCCTTGATTTTTTTTGGGTTTGCATCTATTCCACGGTGCGTCACCATGAAACCCAAGAATTTTCCGCTCGTTACTCCGAAAGTGCACTTGTCCGGGTTCAGCCTCATCTTGTAGTAGCGTAGCACTTTGAAACACTCTCCTAGGTCCTCCAGGAGTCAGCGGCGCTTGGCGCTTTTTACTAGCATGTCATTTACGTATACTTACAGGGTTGTTCTGATGAGCTCCTTGAAGACTTTGTTCATCAATCATTAATACGTGGCGTCGACATTTTTGAGTCCGAAAGGCATGACTCGATAGCAATAGGCGTCTTTGTCTGTGCGGAAAGCTGTGTGTTCCTCGTCTGCGGGATCCATGTGAATTTGATTGTACCCTGAGTACGCGTCCATGAAACTCAGCAGTTCGTGCCCAGCGGTAGCATCCACAAGTTGGTTGATCCGGGGTAGCGGGAAGCTGTCCTTTGGGCACGCTTGATTCAAGTTGTTGTAGTAGATGCACATCCTCCATTTCCCGAAAGCCTTCTTTACCATGACGACGTTGGCCAACCATGCCGGGTACTTCACCTCTCGGGCGAACCCTGCCTTCAAGAGTCTATCGACTTCTTCCTCGATTGCTATGAGACGTTCCGGCGCGAAGCTCCTTTTCTTCTGCACCACAGGGCGGCACAGCAGGTTGATGTTCAGCAAATGGAGTATCACATCCGTGTCGATCCCCGGCATGTCCTCTGGGCTCCAAGCAAAGATGTCACTATTCCTGCGGAGAAAAGACACTATTTCCTCTTCCTCCTGGGTCAGCAGGGACCCTATGCGCACCTCCCGGGATGGGTCAGACGGAAAGAGGGGGACGCGCACCAGACCTTCGATGGGCACTCCCCGCTGCGCTGAGGTCTCGTCGCGAAGGTCGAAGTCGTCAATGTTGTATGCAGTAGCCCAGGCTGCCCCGATCAGCTCTGCGTGGCACGCCCGCGCGGCTTCCCGATCTCCTCGCGCAACGTCAATGCCCCACGGGGTCGGAAACTTCAGAGTGAGATGTGTAATTGAGGGGATCGCCTTGAACGCAACCTGAGCGGGTCTCCCAAAGATTGCGTTGTAGGTGGAGCTGAAGTCCATGACCGCAAACTGAAGAAGCCGGTGCGACTGACAGTGTGGCCTGCCGATGGTGATTGGGAGTGCTACTATCCCTCGAACTGCGACGGGACGCCCATTGAGGCTGCAAATGGTGTCCGGTGAGGGGCTTAAGCTCCTGCCCCCCAGCCCCATCTTCTGCAGCGTCTGAAGGAATAGCACATCGACGGGGCTCCCGCAGTCGACCAAGATTCTTTTTACCCGAAAGCTCGGGTCTCCGATGTCGGCGGTGATTACCAAGGGATTGTGATGAGGGAACTGAACCCCTTCCAGGTCCTCCTCGCCGAATGTGATTGTCGGTTCCCTCCTCGTCTTCTTTGGGTACCGACTCCTGTCGTCGGATGCAGGCGATGTATCCATGTCTCCCCGACGATCTTCTGATTCCCCTGGTGATTGATGGGAACTCTTCCTACAAACGAAGCCAATCTGTTGCGGATCGCTCGGGGCCTCCGGTAGATCGGGCAATATGACCGCCTTAGCCCGCTAGCGCCCGAACGTGCAAACAGATAAATGGGTCTCCTGAGAAGACCGAGTCCAAGAGCTGATGACGTGGAAAACCCGCAATCGGGGTGAAAAACCACGCGGTCGGAGCTGTGCCGGCCTAACCTTCACTATGCTTTGAGTTCTTCTATAGATTCATTCTTAAGAGAGCGAGGGCGACATGCCGCGCCTCGTTACAATGATGGAGGTGAGAGAGAGGGTCTGCTGCCTTGCTCCAATGCGGGTTTGCCCCCCGGGTCCAAGCTTTGTCCATACCACTGCGGGCCTTCGGCTCCTTGACTGGTCTGTCAATAGCGAGCTCCAAGCGATTTCCAAGAGATCTGCTGATAGCGAGTTCCAAGCCTCCAAGCGGTCTGCTGATAGCGAGTTCCAAGCCTCCAAGCGGTCTACCGATAGCGAGTTCCAAGCCTCCAAGCGGTCTGCTGACAACGAGTTCCAAGTCTCCAATCTCTAGAGAGAGAGAGGAAGAGAGAGAAATCCCTAATCCCAAAAGTGAGTGAATGGGAGAATAAAGGGGGTTATTCATAGGCTTTTGAAGGGGCGGTCCGGTAATTATACTCGTTAATTATTGGACTGGCCAATAGGATCGCCCGGATTCTATCACGCGGATCGTCAAATTCCCGGAAATGACGGGCCTACCCCAAACCCTAAACGGGCATAGCCAGAAGGAGGAGGCGGTGTGCAGCCACCGGCCAAGACGGCAGCCGGGACGGAGGGCGGCCGGCCCGGCCTCGGGCGGCCTTGCCCAAGGCCGGCCCGCTAGGAGGCCGCGGCCTAGGGTGGCCTCGCCCAAGGCCGGCGAGGCCTGGGGCGGTGGCGCCCTAGGCGGCCGCAGCCTGGGGCGGTGGCGCCCTAGGCGGCCGCAGCCTGGGGCGGTGGCGCCCTCGGCGGACTCGCCCAAGGCCGGGGCAGCGGCCTCACCCAAGGCCGGCGCGGCCTCTGGCAGCGGCGCCCTAGGCGGTCGCGGCTTAGGGCGACCGGGCCCTAGGCCGGGGCGGCCGCGTCCAAGGTCGGCGCCGCCTTGGGCGGCGGTGCCCTAGGCGGTCGCGGCCTAGGGCGGACGCATCTTGGTCGGGGCGGTCGGTCGGGGCCGGTGTAGGGCGGCCGGCCCTTGCGCTGCCGGCCGCGAGCGTGAGGGGCTGCGCGGGGATCTCGGCCTGCTTGCGGGATCCGGAGCGGCGATCACGCGCGGGGCGGAGCTTTCCTTATGGGGAGGATTCAATGAATATTGTGTTTCCTTGTTTGTTAATCCTTCCATAAGCGGGGATTCCCTAATTAGTGGGTTTGACCCCATCAATTATAATACCGAACTTCATTCAAAATTCAAGATCTAGAACCATAAAATGGTTCTTAGAAACAAAAGCTCGGGACATTAAAATCTTATAAAGGATGATGATAGAACTATACTCTCTTTTCATGTGCATAATTGGATTTGCAACCCGAATCACCGCCTCATTGCTCTTTTTACTGGCAAACAAACTTTTGATTGTGTTGTCCCCTAACATCTCAACTTGAGAGAGAAAAAGTAATTTCAAATGAGAAGGAAATTTAACATCAATAAAACCTAAATTTTATGATATTCATAGGTATTAAAAACAAGCATTCTATTAGATCCGAGAGATTAAAATCGAAGGGCTCGAGGAGCTGGGTCAAAACAATGAGCTATATTATGCAGAAGCAGAACAAAAGAGAAATAAGCATCGTCCAACTTGTGTGTGCAGAAACAACAATGTTAAGATCAATATTTAATATAATACAAGTGAGTAATGATTATATTGAAAGAGGAGATGAGTACAACATAAGATTAATAAGCTAATTAAACAAAACTCAGGGGCTTGGGTATAAATAGCAGGAGTAGAAAAGATTACAACAAAAGGCATGAAAAAAGTAGTTCGACCTAATTAAGAAGGGGAAATGTAACATAGTCGACCTAATTAGGCTTGGACTCCCCTCTCATTTTCCTACAGCAGCCAGTCAACACCAACTCCCCCCCCCCCCCAAATTGCCGTGAACCCTCTCAGCAGCCACCTCCCACAACCCCAACCTCCCTCCACAAACCACCAGCAGGCTACAACCCCTACACCTCCCCATACCCCTCAAAAACAGCCCTCAATTACCACCTTTTTCAGCTTCCGACGATCTCTCCACCGTCCATCTCCGGCAAACCTCTACCACAACCCTATAATCCTCATCCATTTTAGTTTTCCGGTGATCGCCGGAAACCACCTCCGGCCACCTCCACCACCTCCGGCTTACACCGTCAGCCATCCACCACCTCATAACCGCCATAACTACCTCCCACTAGCCCCACTATCTCCATAACTCCCCCACTATCTTAAAATTACTCCTCGTCACCCATTTCCCCACTCCCTCCATCAACCCCTCAACCTCACGTGGAACCACCTCCCCAATCACCACCCCCTCTACCTCAACAGCTGGCTCCCATACTCCCTCACACCCAGTCCCACCTCTCACTCAAATAATCCCCCTCAACCTCACGTGGAACCACCTCTCCAATCACCCCTCCCCCTCATTCTCAAAAGTCGGCCCCAATATTCTCCTCACCCAGCCCCACACTTCATCCAGATTCCAGACCCGATTCCTCCCCCCTCCCTCCACAAGCAGTCGGTCGTCCCTGCAGCTTTTCAGCTTCCATCTCACCGCCCAGATTCACATTGACCCAACTCTAACCACTCGGAAACACCCCATGCCTGATCCTGGAGAACAAATCATGATGTCCTGGTGCTGTCCAGAATCCTTCCACAGCAAGCCCAGCTGCTGAAACTTAATTTCAGCCACCAGAAAAATTGTTGTCCCGTACTCCAGCTTTCCAGAAATTCATCCAGTTCTGGGATCAGTAATTGGAAGAGAAGACAGCATCCATTCAGTTGTTGTCAGCCGCACGGCCTTTGGAAACAGTCCTCTTTCGGCCAACCCATTGCTGTCCAAGACATCCAGTCTTGTGGCAGTCCAGTCCTAGCATATCAAGCCTCCCGGAGGCCCTCTCTTGGCCCACTACCATCTACTCTAGCCCTTCTCTATTGCTGATTTGTGTGAGTTTTTAGTTTGAAATCAATTATTTGGTGTTGAATTAAGTGTTAGTTTCCTACTTTCCTATTTGAGGGATATTTTATTTGAAACTACTTTCCTATTTGAGGGATATTTTATTTGAAACTACTTTCCTATTTGAGGGATATTTTATTTGTAAACGTTGTTCCAAGTTTTGAGTCTTTGTGCGTTCTCATTTACTTAATTATTTGGCATTGAGTTCTCTTGCATATATATAACTTCCCGTGTTTCCTTGCTTCCATGCTTTATCGACTGTGACATATCCAGTATTTTGATTTATAAAAAAAAATTATTGCAAATTTTAAAATTCATTGAACGTGTGTTAGCATATAGAAAATACCATTAGCCTCACCAGGACCTTACCCTGAATTACATGGCATGCTAAGAAAATATAAAGGTTCATCAATCAAAATGTTAGCAGATCAAAAATACTCTCAATGTGTATCTAGATTGAGTATCAATACATTTAGGAAAATTAGTTCGTGTAGAAACAAGTCTATAGTAAGTGGTAGCATTGTGGCTTGTTTAGTTCGGGAGGATTGTAGAATGAAGCTTGTAATCGGTAAGAGATTTTTTTACTTCAGCTGAATGTACTACAACATTAACAAATAATAAACAATCAAACAGCATGTAGCATCATTCCAGTTAAGCTAGATTAGCTATATACTAAAATCATACACTATGTTACACAATGCGGACTACATGCGGACGACAAAACAAAGTCATGTGAGAAACATAAAGCTAATCATGTCGTCGTCATCATTAATAGCATTATTCCCAATTATTTGACATCGACTTTATGAATCGTCATTTTCTATTTGTTCCTATCAAGTGCTCCCGATGTGTTAAACATAAAGCTAATTATAATTACCTCTAAGAAATGATCTGCATCAAAGGGAATTGCAACTGATGAGTTTTTGGCTCCCTCGGGAAGAATAACCTGGAAAAACAAAAAAACTGTCAAAATCTTCAGATGGCTTATACCCTATTTTTTGCATTCCTTGCCATACTAAAAATAAGTTTTTCCCCTTTTGGTAGACAAATGGAAGGAATGCAATGTAAAGTTTGACAGCAAATGGAATGAAGTGCATCATTCCATTGCAATGAACTTTATCAATGTTTACAGTAATGATTATATATTTTTGAGTACATATTAATGAACAAATAAAAATACTTTTGAGAATATTTCTATACATATGAGAGTCGATGTCTAAAATAAACAGGCGAAACCCGGATTCTCATGAAGTAAAACATGGTTGCAAGACCTGTTAGAGAACTTCTGCACTTCCAATGGAAGGAAAAAGAAGATATGACATTTGATATGCAACTAAGGAAGCACAAAAGGAAAGCTAGTTTGATAAAGAAGGCACTTTCTCTAGAAAACAAATGAAACGGCTTTGCAAATAACATTTCAACTGATTTAGCCAACTTATATGAATAGTTAATTCAATATAACTAAGATAATAGTCATCATGACCCTAGTCTCAAAAAATTGGGGGCATGTACAACAGAAGAAAGACAAAGTGTAGTGTTCAATTATGATGCTTGAACAAATCAGCAACTTCTATGAGACAGTAACCCATCAGAGTTGTCTAAGGGGGTTTACAGTATCATTTCTGTAACTGAGACCATTTGGTTCAACTTGTATCAAATATGCAAAGATGTTTTCCTAATGTAATAAAGCTAACCTTCAACAGAAGAGATTGCAGTAGAATAAGGGCAAGGAACATCAAAGAGGTAAACCTCGTTTAGCAGGGCAGAGCATATGCGGAGTGAATCCACGAATGTCAAACTGCAGTTATGGTCCGTGCCATTGGCAAAAAGCCGAACTGTGGAGCCGCGGCGGCGTTCCACCGTATTCGCACAAAGCGATTTCTGCCCCACCAAATGGGGCCGTAATTTATAAAATTCCAAGGTTCAAAGATGGGCTTCAACACTAGTATGAGAATGGTCTACATGGCAAAGCAAAAAATAAATGAAATGGCACAAGTACAAACTTACTCTAATAGTTAGATGATCAACCAAAGTCTCGTGGAGAGGGCACCCAAAACTGAAGTTCAAATAATGCTGTCCATCGGGTGATTTAAACAAGAAGTCCTCCAAAGGTACAGAGTAACCAATGACAAAAGTAGCCTTCCAACCTCCAAACAAAGGATAGCGAGGCTCTATTTCCAGCTCTGACTGTACATTTGACAGCAATAAGCATAACTAATGGGTAACAATAAGAAGTCTTGTTAATAGAATTAAAATATTTGAGACATTTGCAATTTATATTTCATGATCCTGGAGAGCCTGCACTCCACTATAATCCCACAAAATCCAAGTACTGACATTTGATTTCCTCAAACCACTCCTACATGAGATATCCTCGACAGCACAAAATATGAGGGCATTGTGGGGGTAATTGATGTCAATAACATTTTAAACTCACCACATTTACCGATCTATTCCCCATTTTATTTTGGTTAAACAGTTCCCCATTCATTCCACGATCATGAAAATTTGTTTATATTCCTAAAGAGATTGCACCTTTTAAAATAATTTTGAACAAGTGTGGATTCCAACGGAATTTGAGAATTTTCACAGTTAAATCTGTGGCTCAGATATGTAACCATAAAATATGTACCTTTTCATAATCAGTGCGCAAATGTGATGTCGAAATATTTCCAATCTCATCGTTATAATATACAGAGTGAACTCGAGGTGGCAGTTTGGCAAGAAGTTGTTTGAAAGATGAAGCACCATGGACAGATGGTCTTGCCTGGTAGTCAAGCCTAAGAATGAAGTTTAGCGCACATATAAGATGTCACCAAAGAATTGAGTTTATATAGAAATTTCAGAATTTTAAGATCTTTTCTCTGAGATAAGCTTAAAGAAAGATATATTGAAAAATAATGGACATGCTACTAGGGCAAAAAAAAAAGACCCAACGGGGAAAATAATGGAAAGTCATTTTAAAACTATTGGTAGTATATTGGTGTTCTGCCATTAGTTTAAGTGCACTTTGCACAATGCATTTAATTTGCTCCAGTGAAAAAAATACAGGTTACATTTTTCAGTTCACAAAGCATAACTTGGCAAATCACGTAATAAAATTTGAACAAAATTAGAGGAGTAAGTTCAATAGAAAATGTCAATTGTACTCTGTTATGCAATTGTATACCACCATCAACATCAATAACCGTATCCCAACTAAATAAAATTAATTTGAGTCTGCCCAAAAGAGGTCCATAGTCTGACTTGAAATCGAGTCATTTCAAGACAAGTCAAAATAGTTTCGAATTTGAGACGAGTTTGACTTGAGGCAGTATCTAAACTTTTTTATTGGAGTCAAGAAATACTTGCTTGAACTCCACATGTTAATCGCCTTACAAATGCAGTTCAAGGTGAGGTAAATAATTTCTTGATAACATTTAGACCAGTCCTTTGTAATGCACATAAAAATATAGAAGCATTGTTGATCGTGCGGGTCTTTTTGAGGAAGCAACGACCAACTTAAATAGCTTTTGAATCCATTAATGCTTTTATTTTATGTCATTATGTTTCATTCTATATTGCACCCTATATATGGGGATAGGATGTATCTTTGGAGTATTACTCTCATACATTAGGCGACCCAGCACCTTAGGCCGGGAGAGTCAATGCTATCTTCCATATACTCGTTTTACTCTCTTCTGCAAGAAGTCTTCCACCCAACTTTCCCGGCCAAAGTACTTTGTGCCTATCAATTTGGTATGACTGCCTACTTTTTGTCGTAGATTTGAAGAAGCAAAAACGTTAGCATTGAGGCCTTCAAGTCATCAAAATGTCGTTCCATTGAAGCTTCTGCTCCGAAAAGGGAGCTCTAACATTCTTATAGCAATCGATGCTCTTGCATTCATGTTCCTGCTTCACAACTGTATCAAGTAGCAATCAACGTTCAACACTCGACTACCCCCCCGCTCGGTTCAACCTTCAATCGGCAGCAAAACATACTCTCCTCCTGCCAAGTCGTCGGTGTATGCCAATGACAAAATTCATGGCTATTTGCTTGGAAGAGAGACATTGCCGCAGCAGATACCTCCTCCATGAAATCCATTCGTCTATATCGTCTTGATGTCCGTATTGATGATCTGACTATCGTATTCAAAGATGTCGTCATCAAACCCGATGGATGTCAATTTCCTCCATTATCCCCCCCCCCCAATCATGCAACTGCCCTACAACAGTAATATCGATCACAAGGTTTCCTTCAACCTGTCGTCACCCTGCAACAATAATACTAACCACCTAGATGGATCATGGGTTGAACAACTCTTCGACCTGCAGGCCAATTCGAGAATCAAAACGTCCCTCTGGTTGCGATATACTTCCTGGATAGCCATCAGCCGCACAGTCGTACTCACCTGCACATGCATAACCCACCTATTCTATGAAGCAAGCTCACTTTCTCGATGATGAGTTTTATGCCCGTCCACCACCACAAGTCCACCGCTCTTCTGATTCCCACGCCGCTTCATCTAAGCCACCGCCGCCACCTACCCCCTCCCTCCTCATCCTCACTATGACATCCCACATCCACCTACAAGAACCATTCCTCAATCACCACCTCCTCCACATCCACCCCAGCATCAATCTGACAATCCCTTAAATCCACCATACTGTTTATCACATTAAGAATACCTAGAGTTTCATGACAAGGGTTCATGCTTCTGATGAAAGCTACTATATCCCCAACACATGATTGCCTAATAAAGAACTTTGCATGATTCTGAGGGATGAATGTTTGGACATCGGAATGGCAGATATTGATACCCTTGAGTGGGAAGAAGAGGAGACATCAGCACCAGAAGTGCAACTACTCATCTAGAACTATCACTAGTTTGTAAGAGGGATTACAGGACCCGGAACATTGCAGTGTCATGCGAGTTTTCTAGAAAAGAACAACGTGATCATAATCAACAGTAGCGCTACCCACAATTTTCTCTCTCGGTACCTTATTGAAGCCCTTTAGCTTAAAGTTAATCCGGCCATCGACTTCCATGTGTTATTAGGCAACGATAGACGAGCTTCTATTGCAGGAAAATAGACGAGTCTGCCTCTGTCTATTGGATCATACATTTACGTGATTGATTTATACATCTTTGGCTTAGGCAGCATTGATGTCATTCTTAGCTATGCTTGGCCTCAGACCTTGTGGAAGGTCAAGATCAATTTGGCTTGCCTCAATATAGCTTTGAGATGAGAACAGTCAGACCCAATTGCAAGAAGACCACCTCTTGGCCCGCGCACCCGCAGCTCTATAGTCTCTTTTGAGACCGTCGACATGAACTTCATCTCTCTTCTATAGCACATTTACGAGGCAATGTAGCCGCTGACAAAGTTCCAACACCACAATGTTCAACAACTTCTTCTCTGCTACCCGACCATCTTTGAGGCTCTTCGAAGATTTAATTCACCTAGGCCATTCGACAAGCGTATCCTTCCTCAACCATGTGTTACATTGATCACTGTCTGATTGTATCGTCACAACCACGCCCAAAAATATGCAATGGAGAAGATGGTCCCTGAGATGTTGCAAGCGAGTTGATACAGTCGAGCTCTAACCATTTTTCCAACTCAATCCTTTTAGTGCGCAAAAGGAGTGAAAGTTGTCTTTTTTGTGTCGACTATCGAGAACTCAACAAACATATAGTCATGGACAAGTATTCCACTTCATTGATCCAGGAGCTCCTGGATGAGCTTAAAGAAGACTATTATTAGTTTACTACACCAATAATGGACCTTCATTCCGACTACCACCAGATCATGGAATGATGTACCGAAGACAATTTTTCACACTCATGACAAACACTATGAGTTCCTAGTCATGCTCTTTGGTATGATCAATGAAATCAGCTACCTTCCAATCCACCATGAACAATATCTTTCGACCCACTTGCGTAAGTTCATTTTGGTTTTTTACAATATACTTATTTGCATTGACTCTTGGCAGCTATGCTTGGACCATTTGGAGACCAATATGCAACTTCTATATCAACATCGCTTGATGTTCGCCTGAAAAGTACTTATTCCACCGCACACACATTAAGTACCTGGGGCGTGAGATCTTTGTAGTGGGCGTTATGGATATAGCAAAAGTGGAGGTCGTGCTACAGTGGCCAACATTGACGTCAACTCGGGCTATCGGAGCATCTTGGACCTCACAGGATACTGCCGACACTTCATTCATGACTATGGAAAGTTGGCTTGTCCATTGATGCATCTCCTTCATAAAGTAGGGACCCAGTTCACATAGTCTTCAAAAGCATAGTTGATTTTTATGTTATTACATTAGGATTTTGCTACAACCCTAGTCCTCAGCATGTCGAATTTCTCACGAGCTTTGGTGATATGGCATATGGGTTATCTCCATGCAAGTTGGTCGAGCCATTGTGTACTACAACAAGGCATGGGCTGACCGAGACTAGGCCACTTTAGCGTACATGGTGAGCCCTTATTTAGTGCACGGACGTATCTCTTAGGACGACATTTTATCATTTGCATGGACCATCGCAGTCTCTGTCACCTGCTTCATCAAAAGATATCAACTCCATTGCAACAACTACGGATAGTCAAACTCCTCGACAACTTCTCTATAGAGTACAAGAAAAGGGGCATCAACACACAACAAACTCCTTCTCTAGCAAAGAGGCACGTGCAATGCTTCTAGCATTCATGCACCCATGTTAGCTCAACGACTAAGTCATTCCGGTTGAGGTACGTCGTGATTAACAGTATGTCACCCTCATTAGGGACCTTCAGAGCAACCTGAACGTGCACCTACTCTTACGTCTTATTGGAGATGACTTGCATTATCACGGAAGCTTAGTTGAAGTGGACTCTTCGCCGTGGATCCCAAATCTGCTACGTGAGTTTTACTCAACTGCATTTGGCATGTAATTTGGTGCCTATCATACTTATCGCCGCTTTCGAAGGCGGGAGTATTGGCACGAATGTGCGCACACTGTGGATCATCCATGTGCACCTTAAAAAAAGTAACCGACTTACATAGCTTTTTCATCATTTATCACTTGGTTTTTCTTTCCTTATGTTTCATTTATGTTGCATCATATATATAGGGATAAGACGTGGACCCTAACTATCTTTGGAGTATTAATCTAATGAAATTGGGTGGCCCAGCAACCTAGGCCGAGAGAGTCACTCGGTAGTATCTTCTATATACTTACTTGTTTCTCTTCTGTATGTTCCATCTTCCGCCCAACGTTCCTCGTCGTCAAAACTATTTTGTTAATTGAAAGGATCCCCACTCTAAGTACAAACCAATTTTGAATTGACTCAAAATTGAGTAATTTCAAGTCTAATCAACATGACTCAAACAAATTGTAAGTCGAACAATGATCTTTTTTTAATTCAAGCAATACTCACTCAAATTAGATTGAAATTGTCTTATACACAGCAATAGAAAAAATAGTAGGGCAAAAAATTTCTTAACAAACCTTGAGAATACTCCTTTGTGTCGCGCACCAGCATGCTTTAATTTGTAGTGCTCTGTTACTTGCACGGATCCCCAATGAGAAATTTCGACTTCACGAACAAGCTCCTCAACAACCGCAAATGGATTGTTATTTTCAAAATGTATTGTTATCGGGAAATAATTAAACGGCGTCTGTTCATGGAAGTGACCATATTTTAGCTCTGTACCAGCACGATTAGTAGGGTCAACCCTTGTAAAAGACTCAACCCTGTTAGTAGGTGTTTTAATATACATAATCTGTTCCACAACATGGTAAGGGGACAGCAATATTGCACTGTCGTGGTAGTAAACCAATTGGGACTCTGATTGTCTGATCTCCGTCGGAAAAGGCTCCAGCGAATGAGTCAATACGTAAAGAACTTCTATAACTGTTGTTTCTCCAGGCTTAAGCGGGCTGATCAGTGATATTGAAAAAAGCTTAGCACCATTGGGTATGTCAGCCAATTCTGTGGGATTTACATCCAGAGGAGTGTATTTTTTCTTTTTTCGTTTCCCCTCAGTTAAGGATGCTTTTATTATTGCCAAGTGTTCAGCTTCTGTTGGTGAAAAAGCAAGAAAAATATCTGAAACATAAGATGCCCCGAAATTTTCTACCTGAAACAACAAGAGTATCAACAATTCAACATAACTAACATAACATAACAGTTGTTTCCAAAAGAAAAAAAATTCCAAAATGTTTTAGTCTGCTAATGGTGCATTCAAAATAGCTTAGTTGCACAAGAAAAATTGAATAAAGAGTATTATTCTGTAGCACTAATAATGTAAAAGCTACTAATGTCTGCTTCCTTATATGCAAATTAAAAAAATGTATGGCAATTGACTCTGTCTGCTAAGCGCATGACCTGAAAAGCAATGATGATGACTCCATTAACAACACTTCTATGGTGTAATAAAAATATACCTTCATAGTTAGGTAAACCTTTACAATCGATGAGGTCAAATCAACCTGCACAACACAGTAAAAAATAGTGAGATATAGAGGAAAGAAATTACAACTGTGTAACAGAATTGAATTCCATTCAATTATAACTTTTAGACAGAAAATAACATTTGACGGTAGCATCATCAGTAGCATCATCATCATAAGCCTTATCCCAACTATTTGGAGTCGACTTTGTGAATTCTCAATTTCTATTTGTTCCTCTTGATGCTATGATGCTATCAAAGGTGTTAAATATACACACATTATTTTAAACATACACACAATAAATAAATATAAAAAGGTGTTAAATATAGACAATGCACATCATTTTGAACTTTCATTCATGTTATGCTAGGTTTATTCCTACTTAATTCTTCAGTATTAGCTTCATCTACTCATCTAAATAGTGAGTTTTCTACAATTCATTTTACACATGTCTATCTTCTATCAGTCGTATCTTTGATAGATGTCACTCAATATTTCTCTAATTCGTTAATCTATCTTTTCAAGTTTTTTCATGCATGCATCTTAGCATACTCATTTTATGACACTCAACTTGAATATCAATGACTCCTTTATTGCCCAACATTTAGATTCATATAACATCGTCGGTCTATAGCAATTTTATAAAATTTACCTTCTAAGTATCCAAAGTATCATCTTATTGCATAGTACTCCCAAGACACTTCTCCACTTTAACCGCCTAAATTTAACTCTAGTGGTTATATCCTCATCAATATTATCATTCTTCTGAAGGATATCAAGAGACGGGAGGGCAAGATGATGTACGAGGTTGGAACAACCTAAAGCGGCTAATGACTGGTCATTTTGTGCCGACTAACTGCATGTCAAATTTGTATTTGAGGCTACAAGGTTTGAGGTAGTCGGGTACTCGGATCTGAGTGTAGAGGAATAAGTCAGATGAGCTTAGGACTTTGATGTTGAGTTGTAGCATGATTGAGACCGAGGAGCAGACGCCAGACCATCATCAAATTTTTGGGTGGGATGAACCGGGAGGTTGTTTATGTGATGGAGCTCCAATCATATTTATCTCTGGAGGATGTGATCAAGTTCGCTGCTAAGGTGGAGAGACGGTCGTCGAGGAATGAGAAGACCCCTTGATGCATATGGGAAAAACGTGGAGCCTCCCAGAGAGGATCAAGGGATTGTGAGGGAGAAGGTTGACCCTCGAAGAGACAACAAATAAAGTGTTTCAAGTTCCTAGCTCTTGAACATATAGCATCACAATTGTCGAGTCATAATTGCGCAGGAATTTGCATATGTTAAGGACCTCATTTTCCCGAGTGAGGATGTATCTCGTACTGTGGGGACTAATGTTATTATCGAATATGCTGGCGATGGTGCTCTTTGGGTGGTTCAAAGATTATTGAGCGCATATGTGTTAGCATTTTCACCAGAAAAAATACAAGTGTCAAATTGTCTTCAAGTTTTCGGTAAAATTTATTATCATCATCCTAAAACTGCTCATGGTGACGGTTCGTCAATCCAATTATCAGATCTTCAATAATTACCTCTGAAATAGTAGAATTAACCAATTCCTTTTCTACATGCTCAATTTCATTGTCTAGCCAAACAACAAAACTGGAACTCAAATCAATTCTAATTCTTATAGAATTGAAATTGATCTCAATTCTTGAAATCAATTTCAATTTCGTCCAAACGATACCCATATAGTGATATTTATTCTTTTTTAAATCGAACTTCTTGCTCTAAATATTTTTCATGACACTAATATACAATTGTCAAACCTTTCAATCAATCTTCTTCTTCACTCAATAATTCACCAAATAAGATAAAAAGAACTAATGTCAGTAAGACCAGTTTAGCATCAGCAAATAATATAAGACTACCAGTCCACCAACAAGCTCCAAAATATAAAATAAATACAGAAAACATGCGAAGCAGTAATAGCACGGCCTCATAAAAAAATAGATCCACGGCTTTCCACATAACTTGGTTTTCATTTTCAGAGATCAGAAGCAAAACACCACCCAGGGACCGATTAAACTACGTTAGGAATCCGGCGGTTGGCATGGATATGTAACCCTGAGATCGCAAGTGAAGAGCAGAGCTAGTGAAGATTAGATGGGTCGTGAAGGATTACCCTTCTCTCGGCGCTGAGGATTCGCACGTCCGCCGACGGGGAGGAGGATTCGAGAGTGGATAGAGAGGCGGCGATGAGAAGAAGAAGGAGCATGAACCGTACAAGTACTGGGGGCGCCAGTGATTCCGCCATTGCCTCGACTCGCCGGAGAGGAAATGCTGCTATCGAGTCTTCTGCTCCTTCAGGAGCTTCGCCTCGAGGGTTACAGCAAGTCAAACCCCGTAAAAAAAATATGTTCTATTTTTGGGATAAATAATAAAAAATAATATAATACTCTTGTCTTGGGAAATTTTTTGGTGCGTCCGACATACAAATATTCCAATAAATAGGCGGAACTTTTCTGCGGACCCCACTTTATTTTCCTCCTTCCGCCTTCCAATCTCGCCCTTTCTCTAGGGTTTTGAAAACCAAAAATCCCGCAGACGTGTTACGGCGACGGTGTTCTTCCCTCGGGTGATCTCATTACTCTCTAATACTTCTGAAATACAGCGAAAATTTGTCGACGGAACTTCAGCCAGACTGTCTTACCGGAATGAAAACCATTTTACTGCAAAAAGTTTCTTTTCTTTGAAGTTGAAGAAGATGATCTATGGTATTCTTACAGCTTTTTTGAACTACTAGATTATTTACCTTGGAATGTGCTCGTTACGCTCGAAATGTGCTGTAATCTTATATTACGCAAGGGACTTGCTGGTCAGAATATTTGAAAAAGTTCAAAAAAATCAATTACGTTGTAATATGTCAGTAACTCTAGATTTATTTAGTTGAGTGTTGGGATTACTCTTGTTTGAAATATGTTCATTACACCTGGAATGTACTTGGAATGCGCTTGTTAGTAACTTCCTTTTCTTTGTTGGGATTTCTCTTATTTGTCAAAGTTAATGTTTAATTATGGCTACAATTGATATTGCAATGGGTTAATTTATTCGGAATGTGTCTCATTAATATTCTGTTTACGGTTGTAATTTTTCAACTAGTCTCGTATAATACACTCGGAATGTGCTCGTTACGAGCGTAATTGTTGAAATACGATCGTAAATGGTAAATTACGACTATAATTTACCAGTAACTATCACCGTATTCAATTTATTGTTATGGATTTCTCTAATTTAATATTTAAATTTTCATCTTTGGGTTTTATTTCAATTATGCAGATGCACACTAGTAATAATCTTTATTGTCGTTGTGTTATATCATCATTCACCAAGAATGCACAACCTTTGATGGATGTCCTTTCATATGAATGCAAAGTTGAACTTAAAAAAGTTGAGTTGTTGTCATTATTCCATGATCACAGCGTTCTGCAAAATATTCCCTTGTTACAGTTCTTATTGATGTCGTACTCTAAAGAGAACAAAGTTTTATTATTGGGCAAGTTTTATGTAAAATTTAAGGTCAATCAAGTAGCATTAATTATTGGGCTACATAACGAAATGGTAGATTTTAATTTTATGAGACTACCACTTGTGAATGCGGTCATGAAAGACTTGGTAAAGGAATTACTGGATCTTGTTAGTGAAGAATGGTCTGCAATCTTGGATACTCGTAGAATGGATGTCTTGGTTAGATATGTGCTCGTCATTTTCTTTTTCCCGTTGAATGGTCTGAAGATATCTGAATGTTTGAATAAATTTCAAGGAATGGAAGACTTTAAATAGTATAACTGGCCCAAGGCCATCCACTCTTTCTTGCATGCCCAGTTTGATAAATTTAGCAAGGTTGATGCCGAGAAAGATGATTCCCACCTCGGATATATTGAAGGATGCTCTGTCTTGTTAAATGTAAGAATTTCCCTAATAAATTCAAGATTGCATTCCAATTTTCTTGTTAAATTATCAATATTATTTCATGCCACATATTTATTTCTTCGAGCATACAACTACTCAAATTCCTTACGATGATATTGCAAGACCACGATTGCTTCGATGGTCTAACAAGAGCACTTGTAGTGCCAAATTCTTCTCAGATTTATCTTATAGGTTGGTCAAGCCTGATACAGTAAGTTTTACTGTTATTTTTTTCCTTTAATATAGGCTCAGATTTTTTCCTTATGCAAATTTGATTAATGATGTTTTATGTTGCTAACCTAGATGTCATCTTTCTTGCAGTTGCACAAATCCTTTGTAGTTATTCTGTCTGAGGAGAAAAGTTTATTAGATGAAGAAGGAGATGCAGATTCTTTTGTACAGCAGAGATCGAAGAAGGTAGTGAGGAAGGAGGAGAAGAATGAAAATAAGTGTAAGGATGGGGAGGAGGGAGGAGAAGGTTGTGAGGATTCTTTTGTCCAGCAAAGGTCGAAGAAGGTAGTGAATACACAAACCGGTTAAGATACTCTCAGAACATTTTGTTCATCAAATTCATGAATACTGATGTCGCATTCATCAAGCCAAACGACATCATTGTGGACTCGTAGTGCCGGTAACGGGCACTAAACACCGTCTTGGGAATATCACATTCCCCGATCCTCAACTGGTAGTAACCGGATTTCAGATCCAGCTTCGAATACACAGTCGATCCAACTAGCTGATCAAATAAATTATCGATTCTCGGAATCAGATATTTATTCTTCTTCGTCAGCATATTCAGTTCACGATAGTCTACACAGGACGCAAGCTTTCGTCCTTTTTCACAAAGAGGACCGGTGCACTCTAAGGAGATGAACTTGGACGTATATAACCTTGCTCCAGTAATTCTTGCAACTGGACTTTCAGCTCCGTCATCTCTTTTGGCGTTATTCGGTACGGTGAGCGTGTCATAAGTTTGGCACATGGCACAAGCTCAATAGAGAAGTCGATCTCTCGCTGAGGTGGAGCTCACCTACATTGTCGGTCGCGGCCAAGAGAGGCCGGTCACGGGGGCCTCGCGGTCGCGCGACCAAGGCTGGCCGGTCGCGGGGACCTCTCGGTCGCGCGCTGTGGGCGTGGGGCCCAGGGCAGCCGACCGCAAGTGGGCTGTCGCGGGTGCCTTGCGGCGCACCGGTGGACGTCGCGGCTGCAGCCGGTTGGGGGTCTCGGGCGGTTAGCGTTGCGGTTGGGCACGCAGATCGCGCGTGGTGATCGTATGTGTGCTGGTTTTTCTCATACCCCCCCCCCCCCCACTAAGTTAGTGGGGGTCATGAAAATCCAGCTTATCGCAGCCGAAAATCCTATATAATGAGGGTGACCCCATTAAGAATATTTTCAATCAAATCTTCTATAGGTTTTAGGAATTAAGCAAAATCTTGTTTGAGATAGCAGGAATTCTGTACATGTGAATATTTAATGATTTTGTTTTTAATGCATTCCAATGATAATTTTTTCCAAAAATTTCTTAGGAATCCTGTATTTAATGCTTTACAAAACAAAATTTGTTTTGATGTTCCAAGTTCCTCCGGTATAGGCGAATTTTTTTCAAGAAGAGGAAGAATTCAATCGATCTGTTCACTTCTTCTTTCTTCGATTTTCGGCGAGGAAGTCTTTTGGAGTTCTTCCTTCTTCTGTGGAATTTCTCTTCCTTTTCTGGAGTTCTTCTTGATCGTTTTATGTTCTTCTATGGAAGAACCACCTCCACCATGCTCCAAGGGGCTTTAATTTTGCTTTAAATCATTTGGTTTTTGGATTAATTATAAGTTTGGGGATGCATGTGGTGCATATATTATGCAAATATAATCTCTCTCTCTCTCTCTCTCTCTCTCTCTCTCTCTCTCTCTCACACACACACACTCACTCACTCCCCCTACTCCTATCTTGAACTTTCTAACCTCTTGCAAGAGATATAATGTTTTCAGGTGAACCAACTTTGGCAAAACTAACTGCAACAATATATTACATTATTTATCAGCATCATACACACACTCTCATATTTTTTATATAAAGAATAGATTGTTAGGGTTAGAGGCCGCTCAAGATATTCTACATGTCTCATCTAATTTGGAATGAGGGTTAGTATCTCCAGCGTAGGGACCAAAACCTAGGTCTACACGGAACCCGTTAAGCCTACCGAGTCGGTTCCGACATGCACGAACATATTAATTTAATAATTCAACAATCTCCTCATATATTAACGGTAAACCCACGTCGGTTATGATGGTTTGTGTAAATTCAACCAAACATGAAAAGTACACAACTGTGTCTAACACCTGCAAAACAGATTAGACTCAAAGAAAATGGTATGCACGCATAAGAGTAAAAATAAATCTCAGTTGCGCCACAGAGCAATCTAAAGTACGATCATAGCACAAGTCCAACATACGTAGTGGATAGAATAAATAAAAGAGCAAAGACCAAATAACAAGTGTAGCAAAAGAAGAGCTAAATAAATGCTCTAAGCATAGATAAAACATAAAAGAAACAAATAACACTCTAGTTGTCGTCAGCCTCTGACGTCCAACAAATCATCATATTCAGGATCTCATCTAGTCAGTGCTCATCCATCAACAACAACTCCTGTAACTTTCAACAGAGAATTTCATTAGAAATGAATTCATCATTCGAAAATGTATGTGCATCTAGTTCTACAAAAAAGGAATGTAGTACTCAATAATCAGCTAGAAGGAGACTTACTTAGAGTATTATAGGTTCAACCTCAGAATCCAATATCGATTTCCAACGAAATGATTTATGGACTTCTGAACACCGCAGCTATATATGTGTTCCAATATGAAATGTCATGGTTACTGTTCTTCTAAAGTTAAGTGGAGATCATCAAGTTTGGAATGAAACTCATTAACTAAAGAAGAGTCAAACCGAGTCAGATTGTGTTATTTTGGAATAACACTCTCCTCCAAGGTAAGAAAAGACGAATCAAGGTAAAGTTATTAACATCAGATTTGGAACGACATAACTCACCAGATTCATACTCAGCAACCAAAATATCAACGGAGCACAACATGCTTGCTTTGACAAAGGAAATCAGGAAAAATCAAAACATTATTTAGACTTAGGTAATCTAAATCGCCTTTAGTCTAATTTCCGTCACTGTTTTGATTAACCCGTCTTTGGGCATTCCTTTCGTCAATGGATCAGCTAGATTATCTTTCGATAACACATCGACCAAATAGATAATTCATTATTCTTTCAGATAATTTAGCAGAGTGTGTCTCAGTCGTACATGTCTCCTCTTAGTATTATAGAGAGTATTCTTAACGACTTAAACTGTTGTTTGATTATCGCAATACAAGCTCAATGAGTTGACTTGTAACTTAGACAAGAAAATATCTAGTATCAGATTCCTAATCTAGTCTGCCTCTTCACCAGTCGAAGTTAAGACAAACAACTCAGCTTCCATAGAAGACAATGCTATACGAGTCTGTCTTTTGGATTTCCAAGTGATGGCAACTCCACCTATAGTGAATATATATCCAATGGTAGACTTGTTGTTACCAACTTCTGAACACCACGAGGCATCAGAGTATCCATCCACAGCAGGAGGGTAACCAGTGTAGCACGGGGCATAATTTTTAGTACCTAACAGGTATCTCATCAGCCTATCAAGAGCATCCAAATGACCTTTGCTTGGACTACTGATAAAGCGACTCATCGTGCTAACAGAGAAGACAATATCTAGTCGTGTACAGCTTGTGGCGTACATGAGACAACAAATTATTTTGGAATATTTCACTTGATTAATGCTAGTCTCAACATTTGGACTCAATTTAACATTATGATCGAAAGGTGTCTCTACAGTCATATAATTTTTGTATCCCAGGTTGAAAGAAGTTGCTCAATATAATGTATTTGACTAAGAGTAACCCTACATTTATCAACTCTAACTTTCATACCTAAAAGGGTATCGACGAGACCAAGGTCCTTCATGTCTAATTCTTTTGCGAGTGTGGATTTGTTATCCTTTACTGCAATAAAATCCGACCTCATAATCAACATGTCATCCACATATAGACATATGATGACCGGTTTATTTGACATAGAGTGGTGATAAAGGCATTTGTCAGAAAGACTGGACTGAAAGCCAAAACTCTTAACCACTTGGTCAAATTTCATGTGTCATATCTTATGCGTTTGCTTAAGCCCATAGATGGATTTGTCTAATTTGAACACTTTATCTTTTAGATCTAGATGGACATACCCTTTAGGTTGTGTCATGTAGATCTCTTCATCAAGCTCTTCGTTCAAGAATGTTGTTTTCACATCCATCTGATGAACTATAAAGTTTTTGATAGAGGCTAAGGCGAGAAGAATCCTAATAGTGGATAGGTGACACATGTGTGAATAGACGTCAAAGTAGTTAATTCTCCTATATTGTTTATAGTTTTTAGCGACTAGATGTTTTTATATCTAGTTATAGACCCGTCACTGTGCAATTTCTTCTTCAACACTCACTTACATACAAAGACTTTGGCTCCTTTAGAGAGGTCCACTAGATGTCAGGTGTTATTTCGTAGCAGCGAATCCATTTCAACATCTATGGTTTTTGCCCACATCAACAAATCTCTAGATCGCATTGCTTTCTAGTAGGAGAATGGATCATCCTCTAAGTGATATGTGACAAAATTTTCACCAAATTAAAGTTCTTCATGACTCTATCTCTTGTAGATACTATAACTGGATATGATTATCCTTCATAGGTTGGGAAGCAGTGCCAGAGGGGCCAGCTTCAGGTGATACAGGAGATTCAGAAATCATCTCAGTAGACCTGGAGACGGTTAAACCATGATCTTTGATAAACTTATTTTCAAAGAAAATTGCATCTCTAGACTCTATCACTGTATTAATGGACATATCTAGAAACTTATTTGCTACACTATCTTCTACACTACCTAGATATAAACAAGTTGTTGTTCTAGGTCCCACTGTAGGTCTCTTAAGGTCTTGTATTCTAACATAAGCAATACATCCTCAAGTCTTTAGAGTGTCAAATCTACAAGAATGACCATGCAACAACTCATATGAAGTGGAAGTGCATGAGACAATCAATTCAAAATATGATTGACAGTTTTGACTGCTTCACCCTAAAAGGAATTAGGCATGCTAACAGTGAGAAGCATAGAGTTCAACATCTCTGTTAATGTTCTATTCTTTCGCTCAATAATACCATTGGACTGGGGTGAGTAAGGAGCTAGCAGTGGTTTCTAGGATTATACCCGCAGAGGCACAAAAGTCCTGAAATCCTGTTGCAGTATACTTTCCTCCTCGGTCACTTCTAAATCTCTTAATTTTCAGGTTTAACTGATTTTCTACCCGAGATTTGAAGATCCTGAAAGTCTCGAAGGCTTCATCTTTCAATTTCAATTGATATACATGACAATATCTGGAATAATCGTCGATGAGAGTAATGAGATACTTTCTCCTCCTTCTAGTGACATGACTCATAAAACCACAGAAGTCGGAATGTAACAAATCAAGAAGTTGTGTGCTTCTAGAAACTGATTTAAATGGTTTTATGGTGATCTTGGTTTATGCGCACACTTCACACTTATCAAATCGAATAGAAAGATCTAAGGGGATTTTACGACTCTTAGCTAGATCTCGCATTTTCCTGCAGTTCACATATCCTAGTCTGTTATGTAACAATTTAGGATCTATTAAAGTTGAACTCGCTTGGTTTATGTTATCATTATTAAGGCTAAGTCTATAGATTCCGTTGATCAAATACGCACAGTCAAAGTAGTGAGAATTAATTGTAAGGGTTATTCCACCGCTAGAGGTTGTGAAAGACATTCTAGTTTTATTTAATAAACTCATAGAAATTAAGTTTTTAGTTAAACTAGAAACTACTCTAACATGTTGTAAAGTTAAAGTTTTACCTGAAGAGAGGACCAGCTGTGCTGTCTCAACATGCTTAACTTCGGTTTCTCTTCCATTGCAGTTTTCCACCTTTTCTTTGACCTCAATAACATCAGTAAGAAGAGCTCTGTCATTCGTCACATGACAGGTAGCACCAATGTCAAGCCACCACTCTGAAGACGCGTTACGGTGATTGCTCTCAATCATATCCACGAAGGACGTAGGATTGGAGATGTCGACCAGCATATTCGTAGCATTCTGTGGGGTTTCCTCCTTTTTCTTTTTCAGACCTTTACATTCAGCGGCTCAGTGACCCCACTTGCCGCAGTTATGAAACTTGCCTCTCATCCTTTCGAGAGAAGGCTTTTTGGTCGGTAGCTGTGCAGAGGCTTCACTTTGGGGTGTTTTGGGCTTCCATGAGGCTTGTTGGGTCGAGAAACAAAGTTAGCAACCTGAGAGGGTTGGACAGCTTGCTCTAGGCTTTTGCCAACAGCTTCATGATCTTCAATATGAATGAACCTTTTAAGTCCATCCAATGCGATCCTCTCCTTCAGTCTGTGCATCTCAGTCTTGAAGGTATTCCACTTAGTAAGCAGTTTGCTAATAACCAGACTCACAGACAGATTATCGGGCATATCAAATTGTTCGTCCTACAGCTTGCGACGCATGTTTTCCAGATTAATAAGTTGGGAGGTCACTGACGAGTTTGAATTAAATTTGAAATAAAAAAAATTCTCTCTAAGGAGGGTCTTCGACAGTTTCTCTTCCTTCTGAAAGTGCGTGTTCAGGTGATCCCAAATTTCTTTTGCGGTCTTGTAAGCGTTGTAGGTCATGGCGAGGCGAGGGTTCATGGAATTCAGGAGATAATCCCTGCAAATGTCCCCGTCCTTGATCCACTAGTACTCCTTCACGTCCTCACGCATCGTAGCAAAATCACTAAGGACGGTGTAACAGATTTCACGCTTTTTCATGCCCAATTGTACATGGATTTTCCAGACGTGAAAGTCGGTGGCGTCAAAAGACTGCACTTGACGATGTCGTAGGTTGATCGCTTCAACATTTTCAACAGGAAAAATAAAATAGAAATATTTCACCTGATCCGCACGGAGACGACCGGAGAGCTTCAGATCCAATCCAGTAAAAAGTTTGGTTCTCCTCTCCGGCTGAGTACAGTCGTTGAAGACAGATCATAACAACAAAACTCCACAGAGGAACACCTTCCTCAACCAACAAAGATCAAAAGAACTTCAACATCGATATTGGCATTGTACAACCCATATTCTGCGAGGGTAGGACCTCATTCGAGGCCACATAGGTGAAAGTCAAAGTCAAAGGTCAACACAGAAGACAGGAAGTCAAAGACTAAAGACAGTCCAGCAAGTAGAGGCAGTAGAAGGCCTATGCGAGTATAGGTGAGCATGTGCGAGCAAGCCCCTCATACTCGCCAGGTGGGCGACCATAGCGGATACTTATCGAAGCCAGGAGAGATTCCCCTCAATGTCACGTAGTCGCTGGGCAGGGTTGGGCTATAAATAGCTCCCCCTCCCCTTTGGTTTTCCTATAAATAGAACCTCAGGGGTACTTGGATTGGCACCTTTGGCTGAGGTTTCGGAACCTCATTTTCGAAGACTTGTCCCCCTGAGTTCTTGACCGTCACCCTCGACCGTCATCCTAGATACTAGCCAAGTTGGTGATTTCCTCGTACCCTGCTCGACCATCTTTGGTTGTGGAGGAGAAGTCTCTTCTGAGTTTTTGGGTATGTGGTGGGACCTCCCTGACGCAGCACCTGGGGTCATGTTGTTGTTGTTCTTTCCCTTTCGTCGTTGCCAAGTCAGGTCGTTTAGTCGGACCGTTGGGCAAGTAGCCTCCGGGTGCATTGATCTGAATTTTGGAGCCTAGAATTTTTCTGGCTTCAACAGACGTTAATAAGAATCTTGACAGTCAAGCAAGGAGTTTTCTCCTTCGCTGATTATCAGATTTTCTCCATATCTGATGCTTGAAATATGAGGGAGAATACAAAACAAGTCCTCAAAGCTAGCAAGATCACTTTTCAGGCGTCGGATCCGAGCAGAAAAGAATTCTCCCACAGTATATTTTCACTTCAATTTGAGAGAACCAAACCACTATAGGTCATGATATCAAAACAACAGTAGATCTTGATTCAACTGCACAGATAGGTGATAGATCTCTAGAGAAAGAGACACAGATGCAGAATCATAATTCCTCCAACGAGCTACGACGAAGATGACGAGCGGTGACAGGAGGAACACAGAAGAAGAGGAGCGACTTTCTTCTATCACGATCTGCAATCTACTTCAATAGGGAGCGCAAAACAGGAGATCCACGATCGAAACAGGCCAGTGACGGAATCCGTGATTCCTTCTCCGATCAACAGCTTCACAAGAAGTTCGTTGGATCAACGGAAACCCTCCCTGCGACGAATCACCAGCACAAATAATGGGAGACGAAAACGCAGATCGACGATCGTGATCTCCCTCTTCGGAATCTTCACGAACAGGGAACTCACGGCGGTAAGAAACAGGGACTAACGATGACCTTCCGGAAATCGCAGATCGGGATCAGCGGCGAGCAAACTGCGGGGAGAAACAAGAAGAGAGCTAGGAGATCGAGATCGAGAGCGGATGTTGGTGGCAGTGCGGAGGTTCTACAACGGAAGTGTCGTTGTACCCTTCGGACCCTTTTCTTTTGGAGCAAGAACAAGCTCAAGGATCTGGGTGCCCGGAAGGAAACGCTGGAGGCGGAGATTGTGGAGCTCCAGCGGTTGGAGAGCTTGGATGGTGGCATCTCGGCGGACCAGACCCGAGCTCTTATTGCGGCGGTTAAGGAGCTCTTGAGCACTCATGCTAGGTTGGCCACTTGGTGGAGGCAAAGGGCCAAGGTGCAGTGGATCAATGATGGTGATGCGAACACCCACTATTTTCATTCCATTGCTTCTGCGCATCGGCGCGGGAATCGGATCTCTCAGGTTGAGCTTGAAGATGGCGTCCTTGTTGAGGATCCAGAGGATATTGAGGCGGCTTTCTTGGACTTCTTTGATCGGAAGTGGGAATGTGCACCTCCTGTCCTTGATGGCTGGCCTCTCTTGCCATCCTCGCGGCGGCTTGATGGTGAGGCAGCCTCCCTGTTGCTGAAGGAGGTTTCTGCGGAGGAGATTTGGGGCGTCATCAAGGCCATGAAGGCCAACCGTGCTCCGGGCCTGGACGGTATTACTGCTTCCTTTTTTGTCCATTTCTGGCCAATTGTGCGTTCCACTGTTTGCAGGGCCATATGCGATTTATTTGCTCTTGGTCGCATGCCCAGCGAGTGGAAGGAGACATTGGTGGTACTCATTCCGAAGTGCCCCAATGCATCTCAACCGGACCGGTTTCGGCCTATTAGTCTTTGCCAGACCATCTATAAGGTGGCGGCGAAGATCCTTGTGGATCGCATGAAGGGGCTCCTTCCTTCGCTTATCTCTGAGGAGCAGGGGGCCTTTGTTCCTGGACGCTCTATTTCCCACCAGTGCTTTATCGCTCAGGAGGTGGTGCACAAGCTGGCGGCCTTGACCTCAATGACAGGATTCCTTGCATTGAAGGTCGACATGGAGCAGGTGTACGACAAGATGTCGTGGGAGACGCTGCGGCGGGTTCTGGACATGTTTGGGTTCCCGGAGAGGTTTGCTAGATGGATTCTGCAGTGTGTTGAGGGGTTGCAGTTTGCGCTGCTTCTCAACGGGCGACGTACGAGGTGGATCAAGGCGAGTTGCGGCTTTCAGCAGGGATGCCCCTTATCACCTTTTCTGTTTGTTTTGTGCTCTGAGCTGCTCTCGCTTGCCTTCAGTCAGCGGGGGAACTCACTGGGCGTTATGGTGTCGGCCTCTGGCCCACGGATCTCTCATTTGTTGTACGTTGACGACATCTTCATCACCTCGGATGCCACCACGTCGTGTGTGGATCAGTGTCTTGCTGTGTTGCAAGAGTACTGCTCCTGGACTGGGCAGCGGATCAACAGGTCGAAGTCCATGGTCATGTTTGGCAAGTCCACCCATAGGTGGCAGTGTAGCAGGCTGACTCACCGTTTGGGCTTTCAGAGGGTCCGCGAGTTCACTTACTTGGGCATTACACTGGCTATGCGTAAGTTGAAGCGCTCCGACTTTTCACACCTGCTTCTGAAGGTGGCGGGGAAGGTTCGTGCTTGGGGGAACCGACACCTATCCTTGGCTGGCCGGGCGACCCTCGTCAACTCGGCGCTATTGGCCACACCGATGTTCCTTTATACGCACTGTCCCGTGCCTCGCTCGGTCCAGGAGTCTATAGAGCGGTTGGCGCGGTTTTTTCTGTGGCAGAAAGGCCCCTCCCAGCGTGGGATGCATTATGTTAGCTGGGAGCAATGTTGCTCTCCCGTGGCCGGGGGAGGGCTTGGTTTCCATGGGGTAAGTAGATGTCAGGGCTCTTTACGGGCAAAGTTCGCCTGGGAGCTGATGCAGCCGGGTTCTTCCCTTTTCCACAGGATGATTTCTGCTCGGTACACTGGCCGTCTTTGGCGGGAGGGGGTCACTCGACGCGACTCTCCGGTGTGGCGGCTCATCAGGGATGGTGTCGAATGCCTTCGCCCTCTTCTTCGCTGGAAGATTGCGGATGGGGAGTCTGTGGATGTGCTCACTCACGCTTGGATCCTCGACCGGCCTCTGGCTCGGTGGCCCACTTTTGCTGACTGCGGCGCGCTGGAGTCGATCCCGGTGTCAGCTTTTGTGGTGTCTGGTGACGGGTGGGATGCTTCCGCTCTCTCTCAGTTTTTTGGGTCGGATCTTGTTGAGATCATCCTCCAGATCCCTCTTCACAGCTTGCAACCCCGGGACAGGCCAGAGCTCTGCACCCGCCTCAGCGGCCGATCTGTTGCCTCCCTTGCTTTCATGGCCCAGTTCGATGGGACTAGTACGGATTTCAGCTGGCTTCGGAAGCTGAAGCTTCACCCGCGGGAGCGGATGTTTTGGTGGCGGATTCTCTGGGATGCTATCCCCACCCGTGCGTGGCTTGCCCGTCGGGGTCTTTCTGCTGAGCGTGGATGTCCTTGGGGCTGCACTTTAGAGGAGACCCGAGACCATCTGGTCTCGGACTGCTGTTGTCTTGTGGCCATCCGGGTCGCTCTTCGGCGATGGGGCTACAGTATTCCCTCATTCTCCAGTTGGGAGACTGCGCGACTTTCTCTCCTCCGCCTCTGCCGGTGCACTCGGTACGACACGAGTTTTTTGCTGTGCGGTTTACCAAGCATGGCGTGGCCGCAATGCCAAGGTTCACCATGGGGAGGTGGCGACCTTTTACGGTTATGGCAGCAACCATCGTTGAGAACCTCTCCATTTTGCATACTCTACCAGCACAGGGGCACTGGGGTACCACCCAGCCGCACCGGCTGTCGACACCACTCTCTTGGTGCCCCCCCCCCTGGATGGATAAAGTTCAATGTGGACGGTTCGCTTTCCTCGTCTGGGCTTGCTGAGCTTGGGATGGTGGCTCGTGACGATCGAGGTGCTCTTGTCTTTGCTGCTGGGATTTCGATGTTGCATTGGGATCCTGGGGGAGTGGAGCTGGCGGCGATCTTGGCGCTGAAGGATCAGATTGCCCCTTCTTTATATGGGACTCGCGGAGCTATTATAGAGGGTGACTGTCGTACCCTTATGGATAGCTGTGCTGCTGGAATGAGACGGGGTGACTGGAGCGTGACAGTGGATGGCGACGAGGACTTCTCATTTCTGAGCGGCTTTCCCCAGCTTCGGTTCCAGCATATTGGCCGTGAGGGCAATAGAGTAGCTGATTTTTGTCCGCGTTTTGCCCTTCGGGGAAATTTTGTTTGGCTGGACGTTGATAGCACCCAGACTGAGTTTGCCGAGCTTGTTCGGGTGGACTTAGATGGCATGCTGTAGTTTATTTTCTTTTCTTTTTGGTTTTTAATTACATGCTATTTGCATCTTTCAAAAAAAAATAGAGATATGGGATGCATCAGGCTAAAAGAGATTTTTATATCATGGAGTTGGTTGTTCCTCTCTTTGAATTTGATAAATTTGATTTGCTATCAGTTTGAAATACAAACAAGCACTATTTTTTAGAGATAACCTGCATTTGAATCCATTTTTATATACGATTTTTCTTCAAATCCGCCAATCATTACTGTTTAAACTACCAAGTTGTGTTTTCTATTCTTATCTTTGAGATCTTTAAGGTTGCGTTCAATTTGCGGGTTTTGTAGGAAAGAATTGATTTTGGGTTCCCCAATTCCATTCACAGGTGTTCATTTGGTAAATTATTAGAGGGAATTGATTTTTCTACAAAGCCTACCGATTTGAATAAGTAAAGAATTTAGCCTAAGGTGAAAACCCACCTTTTTTCATCGTTTGTGAGGGAATCTTTCTCTCTCCTGCTAATCACGCATCATCACTTTCTCCCTATAGCATTATATCTATTATTTTAAACAATTCAGATATTTATATAGTATTATTTATGACATTATATATGTTAATATTTTTTGTTAACTAATTACGCCTTATTTGTATATTATATTTCATTAATTTTTCGGATTTTAACTATTTCAAAGAAATAATTATTATTTAGAGCACGAATTATAAAGTATTCTTTTAAAGAAATATATATTTATTATTTCAAAAAAATATTTATATAGCATTCTCTCGTGTTTTAACTATTTCAAAAAATATTCATTATTTAAAGCACGAATAATAATAATTATATTATGGTTATCATGTTAATTAATTTTTTTTGTTATGTTTAGGTATATGTATATATTTAATATCAATTCCTACATTTGAATTGCATCATATAGCCGAACAGAAAAATTGACAGATTCAATTTATGTCACTGAAAACATCATGCAACGAACAACAAAATTGAATTTTGTCTCAAAACCAAAACCTATGAGCTTTTGGTTTTGGACCAAAACCAATTCATTTCATTCAAAACCTACGAAACGAACGCAGCCTAAGATTTTCTCAAAAGTATTCACACTTTGTATATTCTAAGGTATGAATATTTGTTACCCTGTTTTGCTATACACTAATATTTTTATCCAATTATTTTCTGATTGTTTAATTGTGTTATACCCTTTAAATTGATAATTTATCATTTAAATGTTTGATTGCATTATGCAGGATTAGAAATATGGGACTAGCATCATTATGACTGCGAAGGATGTAGAAAATCGTGGGGTACCGAGAAGGGAGATTCGAACGCAGAACAAAAGATAAAAAAATAAAGAACACATAGATTTAAGAGGTTCACCCAAAACTGGGCTACGTCCTCTATCCCGCCTCCGCTTCACCTTCTTGTATTCATCAAAAAGATTACAAAACACACAAGGTTACAAGGATATATCAAAACCGATCCTACCTCGCACCCCTCTCTTTGGACAAGAAACGGAGGAACCATCGCCGGAAACGCCTCTCCACGAAACTCCTCGTTGGCGTCTCCAAAACCCTCAGCCGAAAAAACGCTGAAAAACGAACCTTAACCCTAGAACCGGGTTACACGCCTATAAATAGACTACGGAACCGAAAACTGGATATCCGCACACCCGGTTAACATAAACCGAAAATTTGGTTCGGGACCGCCGTCGGGGGCTCGCCGCCCCCGAACCCCCGCGTTCGCTAGTACTTTAGTCATCGGAGAGAGTCATGCTTCGACGTCTCTAAGCTCACGTGGGCTAACCCGGTGTGAGAAACAAGAGAGCCGAAAGTGTTCCCCAACTCCAACAAAGGATAGATTGAGCTCATTTACCACCACTCATTTACCTTTCGATTGAACTCATTTACTCAATTGTGTTGTGACAACGACAACTTTCTCCTTGGAAGTAACGACATCTTGAGAAGGATACGTTGAAGAGGAGCTTTCGGGCGAGCAAGGAGACAATAGTGTGCACTGCGGCGGCACCGGCTATGCTGGCCTAGAAGCTGGTTGACAAGATCAAGAGGATCATCTCCAACTCTACTGCAAATCTTCGAACCTCATCCGGAGTATAATGTTAGGAACTGCATTACACATCATTTAGGATATAAATTAATCTAAAGTGTTATTGATTCCTTTTAATTTTGTTAATTTGAAGGAGTTTTGAGTAGGTCATGTTTTTAATAGTTGATGTCATGAATTTCGGTGACACAGTAACTATAAATGCCCTGTGTTTGCAGTCGATCATGTTGAAGAATTACTTTTGACGTACTTTCTTGACTTGCATCATGTGACTGCTAACAATATCCCTGCACCCGTTGAATGTCCCTGCCCCCGCCAAATGTCGCCACCCTTGCCGAATGTTGCTGCTCCCGTAGAATATCATTGTCCCCGTTGAATGTCGCCCACACTAGATCCTATGTGGTATATACGATGTATGATCAAATCATTCGTGCAAGTGAGGTAGTTTTGTCAATCTCCTCACTCAGTAGCATGGATGCTATGATATCATACTAGAACCAGAAGCCTCTCCTCCGTTTTCTATAAGTAATTTGTGATCACTTTTCTATACTTGATCAATGAGAGCTTAATATCAGTTTTTCTCATCCCTAACATACATTTCTCTTGATCTTCATGACAATTATTATGGTGATTAGTACTCAGTTAAATTTCTCCACAGACGAATCAAGATTCAATATCGTATAGATCAACAACGTATACATTGACAACGAGCTATCGTCCAATCGATGCCAGCAGTGAGACTCATGTTCGATAAGATCGATATAAATTGAGTTATCGTTCATGTACCCAGTGTAAGACCTCTCTTGGAAGTACATCCTTAAGACGAAATGGAGAATAAACCCGTGTTCGACAAGATCAAATGTAAATCGAGTTATCATCGAGGTCATCACGATACGGTTATAATACAAACAAATACATGAATTTGAGTGACTTGCCTCGCCCTTTTGGTGAAATGTTCATTTTTTTTCAATTTTACCTTTCTTTATTATAAATTTTCTCAATTTTCATAAGTGAGTTTAATTTGTATATTTTTTAATTTAATTATAAATATTGTGTCATCATCCACTCCAATTCTTTTGAGTTTTGTAATCAATCTAAATTTTTTTATGGTAACGACAAATAGAAGATGTACTATCATGTCGGGGTAAGGAAAATCTCGTGCATAAATTTTTTATGGGAGCCACAAATATATAGTTTTTGGGCTTGGAAGTAAATAAATTATAATTGAAATTGATAAATACCAGACTCAATTTGGTTTATATATATACGAGTCACAGTGCACGGGATCCCCGTGCCCCTGGGCGACAGTATCCTGCCCGTCCCCAGCGGGCTTCGCCTCTGCCCGCGGCGGTGCACCCGTCGGCGAAGCCCGTGCGGAGTGCCCGACACGGGGCCCGCCCCTACGGCCAAGCGCGACAACATATACAAATGAGTACTCAAAAGGCGGGTTGTGGCGGCAACAACGTATACAAATGAGTACTCAAAATAACCGTAAAAATATATAAATCAATATTATAATTTTTATTTTGTAAAAATAATTACTTTTTGACGTCAAAACAGTAATTTCTCTCCCTCTCTCTCTCTCCATATCTCTCCCCGCTCCCAGCGTCCAACTCTCTCTCTCTCTCTCTCTCTCTCTCTCTCTCTCTTACACACACATGTCCTTCATCGGTATAGCTTTAGAAGCCCTACTCTTTTTATTTTTTTAATGATATTTTCTTATAGTATTTAAAAGCTTATCTCACTTTGATATTTTCTTATAGTATTTAAGATATTTATATATATATTTATTGCTCTTCTTCTTCCTCCAACCAACCAGCCACAACCAGAATTTGAAAATTAAAAAAAAAAAAACTCTCTTTGAACACTCACGAAGCTACTATTTCTGCCGTGAATCTGCTCCATGAGATCGCCTCACGACGCTACTTCTTCCGGCCTTCCGGCGGGCTTCAACAACTCCCCTGGCTCTTCCAGAATGCCCTGATCCGGGTTTCCCTGGGTTCTTGATCTCGGCCTGGTGGACTCCCCGCCGGCGCTGTTAGAAGACGACCCCTTCGTCCTTCGGCGGCGGGACTGCTTCGGGATCCCCGGCGGCTCGTGCTCGCCGGGAACCGGACCGTCGCCATTCCGCTCCCTCAACTCCCTCCGACCGCGCCTCGACCCATCCGCGGAATCGCCTCCGGAGCCGCCGGCGGAGGAGCGCCGGCGCCGGGAATGCTTCGAGCTCGTCGAGTCTCGCTTCGGAGAATTCGCCGCTGGCGATGCGTCCGCGGATTTCTCCGACGACTTCTTCCTCCGCGGGGGCTTCTCCAGGGGCTTCGTCTCCGGGAGGATGAACTCTGCGGCGCGGAGAGGGGTTAGTCCGAATAAGGGCGGAGAGGAATGGAGGAGAGGGCGGCGTTACCTGAAGAGGGGAATTTGGGGATTTCAGCGGCGTCGGCGTCGTCGGTGACGGTGGCCGTGAGAGGCGCCGACCGGAACTCGTTCATCTGTTCGACGACATTGCAGCCGTTAGATTGTGAGTCGAGGGTGACGATGGAATGAGAGTTAACGTACCCAGCTGGGGTGGTCGACAGAAGGGCCGTCCCAGCCGATGTGTGCCACGTGTTTAACATCCGTCGGGTATCCTATTTGCATCTCTTGCTCCTTCGGATCTGCATACCGATTATTTATACATTTAATATCAGCAATTTAATTAGGCAATTATTAACCGCGCCTCAATTTTGACTATCCGCAACCCTTTTAATGAAGTATTACGCGTTATTTTAGAAATACACCTTCTGCAAGCATTTTTTAGGAAAAGTGTTCAACACGAAAGTTGTAGATATCGTCGAGATCTACAACTTTCGTGTTGAACATTTTTCCTAAAAATGAATGCACAATGCGTATTTTCAAAAATTCGTTATAGTTACGCCAATGTTTCAATTCGAGCGGCAATACGTCTTGTGCGTGCATTTTTAGCAAAGGTGTTCAACACGAAAGTTGTAGATCTCGACGATATCTACAACTTTCGTGTTGAACACTTTTCCTAAAAAAGCTTGTACAAGGCGTATTTCCAAAATAACGCGTAATACTTCATATAAAAGGGGTGCGGATAGCCAAAATTGGAGTGCGGTTAACAATTGCCTTTAATTATTCTATATATTTATTTATAACTTTTGTTCACAATTACTAGCCTAAACTTGAACACTTAATATAGTTCAAACAAGTCGAGCTTGATAAAATTTTCATGCTCGAGTTTGACGAGCTCATTTTGCTCGGCTAGAGCTCAAACTAAAATTCTATTTATTCAGCTCGAGTCGAGCTCGAGTTGCTCAGGAGCTTTTCAGCTCATGAGCTTTGCTCATGAGTCAGTTCGTGAGCCGATGAACAATAATATGTGAGCTTGAGCTCAACTTGTAATCGAGCTCCACAGACTTGAGCTCGATTCGTGATTTTTTCAAGCCGGCTCAACTCAATTTGCATCCCTAATCTTCCAGTGTCATTCCACCTAGGTTTATGTTGGATTGCTTATCAGTTTGGGAGAGCGGCGGCAGTTGCAAATATAGTGGTGGCAACTGCATGGTTGCAAATGGAGCTGTTGGAAACTCTCCGTTGCAAATGAAGAAACTGTTTGGATAATCCATGTTTACGTAGATGTTTAGAAACAAATTAAGAGCCAATATAACTATTTGGTAGAATAACGGTTTGATTGTTGTTGAAGAAAAATACATGTGCCCATAACAAAATATTGGCCATTCCTTAGTATTGTAAATTTATGGTCTGAAAATAACATTACATACAAATTCCTTTTATAAATTAACAAATAATTGGAAGATAAATTTTAATTGCAGAAGTTCCAAAAAAAAAATGGAGGAACCAAGAGCAAAGAGAAGAAAATTTATGCTCCAAAATGCAGGAAACAAGAGCAAGGAAAAGAAAATCTCAAATTTGAATCGGAGCGGAAAATTTGATTGAGACGACAAGAAGTCCTTAGCTAGCATAACGTGAAGTCCAACAATGGAAGATAAAACACGAATTTGGTAATGACCGACAGGAGTAGAGATTACGGGGAGCTACGAGACAACTTGTGAACGGGACTAGATGAGATCCTTTGACCTGCGATTCGCGTGAGCTCTGGAACGATATGGGAAGAAGAAGTTGAACTGAGGTCGATCAGGATACTCGAGAAACATCAGATCACTCACTGAAGGGATCCTAGCATGGCATGATTCGAGCTCGGAAGAATTATGTTGCGCTATGTTTTTTTATATAGAAACAGCGGAACATAGAGCCTCACTTGCGATTGTCATTTATCAATAAAAATGGGAAAAAGCTACTTGCAAAAACGTGAGTAGATCGATCAAATAAACAAAATATCAAAGCACAAAAGACACGGATTTACTTGGTTCATCACAAGATGAGCTACGTTAACGGGCATCATCAGTTCGTTTTTCACTAGATCAAGAACAGAGACAGTTACAAAAAGTGGGCGGATTTCAGTTTTCCGAATCATGCAAATCCTAAAACGTCAAAGAGTTTATATAACAAAGCTGATATTTGCAATTGAAAAATGTTGGAGCTCACCAAACAAAATTTAGGAGCAACAACGTTTTCTTCCCGCTGAAATGGAGGTCATCGGCTCCGCCAAACAACACCTCAACTCAATAGAAAACTTTCATGTCATGTAATTATAGAAAAGGAAGCCTGCAAGTCAGAGGCCAAAGACTCTACACGTGACAAATCGTGTTGAGAAACTTATCCACTATGGTTCACTTAATGTAGATTTCGTGCCACGTACTCTACCAATAATCGAAGGAGTTTAGGTTGAATGCTCGATTTTAAAATGATAGTATAGTAGGATAGTCGATCGTCTCGCTCATTAAAAATAAAACACACATGTTAAATTTCAAAAATCATCTACAATGACTTTCATATTGTAACTGAATTAATGAGTTGGTTTTATATTGCAATGAGTTAAGTTCATCATTCTAATATTATTTCATAAAATAACTTTTAATTTCTGAACAATTTCACTATTTTTTTCACCATTTTGGAAAATAGCGGATTTTTTCACCACTGCTTCTCTCATTGTTGCAGCTGAGCCAAAAAAATGATTTGTAAGTGTATTAAGAGCTAACCTGTGCGCGCACAGCAATGCCCGCTTGATCTAACGTGAGCGAATATATTTAGAATTTGGTCTCACATCGAAAAACTAATATAATCATAATATTAATTTCGAGGAATTTAAGCAATAATAAATTGATTGAAGAATATACCAAATATATGTGTGAAGTATCGAAGGCCGTTGAAAATCCCCTTCTTCATCTTCGCCCCCATCATCTGGATGATCTTTGATCCTCACCTGCAATTTAAAAATGGGAAAACGATTTCTGCATAAAATTAAGCCAGCAAATTTTGATATTGATGTTAGAATCAAGTTCGGAAGCAGACTGCGATGAATCGATTATAAATGCCTGAAGCTGAATCGTCGGAGTCGTTTGAAGTTGAGGCAAACAGGGGATCGAAGAGCAATGGCGGATTCTTGATCATCAACGACGGCGAGATTTGTTGAGGATGAAGGGGATGGATCGCCGAGAAAGCTGAATCCCAGCTTCAGGCGGGGCTCCCCGTGAAGCTGGGTTCGATCTCCGAATCTTTTAGGTTTTAGTTTCCTCTTTTAGAAGGGAAGGTAGAGACCGTGAATGAATGTTTTTCTTTTTCTTTTTTTTCTTTTCTCTGTTCTTTCCTCCTCCGTTGTTATTCCGTGTCCAATGTCATTCTATTTTTGGCAATTTTCTATTCGAGGCGTGCAAGCCAACCTCCGAAGCCGGTGGCGGTGAGCTGCCGTTGAACTTTTTTTCGCTATAGTGGCCTCTGTGAGGAGCAAGACCGGCTTTTATAGTAAGGCGCGAGAAATATTAATCGAGTCTAGCACGCAAATCATCAAATTTTGAGGAGGTATAGTTTTCATTAATCATTCAAAATCATAAAACTATATTTATAGATAGTTCCTTATATAGTTCAAAGAAAATATTCATGCAATTATATATACACATGCATATAATCACATCTTTAGATTTAAATCTAACAATCATATATCAATTTTAATATCGAGCAATTACCTAGCACTTATTTAAACTCAAGGCTCCGTTTTACTCGACTTTTTCGCTCCGTCGAGTTTGAACAGAAACGCCGCTATCATAGAAAGCGGCTTTGTTTGGCATTGTGTTTTTGCATCGGTGAGAATGGACAAAAATGTCACCGTTATAAAATACATGTTTGGCAAGACAATGGTTATGACCTCCACCAAGAAAATTTAATTAGTTTTGAACATAAGAAGATACTTTGGTGAGGTCGGGCGTTCACGAATGACGGTTCACAACCACGACATTCACGATCGCCACCGCCCTGCCAAACGGATCCTGCATGTTTGACATGACAATGATTATGACCGCCGCAAAGAAAATAAAACTAGTTTTATTGAACATAAAAGTGGATGAAGATCCTTAGGTGAGGTTGGGCGTTCATGAACGAAGTCGTTCATGACCACCGTGTTCACTTCCGCGCCAGACAGAGCCTTAATATAGAATATATTAAAATAATTATAGTATTGTTATGGGTCGTTCGACGCTCTTATAAACCGGTCGAATTGAAACTCTCAGCTCGAGAGTGAGCCGAGCGCGTGAACTGTGAAGACTAACAGCTGACAATGAGGTTTTTTAACGTGGAAAACCCAGAAAAGAGTGAAAAACCACGGGATCGGATCGATGCCGACCAAGATGCACTATTTCCCTGAGCGTTACAAGTAATGGAATTCTCGAGGATGGCAGGCTGCCGCTCGTTACAATGAGAGTTTAGCATAACGCGGAAGTAAAAATTTTAGGTCCCCTTCGAAGGAGAGGGAGATCTTCAAGCCGAAGGGAGATCTTCGAGTCGCCTTCGAAGGGGAAAGAGATCTTTAAAGGCTCTCTCTGGTGCTTAAGAAAAAGTATCTTCAAATGAGGGCTCTGGGCTCTTTTTATAGCTTTTGACATGGGCGGCTTGATAATTGCGCCGTTTTAACCACCATAGCTACCGGACGGGCGAATCAAATTTCTCGATCTAGAGCACATGAATCGACATTTTTGCATACATGACTGTATTACCCCCCGGCAGTTTGGGCAAAAAAGTTGGATGCGGTGACGACGACGAGCGCGGCAAGTCCTACAATCTTTGTGGACACAAGTGGCAAAGAAGGTAAATCGCCCGGAAGAAATTCTGCACGCTCGCGTGTGCGAGAATGTTATGAGCGCACCGGGAGCGCGGATGCCATGTGATTGCGCCACGAGCGCGGAGGCCTTGTGAGCGCAAAAGCATTGTGAGCGCTACGAGAAAGAACCGTACTCAGCCATGCGATGGCACGCACGAAAAAATCGCACACCGGTGAGCATAAATTTTATTCTCCCACCAAAAAATCACTACGTTATGTCGGCGCATCTGCTTTCATATTTGATAAAATATATTAAATATATATTAAATACAAGTTGCGTACGGAGTGCTCCCCCATAATAATTTTTTTATTTTATTTTATTTTTATTTTATTTTATATTAAAAAAATATTCTTACGTAATAGTATAGTGAGAAATAAGTCAAATAACTAATAAGTGAGCTTCATTCATTGGGTTGGACCCATTTTGAGTATTATACGCACGCAACGTCTACACTGTTAATCGTGACAGTATATCGTCCGCAATAGCTACAAACTATCAATTAATGTAGCTCCTCGAAAATACTGCTGACATGCCTAATGACAATCTACCATAGATATACGAATTCTACTAAAACCTTTTTCAATTTTATTAATTTTCATCATTACTTGTAAATTGAGGATAATGTGTAATTACTTTAATACACATTGCATTTTTTTTAAATGGATTATATATAGCATATATTAAATCATTAGAATAAAACAATAAAACTATATTTGACAATTTTGAATGTTTCGTCAAAACAACTTTTTTCTAATATTGTAAAGATATAATTGTGTAATTGTTTAATATGACTATTTAAACATGAAAGAGTAGTAATTGTGAAGAAAAAAAACAATTTAATAAGATATTTTGAAGTAAATTTTAAATTCCCCACATCTCATCAATACAAGTTTATACTAAATTGATGAATGCTTTATGTATAATTTGCTCACAAGTATAGAATCAAATTAGGCACATAACTGCTTGTGGGCGATGGGCGAGAGCGGTGGCGCCTCATCGTAATTCTCACCATCTATAGTAAGATAGACAACCGACAAGCTCCCACGGTTCGTCTTTGTGGATGTCTGAATTCTACGGGCGAGCTCGAGCATGACCGAGCCGAGAATGTCTCAACCTCATGACCATAATGCGCACACCAACCATTCCTCTGGTTCTCGCCCTTAACTTTAGCGTGTTATTATTCATGCGTCTTCTTGTAGCGTCTTGCTAAAAATGCATTGGATGTGAACAAAATATACCTCAAATTATATTGCCGTCAAGCGGGCCCACGCTGTTTGGTTCAGATACCGTCGGGTGCTGCAACGAAGCTCCGCCGGCGCCCCCAAACTAGCGATAAATCTCAATAATTCATTTGCTTTGATAATACTCGTCATGGCGGTGAACATGAGAGGACATGTTCATCTTAGAATTATATGCTAATAAAATGACAAATTATTTAATATTTTTGCGCTAACATATTTTCGGCTATCCAAAATGCGCTCATATTCGATATTCTTATACGTCTGAACTCGATCGCACCTTCCATTTTAGCTCGTTAAGTTTGGGGACGATATATCCGATGTGATCAAAGAGCACATCGAGTTCGAGGGGCTTCAAAGGATTGGATATATTCATCAATTGATCACATAAAATGGTTCATTTTTAAGATATAAATATTTTATCTATACTACTAAATAAATGTTTGGCGGGGCGACTTGGTTGAACCTAGAAATCGATTCACAAAGTTCGGACCCAAAGAGTAGCCCGAGTTACTGACTTTGTGGTCTAACATCACGAACCCAATGACAAGAGAGAGACGGATCACGAGAGCTGAAGACCGGACTGTCTATAAATAAGACCCGCGAGTTACAGTGACGAGGTCCTACCACATATCTAGAAGTATATAAGAACTCGCCCTCCTAAATCAAAATTGCACTAAGCACAAGGAAAGCATAAGCTCGACAAATGAAGAAGGGGGTGATATGCGAATATCCGCCACCGCAAAAATACATGTTACGTCATGATATAGGATTTCAGCGAGCTGATTGAGGTTGTCAGGAATGGTCTCACGAGCTCGCCTCTGGTGACGGGAGCTGCTTGGTGAGTTTCGAGGGATCTCGCCTGAAAACCTCGCCGAAGTGATCTTGGGAGGACTTCGCTAATGGGCCTTGCCCGAGCGAGGTCGCGAGGACCCCACTAATAGGCAACCCGCGTCGTTGGGCCTTGTCTTTCGCGTATCTCCGATGACATTATTCTTCTGCGTCCACGATCAACTTCTTGTTATTATGTGCTTATAATTGAGTTTGACCCTTACTCGACGAATACGTGTTGTACACTAATGTTCACGCATATCTGTGCGATTCAAAAGTACCTTTTAGACCTTCCAGTGGCGCTAGTGGTATAGACGCGCTCTCCTACCTGTTTGGCTATCGATGATCCCCGCTTTTGGTCTGCGACCGACGATCGCCGACTCCCAGCCCCCGCCGGCAATCGGCGCACAACTTATTTTAAATTTTTTAATAAAATTTACAGATAGTCTATGCACTGAAAAAGACTTGCGACACGAGCAATATCACTCGAAACACAAAAAACTACTCTAACAAATTTTAGTTAATAAATTTACTTGCTCATTTAGCACAAGAGCAATCATGGAGCACCATATTGCCACTATTATATATCACTGGAAGAAATTCCAGTGATATATTTGATTTAAATGAGATAAAAATAAATATACAATAAATAAAATAAAAAATTGTCTCCTAGCCAAAAAAGCACCAATATAATTAGGGAGTTGATATTAGCAGTCCGGAAGTGACTATTCGCAGTCCATCACTATTCGTATTCCATAAATTTTATTTGCAGTCCAAAATTATATTTGCACCCCACTCCCATCCCAAATATGTGAAACACTTTGCTGATTTATTAAGCACTAGAAGCCTAGAGAAACATCTTAAAGACTCTAAGAAAATTTAAAAACCTAACTGTTGAAACCAGTTTCCCGGTCTCAGCGTTCGAAAGGGGATTGCGACTAACCCTTACTTGACCTAAGCCTAGACCCTTGACCGGTCACTAGGAACTGAAAGACTTGGACTTGATGAACACTTGAATCCACAAATGGACCCCTTAAGCTGCAGCGCGGAGGTCCCACCACACACCCGGAAGCCCACTCGGAACTTCCCCTCCTAAGCCAATGCTGAGCCTGGGCACCTTGGAGGGCACTAAGAACCACCTCACTGTCAGCTGAAGGATGACAAGGGAGGGGGGGGGGGGGGGGGGGGGGTGCTTGCTCACAAGACACACGCAAGGGGAGGGGGGGGGGGGGGGGGGGGGTAGTGACCAACCCTTCCCAAGGTGCCCATGGGGGTCTATTTATAGACTTCCCAAAAAATGGACTGCGGATAGCAAAACTCCTGCTATCCGCAGTCCAACCATGACCGCAATCAACCACGCATGAGGGGGGCGAGTGGGACTCGAAGTGCCCACTCCCCCCCCCACGGGAGGTCATACCGACCTCCCCACCCATGCCGAGCGAGTGGGAGGAGAGGTGGGCGAGTGGGGGGGGGGGGGGAGTTGCCCCCACTCGCCTCCCTAAGAGGGAGGTGGCCGAGTGGGGGGCTGCCCCCACTCGCCTCCCTAAGGGGGAGGTGGCCGAGTGGGGGGGGGGGGGGGGGCTCCCCCCACTCGCCTCCCTAAGAGGGGGTGGCCGAGTGGGGGGGCTGCCCCCACTCGCCTCCCTAAGGGGGAGGTGGCCGAGTGGGGGGCTGCCCCCACTCGCCTCCCTAAGGGGGAGGTGGCCGAGTGGGGGGGTTGCCCCCACTAGCCTCCCTAAGGGGGAGGTGGCCGAGTGGGAGGGCTGCCCCCACTCGCCTCCCTAAGGGGGAGGTGGCCGAGTGGGGGGGGGGGGCTGCCCCCACTCGCCTCCCTGAGAGGGGGTGGCCGAGTGGGGGAGCTGCCCCCACTCGCCTCCCAAGAGGGGAGGTGGCTGAGTGGGGGGGACTTCCCGCACTTGTTTTGCTTGGCCATTTTTCCCTCTCTCGGGTAATTCCTTAGCCTCGCTCGGCTTTGGTCTACTTCGTCGCGGAACCTTTCCTATTACAACCTCACCCGGGTCGGGTCGCACCGACTCGGAAAATATGAGGGTTGTACACAATCCCGCTCTTTTCGAGCTTGCCCCAAGCTCGGAAAGAAAGTTCAACCCACCGATTTGACGAGTTGGTGGGACCTGAGGGGAATCCACGAAGGGACTTGCCAACGGGACATCCTTGCCGAGCTTTTCGGTTGATCCCGACTTGAGACGGAAGGTGAACCTTTTTCCACTAAACACCCCTCCTATGAGTCGAGCTCAACTGGAGGTGGAAAAAGCTCAACACCTTAGGTCGAATTGACTTCGATTTGAGGTGGAGGAAAGACTCAGCACCTCTAGTCGAGCCAAGCTCGACCTGCGGTGGGAGGAAAACCTTTCTCCACTAGACGCCCCTCCTGCGAGCCGAGCTCAACAGGAGGTGGAGAAAGCTCAACACCTTAGGTCGAATTGACTTCGATTTGAGGTGGAGGAAAGACTCAGCACCTCTAGTCGAGCCGAGCTCGACCTGAGGTGGGAGGAAAACCTTTCTCCACTAGACGCCCCTCCTGCGAGCCGAGCTCAACAGGAGGTGGAGAAAGCTCAACACCTTAGGTCGAATTGACTTCGATTTGAGGTGGAGGAAAGACTCAGCACCTCTAGTCGAGCCGAGCTCGACCTGAGGTGGGAGGAAAACCTTTCTCCACTAGACGCCCCTCCTGCGAGCCGAGCTCAACAGGAGGTGGAGAAAGCTCGACACCTTAGGTCGAATTGACTTCGATTTGAGGTGGAGGAAAGACTCAGCACCTCTAGTCGAGCCGAGCTCGATCTGAGGTGGGAGGAAAACCTTTCTCCACTAGACGCCCCTCCTGCGAGCCGAGCTCAACAGGAGGTGGAGAAAGCTCAACACCTTTAGGTTGAAATGATCTTAACCTTGGGTGGAGAGAAACTCAACACCTCTAGTCGAGCTGAACTCGACCTGAGGTGGGAGGCGGGAACTCCATACCTACCAGGGAGACGAGCTCACCTGGTGGGGGAGGGACTCAACACCTAACAGGGAGCCGAGCTCACCTGGAGGTGGAGGGACTCAACACCTAACATGGAGCCGAGCTCACCTGGAGGTGGAGGGACTCAACACCTAGCAGGGAGCCGAGCTCACCTGGAGGTGGAGGGACTCAACACCTACCAGGGAGCCGAGCTCACCTGGAGGTGGAGGAAACTCCACACCTAACAGGGAGCCGAGCTCACCTGGAGGTGGAGGGACTCAACACCTACCAGGGAGCCGAGCTCATCTGGAGGTGGAGGGACTCAACACCTAACAGGGAGCCAAGCTCACCTAGAGGTGGAGGAAACTCCACACCTAACAGGGAGCCGAGCTCACCTGGAGGTGGAGGGACTCAACACCTAGCAGGGAGCCGAGCTCACCTGGAGGTGGAGGGACTCAACACCTAACAGGGAGCCGAGCTCACCTGGAGATGGAGGAAACTCCACACCTAACAGGGAGCCGAGCTCACCTGGAGGTGGAGGAACTCAACACCTAACAGGGAGCCGAGCTCACCTGGAGGTGGAGGAACTCAACACCTAACAGGGAGCCGAGATCACCTGGAGGTGGAGGAACTCAACACCTAACAGGGAGCCGAGCTCACCTGGAGGTGGAGGAACTCAACATCTCTAGTCGAGCCGAACTTGACCTGAGATGGAGGGAACTCAACATCTCTAGTCGAGTCGAACTCAACCTAAGATGGAGGGAACTCAACATCTTCCAGGGAGCAGAGCTCAACTGGAAGTGGAGGCAGCTCAACAAGAGCCCGCGCGCCGGTTTCTCTTCTCGCCTGCTGAAGCCCAAAGACAGCTAAGGGAGAAAGGAGAGAGAAAGAGGCGAACCTTCGAGGGCAGCGACGGCTGCCCCACCTTGCCCTGCTGAAGCCGAGTGTACTCGCAGGAGGATTGTGACGTCAACGACCCAAGCCCTGGGGAGCCGCCTTCATGAGGCGGATGCTCTCCGAGACAGCTGGAGGGGAGTCTCTGCCGATGACATCCTGCATGGGTTCTCCCCTTCTCCTGCGCAACCCGACTCGTCCCCTTGCAGCGGTGGCTATTCCCCCTGAACGTGAGGGTGGCTAGGGACTTCTTCTCTTCTTTGGATCCTCGTAGGAGCCATGTATCTCCTGCATACCTGTTTCCTTTAATCTTTCTCCCTTTACTGCTTGAGGATTTGATACCTTACTTGAATCGATCATTGGGTAGTTAATCGATCCGATGAGCCTCCCATCTGCCGACATGACTGAGCCCGGAGAACGGTTTGTAGTCAGGGATCTTACCGATTGGAGGTGGAAGTACTCATCCACGTCCTAGGTACTTTAGCCTACCTGGAGGTAGAGGAACTCAGCGCCTTCCAAATCCGACTGGAGGTGGAAGTACCCATCCACGTCCTGGGAGTCTTAGCTCAACCGGGGGTGGAGGAACTCAACGCCTTCCCAATCTGACTGGAGGTGGAAGTACCCATCCACGTCCTGGGAGTCTTAGCTCAACCGGGGGTGGAGGAACTCAACGCCTTCCCAATCTGACTGGAGGTGGAAGTACCCATCCACGTCCTGGGAGTCTTAGCTCAACCGGGGGTGGAGGAACTCAACGCCTTCCCAATCCGACTGGAGGTGGAAGTACCCATCCACGTCCTGGGAGTCTTAGCTCAACCGGGGGTGGAGGGACTCAAGGCCTTCCCAATCCGACTGGAGGTGAAAGTACCCATCCACGTCCTGGGAGTCTTAGCTCAATCGGGGGTGGAGGAACTCAACGCCTTCCCAATCTGACTGGAGGTGGAAGTACCCATCCACGTCCTGGGAGTCTTAGCTCAACCGGGGGTGGAGGAACTCAACGCCTTCCCAATCTGACTGGAGGTGGAAGTACACATCCACGTCCTGGGACTCTTAGCTCAACCGGGGGTGGAGGAACTCAACGCCTTCCCAATCTGACTGGAGGTGGAAGTACCCTTCCACGTCCTGGGAGTCTTAGCTCAACCGGGGGTGGAGGAACTCAACGTCTTCCCAATCTGACTGGAGGTGGAAGTACCCATCCACGTCCTGGGAGTCTTAGCTCAACCGGGGGTGGAGGAACTCAACGCCTTCCCAATCTGACTGGAGGTGGAAGTACCCTTCCACGTCCTGGGAGTCTTAGCTCAACCGGGGGTGGAGGAACTCAACGCCTTCCCAATCTGACTGGAGGTGGAAGTACCCATCCACGTCCTGGGAGTCTTAGCTCAACCGAGGGTGGAGGAACTCAACGCCTTCCCAGTCCTCTTACCGATTGGAGGTGGAAGTACCCATCCGCATCTTTGGTGCTTACCTTCACATGGAGGCAGAGGAACTCAACGCCTTCCCGATCGGTTGTTGAACCGTGAGTCGACCTGACGAGTCCCCCATCTACCGGCATGACTGAGCCCGGCGGGGGATCTCCAGTTAGGGATCTTAGATCGTGGCATTACCCCAGAACCCTTTTTCATTCCTAATTCGTCTATTACAACTTCACTACCCTACGCCCCTCCAGGGCACTTCATTACACCTCGCCCTTCTTGGGCACTTCACTTACATCTCGCCCTTCCTGGGCACTTCACTTACATCTCGCCCTTCCTGGGCACTTCACTTACATCTCGCCCTTCCTTGGCACTTCACTTACATCTCGCCCTTCCTGGGTACTTCACTCGGCCGCATGCTCCTTGACCATCTTCTTCACCACTTCCTACGTCTCCTCAACTTCTTCTTGGCCTTTCCAGGTGAAGTTACTCCCCCTTGGTTGGACGGGGGCGTTCCTATCACCTCCCTGCCGGGGTAGCTGGTCCTGGGCGAGCTGCTGAAGAGCACTCGTTCCTGGAGGTTCAAACCCTCCTCTGAGACTGGCTTTCTCCCTTGCTGACAGGTTCTCCATACTTCCATCAGAGGTGGTGAGGCGATCCTAGGTACAAGTGATGTCGAGCACTCGCCGCGAGCGGAGGGTGCGGCCTGCATGAACTCCAGGATTTTCTTGCTGAATTCGTCGAAGTCGCTCTTCTTCACGTACTCGCAAGGCGGAGGCGGGTCTCCCAACTCGTCGCTTCCAGCCATGAGACTTGGCTCAGAGTTTTCCGAACTAGTCGCTTCCACGCTCACCGCACCAGAATGTTGAAACCAGTTTCCCGGTCTCAGCGTTCGAAAGGGGATTGCGACTAACCCTTGTTTGACCTAAGCCTAGACCCTTGACCGGTCACTAGGAACTGAAAGACTTGGACTTGATGAACACTTGAATCCACAAATGGACCCCTTAAGCTGCAGCGCGGAGGTCCCAGCACACACCCGGAAGCCCACTCAGAACTTCCCCTCCCAAGCCAATGCTGAGCCTGGGCACCTTGGAGGGCACTAAGAACCACCTCACTGTCAGCTGAAGGATGACAAGGGAGGGGGGTGCTTGCTCACAAGACACACGCAAGAGGGGGGGGGGGGGGGGTAGTGACCAACCCTTCCCAAGGTGCCCATGGGGGTCTATTTATAGACTTCCCAAAAAATGGATTGCGGATAGCAAAAATCCTGCTATCCGCAGTCCAACCATGACCACAATCAACCACGCATGAGGGGGGGGGGGGGGGGGGGGGGGCGAGTGGGACTCGAAGTGCCCACTCCCCCCCCTCACGGGAGGTCATACCGACCTCCCCACCCATGCCGGGCGAGTGGGAGGAGAGGTGGGCGAGTGGGGGGGGGGGGGCTGCCCCCACTCGCCTCCCTAAGAGGGAGGTGGCCGAGTGGGGGGGCTGCCCCCACTCGCCTCCCTAAGGGGGAGGTGGCCGAGTGGGGGGGGGGGCTCCCCCCACTCGCCTCCCTAAGAGGGGGTGGCCGAGTGGGGGGGCTGCCCCCACTCGCCTCCCTAAGGGGGAGGTGGCCGAGTGGGGGGGCTGCCCCCACTCGCCTCCCTAAGAGGGGGTGGCCGAGTGGGGGGGCTGCCCCCACTCGCCTCCCTAAGGGGGAGGTGGCCGAGTGGGGGGGCTGCCCCCACTCGCCTCCCTAAGAGGGGGTGGCCGAGTGGGGGGGCTGCCCCCACTCGCCTCCCTAAGGGGGAGGTGGCCGAGTGGGGGGGCTGCCCCCACTCGCCTCCCTAAGAGGGGGTGGCCGAGTGGGGGAGCTGCCCCCACTCGCCTCCCAAGAGGGGGTGGCCGAGTGGGGGAGCTGCCCCCACTCGCCTCCCAAGAGGGGAGGTGGCTAAGTGGGGGGGACTTCCCGCACTTGTCTTGCTTGACCATTCTTCCCTCTCTCGGGTCATTCCTTAGCCTCGCTCGGCTTTGGTCTACTTCGTCGCGGAACCTTTCCTATTACAACCTCACCCGGGTCGGGTCGCACCGACTCGGAAAATATGAGAGTTGTACACTAACAGAAAAATAAGTTAAATGACATGCATAGAGGAATCAACTCTAAATCAAGTTAAATGACATGCAAACCTTCCTCTAACCAGAAAACTGACTACTTTTTGGGATTTTCGTTTGATAATTTCCTTCTTTTTTGAAGAAGGTGAATCAAAGAAGGGGAAAGACGACACGACCGATAGAACTACGGCTAGGGTTTAGGCAACGGGCGGAGAGAGATGGAGAGGAGGAAGTTATACGATGGGGTGCGATTAGAGAATTGGACTGCGAATATAAATAGGATTTTTACAATTTTTGAAGTGCGAATAGCGAGAATTGGACTGCTAATATCAACTCTCTATAATTACAGCATGTATAATTTCACCTTTATAATCCGAGGCAAGTTGCCCAAAATCTCCCTATATTTATCTCGAATTTCTCAGATCTGTTCCTTACTCCCCACTCTTCATTGGCCGACATTCTCTCCCCCCATCATCATCATCAACCCTTACTTTAGCACAGATCTCACCGCCGGCCGATATCCGATCCAGATCCCGATCATCGTCTCAGGTCTGATTTCTGCTTCCCCTTGTTTTCACATATTCTTTCCTCGCATTCCATAGGGTTCGGCTGAGCTTGCTTCCGTCGATGCCTTCAGAATGCTGCGTTCTCATGCTTCCGTATTTCATTTTTCTCTAGATTTCGGATTATAATGGTGGAATTAACAACAGTGGGTTATGTGTTTGTTTATTTCTCAGTAATGATGATTGGAAGTTGAATATCTCAGATCCGTTCATTTAGATGCATGTGATTTTGATGCTGTCCTTGCCATTTACGGCTCATTTCTGCTTTTGGCCATTACTCTATTAACTGTTTATTAATTATCCAACGTTAGATATCTTCTCGCTTTCTCAATTCAAACGACAACATGATCCGTAGTTTCTGCTGCTTATGTTGTTATTATGAGTTTTTTTCTTTCTTTAATTGTCACTATTTCTGTTTGCTACCTTGTTGAGCGATTATGGTGTCTACCGGCTAAATGCAGGATCTGAATTTCTACGAGGAGGGATATTGACAGATCCCTGCCTTTGAGGCCGATGGATCATTATTAGATTCTTTTTGATATTTGCCTGTTGGTGATCTATCAGAAGTTATCATTACCTCTATTCGATCATATTTATTCCAAGAAGAATGAGGGGAAGAGCCGACGGAGGCCAAAAGAAGCACTTGGTGCCGTCAATCTGTGTCATTCTACTAATTTTAGGGTTTCTGTTCATCTACTATGGAGGTCATCGAGGGCAGCATGCCAGCGCTGCTTTGGATTATGGCACCAAATTCTCGAAATCTTTAGGTTGGGGGAGCAATGATGATGAAGATGCTACAAAATCTGATGATTCTGCTTTTGGGCAAGAAGATAGATTTGAAAATTTGTCACCCAAAAGCTTCCCTGTGAGTGATTTTTGAATCTACGATCACATTATGCTAACCGATAATGCCTCGAATTTGACCATTATTTTCATTGATTTATATGTATATATATTTTTTCTGTCAAGGTGTGTGATGATCGCCACATGGAGTTGATTCCTTGCCTCGATAGAAACCTAATTTACCAAACAAGATTGAAGTTGGATTTGTCCTTGATGGAGCACTATGAGAGGCATTGCCCACAGCCTGAAAGGCGCTTCAATTGCTTGATTCCTCCTCCACCTGGTTACAAGGTTATCCCATGCTTTTTATTTTGAAATGTTTCTTGTTCTAAGGAAACCGACCACAAATGGAGTTCATTTTCATTATGGACTATAGTTTTTTTTCCTTTTTGTGAAGATGAAATAAGCTAGTTCTTGTGAATTTACGCTCACTTTCCATAATTTAGGTTCCGATAAAATGGCCGAAAAGCCGAGATGAAGTTTGGCAGGCGAACATACCTCACACTCATCTTGCGCACGAGAAGTCTGATCAAAACTGGATGGTTGTGAAAGGTGACAAGATCAATTTTCCTGGTGGTGGCACCCATTTTCATTATGGAGCTGACAAATATATAGCGTCAATTGCAAATGTAATGCACTTTCCTGTTATGAATATTTGTCAATTAGTTTTTGATTGAATTCTAACTAATTGTTGAGAAGTATATGATTTGCGAAAGCTTGAGGAACTCTTCATCACCTCTTGGAATCTCCACAGTTCATTAGTTTTGGTGATCGAGGAAAGTAATTCACCTTGCTTTTTGTTTGACAGATGTTGGGCTTTCCGAATAATGTAATAAACAATGAAGGTAAATTGCGAGCAGTGCTCGATGTTGGTTGTGGAGTCGCAAGTTTCGGAGGATATCTTCTCTCATCTAATGTTATAACGATGTCGTTGGCTCCAAATGATGTGCACCAAAATCAGATTCAATTTGCTTTAGAGAGAGGGATCCCTGCCTTCCTAGGTGTTTTGGGGACAATGAGGCTTCCTTATCCTAGTAGGTCATTTGAGCTTGCTCATTGTTCTCGCTGTAGGATCGATTGGCTTCAAAGGGATGGGATTCTTCTACTTGAGTTGGATAGAGTACTAAGGCCAGGAGGGTATTTCGCGTATTCATCGCCTGAAGCATATGCACAGGATGAAGAGGATCTGAAAATATGGAAAACAATGAGCCAGCTGGTCGAACGCATGTGCTGGAAAATCGCTTCTAAGCAAAATCAGACAGTTATTTGGGTCAAACCTCAAACAAATGACTGTTACATGGATAGAGCACCAGGTACTAAGCCTCCTTTGTGCAGACCTGATGATGATCCAGATGCAGTTTGGGGTGTCAAAATGGAAGCTTGCATTACCCCTTACTCTGAACGTGAGTACTTTTTGAAATATTTTATTTCTAGTTTATGTATTTTAATCCTTGAAATTTGATCATTTTACTATTTTGGATTGTTTTGATTCATAAAGTTGTAAGTTTGCTCATTTGTGATACCTTTTGGTTGATTCTTAAGAATTTTTATAGATTGGTCTTCAGACTTTGCTTTTCTGCTGGGGGAAAACTATCTTTGAGCATTTATTAATAGCTATTTGGTTTAGTAGTTAAAGCTGAGTGATAGGGGTAAAACATCTTTGGGCTGTAGATCTGTCATTCATGAGCTCATTATCTAAAAGTTTTAGGTACTTGAATACTTAATGTATGTAATGCCAATCTGTTTGGAATTTCAATGAATGAATTTTAGCTAATCTTTTGTAAAGTATTAGGCTCCGTTTGGGAGTGCAGTGCCAGTGGCTCCAGTGGAAAATGGAGCTTTAATGAGAAATGAATCCCCCATCCGTTGGTAGGAAATAAAGTTCAAAATGGAGTTTTTGGTCTTTCCCATCGCATCTTAGCTCGGAAATGGAGCTTACCCAAACACTTCCATTTCTCTGGTGTCGTGAATCTAAAACACTACCAGAGCAAAAATGAAGTACCAAATATAGCCTGATAGAATGCAAATTTTCCCACTACGCTTGTTCACAGTTTTATAGTTGAATGTTGTTTGTTTAGTGCTGGTGCTTTAATTCTTGATGTTACTATACAAATTTTTATCATTTTTTCCACGATATTAGTGTTTTTGTAATTAGATGACAAATGGTTGTGACGACCCGCGAGCTCGTCCATGACAATTTTTGTGATTGACCGCAGTAGATTCTAGAGAACTTCAGAGTCTTGGAGAACTTTGTGTTGGAACATGTGATCTAGAAGTGCTCAAGAGATTACTTTTACTGCCAATATAATATAAACCTATAGGGTCGCACGTTAAGAACGTATGAAAATTGGATAAATGATCTTGTTGCTTTTATTTATATATTAAATATAAATGAAAACTAAGGGTTCATTTGGCGCGGCGTTTTGGCCGCGCGTTTGGGGCAAATGCCGCCGGACGGCGGGTAAACAAACGCCCTCCGGCGGCGTTTGCTCCGGCTGGACCCGCCACGCCCTTCAAAACGGGGCAAAAATCCTCGTTTCGATCCCCTCCTCCTCCCCTCCGTTCCCAACCCTCCGTCTCCACTTGCCCATTCCTCCCGCCACCGCCGCGCCAAATAAAGCCTAAGTCTAAAATATGTATTTATGGTATTTAATTAATTGCGAATTAATTAAATATGGATCAGAGATTGCTGTTTGTCAAATTGGATTCGAAATGACTTCAAAATGTCGAGTGGAACTCGACGTCGTCGACTTTGAGTTCTCGAAGTACGTCGATTTGTCTTGCAGCTGGGAACTGCAACCAAACGATGACTTGGTCCGAATTTAGAAATTTGATGAATTCCTCATGCTTGTCGGTTTTGAATTGAAAACGTTTATCCCAGTACCATAACTTTCACTTCTCAGAGATTTTCGATATCTCTCTCACTCTCTCTGACAGAAGGACAGTTTGAGAACGAGTAGAAAAATCGATTGATCAGAGATGAATTGTTCGGTGTGAGAGGAACAAAGGAGAGTCTTTGCCTGAAACGAAACTAGTATTTCATTGCAGAGTAAGTCGATCATCTACCAATAGAGACATGAGTTTTGTTTTGCGTTTGGTTTTCGAATCCAGCATAATCTCCACGAAATTTGATTTTGTAGCATGTATATGTCTAACTTTCTTGTTTTACTGGTTTTGCACGGCTCCTTGAAATGTGTTTTCGTATTCTGATGTGCATTAGATGTTCAACGAAGAGGAGAATAGGGAGGAGAAGCGTAATCAAGCGAGGCTTCTGCGGCAGGGATCAGGCTCAGCAGTTTTCGAAGAGGGAATAGGGAGGCGCACGCTGGAGAAGAACCCCGCGAAGACAGTAAAAGTCTTTGTTCCGTTCTGAAGGAGGCGAGGTGTTTGTGTAGGTTTTAAATAGAGGAAAAAACAACTAAGAGGAGGAGAAACAAGGAGTCATTATGAAAATCGAAGAGGCACAAGGCTTCCGAACTCCTTTCAATTAATTAGTTCCGAAATTAAATTGAAATGATTATTTTGGAATTTATTTAGAATTTAATATTCATGCAATTAAACTTTATTAATCTGCTTGCATACCACCCTCACCAACATTGATGAAACTATTTGATGAAACTATTTATTTTAAGGTCTTATTGGTTGATTGAGCCAATAAGCCGAAAATGAAAATCCATATGATGATAAAACCCGAACAAACACAATATAAGATGATCAAACATGAAAACATACGATATAACGCGATGATCAGACATGAACAATCATAATAACTGATACAAAAGCGAAAATGTAAAATAAATCGACATAGATTTAAAAGGATGCACCGCAGGGTGCATCACTTATGGACCTGCTAAAGAAGGATATGGCCTGGACATGGGTGGAGGAGTGCTAGCAAGCTTTTGAGGACTCGAAGACTGCGATAAGCACAAAGCGGTTGCTTGCTCTACCATATTTCAGTAAGATGTTTGAGCTGCGTAAGGATGTCTAAGACCTTGCCATCGAGGATGTGTTCATGGAAGATAAACATCCCCTAACATTTGAGAGCCACAAGTTGCACGAAGTGGATCGACGTTACACAATACAAGGAAATGAGATGACTGTCATTATCCAGTTGCTTGTAGTTATGGAGACACTATATATTGGGTGCAGAATTCCCCATTAAGACACACAATGTGTCGATAACTTATTTCTGAAATCAAAAGAAGTTGCCGCCAAAACAAGCAAGGTGATAGGACATCTTAGCAGAATTTGAGCTTGCCCTGGATCACAAACCGGGCAAAAGCAAATGTGGTGGCAGATGCACTCAGTCGTAAAACAAAGTTAGTGACTATTTCTATGATGAAACCTGACCTAATGGAGCAGGTTAGAAAAGAACTTGATGACGATCCATTTGCTAAGCAACTTATGCAGCTAGCCAAGGGGGGCGAACAAGGAGATTCTGGGTAGAGGACAGACTATTTTACACCAACGAGGAATAATATTCATCCCAAAGTGGGGAAACTTTCGGAGGTACTTGACCAAGAAACGCCATGACACAATGGTCCTGTGTGAAAACATGTACTACTGGCCGTAAAGACTAGGGATAACATTGAACTGTATGCGTAAACATGTTTTATTGCCGTCGACATAAGCCTCTACCGAGTCAACGTGCTGAACATCGTAGAGACATTCGTAGGCATTTGTTATGGGCCTAGTCGGGAGCGTGTCGGAGATGACGATGACGATGGGCGGAGGAGGATACCGTGGAGCCGGAACCGCGACTGCCTAAGCGGGGCTTGCTCGTTGTCGGAGAGAGCTACCAATATCTCACAATTTTAGAAGAAGGAAACAAATTTTATTTCTTGCATACTAATACAAGACCCAAGAGGTCCCTTAAATAGACTTACTATCGACGCCAAAGGAAAGAACAATAAAGGAAATAACGACAAAAGAAATAACGACAAAGGAAATAACGACAAAGGAAATAACGACAATGAAAATGCAACAAAAATAGGAAAGCGTTGTAAAAGCAATATTTAGGAAATAAATAATATAATAGATCCCATAACATCTCTCCCGCCCTTGGAAAAGAGCTTGACCTCAAGCTCGAGAGAGATCAATACGATGGTTGCCTTATCCGACGCCGTCATCATCAGAGTCCTCGACTTGTAGATAGAAAAGCCGTTTGCACCTGTGGCCGCGCGTATACTGTTCGTTGCAGTTATAACAAAAGCCTTCTGCGCGTCGTTCCATCATATCGGCTTGAGATAGTCGACGAACTAGTGGGGCTGGATGTCCCTCGGGACGGTCTTGCTTAATGCCTATGTTGGTGGGTGGATATGCCTCCTGTGCCAGTTGGAGGCGACAGTCACATTGCCTGACCAAACTCATAACAATCACTAAGTCTGGAGGAGCTTCAAATTCGACATCAAGTCGCAGGAGATCGCGAAGTCCTGCGGTGAAGATGACGACCTGCATATCTGGAGAGAGTGTGACCTGTGCCAGGAGAAGCTGAAACTGGTCCAGAAAATCATCCACGGATCACGTCTGACGCAATGTCGTGAGGGGACCAAGAGGATTACTGCGGATGGCAGGGACAAAGCGTAGGCTGCAAAAGCGTTTGAAATCGTCCCATGTCAGTCCTTTGTGATCGTTGAGGAGACGAGTGACCCAAAGTAGAGCAAAGTCGAGCAGATGGAAGGAGGCCAGGGGTAGCCGCTCCGCAGCCTGAATGTGTTGGTGGGCAAGGAATAGCTCGCACCTGGTGAGCCAACCTAAGGGTTCGTCTTCCCATCGTATGTTGGGAAGTCCAACTGCGTGTAGCGCGGTGGGGCAACAACCTCAGGGCGTACAAGGACCGTTGGGGGTTGCAGTGCTTGACTGCTGCAAGCTTGGTCGTGTGCGGGAGTGGTGGAGAGATCATCGAGGCGCTTGGAGAGTGCAGTAATGGCCTCTTGATGACGTTCCGCAATTGCAGTTTGTTGTGCCATGAAGGTCTACACCATGGTCAGATGTTGGTTGAGCTGATCCGATGAGTCACCATGTTATGCTGCGCAGAGGTTATTGAGCGAGTGACGGGTCGGTTTGAGTTCGTCTGAATGAGTGGCGCGGACGATCGTGAATTTGGTGTGCCACGTGACCCGCGACGTTTCCCTATGTTGAGAAGAAGGAAATTTTTCGCAGTGGAGTCCGTAAAAATGCAATAATTTCTTCCTGAATTAAGTACCTCTAATTCCGACTTGATTGGAATTTGTCAAATTAATTGGAAAAAAAATATTGCTGCCCTCCAATTAAGGCAGTGTATTATTGCTGCTCGGAGAAGAAGGAAAAGGCGAACCGTATTTGGTATTTGTTTGCTGGCGGAATTCACGCAAGCGCAATGGGAACGACCGATAAGTTCAATTCGCGTGCGCTGCTAGGGAAAATGGCCCGTGAATGCGTCCCGCGACTTCGAGGTGCGATGGAGACGGGCGCACGCTGTTGTCGACGGACCGTTGATTGACTTTGTTGTAGATGGAGAGCACGACTGGACGCGCTGGAGAGACACATAATAGGTGCGGAAGGCGTCGAGGTTGGGATGGACAGAAGATCGACGGGCTGTGCTGTCCTCAGTCGCGGGAAATACAGACTTTATTGTGTCGATCGGTGGGAGCCATCGTTCCGCGTTATGATCGGCGGAAGTGATCCTGTATGCGGACGAATATCAGTGTGGAGGAGAGCAGAGGGGGTTGGCATCGAGGAAGATGCCGGTTGTGGGAGATATCCTCGACTGCTTGCGGAGAAGTCGACAGAGGAGTGTCGTCGATTGCTTTCTGTCTTGAAACCACGACTTGTTCTGAGAGGGCTTCAACAATGGTTGTTGTGGGGGAAGGAGGAAGGAGGAAGGAGAAGCTCTGATACCAAGTTGTTATAGGCGTAGTCGGGAGCGTATCGGAGGCGACGATGATGACGGGCAGAGGTGGATACCGTGGAGCTGGAACCACGGCTGCCTAAGCGGGGCTTGCTCGTTGGAGGAGAGAGCTACCAATATCTCACAATTTTAGAGGAAGGAAACAGACTTTATTTCTTGCATACTAATACAAGATCCAAGGGGTCTCTTAAATAGATTTACAATTGACGTCAAAGGAAAGAACAATAAAGGAAATAACGACAAAGAAAATAACGACAATGAAAATACAACAAAAATAGGAAAGCGTTATAAAAACAATATTTAGGAAATAAATAATATAATAGATCCCATAACATCATTTCCCTGGGCGACGTTTGTTGTAGTGCATGATAAGTTCCTCCTTGAGCATGTCCCATTATGTGTGGCGTTGATTGGCGAAGCTAACACATCCTATGAAGGTAGGACCCCTCCATGTAAATCATTGCGAGGGGAACCTTACTGGCCTCCAGAGTGAGCTGTAACTCAAATGATTGTTTTGTGAGGGTGATCCAACCTAGTGGGTTTGAACCGTTGAACAAGGGTACCTCTGTCCGCTGGGGTGCTATGTGCGGTGGAATCAACGACGGGGGAGCTCCGACATAGGCATTAGTCGAGCTGTTGAGGTTTGTCAGATTGACGGTTTCAGAATGGGAGGTCTGAGACGGGGGAGCTTTGTTGGTAGCGGGATGGCCTTGACGAAGGATTTAGAGGATGTCAGTTAGGGCGAATTCCATCATCTCCATTCGTGAGGAGGATTACCCAAGGAACGCTCCACTTCGTCAAGATGATTTTTCATGCCGTGTGTCAATGGCATCCACCAAGCAAGTGCGAGTCGGCGGCGGAAAACAGTGCCAGGTGGCCGCACGTTGAGGCGGTGAAGTTTGCTTATGTGGCTCATTGGAGAATGTGGAGTGAGGAGAAGGCTTTGTAGGGTAGTTGGATTATACCAATGATAGAGGCGGGACAAGAAGGCGGTGTGACGAGAGCCAAAATTCATAGATTAGATGAGGGAGTGATGCCAACGGGACTGGAATAGTCGCCTGAGTCTGTGGGATGTCTGTGGAGCCAGCCGAGGCTGCTGGAAGGGTGAATCAACACTAGAGTTGGGTGCGTGAAAAGGAGTTATGGCTTAATCGTCGTGTCACGATTGTCGGCTTTGTCTTCGAGTAATCGTCTTCTTTGCACGTAGACGCTCAGGGACCATAGGGTGCGGTCGTCGATGCTGCAAGCCGATGGCTTGGGAGGTTCTGGGTCGTCCTTGTTGATCAACTATTGCTCTGCTTCTAGGAGAGATGCGGAGACAGAAGTAGTGTACCTTCATCAATCATCAGTAGTTAGACCCTGAGAAGCGGAAAGAATGCTCCTAAGGTTAGGGCCGTTAGGCGGTAGATTGGATCAAGTTGGTACACACCAAATCTTATTGCAATAAAATGTTAGTGTGATACAATCGCAAGGTATTCTCGCTCTATGCCCTTGAGGGTTGGTTTCATCTAACAGTCCTTTCCAAGGAGAGTTCCTAAACCATGAATTTCAAGATACCCCAAATGCTATCTTCTTCCTCGTATTGAGGAGAGCACCATAACGACTAAATTAGTCAAATGCCTCTTAGTGGAAAATTTACACAGACACTTAATGATACTGACATGCTAATAATGAAAGACAGTAATAAAAGACACTCTGAATCATTGCTTGCCGTGAGGGGTGGAGCGTGTCTTTGCCACGGTCCGCATGCTTACCGGTTTTCTTTTTTATTTCATTCCTATCATGAATTTTTTCTTTGCCTTGCATCACTCTATCATTTGGAACTTTTTTCACCAAGTGAGGACATGTTTCATAGTTTGAATTTTATTCCCTGGCATTTTTTCTGTTCAAAATAATATTCAACTATTTCTAACCACTCAAAATTTTTGTGGTTTCAACTTTTTTCGGGTTCCAACTTCCCTCTAAATTCCTCGACCTCGAATTATAATACCTACCTTGATTATTTCTACAGTTTTTTTCATGAGTGCTACAATGAGTATTGCAATGAATGTGGTATTAAGCAACTTTAGTCGATGATTTATGTTGTTTAGTTTGACATCTTTCTTATTAAAGTTATATGCACATTGTCATTTCTGGAGTTGTATTTTTATAATTCGACTCTTTATTAGCCATGAGAATAATTAAAATTGAGAGGGACAAAATTACTATGCACCACTATACTTATGATGTGTTTTAAAGAGATACTATGAGGTTTTACATGCAAAAATCAGAAAATAAATTTTTCAACAACAGACATGAAGTTGCTAAAAAATTTTTCTTTTAGTGATTCTTGAGACTAAATCCTAAAGGATGTCTAAACCTAGGCTTTAATAGTTAATACCAATTGATGCAAATGTAGTTGCACTCGATCTAGTGAGCCGCAGATGAATTTAAAATGCAAGTAAACACGAGAGAATGCGACACTAAGCATCATCATTCTATTAAATGTTAACTATGGATATTTAAAGAGCTAAATTAATTTAAAGCGCAACATAATATAAATATGAGTAATCTTCAATAGTAAGTCACCAATAATAATAACTCATATGTGCAGGACAATAACTCAACTGCAACAATGAAATTATACAACCAATGATAGCTTCCTTCAATTTATAATCTAGGAGCAACTATGATTCCTAGATTAAACAAAGTGGTAAATCAATTGGGGTTGTAAGGATCTCACCAAGCAATAAAGTAGGGTAGATGAACTCGGCCGTGGATCCAGAAAAGGTCAATAAACTCCTCAAACAAAGACCACAAGTAGCGTCAATGCACATTAAGGCCCCGTTTGAGGCGGCGTTTTTGCTCCGGTGAGTTTGGACAAAAACGCCACCATCATAGAATGTATGCTTGGCATGACAACGCTCGAAGATCAAATGTCATTTAATATAGCTTTTTTTTATTATTTCTTTTCAAAATGTGATTAGAAATAAAATTTACTCATGTATTTGTTCATGATCGAGGATTAGCAATGGTTATACATGCAGTCGAGTCTGGTTGAATGATGTCTAAGTAAATTTATGTAATAATACTGATTAAATGCCTTGAATATTGCTTTCTGTGAGAGGACGATTGGGTGCTATGCAGGGTTTTTCACAAGGGAAAGGGGAGATAGTGAGGGTTGGGGATGAGAATTTTGTTGACAAAGACATGTACTTATGATCGGATGTTGCAGGACAGGAACACCAACTTAGAAATTTGGGAATTAGAGGTTCTATGCTGGTGTTCTTTAAGATTTTTTTTTATATATTTTAAACTTAATAGATTTTTTTACATAATGTTTTAAAAAATTCTCATTAGTAGTTTAGTTTTTCTAATTTCTAGAAATGGTTGCAGACATAAACTTATTATTTAATACATATCAAATATTTCAAGATACAAATATCATTAGTAATATAGTTTCATATGTGAGGGGGTGTATGATACGAGCCTCCAATTGAGAGCAGGTATGCGGTCTTGAGAGGGAGAAATCTCGGAGAATCTAGTCGCGACCCTTCCTCGACCTAGCCTTCCGAGTGACGGGAGTTACAACGGGAGCCGGGTTCGACCAAGAGAGGAGGGAAAAGGGGAGCTTTGCTCAACCCTAGCCCTAGCCAAGAAGATGAGGGAAGAAGGAGAAGATTCAAGAGAGAGGCTTAGGGTTTAATTTATCATGACTAACAAGCCCACTTTCCCCACTTATATATAGGTGAGAGGAAAGTACCAAATATGCCCCTCACCCGGGATACATAAAGTGTGAGAAATAAAGTGCGCGGAAATAAGAAGAGAATAACAGTTCACGACAATAAAGATACAATGTGCTAGAAGATACACATTCTCCCAGACACGCGTCATCACCTCCTGCGTGGGCATACCAGTGTGTTGACAATATAGTCTCATATTTGAAAATTCATGTAACGTTGTGCACGAGCACTTTAAATTCTGATCTTCTCCACCTATAACCAATTAATTTTGGGTTGGATGATCAGGTTCTGATGAAAATTTATATATGTTCCGAAGAGTTAGCATATTTGTTTTTCAAGAGAAGCAGATTTCCAATATTTTGTAATAGTGCTAATATATTTATTATTAATTAATATAATGCGTGCTTCAAACAGAGCAACATAGAGACAAAGGCAGTGCATTGGCTCCTTGGCCTGCTCGACTGACTACCCCTCCTCCAAGACTTGCTGATCTTGGTTATACCGCAGATGCGTTCGAAAAGGATACAGTAATCTCTATTCCTTTGTTACCGTTATTCTCATCATTTAAAATATTTATCATTACTCTTATCATCATAAATGTATGCAGCCCTTTGAATCAAGGTTCAAAACCTTGGTTCAATTGCGAAAATTTTAGTTTGATAGTTTTTTTTATTCAGTTCCATCTTTGGTCTCAATTGTACTCTTTCATTATTAAATATATCAAATTTTTGGTTGCGAATAGTTGAACAAGGAAAGAAGATACATATTAACACACAACTCAAGAAATTATGTGATTTATCCTGAAAAATGGTTATACGGTCTATCAGAAGCATATGTTTAAAATGGGGATTAGAGTTATAGAGAGAGACAATAGTTGATGGCTTGAAGTTATGTAATGCCTCAAACCCTACAACAATTATACTCTGCATTATTCCACACTGAAAAATTGAAGGGGAGCCTTGGCGCACCTGTTGAGGTGTTGCCGTGTGACCTTGAGGTCACGGGTTTGAGTCCTGGAAGCAGCCTCTTGCAAAAATGCAGGGTAAGGTTTGCCTACATTTCACCCTTGTGGTGGGACCCTCACTGCGCGGACCCTCACTGCACGGGGTTGCTTTGTGCACCGTGCTGCCCTTTTTATCTACCGGTGCTGAAGTTATAACGCATGAAACTTGGGGGCCCCCATAATGACTCAGTTGAAATAGAATTTTACTTTATGCTTAAAATTTGGCACAGAACTCATATATTTCATTCAAAAATCATGCTTTCAATTATTGAAGAAGTCTCTAATTGTTTTTGTATTATTTGTTGCAGGAGATTTGGCAGCAGAGAGTTGATAATTATTGGAACCTATTAAGCTCTAAAATAACTTCAAACACGATAAGGAACGTGATGGACATGAAGGCAAGCATGGGTTCCTTTGCAGCAGCTCTCAAGGACAAGGATGTTTGGGTTATGAACGTTGTGCCGCAGGATGGACCCAACTCTCTCAAAATTATATATGATAGAGGCCTCATAGGAACTGTCCATGACTGGTAAGCCGCATACTCGTCTTAACATTTTATGTTTAGTAGTCGAAACGAGAACAATTATGAAGCCGAACGTGAGTTTTTTTCCGCGAATATCTTGCTTTCTCGGTCCCCCCTAGCTGTGAATGAGCTTTTCTATTGATATATATTTTTTGGATTATTTGGTTATTAATATATATGATAAACAGCTTAAAAGTTTTAAGGAAATCAACAGATGTTTGCTCTTTCTCTGAATTTTTGATGAATTAGCTTTCATCACCTTCATTGTACTTAGTTGTTGTAGAATAACTCGAAAGAGAGAGAAAAATAAATATTTTATTAATTTATCATACAAGTTCTTCAAATGGTTACAAGTATTTTGTACATATATAAAGGAAGAGAGAGTGGAGCCTAAACTCCATTCTAAGATGTGAGACTAAAAACTAAAGAGGTAATGAGCTCTAACTGGGCTTGCTCTGTGGGTCTTTGCTCAAATTCTCTTAATAATCCCTCGCAAGTTGGGGCATACAAGTCGTAGGAATCAAGTTTGGATAAGAATTGATAATATAGCGGACGCTGTAAGGCCTTTGTAAGAATGTTAGCAATTTGCCAGACAGTAAGAAAATGTCTTAATTCCAATTTCCTTAGTTGAACCTTTTCCCGAATAAAGTGACAATCGAATTCGATGTAATGAAATACGAGATTCTTGGCATTATGGATAGTAACTTGACTGTCGCAAAATAGAGAGACCGGAGAGGGGAGTTTGACACCCAGGTCTCCCAGAAGACTTTCCAATCACGTAAGCTCAGAAATGACAGAGGCCATCAAACTATACTCAGCTTCGGCAGATGAGCGTGCAACCACGGATTGCTTCTTGCTTTGCCAGGTGACAAGGTGTCCACCAAAGTATGTGCAATATCCACTTGTGGAACGATGATCATCCAATGAGCCAACATAGTCAACATTACAATAGACAATGAGAGATAAAGAAGAGGAGGGCTTGTATACAAGCCCTTGTCCCGGAGCAGTCTTCAGATATTGGAGGATGCACTTAACTACCTGGAGGTGAGAGATTCGTGGAGCATGCATAAATCGACTGACAACCTCAATGACAAACGATATATCAGGTCTTGTAACTGTAAGATAAATCAGCTTCCCTGCAAGACGACGATAGTACTCTGAGTTTGGAAGGAGTAGATCAGAGTCGGAAGTATAGCGCATAACTTGTGATTAACATCCATAGGTGTGTCAACGGGCTTGCGTCCAAAGTAGCCAACATCATGAAGAAAATCAAGACAGTACTTTCGTTGAGATAGGATAAGACCATCAGGACGCCGAGCCACCTCGATATCAAGAAAGTACCGGAGATTCCCCAAGTCTTTGGTCCGGAATTCAGAGGCCAGGTACTTCTTGATCATGTGTATGCCTTTGAGATCATCACCCGTAATCAAAATATCATCAACATACACCAATAGTATCACTATACCTGTCGGGCAATGACGAGTAAATAGAGAGAAGTCGACCGATCTTCGGGTAAACCTAAAGAGACTCTCCCGTGGTCTCAAAACCGGGAGGCTGGTGCATGTAGACAGTCTCAACGAGGTCGCAATTCAGAAAGACATTTTGACGCCCAATTGGTGCAACTGCCACTGTCGATGAATAACCAGAGTGATTAAGACACAAACATTGTTCAATTTTGCGACCGGTGAGAAGGTCTCGTCGTAGTCGAGGTCGTGTTGTTGAGTAAAACCACGCGTGACAAGACGAGCTCTTAGACATTCAATCGTCCCATTCAAACCATGTTTGATGGCGAAGACTCACTTACAACCCACACATGTCTGGCCAGGAAGAAGATGGACAAGATACCAAGTATGATTGGCACAGAGAGCAACCATTTTCTCATCCATAGCCGCTCGCCACCCTGGATGTTGAAGAACCTCCTGCAGAGAAGTAGGGGTGGAAATAAACGACAAAGAGGTTGCAAAATTGTGAAGCACCAGAGATAGACGATGCAATGAAACATAATTAGAAAGGGGGCGAGCGGTAGAAGTTGGTGTCGGATCAACAGTTGACAAAGCATCATTAGTAGAGCATATGACCAAGAGGACGACGAGTGTACACACGAAGAGGAGGCAATTTGGAGGGTATGGTAGTCAGAGTGGGTAGGAGAAGATGAAGAGGAGAGTTTACAGGAACGACATGACGCGAAAGTGTATGAGGTGTTGGAGAGACCATATGTAAATAGTAAAAAGGCCGGTCTTCGAGGAAGGTCACATCCGCAGACATAACTACCTTGCGATCGACTGGAGAATAACAAACATAGCCTTTCTGAGTGCGGGAATATCCAACGAATATATATCCGTGGAGCAAGCTTGTCTGTAGAGGGGCCAATACAGTGAAAATAGCAGGCGCATCCAAAGACGCGAGACAGTATGAGAAAGGGTGGTGTGAATGGGAAGAGGAGACTGAAGGGAGTCGCAAAGTTGAGAACAGACGAGCGCATGCGATTGATGAGATAACATGCGGTAATAACTGCGAAGTGCCAGTAAAGCTTGAGAACCTCCATCAGAAACATAAGTGAGCGAGCAACTTCAAGAAGGTGACGATTCTTGCACTCAACTACACCATTTGGGGGGGGGGGGGGGGTTATAAGCACATGAAGTTTGATGAATGATCCCGAACTCAGTACATAGATTTTGAAACACATGACTCGTATATTCACGCGTATTGTCGGTTCGAAGAGCTTTAATAGGAGTATAGGACCTGAGAACTGTGTATGAGTCTCAATAATAAAGGCACGAAACACATGAGTTAATTCAGAGCGATCGCGAAGTAAATATAACCAGATCATGCGAGAATAATCATCAATAAATGTGAGAAAATAACGATAACTAGATACACTAGCTGTTTTATAAGGTCCCCAAATATCAGAATGAACTAAAGCAAAATGAGCACGGTTCCGAGTACAATGAGCGAGAAAAGAAGAACAATGTTGTTTGCCGTAGACACAAGACTCGCAGGTGAAGTCGGTGAGGGATAGATCAGGAAGAGCTTTCTTGAGAATTGAGAGAGGAGCATGTCCGAGACGTCGGTGCCAATCAACAGAAGTAATGGAGGGGAGAACTGTGGGGGAAACATCTAGAGTGCAGCGCCCGTTAGACAGTCGCCATTTACCAATGATATTATGTGTTCGTCGATCCTGCACAACAAAGGAAGAGAAAGAAAATGTTATAGAGCAATCAAGATCTTGAGTAAGATGACTAACAGAATGAAGATTGAAATGAGAGCTCGAAACATGAAGGTCCGAGCTAAGAGAGATAGATGAAGTCAGGGGGACATCGTCGGAACCATAAACTGGGGTGGTGTCGCTATTTGCCACTGTGATAAATCTAGGATACGCAGAGTTCAAGTACCGTGGAGGCTTCTGCGAACTAATATGATATGTGGCTCTGGAGTCCACAATCCAAGTTGGATTATGGGAAAGAAAGGAGATACCTTCATTGGAGATAGACGCAACAGAGCCAGAAGAACGACTGATCAACCTCTGAAGATGTTGGAGCCGGGTGCGCAAGGAATCAATGTCGGTGCGGGTGTTGGAAGGAGCATCGATCGCAATGGAGACATGTTGTTGTGGAGGCATACCGTGCTTACGATAGCACGTTGCCTCAAGATGACCATCCCAACCACAATAAGTACACTTGTGACAAGTCCGACCGCTGCGACCCCTGCCCCGAGTGCCAGTGCGAGCCCCTCGAGCTGGTGTAGGAGAGGGGTGAGCAGTAAAAGAGTGTTGGAGAAGAGCCGGATAGAGAGTTCCAGTAACATCGGGGGGGGGGGGGGGGGCAGTGTCACCTTTAAAAGCATGGATCACACATCCAAGAGGGAGGGGATGGTGGAGGAAGAAATGATATTGGCACGGATGCTGTGGAGATGTGGAGGGACACAAGCCATCATCATGGCGATGCCAACAACTTCTTTCTGGGCACGTTAGGCGGCGAGATCCACCGTGGGAGGCTGATGTTGAATCCAGGCCTCGGCAAGAGTTTTAGACCTTGCAACAAAGGAGGTCAGGTCACCATCCACCCCCGTTTCAAGGGATTGGAGTTCCGTGAATATGTCGAACAGGTTTTGCAGATTGTCCTTGCCAGAGTATAAAGGGTGAAGTGTTAGGAAAGAGAGGCTCAAAGCATTCTACTATCACCCATCAATTTGGAATGGGATATAAATAGTGCTCCCAGCAGTAGGACAACGCCCTAGGTGCACACGCCACCTGCAGGTCTTTATCGTGTCGGTGTTATGTGCGAACATACCTCAACAATCTCCTCCTATGTCCGTCACCAACACGACTACAATAAAGAGGTAAACAGTGTAATGTCCAAGCAACAGGAATCATCCACAAAACGTGTCAAAGCATATGAATAAAACAGTAATGGACAGGCTACACAATAGTTCTATGCAAGGTAAATCAACAAAATGAAATCACCATCACAGAAGCTAATAAAACAAGTAGGATCCAACACAGAGTCTCGTACGAGCTCTAGTCTAGCAATCTACCAAAACCATAGTGTCCAAAACATAAACATATGCAGATAGGAAATGAGAAAATGGTGCAAAACAAGTCACCAGCCAAAAGAACTACTAGCTATGATATAACAAAAGATAAGATGGACGCAGAGAAGGCATCGGTACTAGACGTCCAACAGGTCATCCTCATCCATGTCCCAAACAGCAGGTACTCCTCCTACTCCTTCGGTGCCTGTAAATCCAGAAAATGAATTTCATATTAGAATGAATCCATACAATTGAATTTACGTATATCTAGTTCGACAAAAGAACGTAGAAAGACCAGAGTCCTGAGTGTGTGGAGTGCTCCAACTATCGAGAATAGTGTGTTCTAATTGAGAAATCATTGTCGGTTTCAAGAAACGAAACGACATATGAACTTCTTATAGTAGGCTCGCGTAGCTAAATCTGTGTACCAATTTGGAATGTCATTGTCACTGTCCCCTTATGTCAAAATGAATACCATCAAGTTTGGAATGATACCATCTCAACACAGGAAGAAGGAATCTAGCGAGATCGCATTCATCAATTTGGAATGAACGCAAACTTACCAGATCCACAATCAGCAACGTAGAACATCAATGGAACACAACAAAGCTTACTTTGGACAAAGGAAATCAGATTTGATCAAAACGAAAATCTAAGGCTGATCTAAGTCGTCTTTAGTCCCATTTCCCCCACGGTTTTGATAAACCTGACTTTGGACATTCCTTTTGTCAGAGGATCGGCTAAGTTATCCTTCGATCGCACATCGACCAAAGTGATAACGCCTTGCTCCTTAAGATCATTCAGCAGAGCATGTCTCAGTCGTATATGTCTCCGTTTCGAATTATAGAGAGCATTTTGAACGATCTGAACAGCAGCTTGATTATCGCAATACAAGCTCAACGAATTGACTCGTAACTTAGATAGTGGAATATCAAGAATCAAATTCCGAATCCAATCTGCCTCTTCACCAGCTGAAGCCAAGGCAAATAGTTCAGACTCCATAGACGACAAGGCTATACAAGTCTGCCTTTTTGATTTCCAAGTTATAGCAGCTCCACCCAATGTGAATATGAATCCACTCGTAGACTTACTATTGCCAATTTCAGAACACCACGAGGCATCTGAATAACCTTCAACGGTAGGCGGATATCCAGTGTAGCACAGAGCTAGATCCTTTGATCCTTTAAGGTATCTCATCAGCCTATCTAGGGCTTCCCAATGCTCCTTTCCTGGATTACTCGTGAAACGACTCAGCATACTTACGGTGTAAGCAATGTCTGGCCTTGTGCAGCACGATGCATACATGAGGCTACCAATAATCTTAGCATAATTCACCTGACCAACGGTGGTCCCTTCATTAGGACTCAACTTGATAGTGTGATCAACTGGTGTCTCAACTGATCTGCAATCAGTATATCCCCAGGTCGTCAGTAACTGCTCCACATAGTGAGCCTGACTGAGTGTGACTCCACGCTCGTCGATACAGACTTTAAGACCTAGAAGAGTATCAACTGGACCAAGGTCCTTCATGTCGAATGCTTCCGCAAGAGTGGATTTGACATCACTCACTGCCGAGAGATCTGACCCTAATATTAACATATCATCAACGTAGAGACAGATGATGACTGTTTTATTCAACGTTGATCGATGATAAAGGCATTTGCTAGAGAGACTGGACTGTAATTCATGGCTCTTTACCACTTGATCAAATTTGAGGTGCCACATCTTAGGCGCTTGTTTAAGCTCATAGATTGATTTATTTAATCTGCACACCTTATGTTGAGAATCTTCAACAACATAACCCTCAGGTTGAGTCATGTAGATTTCTTCGTTCAGCTCTCCATTCAAGAAGGCTGTCTTTACGTCCATCTGATGAACTATGAAGTTCTCGATAGAGGCTAAAGCTAGAAGAATCCTAATAGTCGATAGGTGGCACACAGGTGAATAAACGTCGAAGTAGTCCACTCCCCCTGTTGCTTAAAGCCTTTAGCAACCAAACGTGCCTTATAGCAGGCTACTGACCCATCACTATTTAATTTCTTCTTAAGTATCCACTTACATCCAATGACTTTTGCGCCTTTGGGCAAGTCAACTAGACGCCAGGTGTTGTTCTGTAGCAACGAGTCCATTTCATCGTTAATGGCTTCTGCCCACATAAACGAATCTCTAGATCGCATTGCCTCCTGGTAGGAGAATGGATCATCCTCTAAGTGATAGGTGAGAAAGTTTTCACCAAAATCCTTAGGAAAACGCTCTCTTGTAGACGTTTTGAGCGGATGGGGAACATCCTCCAACGGTTGGGGAGCGGTGTGTGAGGGGCCTGCTTCGGATTCCACAGGAGATTCTGAAATCATATCTGTAGACCCAGATAGGTTAGTGCCTAGATCCTTGACAAATTTATTTTCAAAGAACGTAGCATCACGAGATTCTATCACCGAGTGAGAGGATAGATCAAAAAACCTGTCAGCTGCACTATCTTCAGCACACCCTAGGTAAACACAGGTTGTGGTTTTTGGTCCCACCTTGGATCTCTTAAGGTCTTGTACCCTTACATAAGCGATACAGCCCCAAGTCTTCAGAGTGTCGTATCTACAAGGACGCTGATGCCAAAGCTCATAAGGTGTCGACGACAGCTTAGAGTGCGGCAACCTATTCAGAAGGTGATTAGCAGTCAGAGCTGCTTCGCCCCAGAAGGAGGAAGGCAGGCCAGCGGTTAAAAACATAGAATTCAACATTTCAGTCAAAGTTCTATTTTTACGCTCGGCTACACCATTCGATTGGGGTGAATAGGGGGCGGTGGTCTCAAGTATTATGCCCTCAGCGGCACAAAATTCCTTAAAACCAGTTACAGTGTATTCGCCACCTCTATCACTTCTAAATCGCTTTATCTTCAAACCAAGCTGATTCTCTACACGAGTTTTGAAAACCTTGAAGGTCTCGAAAGTCTCATCCTTCGATCTCAGTAGGTACACATGACAAAACCTGGAAGAGTCGTCTATGAACGTAAGCAAATACTTCTTTCCCCCTCTGGAAGGTTGACTCCGAAAGTCGCAGAGGTCAGAATGTATGAGCTCAAGAAGTTGAGTGCTCCTAGAAACCGACTTAAAGGGTTTTCTAGTGATCTTGGTTTGTGCACACACCTCGCACCTATCAAATCGAATGGAGGTATCAAGAGGGATGTTATGACTCTTAGCTAGATCGCACATCTTCCTATAGTTTACGTGTCCAAGTCTGTTGTGTAGTAACTTTGGATCAATCAAATTAGTGCTGATTTGGTTGATGTGATCATTGTTAAGGCTAAGTCGATACAAGCCATCTATAAGATACGCGCACCCAAAATAATGTGAATTGACGGATAACGTCATTCTACCGTTTTGAGTCGTAAAAGACATACCGGACTTATCAAGCAAACTCATAGAAATCAAATTTTTGGTTAGAAAAGGAACTACTCTAACATGTAAAAGAGTGAGTGTTTTACCTGAAGATAACTCCAAAGAAGCGGTGCCAGCATGCGTAACAACAGTAGTCCCACCATTGCAATTTTCAACTGAGTCTTTAACAGTTGTGACTTCAGTGAGCTGAGCTTTGTCATTAGTAGCATGACATGTCGCTCCACTGTCTAGCCACCAGTCAGACGAAGAACTGCCAGCACGGTGCCTCATCATCCCTACAAATGACTGAGGACCAGAGCTATTCACCAGCATGTTAGTCCGACTCTGAGGTAAGACTTCCTGAGGCTTCTTCTGGGATCTACATTCAGCTGCCCAGTGGCCCCACTTTCCACAATTGTGGCACTTGCCCTTCTTCTTGCGGGAAGAAGGCTTGTTGGCCGGCAACTGGGAAGAGGACGCACTCTTTTGGGGCTGAATTTTCTTTTTAAATTTACCAGAGTGCAAAGCTAAGTGCGCCACCTTGGAGGGATGACTAACCTGTTATGCACGTCTCTGAGCAAAGTTTTGATCCTCAATATGTATGAAGCGCTTGAACTCATCAATGAAGATCCCTTCCTTCCGCCTATGCAGCTCAGTCTTGAAGAGAATCCATTCAGGTGGAAGCTTACTCAGTATAAACCCAATGAACAGCTTGTCCGAGATATGAGACTCAGCATTCGCCAGCTTGATGCGCAGATTCTCAAGATCCACCAACTGAGAAGTGATGGGCGAAGTCGGATCAATTTTGAAATTGAAGAAAGACTCCGCGAGGAGCGACTTCGACACCTCTTCCTCCTTGGTGAAATGCGCTTGAAGCTGATCCCATATGCCCTTCGCGGTCTTGATGCTGCTATACGCAATAGCTAGACGGGTATTCAGGGAATTCAGGAGATAATCCCTGCAGAAGTCCTCGTCTTTCACCCACTGAGCCTCCGACACGTCCTCTTCGGTCGTCTCGTAATCACTGAGCACTGTGTAGAAGATTTCACGCTCCTTCATGCCGAATTGCACGTGCATCTTCCACCCGAGAAACTCGGTGACGTCGAAAGACTGGAGCTTCCGGATGTCGGTAGACTGATACTTCAACATTTCTGAAAAGTAGTAAAAATACGGAACGAGGTCACCTAATTGGAGAAGGTACACCACCAAGTCTTCGGATCCAATCCAATCCAAATGCAGAAACTCAGCAAATCGGCCTGAGAGGATCACAGATCTAGGGCTCCGGCGACTAGATCGACAAGATCAGGCCCTTAAGACACAGATTCAGCAAAATCTGGAGATCCGGATCCAAGAAACCCAGCAACAGAAAACTGACCAAGCTAGATCGACGGGATCCGGCGTAGTCGAGCTCAGATTTGGTGAAGGAAACCGAGATCTGGAAGAAAGGAAACGAGATCTTTAACTCCGGCGATGGATCCGGCAGAGTCGACCACGGATCTGAGAGAGGTACGGGCTCCGGCGACCGGATCTGGCGGAGAAAACAACAGAGCAACAAGCTCAGGCGGCGGCCCACAGAACTCCTGCCGGCAGCAAGGCGACGAGCTCCAAAAACGAGATGCAGGCGACGAGCTCCAAAGCTAGACACAGGCGACGAGCTCCTCAGGCGGGATCCAGGCGACGCAGGCGACGAGCTCCTCAGGCGGGATCCAGGCGACGCAGGCGACGAGCGGGATCCAGGCGACACAGGCGACGAGCGGGATCCAGGCGACACAGGCGACGAGCGGGATCCAGGCGACGCACAGCAGCCGCACGAGAGAAAAAGGAAAAACTCGGGCACGGGAAAAAACCTTGAGCTCTAACCCTAACGATGTGCTTTGAGAATGTTAGGAAAGAGAGGCTCAAAGCATTCTACTATCACCCATCAATTTGGAATGAGATATAAATAGTGCTCCCAGCAGTAGGGCAACGCCCTAGGTGCACACGCTACCTGCAGGTCTTTATCGTGTCGGTGTTATGTGCGGACATACCTCAACATGAAGTTCATCCCACATCGCTTTGGACGTCTCATGATACATGGTCATATGATATGGTTCACTGTCCATAGAATTCAGAATCCATGATTGGACGCGGCCAACATCGCGGAGTCATTGACTTCTAATATTTGGATTTTCTTTATTAATTTGGAGACGTGTGAGTAATCTGTTAGACTTATAGACTTTTTTGAGACCATATTAGAACCTATGCATCCAATTTAAAACTAATTGTTTATAGGCGGTGCCGCCCAATACGTATATTCAGTTCACATGACTACACTGAGTTTCTCAATCTGAGATTATATTCTCAGCACAGCCTCTCATGTTAGAACCTATGCGTCCAATTTAAAACTAATTGTTTATATGTGGTGCCGCCTATAATGTATATTCACTTCACATGACTACACGAGTTTCTCAATCTATGATTATATTCTCAACACAGCCTCTCATGTGTCTTTAACACAGACTTTTTTCTTTTAATACCGTGATGTGCGAGCGATCCTTTGGCCGTATAGCCTATTATGATTCCATGTAAGTACCTATACATTGAAACCCCAAAACAACTGTTTGTAAATGGAGGAGCGGCCTATGATTCATATTAAGTGCAGAATGCAATGTGCGTCTCTCGATGTGAAATTATATTCTCAGCACGCCTTGACAGGTGAAGTCTACAAATGTTTTTTTGTAATTGGGGTGATGTGGGAGTGACTACTGAGCCCAAGTCTCTACAGATACCATGTTAGAACTTAAAACACCCAACACAAAACTAATTGTTTGCAAGCGAAATTGCCCATGGTCTATACTAGTCCACAAGACCACGAGTTTCGAGACTAAACTCTCAGCACGCCCCGTCCTGTATTAATATTTTGCCTCCAACAAGTTGATTTTTTCCCCGCAGGTGTGAATCTTTCTCAACGTACCCTCGCACCTACGATCTCATCCACGCGTGGACCATCTTCTCCAGCATCGAGAAGAGGGGGTGCGGCGCCGAGGATCTGCTCCTCGAGATCGACCGCATTCTAAGGCCGACCGGTTTCGTCATCATTCGCGACTCTCGATCGATCATCGAGCTGGTCAAGAAGTACCTGCCGGCGCTGCACTGGGAATCCGTCGCCGCCGTCGACCCGGAGCCCGGCTCCGACCAAGAAGACCCCGAAGCCGCCCTCTTGATCCAGAAGAAGCTGTGGGCGGTGGATGAAAGCCGCAAGGATTTAAGATGAAGGGTGAAACAACATTCCTGTAATTTTTTCCCTTCATTTTTTGCAAAAACAAGTGTGCTGGCTTCCCTCTCCATTATAATCTTCTATTTTCCTTTTAACCTTAATTTATTTCACCTTCATAGTTTTAGCTTTCATGTTGTTGTTACTGCCAGAGTGCCAGGTATGCTGCGGTAGTCCTTGATGTTATTTTTTTGGTGCAGTAAATTATTATTTTAGGTGGGTAATAAAAATTATTATTTTCACCACAGTTTTTCTTACATGATCTTGATATTTAAATTTTTTTAATATTTCCATCTTTGTTTGTTTAAGTTGATAAATTTAATGGTTTCTTATTGAAAGGGTTACTAGTTTGATATACAATCTGTATTTTGTTTGGTTCAGACCTGGTTCAGCCAGGCGAGTTCAAATGAGCTCCGTCTTTCTCTTCGTAATCAAGAATTTCTCTCTTTCTCCCGTCGCTTAAATATTCGCAATATTTAGCGCTCTCTTCGTTCTCAAATCCTCCCGTGTGGGGGTTCGAGATTGTAAAGATGCTCATTGGCGACTCCACGGGGATAATTGGAAGAGCGAAAATTGCGTGAAAATTTATTTAAGAAAATTGTCGAAGAAATCTTCTCATCCTTGTTGATCCTACTATAGATGCTGAGAAAACGAAGGAATTGCTGAGAAGATTACGAAGAATAGGCTACTGAATACATTGGTTCGGGCCGTGGGAATCGAGACGGAGTGGTATGAATTCTCTGAAGTTAGATGGGTATTGTTTGTTGAGAGAATTTTCTGTACGTGTAAGGATCCTAAAGGATGGTACGAGACAGTATTTTTAGTTGAAATTGTGACTGTAACTGTATTCATAGTTATATTTACAGTCGTAAAAACATATGTAATTTACAACGGTAACTGTATTAAAAAAAATCACTTTTTAACACGTGTATTTTCAGACCGTAACATATAACATATGAGATCTTAAAATGATCATAAAAATAATTAAATTAATATTCTGTATTTTTTTTAAAACACTATATTTTGGCCTACAAATACAATAAGTGCATCATCCTTTAGGTATGTTATGCGTACCTAAGTATTTTCCCTGTTTGTTACAACTTTTATAACATTTTTTTAAAGTTATATCGAAAATGCTTTTTAGAAATTAAGAATAAGGGTCCGTTCGTTTGAACGGAATTGCCTTTCTGGAATTGGCTTTTCGACGAAAACCAATATCTATATGAATTGGCTTTATACAGAATTTCAATTTTGTTGTTCGGCTGTAAGATTGAATTCAGTTAATAGAATTGAAATTAAGGCACAAATGTTGTTCGGCTGAATGATAGAATTGATATTGGAATTGATATTATACAATAATTTTATAAAACTCAAAATAGGCATCAGCGCCGAACGCATTAAATTGCATAATATGTTTTAAGATGGACGTTTTTGCCCAAGCGCAATTTTTTCGCCCATGTGCGCATTTTTTTTTCGGGCGCACATTTTTCTCCAGGACGCGTGTTTTTCGCCAAGGTGTGTGTTTTTTGGCCCACGATCGCATTTTTCGCCCGATCGCGAGTTCTTCGGTTGGGAGTGCATTTTTTGGCACGGAAGCACACTTTTTGTCTGGACACGCATTTTTTGCCGGTGCGCGCATTTTTTCACTGGCGCGCATTTCCGCCCGAGATTGTGTTTTTCGGCCCAGGTGTGCGTTTTGCGGCCCGGGAAAAAAATGCGCGGTTGGAAGAAAAATGTGTGCCCGAGCAAAAACGAGCGCCCGGGCGAAAAAACGAGCGCCCGGGCGGAAAAAATGCGTGCCCAGGCGGAAAACGGGCGCCGGGGAGGAAAATGCGAGCCCGGGCGAAAAAACGCGCGCCGTGGCGAAAAACACGCGCCCGGGCGCGCTCGGGCGAAAAACACGCGCTCGGGCGAAAAACGCGCGCCCGGGCGAAAAACGCGCGCCCGAAGGAAAAACTCGCACACGGGCGAAAACGCGCGCACGGGTGAAAAACGCGCGCACCAAGCGGAAAACGCGCGCCCGGACGAAAAAACGCGCTCCCGGGCGGAAAACACTTGCCTGGGCGAAAAATGCGCGCCCTGGTGGAAAAATGCGCGCCCGACTGGAACCCCCCCCCCCCCCCCCCCCCCCCCCCAGGAGAAAAAATGTGCGCCCGACCGAAAATATTCGCGCTGGTCAAAAAACGTTTGACTGGGTCGAAAAACGCGCGCCCGGCCGAAAAACGCGCCCCCGGCCGAAAAACGCGCTCTCAGGCGAAAAACTCGCGCACGATCGAAAAAAGAGCCCCCGGTCAAAAAATGCCTGGCAGGCCAAAAAAACGCCCGCACGGGAGAAAAATACGCTCCCGGGTGAAAAACACGCGCTCGACCGATAAACACGTGCCCTGCCGAAAAACACACCCTGCAGGAAAACGCACGCCCGGGCGAAAAAACGCGGCCGTAGGTCGAAAAACTCTTGCGAAAACACTCGATTATGCGGAAAACTCATGGGCGAAGGTAAAAATTGGCGATTTGATTTTTTAGTTCATAGTCAAAACTATGAGTTTTCATAAGAAAGCTAATATCCGCATAAATTTCGTTGCGCCGAACATTAGAATTGGATTTCTAATCGCCAATGTTAATTCCAGAAATCCAATTCCGTCCAAACGAACAAACCCTAAGGCTCCGTTCGGCAGCCTGGAATTGGAATTGAGTAATTGGAATTCAGTCAATTCCAAAACCAGTAGGAATTGGAATTCGCTGAATTCCAATTTTGCTGTTCGGTTGCTGTGCAGAATTCATCATCAAAAATTGGAATTAGTCAATTCTGTTGTTCGGCTGCAGAATGAAATTCAAATCTGGAATTGAAATTAACAGTGTAGAAAAAATATTTCCATACTCTTGCTCGAGCAAGACATTTGATAGAGTTGTATCCATTTGCACAGTCCAATGGATGTAAGATCGTTCACTCTTGCTCGTTGAAATTTCAGTAGACTTATCCATACTACAATTATCAAAGATGCATGTAACATGAGCCAGAATTTAAACATTAACATAACATTGAACAATAACAATCACATTAAACAATAACAATAAAATTAAACATTAATCATTAACACAACATTAAACATTGTAGCATTAAACACAACATTAACATTAATCATTGTAGCAGTGAGTAGCATCTCTACAATTACAGAAGTCCTCTACGAGTCTGATAATCATTAAACATAGTTATCGCTAAATTATCTCTAAAATTGTTCCACTCGTTTGTAGCTTGAATTGGATTGACATCTTCATCGTAGTCATATAGCTCCTCGACATGGTCTGCTGTCATTAACTCTGCATCCACCTCATCAAGTAATCGAGTATCACTCTCCAATCTCCTCTCAACTAGAAAGTTGTGTAAAATGCAGCATGCATTAATAATTTGCACCTGTAATTAGAACTTGTTACCACCACCTCAATTGAAGCTCTTATGTTGCATTGAAATTTAAAATTACTTGTACTTTAAGTTCAAAAAATGTTTGTTTTCTCAGTATTGCCCATCGCTTCTTTAACAAGCCAAAAGTCATCTCTATTACATTTCTTTCCCGAGCATGACGTAAATTAAATAATTCTTTATAATTCGTGGGGTTATAACCTTGTGTCGACCACTCCTTAAGGTGATATCGTGTCGAACGATAAGGAGCTAGAAATCCGGAACCATTTGTGTACCCCGCATCAATAAGATAGTACTTACCTACACGTATATAAATTGTAATACATTAACAACATTTTATACCATGGTTTATACTATAATAAACAGAATATAAAAAAATTAGACATTAATTTACCAGTTGGTACTACGAATCGATCTGACCTCTCCATAGCATCACGTAAAACTCTAGAATCTGAAGAAGAACCTTCCCATCCAGGCAAAACATATAAAAACTTCATGTGCTTATCACAAACACCAAGAACATTAGTGGTGATTGCCTGCTTTCGATTTCTAAATCTACCCTGATCTTTCGTTTGAACAGTAACTTGAATATGAGTTCCATCTAGTGCACCGACGCAGTTCTCAAACCACCTCCAACTTGATTTTTGTCTAGACTCAAGCAACTTAATATAATCTTTTCCTATGTGCAGAATTGCCCTTAGCACTATACCGAAGTGTCTACTAATAGTGTCAGTGGACCTTGAAAAAGTAAAACCAACATCACGAAATTTTTTTTTGTGTGTCAGAACATATAAAAATAATGCAATTGATTCTTTCACCGAAACATATAAACTTTCGCGAACTAAATTTGTTGCACATATGATATCACATAACTCTCCAAAAGTTGATTTACTGATACGTAGTAAATTGAAACAATTAATATTAGGTCCATTATAAATGCGACCTAGTAAAACAGATCGTAACACATTATTAGATGCAATGTGCTCTGGCTCCTTTGGAATGGTCTGTAGTGCGGCTGCGGCTGCAGCTAGCGTTGTCAAGACTGCCCCTTTAATAATTACTTCAAACTCATATTCAGAGTCGGAGTCAAAATCAGATTCATCCATCTAAAAAAAATTGATGCATGATATCATTTTTTTGTATAAATAGGTCTACATATAAGAAGAACATTTCTGAATACAATATGCAGGAAAGGGCAATTTAAAATCAGATCAAACCTCTGTTCTTATTCTAAACTAACTTACAAGAATTTAGAATCTTAATACATGTATTCATCACTAACTACATACAGTTATTCATACAGGTATTCATATAGGTCTACATACAAGCATGGAATCACTTTTACATGCAGATTTTCATACAAGTCTACATACAGGTCTACACACAGGTATTCATCACTAACTTACACGCATTTGGAATCTTAATAATCAGAACAAACTAATCAGAACATGTATGCATGGAATCACTTTTGAATACATATATTTAGAATCTAAATAAAAATAATTTTTCGGATCTAACTATTCTGCCACCTGGGGAGTTTCAAATTTTTTGAAAATACTCTGTTCTTCTTTTTCTTTTTTGCAGCAGGTACACAGAGCAGGAAAGGGCGTAAAAAATGATGTAGAAGCTAAAAACGGAGAAGATACAAAGAGGTAGAAGATAATGCTAGCGAAGAAGCTAAAAAACGATGTACAAAGAGCTAAAAAACGAAAAAAGTACGAAGACGATGTAGAAGATACGAAGAAGATTTAGAAAAACGAAGATGAAGAAGATAATGCTAGCGGGATCAAAAATACGAAGAAGAAAAATATGTGTATTGCGAGGAAGAAGAGAAGGCGCGGGATCAGAAATCTACCTGACGACGAAGAACAGCGCCGCTCGGGGAAGATTAGGGCTCCGCTCCGCAAAAACCAGCAAAAATCTGTGTTTACCCCAAAGAATTGAACCACGCCTTTTTTCAAGTTCGTGGAATTGACCCTAATTCCAAGTCTACGCGAATTCCCGTCCGCCGAACACCGGTTTTGATTTCCGCCTAACCCAATTCCAAAAATGAAATCCATTTCCGGTCGGCCGAACGGAGCCTAAGAGTTTTTGGGTGCGAATAGTCAAAATTGGGTTGAGTAGAAAGAGTCTGTCTGTGATCAGTGTCTCGTATGATTTTTGGCACTAAGCATCTAATTACGAGGTTTTTGCACACTGTGTATATTGAAAATTTAATTTTGATAATTTGCACCAAATTTTTTTAATATAGCACTTTAAATATTCAATTAAAAACTGCAAAATACTAAAATTAAATATTAAATTCTGTGTGGATGCATTCTCATTTGATCTAACGAACGAGATATTTTTGATTAAAAATATATATAAAAGGATGAGATTAGTGAACCGATGAGCAAGAAATAGATCCGGACCGTACATTTCACTTCAAATGGAGAGAGGATCATATTTTTAGGGCGTTGATATCTGCACTGCAGTTTTGACTATCCACATTTTATTTATATAAGTTATTACGTGACTTTTGGAAATACGTCTTGTACGTGTATTTTTAAAAAAAATTCCAACACGAAAAATTGTGTTAATTTTTTTACTAAAAATGAACACACAAACCGTATTTTCAAAAAGCTCTTGATAACTTGTACAGATAGAGCGCTCCCCAGATAGTGCGCCCTATTTTTAATGAAAAATTTGTAGGTGAGTTACTCTCACCTATGAGAGGAACCCATCTAGCCGTTGATCAGAGATCATACGGTTGTATTTTCCTAAATAATATTGTATTTATAAATAATAAATACTGAGTATTTTATATACCGTCCGATTTGAGATCATACAACTATATTTCTCTCCCACCTAGTTCCTCTCATTTTTAATAGAGTGGTGTTATGGGCACACCTATTTTGACTATGGGCACACAAAAAAAAATAGCACTAATACCTCTAAAAACCCTAATTCCTTTCTTTTCTCTCCTCCGCTAAGTTCAGCCAACCCGCTGGACTTCGCCGTTCTTCCTCTCGCGACTTCGCCGATCTCCCTCGCGCGACTCCCTCTCCAGGCCGATCTCCCTCGCGCGACTTCATCTTCCGGCCGATCTCCCTCGCGCGCTCCATCTCCAGGCCGCTTTCCGGTAAGTTCTAAGTTGCTCCGCCTTCGTCCACGCTCCCTCGCGCGACTCCATCTCCAGGTCGATCCCCCTCTTGATGTCCGATTTTTCCATCTCTGCAGGGTTTCGCCGTCTCTTCAGGGTTTCGCCGCAGCCTCAGAACTAGGTTTCGCCGCCTCCGTCGTCGACGCTCCCTCGCACCGATTTGCAGTTCTGAACTTCCAGATCTGCGGCTTCTACATCTGCCGCTACCATTAACAGTAAGCTTCCAGATCCTTTCTCGCTAAACAGAGGTGTTATCCCAAAACATAGAAGTAAAGTTTACAGCATTTAGAACATCTGCTGCTACCATTAACAGTAAGCTTCCTGTGTGGATTGCATGATATTAAGTAAAGTTCTATCATCCTTTTACTGTTATTTGTTACTGAACAGATGAGAGGAATGCCTAATGGTTTCAGTTGAGTGCATATTCTGTTATAGTCTGCGACAAATTTGGTTTTCGATGTTATGATTTTTGTTAAATTTTTTTTGCTTCATTGCTGTTTTTACTGCTTAAAGTTTTTCAAAAATGTACACTTTGAGGTCTAATCATTATCAAGATTTTCAAATAACTTAATCACTTTGAGCCTTGAGGTCTAATATTTTTTGTTTTTTTCGATGATTGTGTAGAACTGATTTTTTTAATCTTACAATTCTAGGTAATGTATAAAATATATATAATGTGTCATCAACATTCTTTATATTACACTTAGTGATCCCTTTTCAATTTCGTATAGGTTAAAATGAAAGAGGAACACACGTTGTTGTTGTTGAGTGGCTCATCTAAAGGCAGTCAATAATGTACGCGTTGTTAATGATTGCATTTTATGACTGTTTAAAATATTATTTTGGTTATGTCCTAAGACTTATATTGAATTTTCTCAATTTTCTAGTGAAAAATGTATTTTTAATATTTGGTGTGTCCATAACTGGTTGGTGTGTACATAGCTCAATTGGGTTGTACATAAATTTTGGTTGCCCATAGCCAAAATAGGTGTGCCCGTAACACCACTCTTTTAGTATCACGGCGGAAATATTTGTCTCGGTTGGGAGAAAAGAGCGAGAGCGACGAGGAAGAGAGCTTCCCAGCCGCATCTGAAAGGCCATGGGGCGAGAGGTAACTTCTTAACATTTGCCGTTTGATCTTCATTCCTTCCATTTCCTGCTCACTTTGACCTCAAAACTGTTTACTCGATGCGATTTTCCCCTTTTCCCGATGAACGGGATGTATCAATTACAATTAATGTTCACAAAACCTAAGCACAGAAGTTCTACATTACAAGACAGATCAAGGGAGTCCAGTCGAAAGGAAATGGATTCGGTGAGACAATTGTGCAAATCAGGGCTGGCGAGAAGCGTTTCAGGTTAATCATGAGAGAATGTTTCTGCAGCCATTTATGTGGACAACATAGTCCACTTTAGCGGGGTTTGACAATCATATATGATTGTGATGATCATTTTGCATTGAGGTTGTTGAGAAATATCTTTCATCTGTATACTTACTGTAGATATGCCTTCAAAGATTTGTTGATGAAATGTTCTTGATTATGGAGGGGCGATGGAAATCTCTTGAACTTTTAGCGAACTATGCTCATGATAAGGAATCATTATTGAGTGGCTTCGTATTAAGCTCTCCATGCAAGAAAATGTAAAACTCACTGCGCTGGATGTTTGGGAACATGTTATGTTAAAATAATTCCAGTGAAGCTTGTTTCTAGATATTGCCTGTTAAACCACCACACTCATTTTCCATTTGAAAACCCGGGTCAAAGATAGGAGAGTTGGGGCCTATTATAAGCACGAGTGGACCGTTTGGGTAGGCAGTGTGAGACTAATCTTGACATGCCTTTTTTTGGTTCATGCTGGACCGTCCAACATCGCCTATGTTACAAAGCCAATTCCTAGTAGTAAGACACTCTGGACTCAAATATTTGTGGTTCTGCATAGCCAAGGAAGACGGCCTCGCCCAAGACTGCACTCTGTGTCCTAGCAATGTTTGAATGATTTACTGTTTATGAAATATAATCGAGCGTTGAGGCTTCAATGTGATGCATGTGACCGCGTTGATCACATTTCTTAAGGGTCCTTTTGAATCGCAGGTTTTGGTTTTGAAGAATTAGAATTCAGTAAAAACCAAAACCAACAGGTTTTGGTTTTCGTGAATTCCAATTATGCTGTTCGGCTGCAGGAAGGTTTTGAGCTGCAGGAATTGAAATTGGGCAATTTAGATGTTCGGATGCAAGATGGAATTCATCCACAGGAATTGCATGAAATTAAAAATTCTATTTAGAAGTTTAAAAACTGCAGGCTTAACAACAACACAAATTTTAAAACAATGAAATTAATCAAAAGGTTCGTAGAAGCATAAACATAACAACACAAAAACAGAGATCCGGTTATTCCAAAAGTGCCATTTATACAAAGCAAACAAAAAAATGATGTACAATTCTAATATTCATTTTTTGTGCTCTGTAAATCACAAAAACAGAGAAGGAAGAAAACAGATAACCCTTGGCTACAAAAACAACACAACTCTAGCAAAACATTATGCTGGAAGTTTTCTTAGAAAAATAAAAATGAAAAACAAATCAGGAGTCAAATGCATCTAATTCTGAAGAAAGAGAGTGAATTTAGATGGATCAACTTAACAAATGCTGGATTTTTTTTAAATTTAGCATGAGTTATAAAAAAACCAAGAATTGAGATTTTCCTGCAGAACCAGACCATCAACACAAGGAGAGAGGACGATAGTTGCTGAGAAATTGGGAAAACCCTAGACAACGGAGGAGAAAGAAGATGAGGAAGAAGAAGAGGAGGAGAAAGAAGAACTTGAGCGGCACCGGCAAAAACCCTAGACAACGGAATCTCTGCAGAAAAATGAAGAGGAAGATGAACAGGAAAAACGAATCGAGAAGAGGAAGACTCACCTCACCGCCGACGAAATCAGCCGCGCAAACGGCGCGGCGAGAAGGCGAAGGAGATGTGAGAGGAGGTCTGCGCGCATTCTTTCGGCAAAATCTGGGGTTTGGGACAAGAATTGGGATTAGGCTTATGTGAAAACCCACAGTTTTCATCAATTCCAATTCCCACCCCATTTCTTTCCAACCGAACACATGGAAAAGAATTATTAATAGCGAAAACCAAAATCAAATAAGCAAAACCGGTGAACCGAACGGACTGTAAGAGATATAGATGATAGTAATGAATAGTAAATGAGTAGTATGATGAAAAATCTAATTAAAAAGATGAATTGGTGTTTGATGTTGATTATTTGACTTGGGATGCGATTGTTAGAGCTAGTAGAGTTGAAGATAATCCCTATCATTCTGAAGGCAAAAATATTATGTTCACAACACCCATACCAAGTGTTCTTCCTAGGGCTAAGGTAGTAAGAGAGGGAAAGTTTCTTCTCATAAAAGAGCTCATACTCCTTAAATTATAGGGATGAAGATGTGGAAGATGTTGGGGTAGACTATAACGAAGTAGTAGTTAAATGGGGAGTGGAGATGATGATGAAGATTTTGTTTTGGTGATGATGAGTGGTTGTCTTATAGATGTTTTAGAAAGTGAAGTGTTATTTCTAGAAGTAACCAAGTAGGATTTTGTTTTCATTGGAGTATCCAACTAGGTAAGTAGTAATTTGGAATCATCTTTTTATGTCCATTAAACATTTTAATTTTTTGCATTGTTGACATTAATGATAATTTCATTTTGATCCTAGGCTTTAGGCCCTATTTGTGCCTTGGGGCACTATGACCTGTTAACAACTATGATCCTGGATATATATGTCCATTTAACATCATTGAGAAGATGTAAATGTTGCAAATAGATTAGCTTTACCTCTAAAAAATATAGGAGTTCACGGTGTGTTTGTTGATTAGTTAGTTTCACATGAATCTGCTCATTTGATGCCCTCGAGACCCAACAATAAATATAATTTTTTCGAACAATTTGAAGCATAGAGAACATATTTCTTATAGCAAAATAAAACATTGAATAGTGCTCATCTCCATGTTTCTTGACTTGCCTGTGCTGCATAAGCTATGTGAATAATTTTCCTTCTCTGTTGTTCCATTGTAAGGGATGGTTTTCGGTTCATAAGGATAGACCGAGTGACTTCAAATTCAGATTATAGTTTCATGAGGAATTGATCTCTTTTATTAGTTCATGGATAGACTGGACAAAAGTAAGTCCTTAGTATGCAAAGGTACTTAGCTCACAGATTTAAGAAACTACAATAAAAATCTATGGTGGAGAGATTAACCTGTCGGATTGTGGCTGCATTTTTGAATGGATGAAGATTCAAGATGATGTTGATTTCAATGGATCCTAGAATTCAATTCATGATTTGAGCATATCCTTAATTTCCAATTTGGAATGTTTTTCCTTGATCTTGTCCGGAAATGGATGGACGTCATCAATATGACCACGTAGGTCACTCGACTTGCGCGTGCTCCAGTTCTCGCCTAGAGCAAGCATGCTCGTATCTCTCGCTGCTCTTGTTTCTTGCACGACTTGTGTACGTTTCTATTTCTCTTCGTCGGATCTCTCGCGCCTCATGACTCCTTAATTCTCTTTTTCTTCTCCCAGTGAACAGCCACTGAGATAATTCCTCTCTGTCATTGTGTTTATGGATTCACCAATGTCGCAGTGATTCTTTGAGTGAAGTGCTCATGTAGAAAATGGGAACACCCGAGCCCACTTCTACTACTATTAGACTGCTACCACACTTTTTTCCAGTGCCTCTAGAAACCTCGGCACAACATCCATGTTAATTGGTCCCAACCATGCTGATTGGTGCATTTCCTTCCCATTTCTTGTGCGGTCTCAACAAAAGAGACACCAACTCACTGATGCTCTTCCCGATCCTACATCTTCTGCCCATGGGAATGGGATGCAAATGACGCCTTGGTTCACACTTGGCTTGCAAACTCCTTATTCGATGAATGTTTGCCAATCATTCGACATGGTGACATTGTCAAGGCTGCTTGGGACCACTGGGCGGGCCTTTACTCCAATGAAGCAAAGACCTCGTGAATCTACACTATTTACTCAGATTTATTTACTCTACCCACTCTCTCTCTCTCTCTCTGATGCTTCATATCACTGTCCTCTGTCTCAGGTATTGCATGCCTTACCTCTTATAATAAGTGAATTATTAACTTTGGCTTCACTGGCCATATGACCGGTGACTCGACAATTTTCACTCACTTGCACAGAGATGATACGATTTATCCAGTTGTTCTTGCTAATGGATCTCTAACTCCAGTCTGTGGGTTAGAGTTTGTCACCACATCCTCTCACCTTACACTAGAGAATGTGTTTTTTGTTTCCAACTTTTCTTGTAGCATTCTCTTTATTAGCGCTATTACATGAACTTTAAATTGTTGTGACTTATTCTTTCCGTCTCATTACTCTTTTTTGAATGCTATTGGGACAAAATGGGTGGACTATTTTACTTGGATGACTTTTTCTCCTTTGATACAGCTGATACAATCTCCTCTTTAGTGACATCAACCTCCCGGCCATCCACCAACTCGTCTTTTTTGTTAGTTACTCATCCTTTTTTGTCGAGCCTTTTTTTAGAATGTGAAGCTTATCAAATTGGCAAGCGTCGCCGCACATCTTTTCCTCTTAAAACAGCTATCACAACTATTGTCTTTCTTGATTTAGTATATTTTAATATATTAAGCTCCACTAGGTCGGTTGTTTAAGAAAGTTTCCTTGGTTTTTCTTCTAAAAGATATATCTGAATTGTATAATGTATTTCAATCATTTTATTATGAAATGAAAACCCATTTTGGCCCATCTTTAAAGGTTCTTCGTACTAATAATGCAAATGAATATGTGAGTATTTTATTTTTCTCCCTTTGTACTTCTCATAGGATCATTCATCAAACTAGTTGTGTTCATACATCACAACCGAATGGTGTGGCCGAGCGGAAGAATCGCCATCTACTCGATGCAGCATGAACCTTATTACATCACACACATGTTCCCAAATCATATTGTGGTCACACCATTCTTCTTTCCTGCTATTTGATCAACTGCATGCCATCACCTATTATGAACGAAAAATTTTCTTTCTCTATTCTTTATCCAAAATGCTTTCCCCTTTCCTCTTACCTCGTGTGTTTGGGTGTGTCGTCATCGGTCATGTACCTTCTTAAGGTTATGATAAATTATCCATTCATGCAATCAAAGTATCCTTTTGGGATACAATTTGACCCCAAAAGTTATCGTTGCTTCGATTTGCTCTTTTGCCATCAATATGTTTCTAGTGATGTTATCTTCTTCGAATCCACCCCGTATTTCTCTGATCAAGGAATACCCTCTCCTTCGTGCCCACTATACATCCTGATTCTTCGCCATCTATCTCCCCCACTTCATCCCAATCATACATTCTCCACCTCCTGATTCCCTTCTTCATACTCCACCCTCTTGGCCTCCTATCATTCATACATCCCACCGAAGACAACCTATTCCTGACTTTGCCCCTATTTCCACTCTTATAGTCCACTCCTCAACTCCTAGGACAACATCTCCTTCTAAAGATTCTGCTGCATCTGATAGTATCGCCACCAATCTGTCAATTACTTTTCGAAAAGGTATCCGCTTGTTAAGTTCCTTTTGGATGACCATATTGACAGAGAGAAGGCCAAACTTGACATATTGTCTCCAGTGGCTCATATTAGTTATGTACGAGTCCTATCTCCGTGTATGTTAACAAGAATTGTCCTATGTTTCAACTGAATGCAAGAATGTCTTCCTTTATGATTATCTTAAAGTGACAGTCTATGTGCATCAACCTCCACAGTATGTTGCTCAGGAAGAGTCTAAAGTATGCCAGTTGAAGAAGGTTTTCTACGGACTCAAACAGAGCCCTAAAGCCTGGTTTGACAAGTTTAGATTTCCATTATTACTTTCCATCGAAGTCATGTTGACCACTCAGTCTTTGCAAGGAAGAAAGCTTGTTCTCACAGTCTATGTAGATGATATTCTCCTTACATGTGATGATGTGTCTGGTATGGAAGAAACCAAAGTGTATTTGAGAAAACACTTCGTGACAAATGATATGCGGGCTCTTCGGTACTTTCTAGGCATTGAGATTTCCTAACGCAACAAAATGATTGTACTATCACAAAGAAAATATGCCATGGATCTTCTTAAAGAGATTAACTTATTTGGAGCTAAGCCAATTTATACTCATATGCCTGTGAGGATTGACAACCGTTGGGATGACACATCTCCACTTCTTCAGGATGTCACTTGCTACAGTTGCCTTTTGGTAAAGTCATTTATCTCACAGTCACAAGGACGTACATTGCATTTGCAATAGGTAAAGTCAATCATTTTATGCATAATCCTAGAGAGTGTCATCTTGAAGCAACTATGAAAATAATAGAATATATCAAGGGTTCTTCTGGTAAAGGTCTCTGGTTTAGGAGAAATGACCACCTACATATCAAAGCATATTCTGATGCTAGTTATGTAGACAACAAGATAGACATGAAATCTATTTCAGGATATTGTACATTTCCAGGGGAAACCTGGTCACATGGTAGAGTAAGAAATAAATTCTTCTTTCCATATCCAGTGTAGAGTCCTACAGTACGCCTTTGGTCACATGACTTAGTGACTTGGGAGAAACTTACAATACATCTCTGCCTATATATTGTGACAATAAGTCAATCATCTACATATAAAAAATCCGACGTCTCGCGAAAGCGCAAAGCATATAGAAGTAGACTGTCACTTCATCAGAGATTGAGTCATCAATAGACGCATATGCACTTTGTTTGTAACATCAGACAAATAACAGACTCACCATTCACCAAATCTCTCCCTTCGTCATTTTTTGGTATACGTAACAAGTTGGACATGGTTGATATATATTCACCAGCTTGGGGGAGCATTAAAGCCTGAACAAAACAAAAAACTTACATAGAGCCCAAGTACATTTTCTCATTCTCATGTTTAGTCCCACATCACTTGTGGAGATTTGTTGTCACCACTTGTATCTATATATATAGAGGGGGGTTGTATACTTGTCGAACTTGTGAAATAATATTAATATATTTTGGTGTTTTACAAATTAATATGATTACAACAAATTTAGTCATGACAACTATCAGTGCGAGGGGTGAGGGCATGCTCAAGTGCATGGAGGAGCCAAAATCTAAGGGGGAGGAGGTCCTAAGGGAGATGCGAGTTCAAATTGCTAATGCCAGTACATTCTTAGAGAGGAAGGAAGCTCTTCTAGCCATGTTGGAGACTGTATGCAAGGAGCTAATTCAGCTCGGGAAAGATTTTCCCAAACTGATGTGGGGGTATAGTCGAGCGAGAGGCTGATTGTGCAAGTTGGTTTACAAAGAGAAATCCTCAAGACAAAGAATGTCAAAGGCGTAGGGATGACCAAAGTGATGGACAACTTCATGGAAGACGTGGAGCTATATTTCTCGGCGAAGATGATCATTAATGGTAAGATTAAACTTATCCAATACTGCAAGTTATTGGTGGATGATGCCCATCATTAGTGTCATTTTGAACGAAGCATGAAGAGTGCTTTCATATGTTATGATAATTTCAGGGAGTGCTTTAATGACAATTTGATCGTAAATACGTAAGAGATGAACTCAAGACAAAGCTTGAGAAGACTGTGCAAAGTTGTGCAAATGCAACCGAGCCGATTGACATACTTTAAGAATAAGAAGACTTTTGTGCCTAAAGCATGGTGCTTCTGGTGTGGAAGGCCTCATCTCTCTGTCAATTTCCTAAAGTGCAGTTTGTGGGAAACCGTTGTAAAAGGCAATAAAGAGTTATGTGACTGAGAGCTAACATGGTGAGTGACGCATGACGAATCTATAGGTGGTTGACTTACGATGCCCTAACCCTAGATGTCAGGCAACCAATCACAAGTGTAATAGAACCAGCAACAACCCTAAAATGTGGGAAAATTGCAAGCACACACAATCCTACGATACAAACCTTAAACCTAATGCAAATGTGAATGATCTAATCATGCAAAGAGTCCCGACGTGCAATTAATTAAACAACATTAATTCTGAAATTCGCATATTTAATCACATGTAAGCATGAACATTCAAATTAATAAGTAAGGGATAATTGCTAATCAATAGTGCATCAGGATTCAAAACACATGACAAATTAGGTGATACACACTATGAAAAGAGATGCAATCAAATTAATTTAAGCAATATATTACTAGCAATACAAGATATCCGTACAATGCGAAGAAATGAACACAGATATATAAAAGCTCACCAAGTAATTGATGTCGGTGGTGGTGGGGAAGACCCGATGGAGGTGGTGGCTGTTCGGAAGCGTTGGCGCTGCAGTTTGGGTCTGCTTTAGGAATGTTAAAGGAGATTGGAGGTTGTTTTATGGGGGAGGGGGGTGGATGGGTTTTATGGGGGGGGGGTGATAGCGACTGGTCAGGGTTGGTAGGGGGTGTTTGGGGGTGGATTTCAGTGGGGGAGGGGCTGAGGAGGGCAGGGAAGGTACTATGAAGGAAATTAGATGGTTGTGGGGTGGTTGTTGGGCTGGTGGAAGCTGGAAGTGGGCTGGAAAAAGGGCTGGATGCTATTTGGAGAGGGGGATTTAGTTTTTGGAGGGGAGGAGACTCATGACTGCAGCAGGTAGGGGCGGAAACAGCCCTTGTTGGGCGGAGATTTGAGCAGGGGATCGGCAGGTATGGTGGGGAGGTACCGTGTGGCGGTTTAGGTGATGGAGTAGAGGCGATGAAGAGGATATCTGGTGGGTGGCGGTGCAACAAATGGCTGGGCGGTGGTTTGCAAGACTTGGCAGCGGATTGAGGGAGAAGCAGGTCCAACGACTGTGTTGGGGGAAGTCTACACTGGCTTTGGAGGGAGTAAGGGCAATGGAGGAAGGGGGCATCGCACGCCCTTGGAGAAGGATCCAGCAACGTCGCACCGCGCGGGGCTGGAGCTGCACCAGCGTGACCGAGCGATTCCAGCTGAATTACTCGATCCCCTCTCAAGCGACTGATCATGGGATTTAGGGGGTGGGGTGGGGTGGGGGATTAGGTTAAATTATTCGATGGCCATGATTGCCTGACGGATAATTAACGTAACTCTCAAAATAAATAATTTTTTTAAAAAGAATATACATAAAAATAGGAAAATTCGAGTCGGTCACCATCACGGGCTCCGATCGTTTATCTGACGATCCAAAATGTGTTGACTCAATAATTTCACATGATGATCGAACGATCTCCATCACTCTCACTGGCTCAGAAGCATACATCTCCGGTGAATGAAGACTACATGTTCTCGAAGCAAGCCAGACAAGACTCTTTGTTTCTCCAGGTAAGGACTGTCTTCGCATAAGGTCATAATGCCGCTGAAATAACCTAAGGGTCCAACACACCAAGTAAGCCGCCATAAGGAGGAAGGTTAGGGAAACAATGGTGATGGGTAGAGCTATAGTGGATGCTGGGAGTATATGAGAGGCTATAGTGATGGTGGAAATTGAAGGTTAAAGGGAAGGTTGATGGACAAAAACTAGGTGACTCCACATCTAGAGTCAACTCCTCAACATTGAGTACGGGATGACTAATACCCATATTCCAAATAATATCAAGCTCGAAGAAATTTGACTAAGACTCTCTCATAACAGTATACAGACCTATTCTCCTAGCACAAAGATTCATAGCTGCCCCCCAAGGGAACCTTTCAAATAATATGCAAATCATCACCCAATTACTTTCATTGAACATTTGCTCTCTCATGTGACTATTCACCGAAGTTTTAAATTTCTCATTATTTAATATAATTTTACGTCGAAATATGACATGCATGTCATGCAACAGATGCAAATGAACGATGACAGACACGATAGACTGACCAAATGTATACGCTATATAGTAGTGAAAGTCCCTACATATGGGTGGGACTTTCAGGAGGTTTCTTGGGTGGGGTGTATAAATAATCATCAAGTGCATGGACACCCAAATGACTACCCAGGACATTGTTTCTGAGGTGTACTATCAATCTATCATGAAATACCAAATGTCCTCTAAGGGATGCGAATCATCAGGAGGCTCACTTAGTGGTCGATAGAAAAATTCGTCGTGGAGGCAATCTCCCGAAGGAAGATAGTGACATGAGAATGTGACTCAGGAGGTTCACATGGCGGTAAGTACGTAAATTTATTGTGGATACGACGATCATCTAAACAAACATGTGAGATATGAACACAAGGGTGCAACGCGGGGGTGAGGTAAATATCTCTTAAAATGAAAAACTCGTCAGGTGGTTCTCCAGGAGGTTCACAGAACTCAATCGTAAGAGGATAATCTTTCAGATGAGTGACATCAATAAGAGTTGTAACCTCATGAACAGGAGGGACAACCACTACAAAGTCAATACCATGCTCTCGACTCTCACTCGTGGTGTGACTCGTCACGACAATATGGGGAAACTCAGATGAACATGCACGCAAGGGCAAGTCTATGATCGGAGAACTAAGTCAACGTCGGGGGTAGGCGTGGGACACATCACTAATAGGATCACCAGGTTGCTCATACTCATTCTCTTTTGTGGTCGCAGGGTCTGAATCAGTATCAAATGATGAACCACTCATCAGACTAAGTATCTCACTAGGGTGAGAGAAATCAATACATGTATCACTTCTATCGTGTCCGACAGGACATCAATAGGTAAAGCAGTGGCCTCAGAATGGGATGGACTCGTAGTGGGAAGGTCAAGGTATGAATCCACTTGGCTAACAACTAGCGGATCTCTAGGGCTGCTCATAATGAAGGACGAGCTGGTTCGTCTGTTCGAGGGATGTTGAGCAATGATAGGTCAATTCAGTACGTAACTTAGATCGAAGTCCAAATCGAAATCGGGAAGTGGTCACAGTTGACTCCTCTTGGATGTCGCTCCTCACTACTAGCTCATCAAAACGATCCGTGTACTCAACGACGGATATGGATTGTTGCCAAAGGGTAAATAATTGATCGAGCAAGCGACTCCGATACGCCGCAGGAAAATACCTCTGACACAACCTACGTTTTATCTCCAACAAACTAGTGTTGCAGTGAAGACGATCCCGCTCACGGGTTTTCTCAATGCTAGACCAATATACTCTCGCCTGATCTATAAGACTAAGTTTCACAAATTTAATGCGTCGCTCACCGAATAACTCAAAATGATCGCGATAATACTCCATATCCACGAGTCAATAATTGAAAGGCTCGGGACTTGATGAACCGTCAAAAGATGGGACGTAATAACACGAAACCTACACTCTAGATCTCTCAAAATGATGATCCTCATAATAATCATCCCTAAGATAATCGAGTCGTGTCGAAGGATCAACACAATCCACTCGAGTGTAGGGATAAGGGCGACGATAATCATCACAGTGATCATCTCTAGCATAGTGAGATAGCGTCGATGGGTCAACACGATCTCTAGAAGTGGTGTGCTGCAATCGAGAATAATCATCGTAGTAACGCGAGGATCTCTTAGAAAGGGCTCTATGGGATCAGGTGTAGACAGACACTGGATCCCCAAATAAAGGAGAGGAATGACGACAATAACTAGCCATGAAGGAACCTATAAACTCTACTACTGTGTATTAAAATAAAGCTCGAACCTGGAGCTCTGATACCAATTTGACGCAGAACGAATCTATATGTGACGTTATGATGCCCTAACCCTAAATTCCAGACATACAATCACAAGTAAATGTAATAGAACCAGCAACAACCCTAAAATGCGAGAAAATTGCAAGCATACACAATCCTACGACACAAACCTTAAACCTAATGCAAATGTGAATGATCCAATCATGCAAAGAGTTCTAACATGCAATTAATTAAACCCCATTAATTTTGAAACTCGCGTTTTTAATCACATGTAAACATGAACATTCAAATTAAATAAGTAAGAAACAATTGCAAATTAATCAAGAGTGCATTAGAATTCAAAGCACATGACAAATTACGCGATACACGCTATGAAGAGATGTAATCAAATTAATTTAAGCAATATATTACTAGCAATACAAGATACCCGTACAATACGAAGAAATGAACACGGTCAATATAAAAACTCACCATGTAATTGATGCCGGTGGTGGTGGGGAAGACCAGGTGGATGTGGTGGCTGTCTGGAAGTGCAGGCGCTGCAGTTTGGTGCTGATTTAGGACTTTTAAAGGAGATTGGAGGCTGTTTTGGGGGTGGTGGTGGTGGAATGATTTTAAGGGGGTGCTAGCGGCTGGTCAGGGCTGGTCGGGGGGTGTTTGGGAGTGGATTTCAGTGGTGGAGGGGCTGAGGATGGCAGGGAAGATGCTGGGAAGGAAATTAGAGGGCTGTGCGGTGGCTGTCGGGCTGCTGGAAGCTGGAAGTGGGCTGTAAAAAGGGCTGGATGCTGTTTGGAGGGGGGGATTTGGTTTTTGGAGGGGAGGAGACTCACATCAGCAGCAGGTAGGGGCGGAAACAACCCTTGTTGGGCGGCGGTTTGAGCAGGGGATCAGCATGTATGGTGGGGAGTTGCTGTGCGACGGTTCAGGTGATGGAGTAGAGGCGGCGGAGGGGATATTTGGTGGGCGGCGGTTTGCAAGAATCGGCAGTGGGATGAGGGAGAAGCAGGTTCGGCGGCAGTGTTGGGGGAAGTCGACACTGTCTTTGGAGGGAGTAGGGGAGGTGGCGGAAGGGGGTGTCGCACCCCCTGGAGGCAGATCCGGCGGTGTCGCACTACGCGAGGGATGTAGTCGCACCAGTGTGACCGAGCGGTTTCAGCTTCAAAACCAACTTCTCGATCCCCTCTCAAGCGGCTGATCGTGGGATGGGGGGGGGGATTAGGTTAAATTATCCGATGACCACGATCGCCTGATGGATAATTTAACGTAACTCTCAAAATACAACAAAAAAAAAATTTAAAAGAATATATACATAAACATAGGAAAATTCGAGCCGGTCGCAATCACAGGCTTCGATCGTCTATCTGATGATCCAAATTCTGTCGACTCAATAATTTCTCACATGATGCGCGAACGATCTCCATCAGTGAGTCTCTGGCTCGATGATGAGCTCATGCACAACTCAAGGAGGTGGAGTTACTGTAGGATGACTAAGTAGAGGTTCACCATGAATTTTTGCAATCATGAGAAATGAAGCTCGTGTGGTGGGTCTGACTTGCCTTATACTATGGGGATGATATTCAAGTATTAGTCTTTTCTTCCTTTATCTTCAAGAGATTTCGGTAACAACACATCCCGCCTAGGAAGCCGTGGTTTTGGCTCCATAGTATCTTCCTCCACTATTATTCCGGCCTCCGGCCATCCTATGACAACTCTAGCGACGTTCTATGGCGAGCCCGTAACACAATACCTTCGGTAGAAAGATCTTGTGTTGGTTATGTAAAATTGACGCGTTCAGCAAAGGAATCAAGAAACTCTCCCCATTATCTGCACTCGGCACATTTCGGTCGAAAGGTACAATAAAACATTTCAAGATGCAGGAATATCTCATTCAACTATTATCAAAAGATCTATATGCTCCCTTAAGTCTATGCTCTACAACACTAACAAATTTGGGATGTACACCAACACTAGTGAAGAACTAGGATTGCCAATTGGTTTGGCACCAATCCGGCCACTAAAATCCACAAATTCATTACAGGCAAATGGAATGGGGAGTACGAGGCTGGAATATTCTTAAATAATTGTAAAAAACTTGAGTTAGCCCCTGTTGTTGGCATGTAGTTTAATTCCACACTGTGGGTTTAAGTTTAGTTACCACTCCTCCTTCCTATATATTTTGTACAAATCCTTGTATTGATTGATGAAGTAGAAAAGAAATAAATTTTTTCTTTTTGTTTTTTTGGTTTTTTACATGGTATCAAAGCCACACGATCCAAATCAGAGGACTCTCGATGATTGACTTCTCCTTGTACCGATTGAGTGGTTCTCAATTTTTCTTGTTTCTGTTTGGGTACTCGTACCCCTATCCAGGGCACTCACACCCCCTTATCCAGGGTACTCGCATGCTCCTTGGTGATTATCGAGCCTTCAATTAAAGCATACCCACCCGCCTCTTTTATAGGCTCTTCGGACCTCTGTTTCTCGCAGCACCTCTACCTAAGGTCTCGCCGCTCGCTTTTCTACTCAGCCTCAGTCTCTTGAGCACGATCTCGCCGCTCGTAATACCAACTTTGATATCGCAACTCATCTGCCTAAATATCTCGCCGCTAGTGGTTCTTGCTTCGATCTCGCCGCTCGCCGAATAACCAGCTTTGATATCGTAGCTCATTTGCTTACAGATCTCGTCGCTCGTGGTTCCTGATTCGATCTCGCCGCTCGCCGAGTAACTAGCTTTGATTTCGCAACTCATCTGCCTAACGATCTCGTCACTCAGTACTAGAGTGCGTCTCGATTGATCTCGCAGCCCCTTGCAGTAGCTCGTCTGAGAACTTCCTTCTGCGACCTGCTAACCCGCTGCTCGCTACAATTCTTTCGTGAAAATTACTCTCAAAGCTCGCAGGACCTACTCTTTCGCTTGAGCTCACTGGCCTCTATTTTTCTCCAGAGCTCGTCGCAACTTTTTTTGAACTCTCCGTTGTTTCCTTTAGCGCTCGCGAGACCTCTTTTTTCCTCTCCTTCTCTCCCGACAATGTCTCATCACGCGGGAACAAATGCTACCTCCACCCTCCCTGCACTCGCTCCGGCCCCTCTCCCCGACATCCGGGACGAACTCTGCATTACAACAATCTCTCTCACCGGGGAAAAAAACTTTGTTGAGTGTGTACACTATGTGCGTTGCGTCCTCTAGACCAAAAGTTTCCTTCATCATGCACTCACGATACCCTTGCTAAGCCTACCGAGCAATGACTCCAGGATGATGGACGTGTACGGTCATGGATCCTCAACTCTATGGATAGTGAGCCATATCGCATTGCTATGCACCACGAGACCGCTAAAGCTATGAGGGATGAACTGAAGACCATGTACTCTGGACAGGATATTCTTCATCATCTGTTCGGTATCTTTCTGGATCTCCAGACCGTTGAACCTAGTTCTGACGATGATCTGGCATCCTTTGCAGCTCAATACAAGACACTTATCGAGGCATGAGTTCAACACCAGCCTCTGACGTTGGATCTTGCTACCCAACGTGCTGAGAAGGAGGCTGTCGGCATAGATCTAATGATGAAATGACTACCACCTCATCGCCACAATGTCTGTGCGACCATCTTATCTTCTCCCACTATTTCGTCCATCTCAGATGTGTGCTCCATGATCTTGAAGGTGACTCCGCCCACCGATCTCCCAATGCATCCCTCTCCTGCTCTCCTCCAACACTCTCCTTACGCTCGTCCTCCACCTACTGGGCACCATGGAGGTCGTCATGGAACTCGGGGTGGTGGGCGCGATTTCCGCAATCGCTCTAGGGGACAAAACACTCGCCTTTGTACCCATTGTGGGCAGACGAATCATACTGAGGCCACCTGTTATCGCAAACACGGGTTCCCGCCGCATCCCCTGACCTCTCAGCACCACGCTTTTCCTACGGTGGATGGTCATACCACCTCTCGCTCCGACATTGACACCTTGCGAGAAGGATTGCAACATCTTCGGGGGCTGGTTACTCGGATGTTCGACTCCTTCGTCTTTATCTCCAATTAAGGTGTAGTGCTTTTCTTATAGTCCCTCTTGGATAGTGGATTCTGGGGCGACGAATCATATTCCCCCGCAGAAGCCTTCCTAGTATACAAACTCTGCCTGTCCGAAGTTTATCACGGTGGTGAATGGCGACACCACCCTGGTCTGCGACTCTGGCGATGTGCCCCTCACTCCGTCCGTCTCTCTCCGCTCTGTGCTTCATGTTCCTGTCTCTCAATTAAATCTTCTCTCTGTTAGTCTTACTAATGATCATGGCTGTTCCATCGCCCTTTTCTCTTCTTCCTTTGTGGTGCAGGATCGGCAGATGCGGAATATCATTGGTAGGGGATGACTGTCAAATGTGCTTTACACTCTGGACCTTCCCACTTCAGCTCTCTCCTCTATTAGCTCTGTGGATGACCCCGACGCCTTGGCCATGCTCCTCTTTCTATTCTGCAGAAAGTTCTTTCAGATTTTTCCTTTATTGATTTTACATGTGAATCCTGTATCTACGAGAAACGACATTGCTTTACCTTTCCCCCAACTGTTCTCAGAACTCCTCTCCTTTTGATTTAGTGCACTCAGATATCTGGGGCCCATATAAAACTTCTAGTCTATCTGGATTTTGTTATTTTCTTACATTTATTGATGATCATTCTTGCATGACATGGTTGTATTTGTTGCATGATCGCTCTGAACTGCTTCTTGTTTTCTGCTCCTTTATCACTGAAACATGTACTATATTCTCGCACTGCATAAAAAAATCCTCCGAACTGAATGCACGCGAATATACCAGTCACGATTTCTAGGGAACTTGTGCTACGTTTGGTATTATCCACCAAACCTTGTGCGCTTATACCCCGCAACAAAATGGTGTCGCCGAACGGAAGAACCGCCACCTCCTCGAGGTTACTCGCTCCCTTATATTTCAAATGCAGGTCCCCAAGATCTATTGACACTTCGCAGTTTCCACCGCATGCTATCTAATTAATCGCATGCCCTCTTCCATTCTTAACTTTGCGACGTCATTCTCCATTCTCTTTCATTCACAACCACTTCCTTTTGACTTCTCGTGTCTTCGGTAGTGTTTGCTTTGTTCATCATCTTGGCTCTGCCACAGACAAATTGGCACCACGCACTATCAAGTATATGCTTGTTGGCTACTCTCGCACACAGAAGGGTTATGTGTGTAACTCTCCCACTACTCGCAAGTTCGTTACATCTGCGGATGCTACCTTCCTTGAGGATTAGCCATTCTACTCCTCAACTTCTAATGATACCTTCTTGCCTGCTATCCCATGAGCTAACGCCCCTATCAACATCAACACCCCCTCCTCTACTTCCAACACCACCTCCCGTACACCCACAATCATCTCCTCCTCTTCGTGTCTACACTCGCCGTTGTACCTCATCTGATGCCCTGAGATAGTTACCCCCAACTGATGCCCCTCCACGACCAGCTGATCTGCCTCCGACGTCTACCGCTCATCCTCTCTTCCATTATGTCTCCTTACACCGATTGTCTCCCGAACTTCATAGGTTTGCGACATTTCTATCTTTTATTTTCACTCCCTCTTCTGTGCATGAGACTCTTCAACATCCGGGGTGGCGAGAAACGACGGATGAGGAAATAGATGCCCTATGAGCAAATCAGACCTGGGACCTTGCCCCCTTCCTCCTAGTCAATCCCGTGTCGGATGTAAATGAGTCTTCACTGTGAAGAATCGTCCTGATGGGACCGTTGATCTCCTTAAAGCTCGTCTTGTGGCTCGCGGGTTCACTCAACAATATGGACTCGACTATGAAGAGATATTTTCCCCGGTCGGTAAGTTGAATACCGTTCGGATCTTGATCTCTTTGGTCGTCCATCGTCATTGGTCGTTGCATCAACTAGACATCAAAAAGGCCTTCCTTAATGGTGATCTCACTGAGACTGTCTACATCTAGCAGCCTCCTGGTTATGAAACCACGAGGGAGTCTCTTGTCTGCCACCTCAAGAAATCTCTCTATGGCCTCAAACAGTCTCCTCAGGCTTGGTTTGATAAATTTAATCGAGTCATTTAGGATTTTGGCTTCACTCGGAGCTCGACGGACTTCTCCCTGTTTACTCGTCACCGCCAGGAAGGCACTGTGATACTTCTGGTATATGTTGATGATGTTCTCATCATGGGAGATGTCTGAATATTATCTTTATGATTAAGAAGCACTTGACCTCGCATTTTCAAACCAAAGATTTGGGCAACCTTTGATATTTCTTGGGCATCGACCCGATGGACTCTTCCTATCTCAACGGAAGTACTGCCTAGACCTTCTAACGATGCAGACTACTCAGGATGCAAACCTGCAGACACCCCAATGGATGCCAACCATAAACTTTGCGCTCATACGTCCGACTCAGATTTGCTTCTTCCTAATACAGAGTACTATCATCGTCTGGTTGGCAAACTTATCTATTGAACTATAACACGGCCCGATATATCCTTTGTTGTTGGGGTGGTTAGCCGGTTCATGCATGCTCCTCGGATGCCCCACCTCCAGGATGTCGAGTGGATTCTTCGCTATCTGAAGAATGCCCCCGAACATGGGCTTGTGTATAAGCCCTCATCTTCTTTATCATTTGTTGCCTATTTTGATGCAGACTATGTCGGTTCTCTTGATAATTGTAGGTCTACGAGTGGCTACTGCACATACTTTGGTTGACACCTTGTCACCTGGCGAAGCAAGAAGCAAACGGTGGTGGCACGCTCGTCTGCAGAAGCTGAGTATTGTTCAATGACATTTGTTGTTTCTGAACTCACGTGGGTGGAAAGTCTTCTTACTGATCTTGGTGTGAAACTCCCCTTTCCGGCGGTTCTCTGTTACGATAGTCAGACTGCCATCCATATTGCTGAGAATTCCGTTTTTCATGAACGCACATATCGAAGTTGATTGTCATTTCATCAGAGAAAAGGTTCAGCTACGCAAACTTGATTTACCATGCCGACTATACCGGCAGTTCGTTTCCAAGCTTAACTACAATTTGTATGCTCAAAGCTTGTGGGGAGTGTAGAAAACTTGACTTATCCCATGTAAAAGACCATGTAAAGGCCCCTTGTTGGCATGTAGTTTAGTCCCACACCGTGGGTTGTAGTTTAGTTACCACTCCTTCCTATATATTTTGTACAAATCCTTGTATTCATTGATGTAGAAAAGAAATAAATCTTTTATTATTATTATTATTTTATTTTGGTTTTCTACAGTAACAATGGTGTATCTAATCATAGTTCTCAGCTTGCCAGTGGAGGTGGATGTGTCTGGGGATTCAACATGGAAACTGATTGCTGGCTTTGCCCAATCCTATTCTTGCATGTCCACTATAAAGTCAGAATGCTTTGCTCTTAATGATGGACAGAAGCTTTGTCACTTTCTCAGAACTAACAAAGTGAACATTACAGTTGACTCTGATTCTAAACTGCGTCGAAAATGGATATTTTAGCAGACAGGAGGCCTTGGGATTGATTGTGGGAAGGTTGTTTTCCAACTTTTGAGCTCTCTCGATCTTACTTTTCACATGTGTACAAGGAAGTCAACAAGTTAGCCGATGCCATGGCTAAAATATGCCGCGAGCCTTCAATGCAGTTAACTGAATTTCTGAGGTCGATGATGAGAGGATGAAGTTGAAGTATGTGAAACAGGTATCGGCTCAGAACTTCACCTTTCTGATTGTTGCAGGGACTGAGTACTGTAGGAGGTTGGAAGAAGGGGTGAAGTCGAGGGAGTGAACATTGCAGTATGCTCTGCACGAGATGAATTGATTGAAGAGATTTTTGAAAGAAAAGATGGATTTGATTGTGGAGTTTAGAGAGAGAGAATGAAATGGTGAGAGAAGATGGGAAGATGAGGGAATAACTCTTATTGGAGTCTGCCATGCATGATAAGGGATTGCTGGAAGAGCAGTTAACTGAATTTAGGATATTGTATGTAGAAATGAAAAGTAAAAAACAGTGGGAGATTAATATTTTGAATGCTGAGATTGAATCAAATGCCTCAAAAATCATGTTTTTGGAGGAAAAATGTTGCTGCCTAAACAAAAAAGAAACCAGTTGATTGATGAAGTCTCAGATTTACAAAATTCTTTGGATGAGTTGAAGAAGAAGAGCAAATGGAGAACTACCAAGTGGCTGTATCCTGCTGCAACTATAATTTTTGCTGTTGTCACCTCCTTCACCTTCATCGCAAGAGCAAGAGCACGCTGAGATTCTTCATTTCTGCTTTTAATTTTTGCCACCAGTGTTTTTTTACAGTTTTTTCTTAAGAGTTTGTGTAATTTTGTTATAAATCTATAAATTTGATTTTTTTTATAAGAAATGTTTGCATTTGTTGTATTCTTGATTGCGTTTTATAAAGAATACACCAAAAGCAGACATTTTTTATAAACGGAATAAAATCTATAGATTTATAACAAAATTACAGAAATTGTAAAAAAAAAACTGTACACAACTGTAAAGAAAAATTGTAAAAAAAAAACACTGGTTGCATAAATTAAAAGCAGAATTGAAGAATCTCAGAGTGTTCTTGCTCTTGCGGCGAAGGCGAAGGAGGCGACAACATCAAAAACTGTAGTTGCAGGAGGATACAACCACTTGGTAGTTCTCCATTTGCTCTTCTTCTTCATCCAAAGAAGTTTGTAAATATGAGACTTCATCAGTCAAACTGGTTTCTTTTTTTGGCAGTAACATTTTTCCTCCAAAAAAGAAGATTTTTGAGGCATTTGATTTAATCTCAGCATTCAAAAGATTAATCTCCCCCTATTTTTTACTTTTCATTTCTACATACAATATCCTAAATTCAGTTAACTGCTCTTCCTGCAATCTCTTATCATGCATGACAGACTCCAGTAAGAGTTCTTCCCTCATCTTCCCATCTTCTCTCACCCTTTCATTCTCTCTCTCTAACTCCACAATCAAATCCAATTTTTCTTTCAAAAATCTCTTCAATAAATTCATCTCGTGCAGAGCATACTGCAATGTTCTCTCCCTCGATTTCACCCCTTCTTCCAACCTCCTACAGTACTCAGTCCCTACAACAATTAGAGAGGTGAAGTTCTGAGCCTTTAAAGGTTAACTTCATTAAGTTCATAACTCGTCATTGTTATCGAGTCTTGGATGAATAGCTGATGAATATAATTTCATGTATTACGTGACATTTGATGGTAAATTCTCTTGAGTGCATAATTATTTGTTTTGATTTGTAAAACATGGGTATGAAAATATATACAATTTTTTGCTAAAAATAGTGATTGGTTTAAGTAATTGATAAATCATATTTTGTTCTTTTATCAAGTATAAACATGCAATTATGTACCACCGAAGCAGTTAATTGTCAGAAAAAGATTATCTTTACATATTGAATATTTGAGCACTCAAAAACTCTAAAACTTGCTTGAAGTACTTTCAAAGCAAAAATCATAAGTAACATTATATCAAGGAAATGATAGTCCTTTGGATCGTTTGAGCTTTGTTTTTCCTACACATATTATCATACATAGATCCTATTTTGAGTCTTAATGAATCCAATTTTTTGGTACACCACATAATTACAAGCTTATATTTCATATCCCACCATCACATCTTGAGCATAATATAGCCTTACGAGATTTGATTGTCATTTGTTTAAGTCCCTGCAGCAAATAAAAAAAAGGGAGTTAAAAAAATGGGAGTGATGCTACAAAATATCACATGGAGAAGCTCATACCTGTTATTATGAAGCTCTTTTTCTAGAAGCTCCACTATCCAAAAAATTGCAATATATTTTCTGAGACTATAAAGAGATTTAACACAATAAAAGCTCGACTGTTTTATGTTTAAGTTTGTGATATACACCTAAAAAAATCTATATTACCCTACCATAGCACGCGCCTTGCATTACAAATCGAATAAAGCCCTATTTGATCCTTGATCTATTGTTTGGCCAACGACTAGTGGAGAAAGTACTAAAAAGTAAGTCTATGGATGTTTTGTGATACTCATTGTTATAATCATGTTTGCATAATCCTATCTGAGATTGAAAATGTTGAATTAATACATAATTATATGTGATATAAGAGAATGAGATCAAGATTTTGAAGATGCAATGCGCTTTAAATCAATAGCTAAATTTAGTTTTGAATGAGTTTGCATTCTAGTAGCATGTGTATTTCATTCATTTCAAATAAAAGTGAGTTTTTTGGGAACGAACTTGAAAATCCACATAATATCTTAAAGATATTTGTTTCTACTTTATTTTGCTTGAGGACTAGCAAAACTTAAGTTCGGGGGTGTTTGATAACACTTATTGTCAAATACATTTCTAGCTATAATTAGATATCAAATCTCTCTAAATTATGTCACTTGAAGTTTAATTGAGACAAGTTTTACATTATTTTGTGTTTTAATGCCGGGCCAAGTTAATAACAAGAAATCAAGCATTCTTCACAGTTCTTACAAGCTAATCTGACAAAATTAACCATAGAGAAGGAAACGTGTTCTTCACATTGAGCATGGTAAATTTAGAATTAAGAAGAGAATGCAATAACCGCATATCACGACTAGAGGAATGCAGGGCAGCCACAAATCACGACCAGAGCACAGTAGCCGCAACTTTTGGCATCGGGAATAAGCTTCTGCGTTGCCAGCTGCTCGTCGGTCAAGGAAAGGGGTTGCCGGCCATTGAAGAAGAAAAATGCCAGCATCGTAAGGAGCACGTGGTTCGTGCGGTAGGAGAAATTGAGGAGGGCTCAAATCTATAAATATCAAAGGGGGATCGAAGAGCATCAAGAGCTTCAGAGAGGAGAGATCGAGGACTTGCGAGTCATACCAGAGAGCACCGTGAGGAAGAGATTACACGTCATTCACCATTGATGATCTCTTCTCCTCCTGACATTGAAGTCGCTCGATCCTCTCTGAATCAGCGCATGACCGAGCTGAAGGAGACGCCTCCATCGCGAGCAAATAGCCGAGCAGGGGAGATATTATAATTCATTTTAATTAATGTATAGCTTTCTATCTTGAATTAATGTTACAATTATTATTAAGAAGATCTAAGTTTTGTTTTGCTAGGGTTATGGTGTTGCCTATAGTTTTTAAGATTTTAAATGATCATTATTTCAGGTGAGTGTAATTTTTGTCGAAAAGATCTCATATACTTAGAAGCTCGGACCATGATTTGTAAGTTATTATTTACGCAAATTGTTTTGTGAGTTTAACGAAATATGCTCAATATTCGTTAATACATGCGGCGGCCTTAGATTTGTAATTCCAAACTTTACAAAATTTAACTCATCTCTCTATTTTAATATACTTGGATCAAAGGATATTAAATTGATAGAGGAGATTCAATATACCCAGACCAAGGGATATTAAGTATTCTTTTGAAACTCCGCCTTTATATGAAATAAAAATTACTTTAAAATATAATTTCTTTATATTAAAAATTATCGGTGAAACCCTAAACCCTAGCAATCCTTTCTCCCGAATTCAATTGTGTGTGTGCTCTTGATTATTATTCTTAATTAATTTTGTTGAATTTTCTTACTTTTAAATCATCTCCAAAAATCGATTTTCCAAATAAAATTAGAATTGATGCACATTTCAGTACTTGTTTAACTCAATATTCGTGGGACGATACTTTCTCATCAATTTATTACTTGATCGACGGGTACACTTGCCTCTAAATTAGTGTTATATTTGCACGCATCACTTGCTCCCAAGATGATGCAAATAGGAGACATGCATAGGCTTATAGTGCCTTGTTTCGAAATACGCAATGACAAATGGTAAATAACCCATGACACGAAATACATGTGCGATAATAAAATATAAAGCTGACGGGTGTGCTATGCCCGTGCGCACTACTGGAGAACGTCCATCCTCGTGTTTGGTTCGTGTCCTCATCGCCTCTGTCCCAATGTTGACATGTGTGTCGTGTCCTCATCCCTCGCCCTCTTCCGTATTCGTAACACAAAATAGTTACATTCATTAATGAAATAACAAAAAATAATAATAAATGTAAATAAAGTTTTGTAAATAAACTACATTTATTTTATGTTTTGTGAAATCACTGAAAACGAACGAGCGCAAATAAAGTATTTCAGACACATTAGATACATTTCACCCTTGTGGTGGGACCCTTCCTCGGATCCTCGTTGTGCGGGGATGCTTTGTGCACCGGGCTGCCCTTATAGACAAATTAGCTACATTCATTTTAAATTTATTTGTGAAATCACTTAAAAAATGAATACATTCATCTGACATTTATTTCACTTCAAGTCAAACGCAACATATTTATTTATCGTGCAAAAATAGTAATATTACAAACCATACATTGGTTGTTTGATTTGGGCTTTGTTTGGCGAGGCTTATTTGTCAGGTGAGTTGGGTAAAAAACGTCATTATCATAGAAAGTATGTTTGGCAAGACAAAGGTTATGACCGCTACCAGGAAAATAAACTAGTTTTGAGCATAACATGCATGAATTATTTTAGGTGAGGTCGGGAGTTCACGAACGACGGTTCATGACTAGCGTGTTCACGACCGCCACCACCGCGCCAAATGAAGCCTTGGGCTCGAACGAGGCTTAAGTTTAAGGTCGTGAACCCACAAATAGCGCACTACCTTTACACCTCTTGAGCTAGGAAATGTTATACGTGGCTTGTCTACAGTCTAGGTTTAGGGCTAAGCAGAACAAAAGTTAAGCTAGCGAGATGGTGAGCTCAAGAGTGCTTAAACTTACCTCGCGCAGTAAGTAAACATAAGTCAAAATAAAGTTGAATTTTATTAAGGTTGCGTTAGTTTCGCAGGAATTTAGAGAAAGAAGTTGGTTTTGGCCGGAAAAAAACGGCGCGCAAGTTTTGTAATTGGGCCAAAACCAATTCCTTTGTTCGTTGCAGGAAGGTTTTCTGGCACAAGAATTGAATCTTTCAGTTATTCTGTTCGGTTGCAGGATGCAATTCAAACGCAGGAATTGATGTTTAAAGATCGATGAATGACTGGAATGCCATCAAGACCATCGATTCTTGATGTAACAGCAGCATCAAACGAAATAGTTGGGATAAAATTATTAATGATAACAATAATGTAAATGTGCAATAAATTGAAGCTACAATAATACTTCAAAACCATACTATGACAAAAAACTAAAAATGCTGGACAACCATACACATTACACAACATTAGTTGATCTGAAGATAGCCTAAATTATAGAACAGTCTAAGTTTGGATGGTGCACTAAAGGAAATGGATTAAATTTTGCAATATTAAAAGATGTGTATGAGTTAACATCAAACAAGATTGCAAAAATTAATTAGCTAGCGACAAGTAATAAAAAACTACCAAATGAATGATGCCTAACTTTGAATTTGATTAAACCCAAATCAAACTCGAATTTGATAAAAAGCAAAAAAATCCAACCCGATATAACCGAAGTTAGACAATGGAGCCATAGTTAAACCCTACAACTAGCAAATTCCAATACAACATCGTCCTACGATCATATCGATAGATAGGAAGAAGATCGGAAGGAGACGGAGATGCTACATGGTTGCAAACACACAGGAAGAAGCTTGTCAGGAAAAGGTCCGCTATTGATTCCGGAGGAAGAAGCTCGTAAAGCTTCAATGTCGGAGGCAGAAAGCCGCTTCACTGTCGGCATGGGTGGAAGATGTCTTCGCATATAGCAGAGGAGCTCTCAGATGACAAAACCGACCGATTGAGGTAGGTTTTGGGAAGTGCCTATTTTTATGAAAGCCAAAACGGATCGGTTTTTGTCTAAAACCAATTCCGCCGGTGAAGACACTGAAACAAACACAAATATTGGAATTGGACTACCCAATTCCAAGTTCTCTACTAAAATCGTCGAAATGAACATGCCCTAAAGTAATTTAATTATTATAAGTTTATAATCATGATTAAGCTTACCTTTCTTTTTTCAAAGTGACATACTAGCTTTTCATCTAAGAAGTACAAATACTTGCATGAAACAATCTTATGCATTGTATACGAAATGTTTCAGAGTCTGGAAACTCTCATAAACCTATCTGTGAGACTCTTGGAAGTTTTTTCTTTTAATTTCATATTAAAAAAATCTTGGATACTTCGAGATACTCTCATCACTCGGATACGCCTTATTACATTCGAAAACCCTCGAATGTGTGTTTATTGTGTTGTTGATATGACACGTACAAGACATAAAAAAGAACGCGTTGGATAATTAGTTTTGATTATATATTTTCGTTCACAACTCCTATCTTTGATATGATTTTGCGATAGATAAATCTTGTCTTTATATAATATATGATATGTGAGATATAATGAATGACAAAAATGAGATGTAAATGCGACGTATGTCTTTATATTATTTCTATTTAAATAATTTAAAATTCGAGAACGTATCCCGCATCCTATGTTTTTTGGAATTCGCAAATCTTGCATTTGTATCGTATTTTATCTTATATCACACGCATTCCTCGTGCAACATAGCTTTTCACGAGCTTTTCTTTTTTATCTTATCTTTTCATAAATAGGAAAATTTGATAATCTAAGTTCATAATCATAATTAAGTTTTTTAATTGTAAATTAACTTATGTTTATGTAATACTAGAACACCATGAAGAGTAGAAATGCAACCAAACAATTTCTCAGTTTATCTCAACATACATCAACTTGTCTATTTCATCAACCAAACACTGCTCATATATATTTTCTTAATAAACTTCTTGTATTTAGCAGCCATGATCCCCTTTCTTAGCTTCCCTACCATGTTTTTGTTCTATTGTTTATGTCATTATTGTTGCAAAAGTTGCACATCTATACTGTGGATACAGTTATGATTTTACAGCTGTTCTCGTCGTATAATCCCAACGCGGAAACCAGCAAATCGCAATACTATATACAGATTTGTTTTTTGTCCTAAAGTCTTGGTTGGATTCGAGCGATATTAAAATTTGTTTTATGTTAGAACAATAGTCATACATGTTACAAAGTAATAAGTTTAGCTTGAAACACACTTCAACTGTTTTGTGTATGCAGATGGGACCTCGTTTGTCGAACGCTGGAGCGTTGGAGCTCTCCCCTCCGTTCAGCAACGACATAATGAATAGAGTTTTGGGGACGAGTCGCGCGAATCAAAAAATGCTCGCACGACATGATCTGGCATAGCCCTGAGCAACACGATCGGGCAACACACGAGGTTAACTAACATTTTGTTAAAGAGAAGTTGAACAATGAATTGATTTTTGCCGATGTTCTTATCAGAGGGTTGAGTATTTTTGCCGATGTTCTTATCAGAGGGTTGAGACGCTCCGGTGCGCGATACGACAAATATTTCTATATCGTGCAACATAATCGGACAACACACAGATTAATCGACATTTCGTCGAAGAGAAGCTGAACAATGAAAACCGATCTGCACCTCGTCATGTCACTATTTTCCACCGGATCTCCGTTGTCTCACATTTCAAGCATAACATTTCAAACTATCCTATTCACCAGCTTGAGGGGCATGCAGGAATCTACATCCGCAATAAGCGATGCCCAAAAGCCACAATCACAACAACGAAGAGACGAGATCAACATCGACAAGGATAAGTTTCGTACACGCCATCCAGTAAATCTTTCTATACTCATATCCTGCTTCTTTGCCTGATTGAATCTCAAAGAAAATATGTTACTGGTTGGTTATTTGTTTGTGTTTTTGGTTTTCAAAAAGATGTTCATGTTGTGTTAGCCTGCAACAGTTTAACCCCCAGCTGCATTATGTATAGTGATGTGCTCCCAGGACAAACAAGTTGCCCCCATTCACATTCTCCATTACTATTCTCTGGACCTCTGCCATTCCATTATTCGTTGGAAGATTGTTCGTCTTTTCTTCGAGTGGATTCAAATCTGCTGTTTCTGATTTCATGAATCCAATAATTCTAAGGGACACATGTGTCAGCTGTTCTATCCTGATTGCCTCACTCTCTTCTGCTTAGATGAACCACAAGATCATTATCTTCTTCTGATCAGTATCATGTGCGCAATGATCAACACCACACAATGCTTTTTTGAAGCATTTTCATATATAAGTTTGAAAAATTACAGTTTGCACCCCTCTTATTATTGAAATCACAAAAACCTCCCCTGAATGTTACAAAACATAACATTTAGCTCCCCCGAAGTTCACATTTCATAACATCCATGCACATTTTCAGGGGTGGTATTTTGTGCATGGATGTTATGAAATGTGAACTTCAGGGGAGGTAAATATTATGTTTTGTAACATTCAGGAAAGATTTTTGTAATTTCAATAATAAGATGGGTGCGATCAGTAATTATGCTAACTTCCAGGGGAAGTTTTGGTAATTATTCGTGTGCGCGTGTGTCTATATATAGGTATAATTACCAAATCTTCCCACGGAAGTTTGCATAGTTGTACTGGTTTCACCCCTCTTTACTTTTGAAATTACAAAAACCTCCCCTAAAGTTTACATTTCATAACATTCATGCACAAAATGACCCCGCTAAAAATTTACTCGGAGTGGGTTTATTTGTGCATGGATGTTATGAAATGTAAACTTCAGGAGAGATTAATGTTATGAAATGTAAACTTTAGAGGATGTTTTTGTAATTTGAAAGAGAGGTGCAACTTGTAATTTAGCAAACGGGAGGTCCCGGCAAATGACCCTATATAGTATGCATTGTCGTTTATTGGGGCTTCCCCTCTAAGTTTTTAAAATTGCAGGTTGCATTCCTCTATCTTTTGAAATTACAAAAACCTCCTCTGTAAGTTTACATTTCATAACATGCATGCAAAAAAAAAAAAAAAACTCTCCCAGAGGAAAGCGTCCGGAAGGGAAAATTTTGTGCATGAAGAAAAGTAAACTTACTTGCAGTTTGAAATTACAATAACGCCCCGGCCTAAGTTTGCAGCGGTATGAGACAGCAAAGCTCAGCTAACGAACATTACGGGCACAAATGTTGAGCTTTAGTCTCAACACGCGAGGCCCTCGCGTGTAGGGTCTTTGATCTCAATGACCACGAGAATGACTGCTGCTCTTTACAACATTAGTTTCATCTCTTTACCCTCTTTGTTTGATGCTTTCCGTCCCACGAGCAGCGTGAGACGGAGGTGACGCCCCCGCCTGCTATTTGTTGATGTGTACGGGCAGGATAGAATGAACCCGTGACAGAATTGGCCTGGCGAAGCTTGTGATCGGGCAGGTCATCGCTGGCGATCTCCGCTACTGGTGATCGATCATCGTGAAGATCGCCGGCCGTCCCCTCCCCCACAAATATTGTTGTTTTTTTATTACTTTGTTAAATTTTTTGCGAATATTTAAATCAGGAATGATTGATGCTGCCACGGGGGGAGAGCTTCTCTTTCAAGAATCTACTAGTCAGAATCGACCTGCACTATGCTTGTAGACAACCACTTCCCACCTTCTCAAGCCATCAAAACTCTCTTCTCCTTTTATTATTTACAGAAGCCCTAAAAATAGCTTCCTGAATAATTTATATTCTCTTATGATCTGTCTCTTTCTTCGACAATGAAATTGTTGGTTAACTATATTTATAATTATATATATATACATACACGAGTGACAGGGCACGTGGGCCCCCCATGCGGGCGGCGACATTCGGCTGGGGTGAAGTTCGGCAGGGGCGGCGACATTAGGCACGGCCGGTGACTTTCTGCGGGGCGATCTATATTTATATTAGTATATATAAAACTTAATTTAGTTTTGTTCAACAAAAATCATATGGTGTGATGAATGTTATCTTTGTTTGACCTGGGTTCAATTCTCACCATTGACAAATTTTGTGAGATTAAAAAACAAGTCATATGACACTCATTTTTCAATAAATTTAGGGGTAAAATCGTAATTTCATGTTGTAGGGTACTCTACACCTTCATAGTTTTAGGGTACCCCCTAGTAGGTTTAGGAGACCTATAAAAAAGTGAAGAGAGAGGGAGCGATTTGGCTGATGAAATATCATGCCAGATTCAACGGTCATCATCATTTCTACGGCTTTAAAATTCATGGGTTTGATATTTCTTTATATATGGTAATATATATATATATATATTTATATATATATATATAAAGGAAAGATTAGGGTTGAAATGGATCTAAAGGAACACATGAACTTTTAGTACATGAAGCTAACATAGAATCAAATATAATGTCTTGGGTCGGTTAGCATGGATGGAATTGAAAGCTCTTCGACTAAATGATGGAATTGGTATTGTAATTGACATCATATAATAAATTTATAAAATATAAAATGCGCATCAATGCCGAACGCATTAAATTGCATAAGATGTTTTAAGACGTGAGTTTTCACCCAAACGTGTTTTCTCCCGGGCGCGTGTTTTTCGGCTCGGGGCCACGTTTTTTACCCGATCGCGAGTTCTTCGCCGGGAGTGTGTTTTTCGGCATGGGACCGTGTTTTTTGTCCGAGCATGTGTTTTTTGCCGAGTGCGTGTTTTTTGGCTCGGGTGAAAAACGCGCGTCCCGACAAAAAATGCACACTCGAGCAAGCTAGAAACGCGCGCCCGGGCGAAAAACGCGGGCCCAAGCCAAAAAATGCACGCTCGGGCCGAAATACGTGCGGTTAGGTGAAAAATGCGCGCCCGGCCGAAAACCCTGTGCCCCAGCGAAAAATGCGCGCTCTGAAAAATATAAAACGTGTGACCAGGCAAAAAATGCACGCGTGCCGGGAAGAAAAACTCACGCCCGGGCGAAAAAATGCACGGCCTAGCCGAAAAATGCCCGCCGGGGTGAAAGATGCCCGCCCGGGCGAAAAACATGCCCCCGACAGAAAAACTCGTGCCCGACCAAAAAACGCGCTCCCGTTCGAAAAATGCGCGCCCGGGCGAAAAAGTCGCGCCCAAGTAAAAAAACCTGCGTCAAGGCCATGCCCTGGAGAAAACACTTGATTATGCGGTAACTCATGAGCAGGGGTTAGAATTGACGATTTGATTTTTTTAGTTCAGTAATAACCATAAGTTTTCACATAAAAAGTCAATATTCGTGTAATTTTCGTCACTACGAACGTAGAATTGAATTTCTAATCGCATGAATGCTATGAAATGTATACTTATAGGAGAGGTTTTTGTAATTTCAAAAGAGGGGTGCATTTTGTAATTATGCCAACTTTTCCAGGGAAAGTAGTTGGCATAATTATTCTCTCTCTCTATATATATGTAAACTTACCCGGGTGATTTTAATAATTTCAAAAGATATAGAGGTGTGATCTATAATTTTGTAAATTTACAATGGTGACCATATATATAATATATATATAGAGAGAGAGAGAGAGAGTGTGGGGACCACCTGTTTGGCCCCAACTGAGTTTGCGGCTGCTGTCTCAGCCGCGTTGTGTGACAAGAAGCAGCTTTCATGGCTGATTTTCAGAGTTGCGTTGGCACTCCCACTGTCTTCTCCATCTTTATTTTTCCCGATTTTGATCGTAAAAATAGTGCAACCATAATTTTTTGATGAGGGAAATCATTTGTGTGTGAAGAAATCTATGGCTCAGTTCGTTTGATAGGTTTTGAGAGACAGAAATTGTTTTTGGCCGAAAACCTATGACGCAGAGATTTTCGAAATAGGAAAAAAACAATTTTTTTGTGTTCGTTTGGAGAAGCTTTTGAGAGAAAAGAATTCTAAGTTGAATTCATCGCCCGACCTCAATAGGCGAAACTCCGGCCAAAATGATGATGAACAAATGTTAAAACTGTTCCAAAATCCATTTAAATAGGTAAGTTTTGGGTACAGAAGGATTTTTCAAAGAGCAAAACCCATGAGTTTTTGGCCAAAATCAATCCCCTCCTTTATAATAAGCAAATTAACGTACGCTAGAATTGGTTTTGGTCAAACACTTTCCACCAAAACCCATAAGTTTTCTCTGAATGACAATTCCTTCCTAAAAAAATATTAAACAAACAAAATTTTTGGAATTGTGATGCACAATTCTAATTCTTTACCTCCAATCATGGCCGTATATTTTGATCATTTTATATATTTTCTCTTCATATAAATTTTAAAAAAAATGTTTTTAGGTGATATTTAAATACCGAAATGTGATAGCTGCGTTGGGCAGATGATTAACGGTCATTGGTCAACCTTCCATGACTTGACACGCTGCCACCTGTTTCTGCTCTGTCAAACCCTGCCAGCTGGCTCACCTATGTCGACCTCACGCGCTGCCACGTCAGCTGAGTCAACTTATGACCCTTTTAGCGCGTAGTTTTCTGGATAATAATTATTGTTTATGCTTTATACTTTATATATATCCCAAAGTTTTCCCTATTATTTTAGTGCAATGTTATAAGCAGTCCTAGAATCGCTAAACGCAGTTCAATGATATTCACAGTCCAGTGAATTTAAGTGTATTTAGGACTGTGAATAACCATTTTAGAAACGCAGTCCGTTGATATTCTCTGTCACACACAAACACTATGTATAAACACACTAGTGATAATGTAGTTTAAAATAAATACATTATTATTTAATTAATGTGTAAAATAGTTATACATCATTTTTTTATTTTTGTTAAAAAATTCTCATCCTGATGCAGATATTATCGTGTATGTCAAATAACTTAAAAAAAGTTGACCAGTTTAATGACTGCTACTAAAAAATATCGCTGACATATCTAATGAAAGCTTTTCTCAAAAATATTACTGACATATTATAGATTTTCATCGTTACTTTTAATTTGAGGATAACGTGTCATTATTTAATGGACATTGCAATTTTTTTGAAGTAGAATATAATATATATTAAGTCATTAAATCAAAACAATAAGGCTATATTTGACAATTTTGAATGTTTTACCAAATGCTATAGTTGAATTGGAATTTGAATTCTAGTCGACTAAAAATCAATTCGAACTAGCAATTGATTGATGATTGGTGGCATAATTCATATCACAACAATTCAATCATCAATTTTTATTAAATTGCATATTAATATCAATTAACCCTTATATAAAAACAAGTTGTTTACAATAAACTTACTAATACAAACCAACCATGCATAATCGAGTTAGGGATGACGTTTTGCGTGTGGCCGGAGCTATAGTTTTGTTGCAACGCGTTCTAGCCTTCGCTTTTGCAACTATTTCTTCTTCTTTATGCATGCATTCCATGCATTTGCATGCATACATATATACACTATTATGGATTCGAGCAAAAGATAAACAAAGCAACACAGAAAACACAAGATTTACGTGGTTCAGCTTAAGATGGACCATGTATATACATTCATGGGCAGCAACTGCTCGTTTCACTAGATGAAGAACAAAGACGATTACAAAGAGAGGAGGTGCTTAGATTTTCATTTGTACACAAACCCTAGAATGAGCGGAGTTTTATAAACAACTTCGTACAGCGACAACAAATGCCCGAGCGTGACATAACGACGGGTTGACAAAATGCAAGGCGAATTTGAATTCTAGGGCATTGCCACATACATACACGTAATGGCAACATTAGGTTGATTAATTTCACATAAAAATATAATTTTATAATGAAATTTGATCTCATCATAATACTAGCAATAATAATTATTATCATAATAATCATTATTATCCCATATAATCATTATAATCCTATGGGTTGGAGAGGTGTGTTTGTTACATGGAGGCCAGAGGTTGGAGCCGTGACTCTTTGAGCAAAATGATAATTAAAGCTTTTTAATAATTGTGAAATTTAAGTTCATGCTCTCTTTGCCTCTTTGGGATGAGTTATATATATATATATATATATATATATGAGTTTGGAATATATAAGCTCAAGCTTTTTTAAGCTTAAAAAGTTTGAGCTGGTTCTCCCACAATACATATCGGAATTAGACAAATAATATATGCGTTTTGTATGCAAGAACGAGATCTACAACTTTCATTTTGCACATTTTTTCAAAATTTGCATGGTTTGGCCAGAATTTGGCCCGAAAAGTTGCTGGCTTGAATTTTGAAATTTATTATTATATTCATTTCGAGCCAGCAACCTTTCGGGCCACAATTTCGGCCAAACCATGCAAATTTTGGAAAAATGTTCAACATGAAAGTTGTAGATCTCGTTCTTGCATACAAAATGCATATATTATTTGTCTAATTCCGACATGTATTGTGGGAGAACAAGCTCAAACTTTTTTAGGCTTAAAAAAACTTGAGGTTGTATATATAATTCCGTATTCCTAATTATATTATAAGTAGTTCTAAGAAGCATTAATTCTAAAGTAATCTTGAAATAGTTTTATCTCGATTTATATGTCGAGTTTTGTTGCGATCTATAGTTCGAAAGAATGACAATTTGTACGAAAAATGTTACTTAAGAGAGTAAATATGTATATTATTGATCAATTAGAATTGTTCTACAATATTTTATTTGAGTTGATCGAACACGAAAGATTAATACAGCTCACAACAACTCACAAAATGGAGTTTGCATTACAATATTTATTATATAATAAATCGTTTTTTATATAGACTTTAGTTTATAATTTTTACACAATTAGCTTCTCACGTGTGTGTTTCATCATTGATGCTTCCAATGTGTCATTTCTTCCTTCATCAAGCAACAAAAAAAGATGTATTTTTCCTTCTTCTCTGACTTTGACCTTGCCGTAAATTTATAAATATACACATATATGTATATACACACAAATATATATGTTGCGGCCAACTCGAGGCTCCCGCAGACTGGTCTAGATTGCACCGTCTTACCCCGGGAGCTGAGCGATTGAGCGCGCAAACAGTCAACGAAAAGAAGACGGCTGACGAGCTAAGAGAGTTTTTTTACCGTGAAAAACCCTGGAAATGGGTGAAAAACCACGTGGCCAGAGCTGTGTCGACCAAACTTCACTATTTGCTGGCGTTGTACAGAGCTTTTTGAGAGAAGGCGAGGGCGATAGGCCGCTCCTCGTTACAATTGTTGGGAGAGAGAGAGAGGTGCATGCTCGGAGGGTGACAGATCACCGCTCACGGAGCTAAGTTTTTTGCCTGGTGCATAAGGGAGTGCTGCGCTCTGAGCGCTGTGTAGTTTTCGACTGCTGCTTGAAGGTTGGATCGGTGTGTTATGCGCGCCTTTGTCTCTGCGGTTTATATCCTGCTGCGTGAGAGGAGTCTTCAGTGCTGGTCTTGTTGGCGGCTAGAACGCTTGTTCTTAAGTTTGCGGAGTGCTTGTTGCTGAGTACGCGAGGGTGCGCTTGGAGCGGTCATGAGGGCGAAGCGCACTGATGCGCGATTGGAGCGGTCTTGAGAGCGGAGCGCAAGGAGGCACGCTTGGAGCGATCTTGAGAGCGGAGCGCAAGGAGGCACGCTTGGAGCGATCTTGAGAGCGGAGCGCAAGGAGGCACGCTTGGAGCGATCTTGAGAGCGGAGCGCAAGGAGGCACGCTTGGAGCGGTCTTGAGAGCGGAGCGGAAGGAGGCGCGCTTGGAACGGTCTTGAGAGCGGAGCACATGGAGGCGCGCTTAGAGCGGTCTTGAGAGCTGAGCGCACTGAGGCGCTCTTGGAGCCGTCTTGAGAGCAGAGCGCACAAAGGTGCGCTTGAAGCGGTCTTGAGAGCGGAGAGCACCGAGACGCGCTTGAATTAGTCTTAAGAGCGGAGCGCATCGAGGCGCGCTTGGAGCGGTCTTGAGAGCGGAGCACACCAAGACTCGTTTGGAGCAGTCTTGGGAGCGGAGTGCACGTAGGCGCATTTGAAGCGGTCTTGAGAGCGAAGCGCACTGACGCGAGCTTGGAGCGAACACTTGCTCAAGGAGGATGAACGCCTTCGAAGAATCTTCAAGGCGCTCGAAAATCTTCGAAGGAGGCGAAGAAGATCTTCGAAGGAGTTCTTGAGGATTTTGCCTTGCACGTAGGAGGAAAGGAGGGAGGAGAGAAAATATGGAAATGAAGGAGGGTCATTGGTCCTATTTATAGGCACTGGGGGTGGTTATGGTGGTTACACGGTTATTCGCCGGCCATAACCACCCTTTTTACTATTTGTAGGCGATTTAATATAAATTAATACACATATTTCTTCATAATTTACTACGCACAGGCCGATATAATTCGAGATATTTACACCCACCCATAATAGGTGGTTACAGTGGTTATGGGGCCAACCACACACCATAACCAATTTATGTGTTATACGCACACCCGTTTGTATAATTTTGTGGTGATACGTACACATATGACAGATATGATTATGCACACATCATAATCATATTTTTGCTATAGGCAGACTGTATTAGAGGATTTTACTATTTGCACCCCATGATGGAGGGTTCTGCTATTTGCACCCCATGATTGAGGATTTTACTATTTGCACCCCATGATGGAGGATTTTACTCTTTGCACCCCATGATGAGGGATTTTACTCTTTGCACCCCATGATGAGGGATTTTACTCTTTGCACCCCATGGTGGAGGATTTTGCTATTTGCACCATATGATGGAGGATTTTACTATTTGCATCCCATAATATGAGATTTTACTATTTGCGCCCCTATGTTGGGTGGTTATATGGCTAGTGGGGTTTACTTTGGTCAACTCCATTTCTTTCACCAAATGGGGCGAGTGCTTTGGCTATTCGCAGCCCAGATTAGGGGGTACCTATCATTTGCCCCCCAAATTCCAGGAGTTTGACACTCTTGCAAGAGTACGAGAATTTTTCTTCTTAGTATGGGTGTTGAGTTCGTGCGGGCAAACAACCCATTGTAGCCATGCCGAAGGTGAATGGTGTGGTGGAGGCGCGAAAGTAGGTGCGCAAAAGCGCCAGTGAATGGCGCGCACGGGGGTGAAGACGGTGCAAGGAGGGAAACGTGCGTGGAAGACACACGCGCGCAATGTGCAGCACGGGGGAGCCTGCGCGCTGGCTCGCACGGCGGCACCCGTGCACAGGCGCGCAGGGGCCCGCCCGCTGGGTGCGCGGGGGGGGGGGGGGGGGTGCACAGCTGCGTGCACGGTGAGCGCATCTGCGCACGGGGTATGCGCCCACGCACCTTGCGCGCACGGGTGCATCTTCGCGCAGGCGCCTACGGGGGCACCCGCACGCATGTGCTCGCAATGTGCGCACCCGTGCGTGAGGTGGTGCGCAACCTTACACTTTACGTATGCGGGGCGCGCACCCGCGCGCATGGCATTTGCGGGATGCGCGCCCTCGCGTTAGGCTCACCCGGGGTGCGCGCTCGGGCACCTCTTGTGCTTGGTGTGCACTCGTGCATTTTTGTGCGAGGCATATCTCCTCCCTTTGCGCGTGTGGGGGAGCTTCGCTTGTGGCGGAATACGTCGAAGGTGGGTGACACAATGGTTTCCCGAACAAAGACGTGTGTGCACATGATTGTGCGTGGTGTGTTGTACACACTTGACGCACTAGTTTCACAAAGACTTATACGAGTTTTATTTTTCAAATTTTGAGGCGTTGCTCGAAGGGGAGGACGATGCGGATGCACTCCTTGATAAATATGGAGCAAATCGATGTCTGGAGAGGGTATGAGAGACTTGTTAGACTGGAAGCAACGATTTCACATATGGTGGCTCGGACACATTGCTGCGATTTAGCTGGACTTGGTATCAGAGATCTCTTCGAGGATGAGTGCCCTGGCGTTGATGACGAGGTGTAGCGCCTGCATTTTATATCCTTACACCTTTAGATGTGGCTTGTACATCTGTACTTGTATCGTGCGCGTTATTGTTATTGCGCTTTGGATTCCTCTTATTGTCTGTTTGTGGTGTCGACGTTGTTCCGTACGCATGACCTTGATTAGAACCAATTTCACGGGGGCAGGGCCCCAAAGCTTCGGCGAAGGGCGGACGCTTCGTGTCGTGGCAGTGAGGTCACTGGGGGAGGAGAGTGAGCCCTCTCTGGTGGACGTTGGGTCCTTCGAAAAAGATTGGACTCTCTACTTGGGATACCCGATAATCATTCTGTTCGGAAGAGCTTGGCGTCTCTGCATGGGATATCCGATCGCTTTGTTCTGGGAGAGACCGGAGTCCCTTGTAGCGAGATCCGAACACTCCATTTTGGGAGAGGTCGGAGTTCCTTGTTGGGAGATCCGCGCACTCTATTTTGGGAGAAGTCGGAGTCCCTTGTTGGGAGATCCGCGCACTCTGCTTTGGGAGAGGCCAGAGTCCCTTATTGGGAGATCCGAACACTCTGTTTTGGGAGTGACCGAAGTCCCTTGTTGGGAGATCCGAACACTCTATTCTGGGAGAGGCCAGAGTCCCTTGTTGCGAGATCTGAACACTCTATTTTGTGAGAGGCCGGAGTCTCTTGTTGGATGATCCGAACACTCTATTTTGAGAGAGGCCGGAGTCCCTTGTTGGGAGATCCGAACACTCTGTTTTGGGAGAGGACGGAGTCCCTTGTTGGGAGATCCGAATACTCTATTTTGGGAGAGACCGGAATCCCTTGTTGGGAGATCCAAACACTCTATTTCGGGAGAGGCCGGAGTCCCTTGTTAGATGATCCGAACACTATGTTCTAGGAGAGGCCGGAGTCCCTTGTTGGGAGATCCGAACACTCTGTTCTGGGAGACGTCGGAGTCCCTTGTTGGTAGATCCGAACACTCTGTTCTGGGAGAGGCCGGAGTCCCTTATTGGGAGATCCGAACACTCTATTTTGGGAGAGGCCGAAGTCCCTTGTTGGGAGATCTGAACACTCTATTCTGGGAGAGGCCAGAGTCCCTTGTTGGGAGATCCGAACACTTTATTCTGAGGCAAACAGTAAAATTAAAAACAACGCTTGTTGTTTGGGCGCATGATAAAAAATGACATTTGTGTTGACGCCAGGAAAATCCTGACCTCAAGATTCGGACCGATGCAGCCGGAGGCTACTCACCCAGCAGTACAACGAGATGACTTGGCTGGCAACGACGAAGAAGCTGGAAGGGCAACGAACCGGACCCCAGGTGCTTGGCAGGGAGGTCCCACCACGTACCCAGAAGCTCGAGAGAGTCTTCCCCTCCAAATCCAAAGTGGCCGAGCTTGGTACAGGGAAGGCACCGACTTGGCTGAAAGCAAGGGTGACGGGCTCGAGAGTTCGGGAATCGGGGTCCAAAAGCTCAAGTCCAGGTGCCAATCCATGTACCCCTGGGGTCCTATTTATAGGAAAACCAAGGGGTAGGGGGGGTTTTTATAGCCCAGCCCCCAACCCGGCGACTATGGGTTACTCGGCGAGTACCAGACCATAGTCGCCCGTCCGGCGAGTACTGGGTGCTGCTCGCACACGCCAGGCCAATACGCGCCAGGTCTTCTGTTCCATACTCGCCAACCTGGCGAGCATTGCCTGCATACTCGCCGAGGTCTTCTATACTTCTGCCTTGAACTGCCGAGCTCTGTGTTGACCTCTTTGACCTTGACTTCTGCCTACGTGGCCTTGGGGGGGGGGGGGGGTCTACCCTCGGAGAATGAGGGTTGTACACAATCCCCGCTCTTTGCGAGTAACGTAGTTGCTCGGAAAGAATCATCCAACCTTCATTCGACGAGCTGTCTTTCTGGCGAGTATATGGTCTGTACTCGCCTTCTTGCTGGCCGACGATCGATCTCTATAAATAGAGGGGCAGGGGTCTCTGATGGCACGTCTTTTCTGAACTCGCTCAAGATGGCGCGCGACTATGCTGCAGAGGCTAAGGCGGTCATGGCTGGCCTCGTTGGTTTATTTGATGGTCCTACGCTCCTTCCTCGCCCGGATCTCTCATCTGGCGACCTTCCATCTTCCAAGAAGAGGAAGAGGCTCGCCCAGAAGAAGAAGAAGAAGGAGAAGAAAAAGGCCGCCGAGGAAGAGGTCGCCGCCCCTTTGGTCGATCAACACCAGCAGCTGCTAGACGACCTGGGGCTCTCTAATGCGGGCGACTCGCCGGCTGCTGATCCTCCTGCTCAAAATGTCGCTGAGGGGGCGAGCATTCCTGAGTCTACGGCCCATAATCCGCCGGAGAATCTCGCTTCTGTGCGAGGTACGAGCACACACTCGCTACTGCCTTTGAACGTCCTCTACTTGGTCCGAGTTTGCTGAATTCCTCTTCTATGCTCGCAGATTCGTCCACCATCGGTGCTCAGGAGGAGCCTTTAGCCGCAGCTCCTCTGAGATCGTCGCCCATGATCTCGCCCAGGGGTGGAGGTCGCTCAGGGCGAGTTCTTCACAGCTCCTCGCTGGAGAAGAGGCCGATGAGCGAGCAACGTGCTCCTTTGGCGGGCATCGTGCTTCCGCCTCCACCGCCACCGCTTCTCGATTCCTCGGGGTTTGCGAGCAGCTCACAGCTGCCCGCAGGTGGGCTTCCGCCACCTCCTTCGTTCCCTCCTTCTGCTACCCTTCAGGGCGATCAGCGCCCTTCGACTTCTACTGCGCCCTCTACTCATCAGGGCGAATCCTCGCGCCGTGGCGGGACTGGGGGCTCTTCGGGCTTCTTCGCTCCCAGAGGGGGAGGGCGACCAGGTGATAATCGCGGTCGGGGGAACGCGCCTCCCAGCCGGGATCCGGCGATCGGGGGCTCTTCGCGGCGAGACGACCATCATCGCAGCACATCTCCTCGCCGGGCAAGGGTCTCTCCTCGCCGTCGTTCACGCAGTCCTAGGCCAGGTATTTGGTCGTTATTTTCAATAGTCGCTACTGTCTTCACTTCGCTTTTTGCTTCGTCATCTAAGTTCTAACACTCTTACCTTTTTTGGCAGCTCGCGCCCATACCCCCATTGGAGCCTTGATCGACGCGGTCGGGCTTCCTTCTCGCGAGTACCAGGAGAGGGCTACTCGCGCAATTCTGGAGCTGGAGTCCAAGCTGGAGCGCCTGGCGATTTGTGAGCCTCATCGCCGCCTGTCCGAGGTTGAATCGCGAGTTGAGCGCCTGGCGAGCTCTGACGCTCATCGTCGCTTGACCGAGCTGGAGGTGCGAGTATCGCGGCTGGAAGAGTTCGATACTCGCCTGGCTGGTGCAGAATCTCGCCTTCATACGGTTGGCGACCTGGAGCGCAGACTGGCGAGGATCGAGCATCGCCAACAGCTGCATCATGACGAGTTGGTGGGGATGCGCGCGAGCATGGGCTCGGTTGGTCGGCTGGCGAGGATCGAAGACCAACTGCGTCAGGGCGAGGACGCGATGTCTCTGGCCTTTGAGCACTTCAAGCGTGCTCGCAGCATGGGCTTCGTTGGGCGACATCCTCAGCCTCCGGATTTTCAAGCGAATCTCCAAGCACCTCCCTAGACGCTGCTTCTTCTCTATTTTTCTTCTTTCTACGCTATGTCGCCTTTTGGCGAGTAGCTCTGTACTGCTGAACTATTGCCTGATTTGATGTAATATTACTTCGGCGAGTATTAGAAAACTCGTCGTTTACTACTTGTTCTGCCTTCTTCTTTCTGTGATGGATTTTATCTTGAGTTTTTCTCTATCTTCTTTTATTTTGGCGAGTAGCTATCTGTTCCTCGCCTTATGCATAGCGAGCTTTTTCCGCGCCTTTCCTTGCAGGTCTTCTCGCTTGGGAGGTCGACTTCTTGCTGACGCGCGTTGCTGAGTTGGCGATTACAACGTAATATTCGCCACCCCCTTATTCCTAATCGCGCCGTCGTGCTCGATACGCCAAGCTACCCGACCACTATAAATAGGGGGGGGGGGTGGGTGAGTCTTAAATACGCTTTTGGCGACCTTCTGAGCTCTCGTGCGAGTATCTTCCGTCTCCCTTTCCTCTTCGTGCTTTCTTGGATACTCGCCTTTCTTCCCTTCCTTCAAAAGATGGCCGATGAGGCGACCATCCGGCGTGCCAATCACGCCCAGAACTTTGCGGCGACCACCTTCAAGAAGTCGATCACGACTGAGAAGGAGTTGGAGGTCGTCAGGGCGAAGTACCTCCCGCCAGGGTACATCGCTAGGCTTCCTCGCCAGGGAGAGCGACTAAATTCCATTCTGGGTGATGGGCGAGTACTCCCTACTCGCCACTTCGAGGTGGGCCTGCGACTACCACTGTGGACGGAGTTCTCTCAGATACTCCGCTACTTTGGGATAGTCCCCGCCCAGATCAACCCTAACGGGGTGGCGATGATCGTGGGCTTCCTCTGCTATTTGCGCGACCAGGGGATCGCCTTCGACCTTTCTGTCTTTCGGCGAGTATTCAACTTCATGGCGACAGGCGAGGGCGTCATCTTCTTCTGCGGCCATGTCTGCACGCTGGTCGGCACCGCGAACAAGAATCATCGCTGGGGAGAGCGATTAGTCGTCATTTCTGGCGACTTTCAAGCGATCCCCGACAAATCCTTCCAGCCACCGGAGAGCGTCTTCGGGACTTCCTTCCTAAGCGAGGGTGGCGTGAAGCTGCTCGAGTCCTTCAAGAATCGCCGTCTTGATGTGGTGCACTGGAGGAGGCGAGTAGATGAGCTCGCCGAGATTTTCGTAGGCGAAGGTAATCTACTGTGCGAGTATTCGCAATACTCGTTCTTCGTCTTCCACTTGGCGACTAACTGGATTTATCACTTCTCTTCCTGCAGCAGTCCACGTCTTGCCGCGCGAGCTTCTTCCCGCGGTGGTGAAGACGACTACTTCCACCCAGGGAGGCACAGGGACCTCTGCTCGCGGGGATGGGGCCTACTCGCCCATCGACTTGTCGCCGGGAGGTGATGAGACCCTGGTCGGCGGCGAAGGCTCCAGGCTGTCGAAGAAGCGGAAGGAGAGGGGCGAGCCCTCCGAGCCTTCGAGGAAGAAGAAGGAGGTCGCTCACCGGGACCTTGGCAAGAAGGCGGACCCTTCTGAGGCCGGCGAGCCCTATACCCACCCAAACTTCAACTTGGGTGTTCGTGGCGAGGATGCCTATGGACGCCGCCTAGTCGCCTGGTCGGAGGGCGACCATGTGGTGTCCCTGAGCTCCAACCTCCCGCCCTGGTCAGAGGACTGGGAGGATCAAGGCGAGGCTTTTGACGTGCTCCACGCCGTCTATGGTCGCGAGGACGCGGAGAGGCTGCGGGAGGAATCCTCCGAGTATCTGGCGCACCAAACCTCGCGATCCCTGCTGCGATCTGCCGAGCTGGCTCATTCGACGGCGAGGAGGTTGCTGGAGTACGAGGAGACCATCCGGATCAGTACAAAGAAAATGATCGCCATGGGGCTCAAGGCGAAGGAGCATGAGGTACTCGCTTCTCTTTGATACTCGCCTCCGGGATAGTCGCCTCTTTGCCGAATAACTTACTGATTTTGCGTCTTCTTGCTTTTGAAGGTCGCCGAGATGGAGATGGCGACAAAGATGTCCCAGCTGGAGAAAGAGCTGGATGACACTCGGCTGGCTTTGGAGGCCGCCCAAGTTCGCATCGCTGAGCTGGAAACTCGGCCTGCCGAGCAACAGCCAGCGGTGGCGGGCCTCTCCAGGATCGGCAAGCAGATCCGGATGCATGGCGACGACATGCCACGAGTTCGCCGAGAGATCGCACGAGCTACGGGGACCGTCATCCTGAGTCAACTGAAGGCGGATGATCTCCTGAAGCCGGCTGCAATGGAGTTGAGGGTGGAGGACATCATCCCGGCGTTGCTCGCCCAGGAGTCCACCTCCCCCTTGCGAGCATCGTCGCCGCCTTCCAGTGGTGCCGAGGATGATGATGTTGATGACGAGGATGACGAAGATGATGACGACGAGCCAGATGTGGATATTAGTGGCGAGGATGACGCCTAGTCGCCTGGGCTCCCTTTTTGCTCGCCCGACGACCTTTTGTAAACACTTTGAAGATTCTTTTGTAATATTCATCAAATATTTACATATGAAAAGGACAAAGTTTTTGCTCGCCTGTCTCCTTGGCGCTTGCTTCTTTTTCTGAATGTCGCTTAGGCTCCTAGGCTCGAAGCGAGATTGAGTGCTCGCTAGGCTCTTAGGATTACGGCGAGGTTGTGTGTACCTCCATACTCGTACTTATATGCTCGCTCCTCCATGCTCGCACATGTATACTCGCTCCTCCATGCTCGCACATGTATACTCGCCTAGGTACTCGCACATGCATGCTCGCCTTCTGCAATGCTTCCCTTGAGGGAGTTGAACTGTGGAGGCTACTCAGAGGGTTTAGAGGGACACGTGCTCTCAAGGTCTTGCCTGGTACCTGGTGAAGAGTTAACAATAATGAATTTTTTAGGGAAAAGAGATAGGGAACGGCAGTTGGGGAGGCCTGGAGGGACACATCTTCCCGAGGCCTTCATCCTACTTGGATGCCGGAAGATCTCCTTTCTTTTAGTTGTTCAAATCGGTCCTGTCCTTTTCATCGTTGGAACGTCGGCTTCCAGGCTTTCCCCTGGCAATCTCTTCAGTCGGACGAGAAATGCAGTCGGTGGGAACCGCGACCAACATGCAAGGGAGGAGCTGATCTCGGTCGTCATTGCAGAGGCTTGGTCTTAAGGGATCGCACACCCGAGGCACTGTCCCATCATCCGTTCTGAGTTTTTACGAGGGTTAAGCCGGAATATCGTGTTCCAACTCGCGATGGTGATTGTTGATGTAGGACGACGTCAAGCAGGGAGTGGCAGTCGGGGAGATCCAAGGGGACACACCATCCCGAGGCCTCCATCCTACTTGGATACTGAATGTGGATCGGACCTGCTTCCTGTTGCTCAGGGAGTTTAGCAGGGAGTTAAGCACACTTTAGGCACAATAACTCATATGATCTAACACAGTAACTTTAGAAAATGAAATGCTTTGCTGCGAGCTTTTCAGCTTTCGAGGGTACATGACGCCTTTTTTCAAGGGTCCCCTGAGTTAGTGAAATCGATCATCTCTTCGCCGAATCGGAAGGTCGGCGTCCAGACTTCTTCCCGGTAATCTCTACAGTCGGACGAGAAATGCAGTCGGTGGGAACCGCGGCCAACATGCAAGGGGGGAGCTGATCTCGGCCGTCATTGCAGAGGCTTGGTCTTAAGGGATCGCACACCCGAGGCACTGTCCCATCATCCGTTCTGAGTTTTTACGAGGGTTAAGTCGGAGGCCTGTTTCCCAACCTGGCGTGGAGATTGACTTCACCTGACTTCCTTATTTTGAGGTTTTGTTGATGCGAAGGAAGCTTCCTCGTCCCATGTTTCAGGGCGACGTAAATTTTATTCAAAAGGAATGAATTTACAAGGATGGGATATATACATCTCCCCTTAGGGATAAAACCTTTTTAGGTCATCGCCGTTCCAGGTGCTCCCAAGCAGTTCGCCCTCCTGGTTTTGCAAATGGTACCCTCCTGTCAGGAGCGTCTCCCGGATGATGAAAGGTCCTTCCCAATTCGGATTGAGCTTCCCGACGGCGGCGGACCTTCCTGCTGCGTCCACCTTCTTCAGGACTAGGTCACCTGCTTGGAAGTGTTTGAGGCGGACATTTTTGTCAAAATGTTTCGCCATTCGGCGCTTGATTTCCTCTTGCCTGACTGAAGCTAAATCTCGGAGTTCCTCGATGTAGTCGAGAGATAGCTTCTGAACCTCTTCGTTCTCTAGTCGCCATTCTTCGCTTCCGTCCTCCGCAGCTATCACCCTTGGGCTTCTGACTTCGAACTCTACTGGGATGAGAGCTTCGGACCCGTGAGAGAGTTTGAACGGTGTTTCCCCTGTGGCTGAGCTAGGAGTGGTCCTCAAAGCCCACAGGACCGAGGGGAGCTGGTCTGCCCAGTTACCTCTTAGGTTCTCCACCTTCTTCTTCAGTAGGTTGATGATCAGCTTGTTGGCGGCCTCTACCTGGCCATTGCTCCTTGGGTGATGTACGGAGGCGAATCGAAGATCAGTTCCTAGCTGCCTGCAAAAATCTTCTAGCTCCAAGCTGGCAAACTGGGGACCGTTGTCGGTGATGATGGCGAGAGGGATCCCGAATCTGCAGACGATCTCTCCCCAGATGAAGTTCTTCACGACTTGAGAGGTGGTCTTGGACAAAGCTTTGGCTTCGATCCATTTGGAGAAGTAGTCGATCATGACGAGAACGAACTTTCTCTGACCGCTTGCTTGAGGGAAAGGGCCGATCAGGTCCATCCCCCAGATGGCGAACGGCCATGGGGAGATGATCGATCGGAGCTGCTGGGCTGGCTGCAACTGAAGGGGGGCGAAGAGCTGGCACTTTTGGCACTTTTTTGAGAAGACCTCAGCATCCTTTCGGATAGTAGGCCAGAAGTAACCATGCCTCAAGACCCTCTGCTCCAAAGTGCGAGTCCCAGAATGACTTCCACACTCTCCCGAGTGGATCTCTTCCAATACTCGGGGTACTTCGTCTTCAGAAACGCATCTGGCCAGGGGACCCGAGATGGTTTTACGGTACAGCTCTCCATCTTGCAGGAGGTAGTATGCCGCCTTGTACCGAAACCTTCTTTGATCCCTTTCGTCTGCTGGGAGCTGACCGCTGGCCAGGAATGCCACAAAGGAATCCATCCACGAGGGGCGTTGCTCGATCTCCATCATCTCTCCCTCCTCAATGGACGGGTGGAATAATTCGGTGATAGTTCCTCCGGCCCTCGGCCCATACTTGGCGAGGCGATCTGCTGCCGAGTTCTCCTCTCTTGGCACATGCTCGACGAAGAAGGACTGGAAGCCTCCAATCAGTCCTTTCACTTTTACCAAGTACCTCTGCAGGGTGGTGTCACGCACCTCGAACTCTCCTCGGATTTGCGACGCGACCACCATTGAGTCCGTGAAAGCCCGGACATCACGGATCCCCAGCTCCTTGGCAAGGCGCAAGCCTGCCACTATGGCCTCGTACTCTGCCTGGTTGTTTGTGACGGGGAAGAGGATCTCGACGGCTTGCTCGATCCTTGTTCCCTGTGGGCTGACGAGCACGATGCCCACCCCCACAGAACTTTTGCCCGAAGCTCCATCAACAAACATCTTCCAAGGGATTGGGTTGAGCACCTCTTCTCCGGGTTCCGCTTCCACCGAGAAGTCAGCCAGGAAGTCTGCTACTGCCTGAGCCTTGATCGCCACTCGGGGGGAGAAGGAAATGTCGAACTCGCTGAGTTCTACCGACCATTTCGCCAACCTCCCCGAATGCTCCACTCCCTCCAGGATATTGCGGAGAGGATGATCAGTTACCACTCGGATGGAGTGAGCCTGAAAATAAGGCTGGAGCTTCCGCGCCGACACCACCAAGGCGAAGGCAAGCTTCTCCAGGATTGGATACTTTAGTTCCGCCTTCTTCAGCACCCGGCTGACATAGTAGATGGGTAGCTGCTTCCTCCCCTCTTCTCGGACCAAGATGGAGCTAACTGCCTCTGCTCCCACTCCCAGGTAGATGAGCAGGTCTTCGCCTTCCTTCGGGCTCTGAAGGAGAGGTGTCTGAGTCAATTGCTCCTTCAACCTTCCGAATGCTATCTCGCATCCCTCGGTCCATTCGAAGCTTTCTGTTTTGCGGAGCGTCTTGAAGAACGGAGAGCACTTCTCTCCGGCTTTTGAGAGGAAGCGGCTAAGTCCCGCCAGCCTTCCTGTCAACCTTTGGACTTCCTTCATCGTCTTCGGGGACGGCATTTCTAGGATCGCCTTAACCTTGTCGGGGTTAGGCTCTACTCCCATCGGGGTTAGGAGATGTCCCAGGAACTTTCCCTTTCCTGTTCCGAAGACGCACTTCGTCGGATTGAGCCTCATCTTGAACCTCCTCAACGTTTCAAAGGTCTCCACCAGATCGGTTATGTGTTCCTGGACGTTCTTGCTTTTGATCAAGAGGTCGTCCACGTACACTTCCAGGTTCCTCCCCTTTTGCCCCTTGAAGATGTGGTCCATCATCCGCTGGTAGGTGGCTCCCGCATTCTTCAAACCGAAGGGCATCATCCTGTAGCTGTAGCAGCCGTCGTCGGTGATGAAGGAGACATCGCGGCAATCAGGGGGATGCATCCGGATCTGGTGATATCCTGAAAACGCATCAAGGAAACTCATCACAGAAAAACCGACGGCTGAATCAACCAGCGCGTCGATTCGAGGCAAGGGATAACAATCCTTCGGACAGCTTTTATTCATTAAGGAAAAATCCACACACATTCTCCAGCCTCCCCCCGCCTTTGTCACCATTACAACATTAGAGACCCAGCCTGGGTACTGGATCTCCGACACAAAACCTGCATCTAGCAGTTTTTTAACCTCCTCCCTAATTGGCTTGGCGAGGATGGTGGCGGTTCTTCTCTTCTTTTGGCGGACGGGCTGGACAGAGGGATCCAGGTTGAGGCGATGACACGCAACCTCAGGGTCGACTCCTGGCATCTCGGCGGCACTCCAAGCGAAGATGTCGACGTTCTTTTGCAGACATGCCGCCATCTCGATCTTCTCCTCGGTCTTCAGCGACCCGCCAATCTTCAGCAACCCAGGCACTCCTGCTGCGGAGAGTACCTCGATTTCTTCCACTTCCTCTGCCACCTCCAGCCTGGCCGGGCTCTCCAACACTCTCCCGAACTCCTCCGCGTCAGCCATCCAGCTGATGGTACTGACGGCGGTAAGATAGCATTCCCTGGCGGCTCTTGGATCGCTCCTGATCCTCACCTGGACGTCTCCTTTACAGTACTTCAAGCACTGATGGTAGGAGGATGGGACGGCCTTGAAGGTGTTGAGAATCGGCCTCCCAAAGATGGCTCTGTAGCAGCTCGGGGCGTCGACGATGATGAATCGACAGTTGATGGAGGTGCCACCGAGTGTTACCAGGAGATCTGCTCCTCCTTCCACTTCCTTCTTCTCTCCGGAGAAGCCGAAGAGGGGACCATCAGATGCTCGAACTCTGGCAGCTTCGACTCCCAGTCCGTCAAACGTCCCCTTAAAGATGACGTTTACAGAGCTACCGTTGTCGATCAGAATTCGATCAACGGTGAAGTCCTCCATTGCGGCCTGAATCACGAGGGCATCATGGAAGGTATTCTCGTTCCCTAGCATGTCCTCCTCGGAAAAAGTAATCTCCTCCATCGGGGGTGGTGCTTGCGAGGTCGAGGCGACACTCCTGCGGTAGATCTGATGAAGGCTCCCCTTGCGGGAAGCCGCCAGCCCTGCTCCCCCATGGATTACTCCAACTCGGCCTCCCTGGCCCAGGTCTCCCCGGCCTCCCTGGTCGACCCGATCCTCGTTCCTTCTGCGAACGACTGCGGCCTGCCCTGCCTGTGGCTCGGCAGGGGCCTCTATCCTCCTCTGCTCTCCTCCAGCCTCTCCTGCTGCCAACCTCCTCCAGGCTTCCCAAAAGTCTGGGCAGGCAGCCATGGCATGTCCCCCCACCTGGTGGAAGTCGCAGTAGAGAGGAACCTCTTCTGCTTGACGCCTCCTAGGCTTCGGCTTCTTCCTTCCTTGACGGCGGCCTCGCCCGGCTACCGCCATTGCTTCATCTCTCCTCCTCTCCTGACGCCTCTCTGGTTGGCGAAAGGGCCTTCTTTCTGGGGATCTCCCCCTTTGATCTTGACGCTGGTGCCGTCCAGCCGGCCTCCAAGGTGGCCGGTTGACGGGGACCTGGTAGCGTCTTCCCTCCTCCTGACGCTCAGGGGACTCGACGGGCCTTCTCTCCACGATCCTCCCGGTTTCCTTCCTCCTGAGCTCCTCCTTTTTCTCCTCTTGTCGCTCCGGCCACTTCCTTCCCTCCCTTCGGGGCTCCTCTCTCTTCCTTTTCTCAGGGATCCCATCCCTCTCTCCACGGTCGCCTCTGGTCACCCGTGCCAACCTTGCCAAGAAGTCAGGATTGGAGGCTTCCCCCCGGACAAATTTATTGGCCCTCTGAATGAGGTTGTCGTAGGAGTAGGGAGGATTCTCACTGAGTTCCAACTTGAAGAGGCCTTGACTGATGCCGAATGTCAGGGCCAGCAACAGGATGTTGCTATCTACCTCCTGGATTTGCAGAACCTCCTCCTGGAAACGCTCGATGTAAGGGCCCAAGGCCTCATCCGGCCCTTGCACGAGGTAGAACAGGGCCGTGGCCTCCTTCTTTAGCTTCCGTGCCGTGTCGAACCGGGTCGTCAGCCCACGACACAGGTCTTCGAAGCAGTAGATTGAGCCTGCGGGCAACTGATGGAACCAGTCCCAGGCCTTTGCGCGGAAGGTAATGGCAAACAACCTGCACTTGAAGGCGTCCGACATGGTTCGGATAGAGACTATATCCTCGAACCATTGGATGTGCCTGACGGGGTCCTCCTTCCCTGAATAGTAGTTCAAGGCAGGGTCCCTGAACCCCTCTGGCACTGGCGCGGCGAGAATCTCCTCGCAGAAGGGGCTCCTCCCTCCTGCCCGGCGGCGATCCTCCACTTGGCGAGTATCACCACCATACTCGCCATATGGGCGAGTATCCGGGTACCTCCCCTGCTCGCACGGCTCGCGGAAGCGAATACCTTGCGAGGTTGGCTGGTAGAATTGCGACCTCCTTGGTCGCTCGGTTTCATCTTCCATGTGCTCCTTTCCTGCTCGCCGAGGGGGACTCCCTCCCTCGGACGGAACTGGGCGATGCGGCGAGGTCGCAGTGACCTCGGCGCGCGGCTGAAGCGCTGCTCGCATGGCTCCCTCCATGCGCTGCGCGAAGGCTTCGAAAACCTCCAGCGTCACGAACCTGCCAGCTCCCGTCGAGTTGCCGACCTCCTCCTCATGGTCGCCACCTACGACCATCTCGCCTTCTTGCCGAACTTTCTTCCAACGACTACGGTCCACGCTCACCGCACCAAAGTGTTGACGCCAGGAAAATCCTGACCTCAAGATTCGGACCGATGCAGCCGGAGGCTACTCACCCAGCAGTACAACGAGATGACTTGGCTGGCAACGACGAAGAAGCTGGAAGGGCAACGAACCGGACCCCAGGTGCTTGGCAGGGAGGTCCCACCACGTACCCAGAAGCTCGAGAGAGTCTTCCCCTCCAAATCCAAAGTGGCCGAGCTTGGTACAGGGAAGGCACCGACTTGGCTGAAAGCAAGGGTGACGGGCTCGAGAGTTCGGGAATCGGGGTCCAAAAGCTCAAGTCCAGGTGCCAATCCATGTACCCCTGGGGTCCTATTTATAGGAAAACCAAGGGGTAGGGGGGGTTTTTATAGCCCAGCCCCCAACCCGGCGACTATGGGTTACTCGGCGAGTACCAGACCATAGTCGCCCGTCCGGCGAGTATTGGGTGCTGCTCGCACACGCCAGGCCAATACGCGCCAGGTCTTCTGTTCCATACTCGCCAACCTGGCGAGCATTGCCTGCATACTCGCCGAGGTCTTCTATACTTCTGCCTTGAACTGCCGAGCTCTGTGTTGACCTCTTTGACCTTGACTTCTGCCTACGTGGCCTTGGGGGGGGGGGTCTACCCTCGGAGAATGAGGGTTGTACAATTTGTTTGTTACATGGATGCTGAAAACATGACGTACAAGTATATATGTAGGTTTCCCTCGACGTTCCACGAGCAGAGAATGGGCTCTTCTTTGGGATGGTCGCCCTGGGGATTGCCCCCTGCTGGGTCATTCTTGACCTATTGATTCAGGGTCCTTGGTTTGGAGAAATTTTCCAAGGAGTCCCAAATAAATGAATCGTTCGATTTCTGCGTTCAGTCACGAACAATCTTCTGTTTTATGCACGTGACCTCGACGGTAGTCACAGTACTTGGATTGATCTCCGGAGTTTAGTGTAAGAGCTCTCGGCCTTTGAAGAGAGGGATGATCGCGAATGGCCAACAATACTTTCGTTCGCGAGGTATTGAGTGGGGTGAAGGTTTGATGTCGGTGGTGCCCCCCGACTTGGCGGGAGTCGTCACGAGGCATGTCATTCCTCTTCGGTATCGTTGGTGGGTCTTCTTTTCTTTTTCTTTTTTGACTGCTTTCAAATTGTTGTCGATGAACTTCTATTGCTTCGTCCGCACCTATTTGGGCTTCAGTGCGGTGAATAAGGTCGGGGTAGCTGGAAACTGTTTCGCACATCAGTGCTGAGTAGAAGCCGCTAGGGCGGAGGCCTCCCAGGAGGAAGCCACGCAGTAGCTCGGGACTGATTCCTGGAATCTGGTGTGCTTCAGATGTGAAGCGGCGAGAAAAGTCCTTAAGGGTTTCTCCCTCGTTATGACGGATCCATGACAGGTTGGAGGGGTCTTTTAATATTCGACGGTTGACGATTAACTGATCCAGGAACTGCTGGGTTAGCTCCGTGAAATTGCTAACGGCTCCTTCCCGGAGGGAATAGAACCATGCCCTTGCTTGGCCCTTCAGCGTGGCTGGGAACTCCTGACACACCAGCTGGTCAGGGGCATTGCAGATCCTCATGACGATGGCGAAATGATCGACATGCTCCGATGGGTCATCCATTCCGTCAAAGGTCTCGATGTTCGGGAGCTTGAAATCACGCCGAATTGGATGTGCCAGGACATCGGTTGTGAACATCGAGCTGTGATGACGAGGGCGGTGGGCCAAAGCGGCGCGCTAGCCGGCTTGTTCTCGTTCTTCGTCGATCATGTAACGAATCTCTTCGCGAGTGAGTCTTTCGCCTACAGGTCCGAAGACTGCTGCTTCTGGGTGGTGTTGGTGATGAGCTTCAGGCTCTCTCGCCGGTTGGACACCGCGACATTGGTTGGCTGCGTTGGGGAGCCCGTATTCAGGTATATGGTGTTCGCGAACGATGTCCTATGTTGGAGTACGATCCAGGGCTTGCGGAGACGGACTGCCATGTTCAGAGGCAGGATTATGAGCTCGAGGCGATTTCCTGTTTGCGAGGTACTCTTCAATTGGGCATACGCGTCCCTCCAATGTCGCACGGGGTGCGTGCATGGCCTCTTCCGAGAGAGATGCGCTGATGTGTGAGTGAGAGGAATTTTACTATTTGCACCACATAATAAATAATTTTATTATTTGCACCCCATGATGGAGGATTTTACTATTTGCACCCCATGATGGGGGGATTTTACTATTTGCACCCCATGATGAGGGATTTTACTATTTGCACCTCATGGTTGTGGATTTTACTATTTGCACGCCATGATGATGGATTTTACTATTTGCACCCCATGATGAGGGGATTTTACTATTTGCACCACATGATAAAGAATTTTACTCTTTGCATCCCACAACATGAGATTTTACTATTTGCACCCTTATGTTGAGTGGTTACAGGGCTAGTGAGGTTTACTTTGATCAATCTCATTTCCTGCATCCATGTTGAGTGCTTTGGCTATTCGCAGCCCGAATTAGGGGGTATAACCTTCATTCGTCAACTCAATGATTTTTTTAACCTCTCCGAATATAAAACTTAAATAGAAATTGAGAGGACAATGAATGTTACACAAAAAAACTCATATTCAATTAAAGTATTGTATATAGACTTTAAAATTTTAAATAAAGAATATATATATATATATATAATACACGTGGCGACACATAAATTTGTTGGTGAAATAATTGTTCATTTTCGTCAAAAGGCCGCCAAACTAAAATAGCTACATGCACAAAGAATTGCTCATTTATATGACATTAAAATATTTGTCATTAAAATCTTATGACATTTCTCAATCAGTGTCTTATGAACTGCTCATTTATATGCATTTATATGGTAAAAAACAAATAAGATTTGAATTATTTAACAAGATTTTTTCTTCGATAGATAAACCCTACCAATCTCAATTATAAAGAATTGTTATAAATAATTTTTTTGAGTATATATATATACTAATTAATTAATAAATACATATTAGTAGTAAAATATTATTTACGCTCATCGTATTCTCTTCATTCAATGTATTATCTTTACGAAGGCCAATTGTATTCTCCTTAGTCCCACATCTTCAAATTGTACATTAGTTTCACTATATTTACATATTTATACCCCTCTGGGGGATGAATATAAATGTTAATCTTTGTATGCATATTATCATTCTAATTAACATGACATCAAAGCTACGTTCAAGTATTCGCCAGATACGTGTTGAAGTACTCGCCCATGCATCACCCTGGGTGTAAATAATATTTTACAGCGAATTTCGACTGCCGAAATGAATTATTCCTCTGAATATGCATCAAATGATTGGATAGTTAAGAACTTAAGATATAGATTTCCTGCAATCAAATGCCACAATCAACCCTGCCTCGCCGGGAGCCAACACATTTACCGCTTTCCGTCTAGAGAAGGTATAAAGGGCAAAACGATAATTTGACAATCAAGTCTTTCCCCATGGAGCAACACGGCAACCCTAGCTGATCTCAGACCAATCATGTTGATGCCATGATAATTAAGGACGTTGGTGCCCCTGGGAGAAAGGGACGGGGAGGGCATGCCGAGGAGGGGGTCTAAGGGCATTTTGGGAAATGAATAAAGATCGGGGACCGTGCATGAGTCGCGATCACCCTATGGAAGTGAGCTGGTTGAGAGACCCTGCTACAGGACAAACGGGGCCTCCGTGGCTTGATATCGTGACAAACCGTTCACTATTATCACACAATTTTTTCTCCGTCTGTTCAACGACTTCCGCCAACCCGTTTGCTCGGTTTCGGTGGCATCATTGCTCAATTTTTATAATAATGAGCAACTGGAGAGCTTATCCGCCAATTTCAATGAAACCTCAAGAAACCGAGCAAGCGAGTTGGCGAAAGTCGGTTAAAAAAATGCGCGATAATAATGAACGGTTTTACACGATATCGAGACCCGGACGCTATGTTAGTCCAGCACGCGGGGTCTGTCAACCAGCTCACTTCCATGGGATGATCACGACTCATGCACGGCCCCGATCATTTTTCATTTCCCAAAATACCCTTAGATCCCCTCCTTGGTATGCGCTCCCCGTCCCTTTCTCCCGGGGGCAGCAACGTCTTTATCACGGCATCGGCATGATTGGTCTGAGATCAACCAGGGTTGCCGTGTTCCTCCATGCCGAAAGACTTGATTGCCAAATTATCATTTTGCCCTTTATACCTTCTCTGGACGTGAATGCGCTGGCTCTTGACGTGGCAGGGGTGATTCTGACATTTGATGTGAGAATCTATATCTCCATTTTCTAATCATTAGATGCATATTCGTAGGAATAATTCATTCGGGCCGCCGAAATTCGCTGTAAAAATTAAAATGTTATTTAAATAATTAAAAAAAGCTGTTAAGGCGCGTTAGAGATTATATATTAGTATAAATAATATATATTATCAAAAGTAATAAATTTATTAATATTATCAAGAAGATAATGCTGAAATATAAAATATAGACTATAAAGTATAAAGTAGGGATAATATTAAAATTTGATGCTATCTCTATGTTGCAACAATTCTAGCAAAATGGCTAATAAATTATAAAGATTGTGTTAAAACTAATAAAGTATAAATGTTACAAGAGCGGATCTGGGGGACCCCCAAGAATTTTGCAAAAATGAACGGTTGATTTGGATTCATCTAGTAGAGGCAATCAATTTTGACTACTTAAATGTAAAAAACGGTGGTCGAATGAGGAAGAAACGACTCCAGTAAGTTGAAATTCCTGAATCCTCCTCTGTGTGGAAAAGTTTTGAGTGTCTTATCTATCGACGCATATATTGGTAAATATCCCCCCCCCCCCAAAGTATTTTGCAAAAATGGATATATGGTGGATTTGGATTCCTCTAGTAGAGCCAATGAATTTCGACTACTTATACGTCAAAAATGGTGGCCAGATGAGGGAGAAATGACTCAGGTAATTAAGATGTATGTGTTCAAATTTTGTTTTTGACTGGAGGAAGACGATATCTGACCCACTCATGTTGAAATTTCTGGACCCACCCCTGTGTGAAAAAGTTGAGTGTCTTATCTTTCGACGCATATATTGGTAAATATTTATCAATATCATTGATTATAATACGTTACTAAGTTCGTCCGTAATAATTTGGAGTGGGTGCAAAGCGCGATGGACTGCGCATATATTATTATTGGGCGGAGAAAATTTGTACACGCTTCACCATCATGCGCTCTAATAAAAAGTCATCGCTGTCTTTTGGTTACATTGTAGCAGTGGCGGTGAGAATTGGATTACCGAGCGACATATTTGATCCGTGAAGTTTTTCTCCCCCAGAAATGGAGAAAAAAACGCCCAAACATACATAGCCTTTGACATAAAAAACGCTTTTAAAGATCTACGGTTCCAAATAGAGGTTATCCAAACACGCAAAAAATAGCTTTTGCATTTTAACAAAATCACAAGGAAAGAAAAAAGTGCCCAAACAAGGCCTATGAACCGTCGTTATGAACCGGTACGTGGTTATGAAAAAAAAAGCGCCCAAACGCGGTACGTGGTTATGAACCGTCGTTCGTGAGCACCCAACCTCACCAAAGGAACTTCATCTATCCACTTTTATGTTCAAAACTAATATTCTTTTCTTCGCGACGGACATAACAAATGTCTCGCCAAACACGCATTTTATGAGAGTGATGTTTTTGTCCAAACTCACCGCAGCAAAAGCGCCGCTCCAAACTAAGCCATAGTCCCCTGAAACCCAATCTTGAAGGCCAAATTCCGTCGAACCTACAAGATTCGCGCTAGCTCTCAGCGGACGGCGGCTATTCCGGCGGACACACAATGAGTATGATTGTTATAATTATCATGTACGTGCCATTCAACAACAGTGCATTATTATTCTATGCATACCAGCTTGTAATGATTGTTATAATAATTAATCTAAAGAAAATCCGATCCATGCAAAGCCGTCGATGTTGTCTTTCTCAGGAGCGCCTGCGTGGCGCTTTCTGACTGGTCTACCACAATTTGATTGTTCATCATCAGCCGTCCAATTGGAATATTACATTATAATCTCTGTCTTCTTCCCAACAAGTTGGGCTGGCCGGCGGCTCCCACTTGTACTCATGATCCATCCTATCCGCACCTCGTAGTTTCATGCGCGATCCAACGTTCGTTCCGCCGCCTTCTCTGGATCATCAATCCATGCATTTCCTCTTATACATACGTATCTATATCTGTATAATCAGCGGCGGATTCAGGAAATTATAAATGGAGGTGCATTATTTTTTTGTAAATATATAATAGTACATAAAATATTACATGAATGACACTATAAAATTTCATCGAAACGTCTAAATTGAAAATTGCAAAATATACGGAAAAAAATACAATCGTCCACGAAGTGTCTATCATTTTTTTGAATCACATAATCATCACAAACTTTTAAAAAATGTCTCTCTCAATAAAAGTAACTAAACAATCATTCAACATTTGATTATCGATCCATACTATTTTGCAACTTGTTCTTGACATAATTCATACATGTGAATACATTTTCAATGCTTGTAGTAGCTATAAGAAAAATCAGCAGAAACTTGGTTCAAAAGCTTGTAAATTTATTTATAAGCAACATGCTTTCAAGCTCGGGTTCTTTCTGTGAGAGAGGAAAGTCTTAGTTTAGGTTATCGTGAGAGGGTGCAGCTTTTCCCTAGAAATAAAAAATAGATGTGTCGACGAACGACGGTGTCGTGGCCTCGTGCAGGTAGGCGTCGACGCGGAAACGACAGAAATGGATGTGTTGAGTGTTGTGGCCTCGTGCAACCCTGCCCTAGAAGAAGTGATTGTAAGCTATTTCCATGAGTGACGAAGGCGGGTCACAGCCTCATGGTCAAATAATTTTTGGGTGTGTAATTAGCCGACTTTGGTCTGCGAATTGCTGAATGTGGTCAAGGAATAGCCAATTTTTGATCTTTTCATACCAAATCACCAAAAAATTGGAGTGCCGGTGTCCCTTTATCCCTCTAAATCCGCCCATAATATCTAGCTCTCCCGATCTCTCTCTTTATATATATGTATAGAGAGAGAGATTGTTGGGTACCATGTCAACAAAATTATTTGTATTTAGGGACGTTTAGTTTGTGCCCTTATCCAATTACTTGACGGATTTTCTTTCTACTATTATTTCTTTAAAGTGATTAGTGAGAGAGAACGAACAAAATAAGAATAGAAAACAAAAGAGTGAGAAAGAAGATAACTAAGACTTAAAGGCTTTATTTGGCGCGGCGGTGGCGGGCGGAAGGGGCGGGTGGAGCCGCGGGGTTGGGAACGGAGGGGAGGAGGCGGGGCTCGAAACGGGACTTTTTGCTCCGTTTCATAGGGCGCGGCGGGTGCAACCGCGGCAAACGCCACCGCCGGGCGTTTGTTTACCCGCCTTGCGGTGGCGTTTGCCGCAAACGCTGCCCGCCACCGCCGCGCCAAATGAAGCCTTATTTTAGAACTGAATGTGAAAACTCTTTCTCCGTTTATAGTTATTTAAGAACATTATTTTATTATTTATAAGCGTGTGACATCGCTTGCCTCAGTATATTATTTATTTTCCATTATTTAATTTAATTTCAAAAATTGTTCTGTTGAACAGAATTTTTTTTCCGTGACCTCGACTAGCTCGCCGATACAATTTTAACGGGCTCATTCTCGCGCAAATCCGTATCCGTTTGGTACTACAAACAGACACCAAAGCGAGCAAGCGCATGCCAACCTCTCCCCAATCATTGGGAAGAGGGTGACCACAGTTCCCACATAATGGGGGTGCGGGAAACCGCATCCCGCATGGCCCGCTCAGGCCATGCGGCCTCCGCCGCACAGGCGCACGGCTGCCGCATGGTCGGAGGCCGTGAGGTCGTTACCGCGTCCAGGCCGTGCGACCTCCGACACATGGCTAAGGCCTTGCTTCCGTCGCCGCACTGCCGGAGCCGCATGGTCCGCTCAGGCCTTGCGACCACCATTGCATGGCCGGAAGCCATGCATCCGCCGCCGCGTAGGTCGTGCGACCTCCACCGCACGACCAGAGCCGCATGACCCGCGCAGGTCGTGCATGCCACACAGACCATGCGTGCCACGCTAGTCGTTCACCTCCTCGTCGCCGACCTCTCCTATCGTGCACCACCGCGTCGCCGACCTTGCCCGTCGTCACCTCTGCGCGCGCCGGGCTCCCCGTGCTCATCACCCACGGCTACGCTCGTCGCCCATCACCGGACTCGTCGTCCGCCCGCCTCCGCTCCTGTCGCCCATGATCGCGCTCATCGCCGCGCTCTTCGCCCACGACCTCGCTCGTCGCCCGTCACCATGCTCATCGCCCACAGCCTTGCTCTCGTCGCCCGACGCCACGCTCCTCGCTCGTCGTCGTCACTTCCTGACCATGGGTGTGCGAATATTAAGATCCTCCACCATAGAGTGTGAATAATAAAATGCCCCATCATGAGGTGGGGATAGTAAAATCCTCCATCATGGGGGTGCGCATAGTATAATCCTCCATCATGAGGTGCAAATAGTAAAATCCATCATCCTATGAGTGTACATAGTAAATTCCCCACCATGGGGGTGCAGATTGTAAAATCCTTCATCATGGGGCGCAGATAGTTACATGCATCCTCCATCATGGGGGTGCACATAATAAAATCTCCTATCATGGGATGCGGATAGTAAAATCCTCCATCATGAAGGCGCAAATAGTAAAATCCTCTATTATAGGTGCAGATGGTAAAATCCTCCATCATGAGGGGTGCGCATAGTAAAATTCCCCCCTCTATTATAGGTGCAGATGGTAAAATCCTCCATCATGAGGGGTGCGCATAGTAAAATTCCCCCATCATGGGGGTGCGGATAATAAAACATTCTATTATGGGTGTGTGGATAGTCACACCCCCTAGCGACACAATTACCAAAACGCCCCTCTCAAAAGCTATAAATGAGACTCAATGCTCTCATTTGAAATGACATGGGACGGGACCTTCCACGCTTGAGAGAGCTCCAGAGTCTTCCTTCGAAGATCTCCCTGAGTTCCTCTTGGGCGCATGAAGATTTCTTTGAAGATCTCCTTCGGCGCTCGAAGATCTCTTTTGAAGCTTAAAGATTTATTCGAAAATCTCCTTCGACGCTCGAATATCTCCTTTTACGTTTGAAGATCTCTTCGAAGGTCTCTTTCGACGCTAGAAGATCTCCTTGAGCGCTCGAAGACCTCCTTCGGAGTTAGAAAATCCGTCGAAGATTACTTGAAGATTTTACTTAGCTTCCAACGCTAAGCTCCGAAGGCAACTTGAAGATTTTACTTAACTTCCAACGCTAAGCACCGAAGGCGACTTGAAGATTTTACTTAGCTCCAACGCTAAGCTCCGACGGCGACTTGAAAACTTTACTTAGCTTCCAACACTAAGCTCCGAAGGCGACTTGAAGATTTTACTTAGCTTCCAACGCTAAGCTTCGAAGGCTCCTTGAAGATTTTACTTAACTTCCAACGCTAAGCTCCGAAGGCGACTTGAAGATTTTACATAGTTTTTAACGCTAAGCTCCTAGGGGGACTTGAAGATCCTACTTGGCCTCCACCATCAACCTCTGAAGACGACCTCGACGACCTCATTTGGTGCTCAAGCCCCGATGCCAGAACAACAATTGCTGCATTCGACATTCCAGATTGCTTGTCAAGCACACTCATCACCACTCCACTCCAAGCGACCTACGCGGTCCAGAAGAATCATTGTAACGAGCGGTGATCTGTCACCCTCGAAAGACAACCCTTGTAACACTCCAAATAATTAATAATGCATCTTGGCCGGCCCCGTAATTTTTCCCCTTTTCGAGGTTTTTTCATGTCAAAATCCTTGCTGTCAACTGTTGATCTTTCCTGTGATTGTTTGCGCGCTCGACACACTCTCAAGCTGAGACGGTTCAATTCGACCGATTAACACGTACGTAGCCCTCTAGTTGCTTGTTAATTAGAAATGATTTTAAAGTTATGTTTTAAATAAATCAAGCATTGCACTAACCTATGTATTTTCTTAATTATTATTACATATTATATATACATATACATACACTGATACACAGGTACACAATAAATAAATGCATTCAGCAAATCCCTATATTTTCCAAGTATATATATTCTAAGAATACTGGAATCAACCAGAGAAATTAAGAGGGAAAACCTTAATTAGCCGTAATATTCAATTACTAGAAATAAATGTTAAATGAAATAAATGTTAGGTTAAATGAAGCCAATAATGTAATAAATGTTAAATGAAATAAAACCCGGTTCATGACAGCCAACCTAACTCCTTAAAATGATTATTATTACATATAGATGATAGTTAATTGTGGTTCCTCCTAATTATGTTAGGGGTGCTAATAATATTTTTAATTTGTTTGGAAAGATGAGAGAAACTATTGATCACCGAGAAAAGAAATAAGTTTTGAATATAAAAATGATGAAATTAATTCCGTAGACGATGTCGGGCGTTCACGAACAATGGCTCATAATTAATTATCCACCGCGTTCACGACCGCGCCAAACGGGACCTACAACTATACTTGTTTATTTTGTAAACTAGATTAAAAGTGCGAGGGAGGTTATAATTGCTCTGGTCCTCTTCCTCCTCTTTTAATTATTAAGGACAATGTTATAAGCAGTCATATAACGGCTTTAAGTGTTTTTAGGACAGCGAGTAGCCATTTTAGGTGTTTTTACGACTGCGGATAGTCATTTTAGGTGTTTTTAGGACTGTGAATAGCCATTTTAGGTGTTTTTAGGACTGCAGATAACCATTTTAGGTGTTTTTAGGACTGCAGATAGCCATTTTACTGCGGATAGCCATTTTAGGTGTTTTCAGGGCCGCGAATAGCCATTTTAAGTGTTTTTTAGGACTGCGAATAGCCATTTTAAGTGTTTTTAGGACTGCGAATAGCCATTTTAGGTGTTTTTAGGACTGCAGATAGCCATTTTTGGTGTTTTTAGGGCCGCGGATAGCCATTTTAGGTGTTTTTTAGGACTGTGAATAGGCATTTTAGGTGTTTTTTAGGGCTGCAAATAGCCATTTTAGGTGTTTTAGGGCTGCGAATAGCCATTTTAGGTGTTTTTAGGGCTGCGAATAGCCATTTTAAGTATTTTTTTAGGGCTGCGAATAGCCATTTTAAGTGTTTTTAGGGCTGCGAATAGCCATTTTAGGTGTTTTTAGGGCTCCGAATAGCCATTTTAGGTGGTTTTAGAGCTACGGATAGCCATTTTAGGTGTTTTTAGGACTGCGAATAGCCGTCGTTGGACTGCTAATAACATTGCCCTTAATTAATCCCCCCCCCCCCCCCCCCCCCCCCCCCCCCCAAAAAAAAAAAAAAAAAAACTATAAATAAACAAATATAAACAGTTATGCAAGTTCAATAATGAGCAATAATAATGAGAGGAGCATGTCATGGTCATGTGTTTGAATTCAGAGGGGGGAGGAGCTTCAAGTGTGCTGCTGAAGACTTGGGAAGAAACTACACCTACTGTCACATCATTTCTCCTCCATTCATATTTTTATAATCAATATTCACATTGAAGAAAAAATAAATTAGATTTCTTGTAATCTTGGATCTTCTTCTCATCATCTCTTCTTAATTAATTCCTTCACACAATTAAGCATTTCATAATCCTCGATCTCCTCCTTCCAAGTGAAATTAATGGATTCCAAATCTCACTATAGTATTTTTGGTCTTTAGCAACACTTAATCCTCTATTTCTGACTGATCTGACGCGTTCGCTAATCCTGATATCCGTTTATACATATGTATAGATATATTTAATCAAAAAATTCTACACCATTAGAGATCACCATGTGAGAATATTATTGCATCCAGAGAATCTTCAGATGCACGGATTGTGACATGATCAAATCACGCCTTCTCCACATATATCATCAAAGGATAGTTAATATATATATATATATATATTTAAACAAAAAATTCTACACCATTAGATCAAGTGAGAATATACTTCATCTTCACGCGGATTGTGACATGATCAAGATCACGCCTTCTCCGCAGATATCATCAAAGGATAATTAAGCATAATTATAATCATGTCCACATAGACTAATCAGTGCAATAATAGCCTTCTTCCCAAGTATATAAATACATGTATTATTAAAGCATCAACCCAGAGATAGAAGCTAAGGTGGTTTTTGTATATAAATATTTGCGGCCCGCGGCCAACAACTGCAAGGGGGCCATAGCTAGGAATGCTCCTCCCCACCTAAAGTAATCTAAAGAGATTCGCTCATCAACTCCGATCGATCGATCGATCGAAGACAGAGAGAGAGAGAGAGAAGCATATATGGGGGGTTTGAGAGAGATCGAGTCGTCTCTCCCACCTGGTTTCAGGTTCTTCCCCAGCGACGACGAGCTGGTCTGCCACTATCTCTGCCGGAAGGTTGTTGGCAATCACAAGATCAGTGAAGGAACCATGGTGGAAGTCGACCTGCACACCAGGGAGCCATGGGAGCTTCCAGGTACACAATAAACATATCATTTAATCATATATATATATATGTTTATATAGTTATTTTGGAGCTCATATACATATGTATAATCATATATTTTATTAATTATTTTCAGCTTTATTTTTTGGAGATTTATGTTGACAAATATATATAATGAATTAATTGTATATAATCAAACAATGCATTCATATATATCTAATATTTGAAAGATTATCTTTTTATATAGTTATATATATATATATATATGTGTATATATATATTTGATCATATGGTGATATATAATCATTCATATATTTGATTTTTTTCAGATTTTTTGGAGATTTATGTTGAGAAAAATATATATAGCTTCTAAGAAGTTAACTGAAATAATATATATATATATGTCCAGATTAGTTATCTTTTAATTTTCTTGCATTATTTCTTAAGATGAATTAAAATGTATTTAAGTGATTTACTAGATCAAATATATATATATATTTATTTAAATAATTTTATCCAGGCACAATTGTTTAAGATTGATGATGAATAATTGTTTATATGAACAGCCTTTTAACCATTATTTAAGTAAGGATGATTCCCTCAGCAATCTAGCTAGATCTGTCCTTTTCAATTTGGATATTTTTATACGTCACTATATATATTTCCAATATATATATATATACATATATATATATATATTCCAATTAAGTATTATAGAAACTTCAATTGCAAGGCAATATGAGTAAAATATCATCAAAAAATATATTTAAATTTCCAAATCATTGTCATCTTCTCTCTCTCTGTGTGTGTGTTTATATACATATTCTTCTCATGAATAATCCAATAAATTTCAAATAATTGCACTTAGAATGCATGCGCGCAATATATATATGTATATTTATTTACGAAGAAAAATATTTAACAGTGAATATATATTGTATGATTTGAATGGAGTGCAGAGGTGGCGAAGCTCAGCGAGAACGAATGGTATTTCTTCAGCTTTCGTGACCGCAAGTACGCAACCGGTTTACGAACAAACCGGGCCACAAAGTCGGGTTATTGGAAAGCCACGGGAAAAGATCGCATAATCTACAGCCCAAAGTCGCATAGAGTTGTCGGGATGAGGAAGACGCTCGTCTTCTACCAAGGCCGAGCTCCCAACGGCAACAAGACTAACTGGGTCATGCACGAGTTTCGGCTCGAGAACCCGCACACTCCCCCCAAGGTATAGTACCCACCTCACACGTGCCGTTCTAACGCTATATATTATATATTTCAAATGCCATTAATTAATTTGACCTAGCTTATTCCTGCAGGAGGATTGGGTGCTGTGCAGAGTTTTTCATAAGGGAAAAGAGCCGCAGATCATTAGAAATGCTGCTGATCATGCAGAAAACTTAATGTTTTCATCAACCCTTTCACCAATTGATCAAATGTACTCTTCTGCTGCTCCTCATCATCATCAACCAGCAGGATCCTCAAATATTCTTGCCCCATTTGAAGAAGACTGCAGTAATCTTTCGGTTTCGCAGTACAATTTCTTAGATTTTCCACAGGAGATGATGATGGGGAGTACTATCGACCATGGATTTAACGACGACGACGACGACGAGCTTGGTTTCCTCATTGATATGGGACTAAATGAACATGAGAATGTGGGGGGAGCAGGGGAGAAGGAGATGGGCAATGTGGAAGATGGATTGAGATGTAGTCTTATTCATGATCTCAAGGATGGGATGGTCTCATTCTAGCTAATATTGGATTCTTATCATCATACATTCCCCTCTCTCTCTCTCTCAAGTAGTAGATAGGGTTATTGATAGGGTTATTAAATTACCGTAACGTCCCCTCGAAGTTTGCGTAATTACAGCTTAATGTCTAACTCTTGAAATTAATTACAATTACCTCTCCCATCGATCAATGTTTACATTTCATTACATCCATGCGCAGAAAGATCTCCGCGAAGATTTATATCTCCTTCCATGGGGGTACTTTTGTGTAAACATTGAGGGGGGAGGTTTTTGTAATTTCGAAAGTTAGAGGGGTGCAAACTGTAATTACGGAAACTTCGAGGGGAGGTCGTGGTAAATAACCCTACATATATATATCTATATAGCCCTCAAGGTTTGAAAAAATATATCAATCTCTTATGACAATTAATTCTATTTCATCAAAAATGTTATTAAATCAAAATTAAAATGATTTTATGCCCTTAAAACCATATCATTCCATATATAATTAATTAAGGGCAAAAAAAATTCATTTTAATTTTGAAAGAATAGTGTTTTGGATGAGAAGATCTGATGTCAAAAAAGAGATGATTGCATGATATTTTGTAAAACTCCAAGGGCTGTTATGTAATTATCTGAAACTGAGAGGAGGTAGATGGTAATTATCCATTCTAATTGTAACTTGGGATTTAGTCAAGAGAAGTCAATGTAATTTATACTTTTGTGATTTGGTTGTGGATTATTGGGAGGGAGTTGTTAATCAATGTAAGCTTGCTGATGTGAATGATTAGCTAGGGTTGTGTGTATATATAGTTTGTGGTGTCTTTTGTAAATATAATTTCATTTGAAATTTGATTATTTTGTTAGGTTGATGATTTTAAAGAAGAAATCAATCAATTGGGTTTATGATTAATTTTCTGTCATTTATTTTATTGTTACAATATTCACACACTTTATAATTTTCTGTCATTTCCCTCTCTCTCTCTCTCTCTCTCTCTATGTCTACTTGCCCACTCTAGTGAGTTGAAGTCCTCTAGCAGAGTGTTGCCGTAGTCTGAGTCCCTGCACGAGCTCCTCTCCTGCATACCGACTACTTGCCCCCTCGAGTGAGTTGAAGTCCTCGAGCAGAGTGTTCCCATAGTCCGAGTCCCTGTACGAGCTCATCTCCTGCATATCGGCTACATGCCCCCTCGAGTGAGTTGAAGTCCTCGAGCAGGGTGTTGTCGTAGTCTGAGTCTCTGCACGAGCTCCTCTTCTGCATACCAGTTACTTGCCCCATTGAGTGAGTTGAAGTCCTTGAGCAGAGTGTTGTCATAGTTCAAGTCCCTGCACGAGCTCCTCTCCTGCATACCGGCTACTTGCGCCCTCGAGTGAGTTGAGTCCACGAGCGGAGTGTTGCCGTAGTCCGAGTCCCTTCTCGAGCTTCTCTCCTGCATACCGGCTACTTGCCTCCTCAAGTGAGTTGAAAGCCCTCAAGCTGTGTTGTTGCCGTAGTTTGAGTCCTTGCACGAGCTCCTCTCCTGCATACCGACTACTTGCTACCTCGAGTGAGTTTGTAACCTCCTCCAGTTGAGCTCGCTCGTCTAGCAAATGGCCTAGAAGGTGTCGATTCTTCTCCACCTCCAGTTGAGCTCGCTCGTTTAGCGAATGAACTGGAAAGTGTCGATTCTTCTCCACCCCTAGTTGAGCTCGCTCATTTAGCGAATGGACTGGAAGATGTCGACTCTTCTCCACCTCCAGTTGAGCTCACTCTTCTAGCGAATAGCCAGGAAGGTGTCGATTCTTCTCCACATCCAGTTGAGCTCGCTTGTCTAGCGAATGGACTGGAAGGTGTCGACTCTTCTCCACCTCCAGTTGAGCTCGCTCTTCTAGCGAATAACCAGGAAGGTGTTGATTCTTCTCCACATCCAGTTGAGCTCGCTTGTCTAGCGAATGGCCTGGAAGATGTCGATTCTTCTCCACCTCCAGTTGAGCTCGCTTGTTTAGCGAATGGACTGGAAGGTGTCGACTCTTCTCCACCTCCACTTGAACTTGCTTGTTTAGTGAATGGCCTGGAAGGTGTCGACTCTTCTCCACCTCCAGTTGAGCTCGCTTGTGTAGCGAATGGCCTGGAAGCTGTCGATTCTTCTCCACCTCTAGTTGAGCTCGCTTGTTTAGCGAATGGCCTGTAAGGCGCCGATTATTCTCCACCTCCAGTTGAGCTCGATTATTTAGCAAATGGACTGGGAGTTGTCGACTCTTCTCCACCTCCAATTGAGCTCGCTCGTCTAGCGAATGACCTGTAAGGTGTAGAATCTTCTCCATCTATTTAGGTTGAGTTCGCTCAGCTAGCAAAGGTCCTAGGAGGGATATTGTGTGACATATCTTCTAGTGCCCATCTCTCCAAACCACGTGTCTTACATAGTTTTTCCGAGCTCATATCGAGCCCACGAAAGCGGGGATTGTGTATAACCTGTAATTCGTCGAGATCGGAAATACCTTTCCCTGCGGGTTCGTGTCAGATGTTAACGCCAGCGCTACCGCTAACGCCTGGCGCTAGCGCTACCGCCAGCGCTAGCGCTACCGCCTGGCGCTATCTCGAGATCGTGCAGAGCGCCACGCTGCCGACGGTTTTGTAACCGCTGAGACCACGACTGCTACCGCAGGCGCTATCAGCTACCGCAGGCGCTAGCTCCAAGTTCTATAAAAAGATGTCTTCTTTCTCGTTTTGGCTAGAGCTTCCAGAGAGATTACTTGTGCCAAGTTTCCAGAGCTGTTACTCTGCCGAAAGTTCATCTCCCACTCAAAGCCAAAGAAGATTTCTGGAGAAGGAAGACCCCACGCTGCATCCGAAGAACGATCGCTTCAACCTCACTTGTGCTACAACGATCCTTCATCCTCAACTTCAGAAATCTCATAGAGGGAGTTCTTGTTACTTCATTTTATTATTGTAATTTTTGTAGTAGAATTCGCCTTGTGTTGGCGACTAGGTCCTTGCGCGGCTTAGGGGGTAATTCGCCGCGTAAGTTGGCGACTAGGTCTAGGAGATTAGATCTAGGGGGTGCTCGAGGCCATATCCGGGAAGGATTGGCTAGAGCGGCTTGAGGCCTTATCCGGGGAAGGATAGGCTAAAGCCAACCGGTTTGTGGGGATACAAGTCGGTATAGAAAAGGAAAAATTGTTTTTACTTTATGCGCCTCCGATTTCTAGCGATATAGGAATCAATTTTTGTAAACACCTTTTCATATAATATAATCATGTCTCTATTTGTGTTTACTTGATTTCTTTCATTTGGCATAAATTATAAAATTGCAAATTAGAATTGTTTCTTGTTTTAAGCTAAATTGTTATTTCGTTTTAAGTTACTATAAACAATTTAGTAATTCATCTAAAATTTAAAAAGAATTTTTATTCCCTTATTCACCCCCTTCTAACGGCGCCAATCGATCCAACACAACGATCTTGTGGGCTTTCATAGGACGGGTTGTCACAACCCGCATTTTCCCAATATATAAATATATTATCAGAGTGAGAGAAAATACGCGTTATGATGCCACATCGTGCAGAAGACAACTACAGACGCCCAAACATCTCAGTCTCTTTATTTATTTTCATAAAAGACATATATATACGAGCAGCTCCACACGGGCTTCGCCCGTGCTCGCTGACTCTTAGCGGGCTGCGCCCGCACGACACGGAGCTCCGCCCCTACAGCCAAGCACGACAGCACCCGGCCGGCGACGACGGGCTTCGCCTACCCCCGACAGGCTACACCCGTGATGTTGAGGGTTGCGCCCACATCAAGGCGGGTTGAGCTCACAACATATACATATGAGTACTCAAAATGACCGTACAAAAATTTTAATTAATATTTTTCAAAAACATTTATATTTTAACTAAAAAATCATTTTAAAGTAAGCAATTATATTTCGAAATTAGTTTTTGGAGGCCTAATGATAACCTACCATAGTAGGTCTAGGAGGTCTACTAAAAATCTTTTGGATTTTATGAATTTATATCATTATTTTATTATAGAAATATAGTGTAATTACACAAATAGCTATTATATTTTACGAATTTTCATTTTTTTATAATATATGTTAAGTCATTGGAATAAAAGAGTGTTGCCGTAGTCCGAGTCCCTGCTCGAGCTCCTCTCCTGCATACCGGCTACTTGCCCCCTCAAGTGAGTTGAAAGCCATCAAGTTGTGTTGTTGCCGTAGTTTGAGTCCTTGCACGAGCTCCTCTCCTGCATACCGACTACTTGCTACCTCGAGTGAGTTTTTCACCTCATCCATTTGAGCTCGCTCGTCTAGCAAATGGCCTGGAAGGTGTCGATTCATCTCCACCTCCAGTTGAGCTCGCTCGTTTAGTGAATGAACTGGAAAGTGTCGATTCTTCTCCACTCCTAGTTGAGCTCGCTCGTTTAGCGAATGGACTGGAAGGTGTCGACTCTTCTCCACCTCCAGTTGAGCTCGCTCTTCTAGCTAATAGCCAGGAAGGTGTCGATTCTTCTCCACATCCAGTTGAGCTCGCTTGTGTAACATCCTCAGAACAACTAGACCCCTGAAGTGCATTTTGTCATGTCAAGGTCATGACATTCCTCTAAGAGACCAAAATGACCCTAAGAACCAAGGTGAATAAGTGAAGATCACCTTGGTGTGCAAATAGCCAAATTTGACTCCAAAGGCTTATGACTTGATATTAGACTTCAAAATGACAAATTGACCCCACCAACTCTTCCTAAACACCTTAAGGAATCCCTTGGGTCATTTAGGACCTATTGGGGTCAAAGCCAATTGATCAAATTTGCTAAAGTCAACTTTAGGCCACCTGGGTTGTGTGTATATATAGTTTGTGGTGTCTTTTGTAAATATAATTTCATTTGAAATTTGATTATTTTATTAGGTTGATGATTTTAAAGAAGAAATCAATCAATTGGGTTTATGATTAATTTTCTGTCATTTATTTTATTGTTACAATATTCACACACTTTATAATTTTCTGTCATTTCTCTCTCTCTCTCTCTATGTCTACTGTCTACTTGCCCACTCGAGTGAGTTGAAGTCCTCTAGCAGAGTGTTGCCGTAGTCCGAGCCCCTGCACGAGCTCCTCTCCTGCATACTGACTACTTTCCCCCTCGAGTGAGTTGAAGTCCTCGAGCAGAGTGTTCCCATAGTCCGAGTCCCTGCACGAGCTCATCTCTTGCATACCGGCTACTTGCCCCCTCGAGTGAGTTGAAGTCCTCGAGCAGAGTGTTGTCGTAATCTGAGTCTCTGCACGAGCTCCTCTTCTGCATACCAGTTACTTGCCCCATTGAGTGAGTTGAAGTCCTTGAGCAGAGTGTTGTCATAGTTCAAGTCCCTGCACGAGCTCCTCTCTTGCATACCAGCTACTTGCGCCCTCGAGTGAGTTGAGTCCACGAACGGAGTGTTGCCGTAGTCCGAGTCCCTACTCGAGCTCCTCTCCTGCATGCCGGCTACTTGCCCCCTCAAGTGAGTTGAAAGCCCTCAAGTTGTGTTGTTGCCGTAGTTTGAGTCCTTGCACGAGCTCCTCTCCTGCATACCGACTACTTGCTACCTCGAGTGAGTTTGTCACCTCCTCCAGTTGAGCTCGCTCGTCTAGCAAATTGTAACATCCCCCAAACTGCTAGGCCCCTAGAGAATTTTTGTCATGACAAGCCATGACAAAAATAGGATAAGTGACACCGGGCACTAGGATGACAAATTGGAAGGAATGAAAAACCCATGGTGTGCACTTAGCCACCATGAGCCACCCTAATGTAAAGCAAACTACAGAGATGCTAATATATCTTATGCATCACACATATCCATGGAGATTCCGCTAGGATGAATCAAACGCACAAAATGGGCCAAAGAGGCCCCATGAACTCAGCAAATAGGAAGGAATACACTTTGGGGTGCGTTTAACAAATCTTGATGTCCTAGCCTAGGGGTGACCAAAAGACTCCAATAAGCCAACATAACCTCACTATGATCCCTATGACCATCCAAGGAAGTAAGTAGGCCACTAGGGACCCTTGGGGTCAACCAAATTGGTCAAATTGACCAAAAGTCAACTTTAGGCCACTTAGGTCAAACCTCCATAAATAAGGGCAATTGAACTCCAACTGATCAAATTGGACCTACCCTCATATGGCATCCTCCCTAGGGGACATAATGGACCCAAAAGCCCCATCCAAGGGCCATCAATTTGGGGAAATTGGCCCAAAAGCCCCATCCAAGGGCCATCAATTTGGGGAAATTGGGCCAATTTCTAAAAAGCCCCAAATTGACATAAATGTGCTAAAAGCCCAAATTGATCTCCAATTGACCTAGTGTGATCAAATTGATCACCCCTAAACACTAAGGGGAGTAAATGAGACCCAAATGAACCAAAGTGCACAGTCAATTTTGGAATATTAGGGCAAAACCACCAAAATGCCCAAATTGCCCTAATAAGCAATTTTGTGCAATTGGACCCCATATGACCCCACCTTGGCTCAATTCTTCTTAGAGTAGGTCCATAGGGCCCAAGACAATAATGTGGCTCAGTCATATTAAGTGGTGTGAGCTTGAGCAAAGCCAAAACCCAAAAGTCCCCATTTTGGTCTATTTGGGTCAAGTGAGCCAAACTCAAGCTAGGTGGGCTTAACCCAACTCCATAGCCCAAGAAGGCAGCCCACATGTTTATCAGCCCCCATGCCCATCTGAATTTCGAAATATAGGGGATTAATTGGCTTGTACAAGTGGGAGAAAAGGAGGAAGAAGACAAGAATGAGAAAGAGGAGGAAAAGAGGGAATGGGTGCCACATGGCACCCAATTCCCTCCCCATTCTGCAGCCCTGAGTTGGGGAATTGATTTCCCCAGCTTTGGGCAGTCAGCCTAGCCATGCATTGGCTGAATTGGGCGGCCATTGGAGTTGGCCGGCCTAGCCTTTAATGGCAAAGGGCCATAAGTGCCCTCATTCCTCCAATTGATGCCACCATTAGCTTTAGAAGGGGGAAAGGAGTCGGTCTGGAGCTTTACAGAGGAGAAAAAGGTGAAGAATCGAGGTTGGGAGCAAGCTCGCCGGAAGAGAGAAGATCCATGGCCAACCGCCGCCTCCGCCGCCGCCAAGCCCCACTAAGGCACGATTTCTCCCCCTCTCCCTCTGTGCTAGTCATCTAGGGTCTTAGCAAGGGCAATCGAGCTCAATTGAGCCGACAACCATGGGGTTTTCCCTTCCGAAATTCCGTTTGGGCTTCCTCCAGGGATCGCCGGAAACCACCACCTTCGGCCACCATTCCACCGCCAATCGACGGCCAACCCCTCGACGGAGGTGGTGGCGGCGGAAGATGGCCGGGGAGGGTGGTGGTTGGCCTGGATCAGAGGCCGTTTCCTCTGGGCCGTCGGCAATAGGAAGGAGACGAAATCACAGTCGTTGATTTCGTCTCCTTGATCTCTATCGGCAGACCAAAGTAAATCTGCCTATAAACATGCAGTGTTTTGCATGTAAAAATTGAAGGCCTTAGAAGCCACATTTGCAAAAAAAGGCAGAGATAACTTTTGTAGCCCTTTGAGTCTACTTTCATTTGCCACTTGAATCAAATGATTTGGTGCACAGTACACACCAGGGCACTCTTTTTCCTAGGACTGCTCCTTGTGTAGGGCAGAAATTAAAAATGCTATAACTTTTAAATGGCTTAACCAAATTAGTTGAAATTCCTACCAAGCATGCATGGTATGATGACACACCTAGGGTTTAAATTTGGGAATTTTTGGATGTATATCCATTTAGATATTTCATTTATTAGCAAAAGTGAATAATTAGTATTTATGGAGTTGTATAACTCTAAACACCCCCAAATTTGGGTGGTAAGCTCTTTATATATATCTAGACCACTGGTAGAAATTTGAGACCATTTAGCCTTGTGCATGAGAAGTTATGAGCCATGCAAGAGCTAGGCTAAAGACCTTAATGGTGTGCCTTTAACAAATTTGGGGTGGGGTGAGCCCCAAGCCTTGGGGGTTGACCCAATGGCTTGAGATGTTGGACATGGGCCCATGGGAGTAATATGCCTTCCCAAAAGGTATTTGGGTATTTTTTGGTACAAAAATCCCAAGATATAGAATTTACTATATTACCCCTAAATTGTGTTATGAAATTAAAAAGGGGTCATATGATTTTATAATGAGGTGAAACTTGAGGTTTAGCCTTTAATTACATTATTATGACAGCAGGAATTTTCTGAGAATTTTTGGCGAATATTTCATACTATAAGTTGCTAAGATTACATTTATGCCCTTTATGGTTTTTGTGCAAATAATGGGGTTTATATGTCTGATAATTTTGAGATAAATCATAGTAGGTCATGATGATAATATAAGCCCATGGTAATTTTCCCAGAATTTATTGAGGTCATAATCTACTACTTGATGTGTAAATCCCTATTTGCACCCCATTTATGTTAAATAGAAATTATGGTCAAATATTCCTGTTAAAAATGTGAAATTCAGGATTTGGTGTTTTTAGACCAGTATTATGCCATGGTAATTTTCCCAGAATTTATTGAGGTCATAATCTACTACCTGTAGTGTAAATCCCTATTTGCACCTATTTATGTTAAATAGAAATTATGGTTAAATAGTTCCTGTAAAATTGTGAAATTTGGGGTTTGAGGTTTTTAGACCAATATTATGACACAGTGAATTTATCAGAATTTATGGAAATCATTAGTTGACGGTCGATGTATAAATCAGTACCTGCACGCCTTCTATTTTAATAGAGACTAAGATTTAAGTTTCCCTGGAGAATTTATGAAATTAGGATTTGAGGTTGTTAGATCACTACTCATTGAAAACCCATGGTAATAATTGGAATTCATTTGGATATGATATGATCAAGATTGCACCATAGGAGCCAAATCTAGCTCAATCTCATTTTGGACTACGAATAGTAAAACTGATTTATATGATTTAGATCACCACTGACCTTCACACATAGAGTTATTAACTCCTTGAATAAAGACTCATATTATTAGGGAGAGCATCTCTAAGTCTATCTTGGGAAATAAGAAATTAGGATTTGAGGTTGTTAGATCACTACTCATTGAAAACCCATGGCTATAAGTGCAGGCATTTACAATGATAAGAAAAGGAAGTTAGACCTTGTCAAGGGCCCCACACATAACTCATCGGTATTAAGTGATCATATGAAAGTAGGACTGCCCTTAGCTGGGTGAGCCATCTTAGGGTAAAACTCAAGGGAGAAGTCGGGAAATATCTAAGGCAAACCCTGGATTAAGGATGATGAAGAATAGGAGTGTGGGCCCAAGTAAGGTTGAGAATGCTAAGTGTATGTGTGTTGTTCCTCGGTGAAGAAGGGAACTCGAGCTAGAATGTGATGACGGGAGAGTCAGCACCCGGTCATAGTTGGTGGTGTTGGAGTTCAAATGAACTCCCCCACTCCTAAGTGCCAAATTAACTCATCTTAGAGATTTAATGAAAGTGGAGAGGAAAATGAGGATCAAGTAGAAAGGGGTAGATACCAACAAGATTAAGTGCCTTGGGAAGAGGAAGTTCGGGGTGTCAGCCCGTCACACTTCCCAGTACCGCTGCGAGCCCCTCAAAGGGTAACCCTCCAGAAGTCCAGGCTAACCCTAAAGCTTCTAAGATCAACTAAATTATAGACAAGACTAGTTAAATAGGATAACATGACAAGTTAACTTCCATACCAAACCGGAACATTTTATAAGGAAGGACTGAGATAGTCATGCGAGCGGTGGGCTCGGGTTATAAGGAAGGACTGGGATAGTCCTGCGAGCGGTGGGCTCGTAGTTTTAAATTTAAGACTAGTGTAGTCTAGCGAGCGGTAGACTCGTAGCTTAAAGATAAGACTAGTGTAGTCTAGCGAGCGGTAGGCTCGTATTTTTAAATATAATGCTGGTATAGCCTAGCGAGCGGTAGGCTCGTAGTTTAAAAATAAGACTAGTGTAGTCTAGCGAGCGGTAGGCTCGTAGTTTAAATATAAGACTAGTGTAGTCTAGCGAGCGGTAGGCTCGTAGTTTAAATTTAAGACTAGTGTAGTCTAGCGAGCGGTAGGCTCGTAGCTTAAAGATAAGACTAGTGTAGTCTAGCGAGCGGTAGACTCATATTTTTAAATATAAGGCTGGTATAGCCTGTCGAGCGGTAGGCTCTACTTTATAAATGTGGATATAGAATTGCGAGCTGGAGGCTCAGTAGTAAATGGCTAATACATATTGCTGGTGTATAAGATGTGGTGGGTCTTTGGTTCTGTCTTAGTCGTCACACAGACAGCAGTTCGTTGACTCGGCAGTGCTAGTGGTTTTATTGGGGCCAGGTTGTTTTACTACGCGTCCGACGGGACGAATTCCCTAAACCCTGCCTGACCAATTCAGTTTAGTACGCAGGAGCTCGTGAGTACCGGGTACCGGTATCACAGCGTACGTTTGGGCCTAGGTCTGGTAGTGTGGCTTACCCACCTAGGTTTGGAGACGCCCGCTCCTCTGCCACCGTTTGACCACGACGGGAGGTGCCCGAGAGGTTAGCTACCTCCGAAAAGTGGGAACTAAAGGTCTGTACGTACAGAGTCGTGTGGGTGAGTTGCATGTGTATGAAATAATAATACAAACATTGCATCATTGCATTACACATCATAGCATAGCATTTCTGCACGAACAAAGACCTCATCGTATAAATCCGTATGGGCACTTTTATACGATGAGTTTACTTCTTGCCAGATCCCTTAGCTTATGTGCTTTTGTGTGTGCATATAAGTTAAGGTTACTTTCGTAGCTGCTCTTCTACTTATACTGCTCTTTTACTTATACTGCTCTTTACTTATTGCTTATATACATACTCCTGCTAGGGTAGAGATGTTTTCATTAATTGTTTAGAATCTATATACTTGCTAGTCTCGCCACTGTCACCTGCTTTTGATTTACCCTTTGATGTCCTCCGCTTCCTCCTCCCGCACGGTGCCTAGGAGTCGCGGGGGGAGGCGGGGACAAAATCGGCTTAGTCTTTATGATTAACGGTCGGTTGCGACAGTAGGTACACGAGGTGATGGAGCCCCAGCTAGAAGAGGAGACAGGACACGAGGAGCTTATGCCGCGCATTACTTCTACTACAAGACAGGTGTTCGAGAGTTGAGAGCTGATTAGCTTCCGCATAGATGTAGAGTGAGAGAGAGTTTATGTACTTTGCTTGGATTTGTACCACGCATAAGCCCTTTCTCTCTTTTACTTTAATTCTCATCATGGACATTGTAAGCATGTGATTTACATATTTAATGTGATTTGTGGACTAGTTTCTTCTTGTTGCTTCTATTACTATGAATTGTGGTTGGCCTGGATGTTGTTGATTAGCCGGCAGGATCGACGTATTGTGGCGGGGACCATTGGGTGTAATGGTCTCGCCGCAAGACGGCGGTTCTGGGCGGTAAGACCCGGTTTTAAAAGCAAAAAAAAGAGGGTCTTACACAAATGGCCTGGAAGGTGTCGATTCTTCTCCACCTCCAGTTGAGCTCGCTCGTTTAGCGAATGAACTGGAAAGTGTCGATTCTTATCCACCCCTAGTTGAGCTCGCTCGTTTAGCGAATGGACTGGAAGGTGTCGACTCTTCTCCACCTCCAGTTGAGCTCGCTCTTCTAGCGAATAGCCAGGAAAGTGTCGATTCTTCTCCACATCCAGTTGAGCTCGCTTATCTAGCGAATGGACTGGAAGGTGTCGACTCTTCTCCACCTCCAGTTGAGCTCGCTCTTCTAGCGAATAGCCAGGAAGGTGTCGATTCTTCTCCACATCCAGTTGAGCTCGCTTGTCTAGCGAATGGCCTGGAAGATGTCGATTCTTCTCCACCTCCAGTTGAGCTCGCTTGTTTAGCGAATGGACTGGAAGGCGTCGACTCTTCTCCACCTCCAGTTGAACTTGCTTGTTTAGTGAATGGCCTGGAAGGTGTCGACTCTTCTCCACCTCCAGTTGAGCTCGCTTGTGTAGCGAATGGCCTGGAAGCTGTCGATTCTTCCCCACCTCTAGTTGAGCTCGCTTGTTTAGCGAATGGCCTGTAAGGTGCCGATTATTCTCCACCTCCGGTTGAGCTCGATTATTTAGCAAATGGACTGGGAGTTGTCGACTCTTCTCCACCTCCAATTGAGCTCGCTCGTCTAGCGAATGACCTGTAAGGTGTAGAATCTTCTCCATCTATTTAGGTTGAGTTCGCTCAGCTAGCAAAGGTCCTAGGAGGGATATTGTGTGACATATCTTATAGTGCCCATCTCTCCAAACCACGTGTCTTACACAGTTTTTCGAGCTCATATCGAGCCCAAGAAAGCGGGGATTGTGTATAACCTGTAATTCGTCGAGATCAGAAATACCTTAGGATAGTACAGAAGAACTCGCCCAACTGGGGCGAGTATAGAAGAACTCTCCCACCTGGGGTTAGTAAAGAAGAACTCGCCCACCTGGGGCGAGTAGAGAGGACCTTGCCCACCAGGGGCGAGTACAGATTTTCACCTTGCCCGAAGGGAGGCTATTTGAAGGCCATCCCGTCAAAGGTCGGGAGCCGCTATTACAGAAAGCACTCACAGATTTATAGTGGTTCCTTAAGACAAAGTGTCTTGAGTAGTCCAGTGTCCCTCTACTCCTATCTAGTAGTGTGTTAGAGTCGGCAAACTCCACCAAAACTCAGGCCCGTAAGCCCTACAATCTCTGACCCTCAAGCCCTACAACTCAGACCCTCAAGCCCTACAAAACTCAGGCCCTCAAGCCCTACAACTCAGACCCTCAAACCCTACAAACTCAGGCCCTCTAGCCCTACAAACTCAGGCCCTCAAGCCCTGCAGCTCAGGCCCTCAAGCCCTACAACTCAGATCTGAAACAGATCTTATAAGCTCAGGCTTATAAAAGCCCTACAAAGAAAGAATGAGGAAAACTTCTTTATCCGGATGAAGATCGACTTCTTGGACTTGAAGAGAATGCTTTTGATGTTATCTTGGACATTACAGATTCATCTTCAATCCCTTCTTCGATCTGGAACGATACTGTCATATCGACGATGTCGTCGAAACCATACTATCATATCGACGATGTTGTCGAAACCATACTTTTATATCGACGATGTCGTCGAAGCCATACTGTCATATCGACGTTGTCGTCGAAACCACTCTGTCTCATCGACGATCTTGTCTTAATCGTTCTGACGACAAGCAATTCTTCTTTCATAACCTGTCTTCAAGAGTTCTCTCTTAGCCTTCTCGACGACTAGCATTCTTTACGACAATGTCGTCGACATTGCCGAATACTTTGACTTAGGTCTTCAACGAGCTTCCTTTCTCGTCTTGACGACAAGATATCTTTACGACGATGTCGTCGACATTGCTGAATACTTTGACTTAACTCTTCTTTAAACCTTAGATCGATGTCGTTGTGTGATTCCGATTGACACGACGATACTGAACTTTGTTCGATTCTTCTTGATCTTACGACGATATCGTCGTGTGTACTTTGATGTCACAATGATATCGTCGGAATGTCCATATTATCTCGACGATTGCTAACATGAACCTTCTGCTTATCTCTGAGAGTAATCTCGACGATATATGAGTGCTTATTCCTTGAATTCTACTAAATTGAGCTTCTTAATTGACTTCCTTGAGCTTTTCTTCAATTCTTTTGATATATCACTTGAATAAGTGACAAGACTAACATGGTCTAGGACTTATCAACACGGTGTTATGACAATGAAGGATTACATTGTCATAACTATGCTTGGTGACAATAAGCCTATACACAACTCATTCTTGCACTTAGCTTTCTTTGAAATGATAAACTATATGTGTAATCAAATATGTTGAAGTTAGGAAATTCCCGGCACCAAAATTCGGATCAATGCAGCCGGAGGTTACTGATCCTGCGATTAAACTCTACGGCTCGGACAGCTAAAACAGGAGAGTGAAAATGACTATAAGCACACCCCAAGTGCTCCTGCAGGAAGGTCCCACCACATACCCGAAAGTTTGGGAGAAACTTCCCCTCCGCAACCAAAAGCTGGGCGAGGTACTAGACGGGCATGGACTTGGCGAGTATCCAACTTGGGGGGACCTCGACCACTTCCAAAAGTGTCATTTCTAGTACCCCTGGGGGTCTATTTATAGAGAAATCCGGGGGGGGGGGACCCAGACGAGTATACTTCCGCTGCTCTCGAGTAACAAGGGCTACTCGCCCATACTGGCGAGGTACTCGCCCAAGCTCGCCTCTGCTCGCCCCTGCTCGCCTCTGCTCGCCCCATGCTCGCTCATGCTCGCCCATGCTCGCCCATGCTCGCCCATGCTCGCCTCTGCTCGCCACTATGCTCGCCCATGCTCGCCACCATGCTCGCCCATGCTCGCCCATGCTCGCTCATGCTCGCCCATGCTCGCCCAGCGAAGTCTGCGAATAGGCGTCTCCTAGGCATTTCTGATCTCGACGAATTACGGGTGGTACAAAATGCAAAGTGAAGTTTTCTTGAATTGGTGACTTCTTCAAATCAGGAATCATGAGGGCAAAATTCCCAACAACAGCTATTTGCAGTCCATTTTGGATTTGCCTATAAATAGGACCCCAAGACACAAGTAGAAGGCACATTCACCCCCTATGGTGGGCGAGTTAATTGCCTGCCTCTTTTGTGCTGAGCTCAACATTGGCTTTAGGAGGGTAAATTCCTATAGACTTCTGGGTATGTGGCGGGACCTCCTCGCTGCAGCATGTGAGTCCTGTTTTTAGACAGTTCGAAGTTGTTCTTTATGCTCTCCAACTTCTTATCACCATGTCTCACGTGAGTCGATCACCAAACAAGTAGCCTTTGGTCACCCCCAAGCCTCGAACAGTTGAACCAGTATTCGGGTTTCAACATCAGAGAAAATGATGATTGATGTAAAAAAGAAGAGAATGTAACAACTTAAACATGCACGCATGTGCGGACACACATTCACACACGCACATACATGCATTACTCATTGTGGAGAGGAGGAGGGAAAGGGCTAATGGAAGGATCGACCTGTTTGGGTATGCTTCAAATTAGTAGACATATTTTGTTTGAAGTCTAGCTGAGGAGACATCTCCATACATTTACATGACTAGGTTTCATCGGATTGTGACACAACAATTTCAATTCAACTTCAAGACCTCGTAACACTTAGTTGTTGAGGCTTTAGAACAAAGCACACTGTTGAGTGGATGCGCGATTGATGGAGAAGGAAGTGGCCTCTTTCCGTTCCGATGTCTCACAGCTACCCGGTTGGCTGAGGGAAGTGAGAAGATGGAGGGTTAGTTTAGCGCGTAGCGATGTTATCATATTTCTTCGAGGAAAAGGAATGAGAGACCTTTGCAATATTTTGCAATGAAATTCATATTTGAACTCTTTGTAAATGTGTTTTATTTCTCTCTTTGAGTAGTAGTAGAAAATTTCAAACTTTATGTTCTAATTTTTCTCTTTAACAATCATAGGAGTGTTTTCACCCTTTATTTTAAATAAATTATGAGTGGAATCTAGTCCAATAATATAATTATTAATTAATAATAGAAATGTGAAGTGGATAGTTCATTTATTAATGATGCATGGGACAAAATTGTAATAATTTAATGTTCCAAACCTCTGACTGGTAGTGCAAAAAATCAAGTTGGATAAGGATATCCCTTGCATGTACTCTCATAAATGATTAAAGTCAAAATATTTCATTTCACTCTCACTACTGTATGTAATATTAAATATAATATCTTTAAATTTAATTTATAAATTAAGAATATTTATATACATCATTAATTTGTACTTAATTATGGGGGTTGTTATTAGCACCGCGCTTTTGACTATTCACAACTATTTGCTAACCACGAACTACTATTTTTAGAAACTTATATCCCCAAACAAAATTTTAGAGAAATGAAACCATTCTTTAATTGCAAATCGACTCGTGAACCTTCTGAGAAAAGGGATCTCCCTGTATCGGAACCCGAAATCGTTGGGCTAGTAGAAATCGGGGGAGAAGAAGGGGGCGCCGGTGGCGAGTTGGAAACTGGGAAGGGGCGTGGTGGGCGAGTAGAAACGTAGAAGAAGGGGGTGTTGGGGAGAGCACACGATCAACAGTCGGCTGAAAGGAGGAAAAAAGGTGAGTGCGGATAGTTTTTTAATTAGGAGTGCTATGAGTTATGATGTGTGCTAATAGTCAATATTGGAGTGCTATTAACAATGACCTTCACTATATAAGTACGTAGGCCCACAAAAAAATAAAAAATAAAAATCACATTATTTTCATTTTTTTACTGAAGAGATATTTCCTCTTATCATATAGATTATTGTAAATTGAAACAATTATGAGAGCTCAAAAGAAAAGAAATAATATTTTATCAATATATATTCTCTGTTCATTCAAAATGATTTTCTGCTATTTTCTTAGCAGCTACAGAGACATTTATAATACATGTAGCAGCGCACAGTCACATGCCAATAAACAAAATATATATTCACAAGAGGCATAAGGGGCTTAGGGGCTAAATCACACACGTGCACACACACACGCGCACACACACACAAGCAACACGTACTCGTGCAACACTCGTGTGCACGCACGCACGCACGCATGCACGCACGCATGCGCACACGCACACGCACACGCACACGCACGCACACACACACACACACGCAATACACACACGTGCAATACACACACACACGTGCAATACACACACGTGCAACACTCGTGTGCACGCACGCACGCACGCATGCACGCACGCATGCACACACGCACACGCACACGCACACGCACACGCACACGCACACGCACACACACGCACACACACACACACACGCGCAATACACACACGTGCAATACACACACACACGTGCAACACTCGTGTGCACGCACGCACGCATGCGCACACGCACACGCACACGCACACGCACACGCACACGCACACGCGCACGCACGCACGCACACACACACACACACGTGCAATACACACACACACGTGCAATACACACACACGTGCAATACAAACACACGTGCAATACACACACACACACACGTGCAATACTCGTGCACACAGACACACACACACACACACGTGCAATATGTTAATGTGTATTAATATGTCCTGCCGTGTCAAGACCGACTCGGAATAGCCTAACGGGTTCGTGTCACATTAGGACTCGGTTCTATGCTGGAAATACTATAAATACCTCATTCCAAACTTGATGGGTGTATTGTATAATACTTTGAGCGGAGCCGCCCCAACATTCTCAAAGTATCGATCGCGCTCTGCTAGGGTTTCTCTCGCGTCCGCTCGGTTTCGTTCTCGCGTGCAGCCGCCGGAGAGGAAATCCTCGCTCCTTCGCTCTCGTTTTCTGCGATTTCTCCCGTGCGCCGCTCGGTTTTCGTTCTCGCTTTCAATCGCCGGAAGGAGAAGAATCCTGCTTCGTTTCCTGTGCTGGTTTTCTCTTGTTTCTCTCGCGATTCTCTGTAGATCGAGATCGAGGAACAAAGCCGCTGCTCTGCGGTTTTTCCCCTGCGCCGCTAGAGGCGATCCCTCGTCGTCGCTGCTGTGCCGTCGCTGCAGGCGTTTCGTTCTCGCCGTCGATCCAGACTGTGGAGTAGGATTGTCGCACATCCTCTGTTGATCCAGGAAAGCTCTTGGCCCGATCTGTGTTGATCTCATCGGAAAGTCATTATTTCCTTTGTTTTTTTGGTCGTTTGTTGATCGTGGTGAAGGAGCTCTTGTGCTCTACAAGAACTTCAACGGATCTGGTTTTGCTGGAGAACAGAAGCTTCAGATCTAAGGTTGTGGTCTTAATTGGATCCATCGGCCTGGATCCATTTCTCCAAGGCTGGTTTCTAAATCTGATCCAAAGGAGGTTTCCTTGCAATTTTGTTTAGACGGAGAGTATTATTTTCTTCTGGATTTATTGTTTTCTAAAGTGGTAGCGGACCTACATACTTTGTCTTCCAATCAAGCCTGTAGATCGGATCTAGTCTTCGGAAATTGTTTTTATTCGAAGTAGAGGAGCACACAAATTACTGGATTGGATCCGAAGACTCGTCTCTGCGCAGCTCAGGTGATTTCTTTCCAGTTGTTCGGTCTATAGCTTTAGCGAGATGCCAAAGGTTACATCCTACGACATCGTCAAGCTCCAGTCGTTCGATCTCTCCGACTTCCATGCTTGGAGACTGCACGTCCAGCTTGGAATGAAGGAACGAGAGATTTTCTACACTGTTTTGAGCGATTTCGCCACAACCGAAGAGGACGTGTATGATTATCAGTGGATAAAAGACGAAGATTTCTGTAGAGACTACCTCCTTAATTCACTTAACCCTAGACTCGCCTTGACCTACAACGGTTATAAAACTACAAAAGAGATTTGGGATCGCTTGAATGAAAACTTCCAGAAGGAGGAGGGGTTGTCGAGGACTCTCCTTGGGGAGAGACGCTTTAATTTCAAATTCAATTTGAACTCCTCGATCACCTCCCAAATTATTGAACTGGAAAGTTTACGTCTTAAGCTGTCGGATGATAAGTCCGACATGTCCGATAATCTTTTTGTGTGTTTAATTTTTAAGCAAGCTACCTCCTGAGTGGTCGACCTTCAGGACTGAAATGCATAGACTGAAGGAAAAGATTGCACTTGATGGACTCAAAAGGTTCATTCAAATCGAGGATCAAAATATTGCCGGGAAGAGACAGGAACAAGGTGTTCAGTCCTCACAGACTGCCAATTTTGTGTCTCAGCCCAGCAAGCCTCGTAGGAAGCCACCAACACCTAAGATTAAAGCCACTACATAGATTAGGCCTAAAAAGCCCTCTTTCAAAAAGAAGAGGGGCAAGTGACACAACTGTGGTAAGTAGGGACATTGGGAGGCTGATTGCAAGGCTCCAAAGAAGCTTAAGGAGGAAGCCACACAAAATGTGGCGAACATGCTGGCAGATGCTTCAGATCCCAAGTCCTTCGTGGCTATGATCGGGAGCAGTCACCGCAGTTCGTCTGCTGAGTGGTGGCTGGATAGCGGTGCTACCTGTCATGTAACGAATGACAGAGGATTACTGACTGAGGTTAAGGCGGTTAAGGAGAGAGTGGAGAACTGCAATGAAGGAGAGACTCAGGTGATCCATGCTGGGACAGCCGAGCTGGTTCTCTCGTCAGCTAAAAATTTAATTTTAAATCATGTTAAAGTAGTTCCTTCTTTAACTAAAAATCTGATTTCAATAAGTCTATTAGACAAGGCTGAGATGACCTTCACAACTCAAAACGGTAGAATGACCCTTATGGTAAATTCACATTATTTTGGGTGTGCGTATCTGATCAATGGAATGTATAGACTTAGCTTAAACAATGATAACATCAACAAAGTAAGTTCGAACCTGAAAGATCCTAAGTTGTTACATAACAGACTTGGACATGTAAACTATAGGAAGATGCTAGATCTAGCTAAGAGTCAAAACATCCCCTTAGATCTGTCGATTCGTTTTGACAAATGCGAGGTGTGTGCTCAAACCAAAATCACTATAAATTCTTTCAAGTCAGTTTCTAGGAGCACAAAACTTCTTGAATTGATACATTCAGACCTCTGTGATTTCCGTAGTCATGCCACCAGAGGGGGACGGAAGTATCTAATTACTTTCATAGACGACTTTTCTAGATATTGTCATGTGTATCTGTTGAAATCGAAAGACGAAGCGTTTGAGGCGTTCAAGACCTTTAAGTCTCGTGTTGAAAATCAGTTAAACCTGAAAATTAAGAGATTTAGAAGTGATCGGGGAGGATAATACACTGCTACTGGATTCAAGGAATTCTGTGCCTCTGAGGGAATAATTCTTGAAACTACTGCTCCTTACTCACCCCAGTCAAACGGTGTTGCCGAGCGCAAGAATAGAACGTTAACAAAGATGTTGAACTCTATGCTCCTAACAACTGGCATGCCTAATTCCTTTTGGGGAGAAGCAGTCTGTACTGCAAATCACATTCTAAATAGAGTACCTCACTCTCAGCTCACTTCTACACCGTATGAGCTATGACACGGTCATCCGTGCAGGTACGATACTCTAAAGACTTGGGGTTGTATTGCATATGTGCGTATTCAAGACCTTAAGAGGCCTAAGGTGGGACCTAAGACTACGACATGCATTTATCTAGGTAGTGCAGAAGATAGTGCAACAGACAGATTTCTCGATCTATCCACGAATACTGTGATAGAGTCTAGAGATGCCATATTTTTTGAAGACAAATTTGTTAAAGATCATGGATTGTCTGTCTCCGGGTCCAATGATATGATTACTGAATCTATCGTTGAACCTGAAGCTGACCCTTCCGGCACTGCTCCCCAACCTGTAGAGGTGGAACCTATTCCACTTAGAGCATCTACCAGAGAAAGAATCCCTAAGGATTTTGGTGAGAACTTCATCACCTATCACTTAGAGGATGCTCCATTCTCCTATCAGGAAGCAATGAGGTCTAGAGATTCGTTGATGTGGGCAGAAGCCATTGATGATGAGATGGACTCGCTGTTACATAACAATACCTGGCATCTAGTTGACTTACCGAAAGGTGCTAAAGTCCTAGGATGCAAGTGGGTTTTAAAGAAGAAATTACATAGCGATGGATCTATAGCCATGTATAAAGCGCGTCTCGTAGCTAAATGGTATAAGCAACGAGGGGGATTTGACTATTTTGACGTCTATTCACCTGTGCGTCATCTATCGACTATCAGGATTCTTCTTGCATTAGCCTCTATTGATAACTTTATAGTTCATCAGATGGATGTCAAAACTGCATTATTAAATGTAGAGCTTAATGAAGAGATCTACATGACTCAACCTGAAGGTTATGTACACAAAGATCAAAAAGACAAAGTGTGCAAACTCGATAAGTCAATCTATGGTCTTAAACAATCATCTAAGATGTGGCACATGAAATTTGATCATGTGGTAAAGAGCATTGGATTCCAGTCCAGTCTCTCTGACAAATGCCATTATTACCACTCCTTGTCAAATCAAACAGTTATCATATGCTTATATGTGGATGATATGTTGATTTTATGGTCTAATCTTGCTGCAGTTGAGGATGTTAAATCCACTCTCGCAGAAGTATTTGACATGAAGGATCTCGGTCCTGTTGATACCCTGTTAGGTATGAAGGTTAGAATTGACAAGGGTCGAGTTACTCTTACCCAGACTCATTATATTGAGCAACTTCTCTCTACCTGGGGATATGATAAGTGTAGGCCGATTGAGACACCGTTTGATCATAATGTTAAGTTAAGTCCTAATCTAGAGGCCAACATTGATCAAGTCAAATATTCCAAAATAATTGGTAGTCTCATGTACGCTACAACTTGTACGAGGCCAGACATTGCTTTCTCGGTTAGCATGCTGAGTCGCTTTACTAGCAGTCCGGGCAAAGAGCATTGGGTTGCCGTAGATAGGGTGTTGAGATACCTGAGAGGTACTAAAGACTATGCTCTGTGCTACACTGGTTACCCACCTACAGTGGAAGGACATTATGATGCCTCATGGTGTTCAGAAGTCGGGAACAACAAGTCCACCAGTGGATACATATTCACCTTGGGAGGAGCTGCTATCACTTGGAAATCCAAAAGACAGACCTGTATAGCTTTGTCGTCCATGGAGGCCGAGTTGTTTGCCTTAGCTTCAGCCAGTGAAGAGGCATACTGGATCAGAAACTTGATTTTAGACATTCCCTTGTCTAAGTTACAAGTCAACTCGCTGAGCTTGTATTGTGATAATCAAGCAACAGTTCAAGTCGTTAAGAATATCCTCTATAATACTAAGAGGAGACATGTATGACTGAGACATGCGTTGTTGAATTATCTGAAAGAACAAGGAATTATAACTTTGATCGATGTGCGTTCAAAGGATAACCTGACTGATACACTGACGAAAGAAATGCCCAAAGATCGGTTAATCAAAACTGTAAGACCCCATTTTTTTTCTTTTCAAACACCACCGGGTCTTAGGCCCAGAACCGCCATTTTGCGGTGACACGCTCGCTCGGGAAGGTCGCCACTACAAAACGCCGATCCTGCCGGCCAAATCGATCACGAAGAAGAGAGTATACATGAACAAATAAGAAGCTCAAGTCCACAATCACATGAATTATAAAGGTAAATGTCCACATATATAACTGAATAAAAATAACAAAGGTACAATAATAAAGGGCTCGTGCCCTGTACATCATGTCCTCACTACAAGATCACTCGCGGAAGCTATCTCCTAATCACTCACTGGTCCTGAATCCTGTGCTCCTGAGCTGCACTGGTCCGCCTCTGTCTGCACCGGCCACTGGTGTTGCTACGTCTCCTCGATCTCCTAAAATGATATGGTCCACCGACCGTTAGTCAAAAAGACTAAGCCTTATGTTCCCCACCCCACCTCCAATGGCTCCTAGGCACCGTGCGGGAGGATGAAGCGGAGGACAGCAAGGGGTTATAACAAAGAGCAGGTGACAGTGGTACATGAAATGTTTCTACACTACACATGTGTATATATACAACTGAAGCAGTAAAGGGCATAGTAAGAGCAGGTAAAGAATAAGTAAAGTGCAGTAAGTAAATACAATAGCAATAGAAAAGTAACCATTGATTTATAGGAATGCCCATAAAAACCTATAGACCAAGGGGTCGTTTAGCAGAGCCTACCGTATAAGAAGTCCCATAACCGACTTATACGTTAGGGGTAGGTTGAATGCAATGTTTATGCTATGACATGCAAAGTATGCTGTTATGCTATGTTCAAACAGTTCAACTCACTCACTACGACTCTATGCGCATAGACCTTTAGTTCCCTCTTTTTGGAGCTAGCAAGACTCCCAGGATACTCCCGTAGTGTCAAACGGAAGCGGTGGGTTGGGCTTCGCCCACCTCTAGGTTGGTATTCACACTACCTAACCTAGACCTATCGTACGCCTCCACAAAACCCGCGGAGCGTCTGCGTACTCTTGCTGACTGGACCGCCAGACTTTCAAGGCTAAGTGTAAAACCACACTTGCCGAGTCAACGTATTGACGTCGGTGTGAACGATCGTCCAATACCGAAGACCCACCACCTTCAGTGCACATGCAATGTGATCTACTTCCTATCTCCGAGCCATAAGCTCCCCGGGCTAACCTGCCCGCCATCAAACACCACTGAGTCACAAGCTCACCGGACTTAGCAATTCGCTATCTCCACCACCGAGCCTACCGCTCGCAGCACCAAACCAACTAAACTCCCGAAACCACGGGGTGTGTTATTAGTTAAAGTCATATTTCTATAAATTAGGGTTAGTCTTGAACTTCCCGAGGGTTACCCTGCAAGGGGCTCGCTACGGTACTAGGAACTACAATGGGATGACACCCCAAAGTTTCCTTTCCCAAGACACTTAGTATTATTGGTTACTACCCATAAGAAACCCTCTTAATGTCTCACCTGGATTAAGCCTAAGTGCTTTAAGATCTAAGGCAAAAGACGATCTTCCGTCAATCCCAGGACGATCTACCCCAAGGGTGGCACCCCACCACCCTAGGACTCATCAAACCCTAATTAACTCCAGGGATTCTCACATAGTCAAATGATCACCATTAAACTCTCACATCTCCAATCAATATAATCCAACTTGGCCTATAACCCCAAAATTGCCAATTTGCTAAACGCAGACTATCCCTAACGCTTTGATGCTCATGAAGGGAGGTACATTTAATAATCAACTCCGTGTCCCAATATTTTTACTGGGGGTCCATGACACTTATTTGAGATCACTTCCAGAGTTTCATAAATTTTCCCAACATTATTAATATTTAAAACCATTTTTCCAAATTACAACTCCCCAGGGTTTGAACTACAAGTACACTTTTCTAACTTCCAATACCTACCAAACTTTTTACATAAATTAAGGGTACCTAATAATCAGTAGATATAAAATTTTAGGAAATTCCAGCAAGATCTACTATTATTAAAAATTCCAAAACCCATTTATTTCCAATAAATTCCAAAGGAGGTACCCTCATATGAATTCCAAACCTTATGAAAATTTATACAGAGGTGATTCATACTAAAATATTCAGCCCTACAATATTTGTATATATTCCATAGAGGTTACACTTGTAATTTCTACTAGGGATATATTTGCAATTAATTCCAAATTGAACTAGAGGTACCAAAAATAATAATCCATAAATTATGAGAAAAATACTGTGGGTTCATAATGGTATTAAATGTCATCCAGCAAAGTTTCATGCAATTACAGAAAACTAACACCCTAAAATTGTTCATCCCAAATATTGTCAATAATATGAATAATTACAATTTGGAACTCCAAAAGTCTTCCAATGGCTCTAAAAAAATCTCCAGGGATTAATAACATCAAAACTAAGTTGGTGACAGAAAATGGTTAATCATTAAGTATTATTTCTTCCTAAATCTCAAAACCCTAAATATTTACAAATCTACCCAAGGATTTATTACCTAGGTTTGGCAACTCCAAACCCCACCAATTTCTCACAGTAGAATTCTCTGGTCACCAAGATCATCTCCCCAAAATTTCAAGTCAAACCATTAAGGTTTGACGCCTCTTTCTTCATTGGCCTCTAATTGCACCCCTTTAGGGTTTAACCTAGGGTTAGGGTCAAAACTTCTCCAAATCCACCCAAACTTCTTGTGAGGGTGTCACAACACTTATAGAACTCAGGGGAGTCCAATACACCCCTCTCCAAGGACAAACTCTCCTATGTCCTTCACAACCCCAAATTCCACTCCATAGGGATCAACCCTATGGCCTTGAGCAAATCAACTCTAATGCTCACAAATCTTCCTCATGGGGTCTCAAATTGACCCCACTGAGCTTCCCAAGAAGACTCAAGTCTCTATGGGCCCATTTGACCAATGGTTCTCTTCTTGGCCAAATGCACCCCAAGGTGCTCCAACCCCATGACCTAGGGCAAACCAACTCCCCATGGCCCATAACTCTCTTGGAGGTGATTTGGGTGATATTAGGGCAGTGGCCAAAATCCCACTCCAATAGGAGGTGGTTTGACCATGAAAAATCCCAAATAGCCCTTATTCACAAATTTCCCCTTGATGGACAAATTTTTGGCCTACTAATTACCTAACCAAATGAACTCCAAATGAGTTGAGATTTTAACCAGGGGTTTATCATGACCCTAATAACACCCCACCAAAGTTTGGTGGTGATTGGAGGTCATTTGACCCTCCAAATAATTTATGCAAGGATTATTAAATATTCTACAAAAACTTTAGGAAAAATTTCTCCAAAAATTCTCATTTTTGGATATGTCTTAGATGTATATAAGAATAGCCTACACCCAAAATTTCAAGTCATTTGGAGTTGTGGATTGGTGTGGGCATCCATCCAGAGTTCAGTCAAACTTTGCACTAAAATGGGTGCTGAGGTCAAACCAGGACTCCAAATGGGGTGAACCCAATTTTGTATGATCCTAGGGGTCAAGGCCTACAACTTTCATGTTGGGAACTTTTTCAGTAGGGGACTCTATATATTTTTAAAATTTAAAACCATTCACTACATAATAATAAGAATAAAACAATTAATTAAAACATTAAAATGAATGAGATGTACTGTTCATCTTCTTCATATGGCCGAAAAACATCAAAAGTTTGCCATTTCCCGTAGCTTTTTCCAAGGCCATTTCCCGGCCACCCGGCCACCTCCCTGGCCGGCCACCACTGCCACCACCTCCGTTTAGGTGGGGGCTATCGCCGGGCGGCGGCACGGCCGCCGGAGGGGCGGTTTCCGGCGAACCCGCCACCATGAGATTTCATGAAAATCTGAATTTTTTTCTCGCCGTATCGGCTCAGTTGAGCTCGATTTCTCTGCCTAATTCGATCTAGATCTACCCACTGGAGAAGAGGAGGAGAACCGGACCTTGTTTGGGGGTTTTGGTGGCTCCAATCGTCGGCAACCATTTTTCCTTCTCCAAGCTTTGGGTGCCATGGCTTCTTGTGCATAGTGGGCTCTAAACTTTCGGGAAAATGAGGGGTTTCACTCCTCTGAAGGTTGTGAAGATGAAGGGGGGTTCAATTGAGGGGGAGGGAGGCTTTAACCAAGAGAGCCATTAATGGCCTCTTGGTCTCCCTCCCTTGGCCGACCCTATTCACTCTCCCACCCCCCAATAACTCATGGAAACTGCTGGAAACTCCTCAAATTCATCAGAGAAGATGAATGGAAGAGTAATGGAGGGATGCCAAGGGTGTATCACCTTAATGGCCATGAATGGCCTCTTTCTTTCTCCTTAAAATTGAGTTTTTCTCTCTCCTACTCATCATGGCCGACTTTACACTCTCACCTGGGTTAATTATCAGTCAAGCATGCTGGTCAAGTGGTCAATTTGGGCTTAGCCCAAAGGGATTGGGCTAGATTCAAGAGATTTGACCTAATTTGGGCAAATTTGACTTTTGGTCAAATTGACCAATTGGGTGACCCTAGGATGGGGATTTTTGGTCCATTGGATTCCAAATTAGGTTTAGAAACTACTGGTGGGGTCAATTTGATCACATGAGCCTTAGTTGACCCAATTTAAGCTGATTTGACCAAAACAGGCTAAGTTGACTTTGGTCAAATTGAGCCCTAGGGTTGACCCAGTCATGGGGCTTTTTTGTCCACTGGGTCCCCTATGACATGATAACACTATGGGTATGGTCAATTTAATATGGTGATGGTCAATTAAGGCACTTAGTGAAGAATTGCCATTTTGACCTAAAAGGGGCATTTTGGTCAATTTGCACTACTGGGGGTCCCATGATGGGGCTTTTAGGTCTACTAGGTTTCTTATGATATTTTAGACCTAGAGGAGTGGTCAATTTGGCATGGAGGAGGTTAGTTGACTCTAATTAGGCTACCTTGACCAATTTAGGGTTAGGGTTGACTTTGGTCAATTTGGCCTCTTTGGTTGACCCCAATGTGCCCTTGGTGCCCTAAGGGGGCCCCTAAAGGGTTAGGGATACTATGGTGGGGTCAATTGATCAAGTTGAGGCCCTAAAGTCCAACCCTAAGCTTGGTAATTGGAAATTGCTATTTGCAGTCCAAGGCACTTTCAACCCTAATCTTGCCTAAGTTAAAGGGATTTCTACACTACCAAGGCCTTGTCATGACACATTCACCTGGGGGGGGGGGGGGTCTAGCTGTCTGGGGGATGTTACAAAAACAGTGGGGGAAATGAGACTAAAGGCGATTTCGTTCGGTCTTAGTTCAGTATCAGGCGATTCAGTTCAGCCTTAGTCCAGACGTTTTCGATTATTCCATATTTCCTTTGTCAATGCAAGCATGTTGTGGTCCGTTGATGCTCTTGATTGCTGAGCTCGGATATGGTAAGCTGTTCATTCCAAACGTGATGTTAACAACTTCATCAGATTCGACTTTTGCCTTGGAGGAGAGTGTCATTCTAAACTTGATAACACAATCTGACTTGGTTTGTCTCTTCTTCTGAAGATTGGTTCCATTCCAAACTTGATGAGTTCCAATTGACTTTAGAAGGGCAGTAACTGTGACATTCCATATAGGATTACAGATATAGCTACGGTGTCCAGAAGTCTGAAGATCATTTCAGTTGAAACAGATATCAGATTCTGAGGTAAAACAATAATACTCTGTGAACGTGTCCTCCTATCCAAATTAAATAATTCAATAATAAGTTTATGCTAAAACTAGATATCTGCAAATTTGCAAAGGATAGACTTCATTCTAAAATGAAATTCTCTGTTGAAATTGCAGGAGTTTCTGGGATAGGAGGAGCACTAGTTGACTGGGATCCAGAGAAGGATGATCTTTTGGATGACTAGTTTTTTGAGTGTTATTTTGTTTATTTCCTGTACTTCTGCTCAGAGCATTGTTTAGCTATTTCTTTATTATAGCACTGTATGTTTTGGACTTTTTAGATCTCTGTTTGATTTTGGACGCCAGACGTATAGGGCCTGTGTCTTGATCGTTCCTGAGACTCTTATTGTGTTGCAGCTGAGTTTCTTTGGTTACTTATGTGTGCATACTGATTTTGTGTTATAGTCCAAATTGATTAAAACAGGTGCTGGACACAGTTGTAATTGACTCATGTTTGATTGAATACAATACAAACCACCCCCTTTACCCGAAGTCTGGGTTCACGACGGACATAGGAGGAGATTGTTAATGTGTATTAATATGTCCTGCCGTGTTAAGACCGACTCGGAATAGCCTAACGGGTTCGTGTCACACTAGGACTCGGTTCTATGCTGGAAGTACTATAAATACCTCATTCAAACATGATTGATGTATTATAGAATACTTTGAGCGGAGCCGCCTCAACACAATACTCGTGCACACACACACACACGCACACACACACACGCACACACACACGCACGCACACACACACACACACACACACACACACACACACACACACACACACACACACACACACACACACACGTGCAATACTCGTGTGCACACACACACACACACACGTGCAATACTCGTGCACACACACACACACACGTGCAATACTTGTGTGCACACACACTCGTGCAATACTCCTGTGCACACACACACACACGCACACGTGCAATACTCGTGCACACACACACACACACACACACACACACACACACACACACACACACACACACACGTGCAATACTTGTGTGCACACACACTCGTGCAATACTCCTGTGCACACACACTCGTGCAATACTCTTGTGCACACACACACACACACACGTGCAATACTCGTGTGCACACACACACTCTCGTGCGATACTCATGCCTGTGCGGCAATACTCTTGTCACTCTCTTTCTCCCACCTGCGACACAGCGCTCGACGCCCCCTAGCTCAAAAAAATGCATGATTCGAAATCGAAGAAGACGCCCGCATGCGGCTTGGGCCGAGAGCAAAATAGGAAAGTCTGAGATAGGTTTCGTGTGAGAGGCTCTCTAGATTTGAGCAGTTTTGAATCCCATCGTGAATGCTGAAAGGAGGATGGCGAGCGAGCGAACGTGCGGATTAGACTTGACCGATCGGACGGTTCAAATGACCGTGATGATCCGCCTAGCTAGCTCATTATATATGCAGCTACGTACAGATCTGAATCCATATAGGCCAGCTTGTTAATTAATTTGTTTCTTGGATCATGAGCATATATTTGCCACCATGAAACCAGCTGGACCACTCCAATTAATTATCCCTTAATTAATGCCGGCAATTACTTTAGCGTAGATTTCCTTCAAGCTTTAATTATATCGTGAAGACCACTTCTTAATAGCTTGCCATGCATTTAATGGCGGTCGTCTTCTTCCTCTAGCTCCGACTAATTAGTAGTAATACCTAAGTTTAGTAGAAGCAGCCGCCAGCCAGGCTAGCTACTATTACACCTCGCTAAACTTTCTATCATCAGAAAATATATGGCTCTGTTTGGATTGGTGCATTTTTAGGAAAAGCAGCGGGGAAACATGTTCAACACGAAAGTTGTAGATCTCGTCGAGATCTACAAATTTCGCGCTGAACATTTTTCCTAAAAATGCAAGTACAGGACGTATTTCCAAAAATTCGCTCTAGTTACGTCCAGGTTTCAATCGGGGCGGCAATACGTCTTGTGCGTGCATTTTTAGAAAAAGTGTTCAACACGAAAGTTGTAAATCTCGTTCCTAAACATGCATGTACAAAATATATTTCCAAAATACGCGTATATAACTCATACAAATAAAGTACGGATAGCCACAACTACTTTGCGGATAGCAATCACCTTCAAAAAAGAGCTGAAAACACCTTCCCGACACAAATATTTTTCCCCATAAAACAGCGGCGACGGTGAGAAAAAAATCGTTTTCCTCCGCAGTCACGACCAAAGATTTAGGGTCCGCCGAATGCAACATTTTCCGAAGGGTGTGGACCAATTTGTTGTTGGTGTGGATGTGATGGGAAGGTGAGGCCATAAAGCATTTGTTTATGTTCTTCCACTTGTGCTCTTCAGTAGGTTCTGGTGATAGAAATTTGGAGAGCGGGAGACGAAGAAAAAGAAAAGGACGAGTCGAACACGCCTTTGTCGATTAAATCTCTAGTTGTTGAACTAATATCAAGCTGCTTCCGCCGTTGACGCCGCCGCTCTTATTTTCTTAGTTTCGAGAAAAATAAGCATGTGTATATGTCTAATGTATTTTTATTTTTTTTATTTCAGTATAGGAGCAAATAAATATTTTTTAAATAACAAAAGTATTTCTCAATAGCAAATATATAATTAAGGAAATATATAGTTCCACTGTTATTTTTTCATTTTTCAGAGAGGCTTATTTCTCTTAGGTTACGTTCGTTTGGTAGGTTTTGAGAGACAGAAATTGGTTTTGGCTGAAAACCTATGACGCAGAGGTTTTGGAAATTGGCAAAAAATAAATTCTTGTGTTCGTTTGGAGAAGGTTTTGAGAGAAAATGATGATGAATAGTGTCAAAACGATGATGAACTCCGGCCACAATTCTAGTGTTCGTTTGCTTTTAAAATAAGCAAACGAGTACTAGAATTGGTTTTGGTCAAACACCTTCCTCCAAAACCCATAGGTTTTCTGTGAATGTCAATTCCTTCCTAAAAAACATCAAACGAACAAAAGTAAAATATCGAGAAAATAGTGCATATATAACTACTAATTTTTTGGTTTTCTAATTGCCATGTGTTCTTCATCCGCCCGATCACGAATGCGCGGACAAATTTTGAACCGAATGATATCTCAACTATGTATGTGAAAGCAGAGGAAACTCCTGCCTCAGACCGAGACCCGCTTTCCCAGCAGTGGAACCTCATCGGTTGCCTTCACGGTAGAAACTCTACTAGCGGAATCGAGCGGAAACGAGACACGCGAATAGGAATCTTATTCACGACATCTAGCAATATTATGCGCACACGTGTCGCCTCCTCGTGCGCACGCTGAGCTCGGGCTTCTTGCTGACGTGGCAAATAGAGGACAATTTCGAGTATACAACTGAGGACAATAACGTTTTTGTTCAATCATTTTCTTGCGTATAGAAAATAAAAAACACGAAATGTTTAGTTTATTACTCAATTAAATTGTTATTATTTCTATGTATTATAATAATTATTTGTAATACACGAATATAATCCATGTATCAAACTCAATATGATTAATGAACACACGTTACAATCACACTTCTATGGCTTAGCTTTCTCTACGTTTAAGATACATATTTACGATGGGCCCCACCTTTAAATTACATTATTTCTGTTTACCATCAAATCAATCACAATCGTTCAATCTCGCTGAAATCAAATCTAGCCGCATTATTTTTACTAGATATCATATACCTACTATGGTATGGTGTCCTAGACCTATATTTTTAAGTCACTATCCTACAACGTGAAATGCGCTTGCATAATATTGAACCCAAAATCTGTAATATACTGAATCATGACACAACCACTATACAAACTGACAAATTGTTGTAAACACTTACATTAGTACTATATATAGATATTCACTTATGGTGTAACTATTTACCATCAAGTCAATCACAACCGTTCAATCTCATTGAAATCAAATCTAGCCACATATTATTTTTACTAGATCTCATATACCTACTATGGTATAGTGTCCTAGACCTATATTATCAAGTCACTACCCTACAACATGAAATTACAATTTTATCCTTATCTTCATTAAAATTTTAATACTTGCAAAATTACGCTTGCATGAGATTGAACCCAAAACATGTAATATACTGAATCAAGACACAAGCACCACACCAACTAGCAAGTTTTTGTAAACACTTACATTACTGTATATATGAATGAACAGTTTTCTTTTACTTCTCAAGACAACCACCCACCGGCGGTTTTTTTTTTCATATTTTTTTTTTGTTTTTTAAAATTTAAAACAGTTATTTAAAAAATAAAAATATAATAGAAAAAAAAGAAGAAAACCTTTAAAAATGAATAAATAAAAAGAAAATTAAAAAAAACCGCCAACCGGGGGTGGGCGAAGACCTCCGATCTGGGGCTGGCGAAAAAATAAAATGAAAAAATTGGATGCGTGCGATCCCCGCAGGGAGCTGGCAGGGTACTGTCGCGCGGGGCACGGGGGGCCCTCGTGCACCGTCACTCGTATATTATATATAGATGGAATATTAAAAGAGAAAACTTGGTTGGTAAAACGAACAAAATTGTCGAATATAATTTTATTATTTTAATCTAATGATTTAACATATATTATAATTTATTTAAAAAACAAAAATTAAAATACAATGTCCATTCAAATAATTATATTTTCTCCGTAAATTAAAAGTAATGATAAAAATTCATAAAATCAATTTTTTTATTAGAGCTCATATACTTACTATCATATGTACTGTCGTTAGGCATGACAATTTTATTAAAGTTGATTTGGAGTAATGATGAAAAATCATTAATTTGATCGGAAAAGTAATAATTAAAATTTAATGGGAATATTTTTAACAAAAATAAAAAATATGTGTATAATTATTTTCTGCATTAATTGATTAATTAATAATATGTTTATTTTAAAATGCATCAAATTAATTTATAAGGGCGCAGAACATCCACTGACAGACGAAGCCAGTTCACAACCAAGAGCAGTCGGGCAGATGCATAGCTCCACACACGGCCGCTAGTGCATCCCCAAAATGGGGGAGCCAAAGGGACATTGACACCACCATTTTTTGCGATTTGTCATAAGCAGACCAAAATTTGGCTATTTACAGACCAAGTTCAGCTATATGCATCCCCAAAATTAATTTTTAACCCATAACCCGCCTACGCACCTCTGCTCAATATAACATTTTATGTACTACTGTGTTTAAAAAAAAATTGTGCACCCCTTTTGTAATTTTCTGAATTCACCACTGATAGATCGATCGATAGATAGATAGATACAGAAAGAGATCGAAAGTAAGAGGGAAGAAAAAATTGAAAGCATATTAATGATTGTTTGTCACGAATTACATCGATCTGTCGGGTCTCACTATCCAACTTCACGTCTCTCCTCAACTCTCCATCCATCGACGGAATTTCAGATACGGGCCCGTTAGGAACACGACGGCTCAAAGGCAGTGCGCGCGGCCACATATGCGCGGCTCCGCTGAGTCCGGATTCCCCGTACCCAATAACTTAATCCCCTTTAATGTGTATCTTCAGTGGCAGGCAACTTCACAAGAGCTATTAATATCGCTTTCAAGTGTGTTTTAATGGAATCCTTGTCTTCTCCTCCAACCCACACCATTCTTAACTCCAAAGCCATGTAGATTTTGAGTTGTTAGGAGCCGGCTATTCGCAGTCCACCGCTACTAGCTCGTAGTCCACAAATTTTATTTGTAGTCCAAAATTATATTTGCACCCCACCCCCATCCCAAATAAGCGAAATATTTTGCTGATTTATTAAGCACTAGAAGCCTAGAGAAACATCTTAAAGACTCTAAAACAATTTAAAAACCTAGCAGAAAAACAAGTTAAATGACATGCATAGAGGAATTAACTATAAAACAAGTTAAATGACATGCAAATCTTCCTCTAACCAGAAAACTGACTACTTTTTTGGGATTTTCATTGGATAATTTCCTTCTTTTTTGAAGAAGGTGAATCTAAGAGGGAGAAAGACGATGCGACCGATAGAACTACGGCTAGGGTTTAGGCAACGGGAGGGGAGAGATGGAGAGGAGGAGTTTATTCGATGGGGTGCGATTAGTAAGAATTGGACAGCGAAAATAATTAGGATTTTTACAATTTTTGGGGTGCGAATAGCGTGAATTGGACTGCTAATATCAACTCTCTTAAAATTTAATGTTTTGAACTCTGCCCTTTGATTACAGTACCTGGAATCCGGGTCGGTGAATCGTCGCCGGATTCTCGTATGTTTTTGGGCAGAGAACTCATTCTTTCGGGCACAGACAGGCTTGCAATCCGCTTCTTAGTCAATTTAAAAGTTAAGGGTGTTTGGCTAAACCACATCGGAGCTTCTCCCTAAGATCGGCGATTTTCATCGTTAGTGACCAAAATCCGATATTTAGCGACAAAATCAAATATTTAGCGACGAAAAAAATAAAATGTTAATCTCCTTTGCCTGATAAGTCAAAATTCAATTTTTGAGGTCACTGAGGATCCAAAATTTTCTATTAGTAATTTGAAATGAGTTGTTATTTATATTTACCATTAATTACCCGAGTTTGCCGTGGGGCTTAGCATGATATAATTACATGTTGCACCCCACTATTTTTTGAAATTACAAAAACATCGCATGTGAGTTTACCATTAATACTTCTTTGGAGTATATTTTCTGTGGGGGTATTTTTGTACATGGATGTTATGAAATGTAAACTTAAAGAGAGGTTAATGTTAGAATTGAAGTGAGCTAGCGCCAGCGCTGGCGCTAGCGCCAGCGCTAGCTACTACTCGCCACCCCCCTTGTTTTGTCTATAAATAGAGGGGTACCCCCCTCTAAAGAGTATCGATTCTGGAACTGGCGAGTATCTTCAACTTAGAGCGAGTTAGAGATACCAGAGCGCCACCAGGCGAGCATCGAACTTGGAGTAAGTTCGCGAGGCGAGTTACCTACTCGGGAGATAGCGCCGGCGATAGCGGATAGCGCCTGCGGTAGCGAGTAGAGAAGGAAGGAGCGAGTACCTACTCGGGAGATAGCGCCCGGCGCTAGTGGCTAGCGCGCGCGGTAGCGAGTAGTGGAGGAAGCGAAGCGCGGCGAGCGTGCGAGTAGCTTGGAGTGCGAGCAGCGAGCTCGCGAGTAGCGGAGCTAACGCCCGGCGCTAGCGATACCGCCGGCGGTAGCGAGGAGCGAGTATCGGAGCGAGTATCACCTGCGCGGTGTGCTCCGGAGGAGAAGCGGACCTTGTCCGTGACCAAGTTCTTTCCTACTATTGGCTGTTGTGATTCAAGTTGGATGCAACTTGTATTCAGCCTTGTTCAGTTGTAACTAGCTACCAGAGTTATTATTGTGAAAGATTGTGTTCATCTACTTGGTGTCCTTATTCTCCCGTTGATTGACGTGTTCTTCCGACTACAAAATATTTCACAGTTAATGTTACGAAATGTAAATTTTATGGGAAATTTTTGTAATTTCAAAAGTAAGAGGGAAGACATTTGTTGATCATATAGCATCGTGAGCAAAATCCTAGCCGTTCATCAGATTTCTCCACGCAGTAAAGACCCGAGCTCACAGATACTCCTTCCCGCTCGCGAAGCCCCCGGAAGAGTGTTCTTCGATCTCCTCATCGAAGGCCCACATAATCGAACCACAGAAGCTACTCCCGATCCTCTTCATCCCCGAACACGAAGCCCCCACCGGCGGAGTATCTAGGTGTTGAAAATACATGCATATAACCTGATAAACACATCAATAAATGTTTAGCTTACTTAATGTATTGAATGAAATGTAACCCGAGGAGTCAGTGACTGTTCGGGATTGCCTTAAGCTTTTATTAATCCTGATTTCCAATGTACTGTTATTCTTCTATTTAAACCTGCAAGGAATAATTCAATGTAAGGGAGTGAAACATGAATGAATGATTTATCAGTTCCTCTTCAATTTTTCATGTTTTCTTTCCAATACTAGGATATCCGATTTCGCCCCTTCCGATGCGCGATTCCTCATCAGTCCCCTTTGCCAAAATCTCTCGATCAAACTGAACGGTAACTAATCTTCACCGCCGGTAATTTAGCCCATACCCCCATTTCCTCAACTTATTTCTTTCTGTTTCTTCACCCTGCTGTTCCTTCTCTGCAAATTCTGTTTTTAATTACTGTCAGATTACAATCACCAACATCCTATTCCTGAATCATTCTGCTACCCTCATTCTCTATCATTTTTTTTTTCAAAATCTGGGAACTTATCGTACCGAGAACAAAACATTTGATATACAACACATTCGCCCGCATCGTCTCAACAAACGCTAAACATCTCACACCTCAGAGTCCCAAACAAAAGTTAAAGTCGCCTTATTTATCATTCGTATTTCATGATCGACAAACATTAACATCTACCATATTTTAAACTACTGGCCCGGTATATGCTCATAAATTTCTAATTTCTTCATTATCATTTTGACATCACGAACATTAACATCTACTTGAGGAAGAGTATATTGAAAGTAAATGCTCTCTCAATTATATCATGAAGAGCTCCCGAATTCCTCCAAACCAACACAAGTGCATTTGTAAGGAAGTAAATGACTTGCTTTTGAGTTTTTCATATTTTCTTTTGTATATTGTTACATTCATATATGTGTCAAGTAACTTGGATTTCCATTTTCCACGTATCTATTTTGAATGATCCCCGTCTTCCTTCATAGTCCTAATATTTGGGGTCTATGGGTTTCTCCCTCGTAGGCAAGGCATCACCAGCTAGCTAGCGAACTCGTGCGCCTTCGAGAGAAGGCGAGCATGCACGACATTGTCGTGGTCGTGGAACTGTTGTGGCCACACAAGGGGAGCAGCACAGCGCGGGGTGGGGGTGTGTGGGTGGGGGTGGAGCGCTCTCTCACTCGTGTGTGTTGTGGGTGTGTATGTGAGTGTGTGTATAATCTAATATTTAAAATATATAATTAAGTACAACTGATGAGGCATGAGTAACTTCTATTGACTTCTTAAAATATAAGAGAAGTCAACATTAGTACTAATTAATTATATGTTTATGACTACCTTAGAACATATATAATAGAAGAAAAATATAATAATTGATTACATATTTCCAGAAAAAAATGAGAAAATTATGAAAAAGCTAAAAATTATAGCAGAGTGGGCGACTTTGGATGCGTACTCATGTAGGAGTGTGCGATCTTCCAGCGAGCTTTCACCTAGGGGAATATCAATGGGATCATCTAGGAGTTCACCTAGAGGTTCACACATGGGTTAATCTAGAGGTTTATTTAGGGGTTAATCTAGGAGTTCATCTAGACGTTCATCTAAGGGTTTATTTAGGTTCATCTAAGAGTTTATATATGAGTTCATCTAAGAGTTTATCTAGGGGTTTATCAAGTGGTTCATCTAGGGGTATATCTAGCGGTTAATTGAGGGGTTCATCTAGGAGTGTATCTAATGGTTCATATAGGAGTTTATCTATGGGTTTTATCCTTAGATAAACCCCTAGAAGAACCCCTAGATAAATCTCTAGATGAACTCCTAGATAAACCTCAATGAACCTTTAGGAGAACCCATATAGGAACCCTTAGATAAATCCCCAAATACACCCTTAGATAAATACCTAGATGAACCCCTAGATAACCATTTAGATTAACCCCTATATAAACACATAGATAACCCTCAATGAACTGCTAGAAAAATCCCTAGATTAACCCCTAGATTAACTCCTAGATAAACTCATAGATGAACCTCTAGATGAACCCTAGATAAACTCCTAGTTGAACCCTTAGATAGACATCTAGATGAACCCCTAGATGAAACCTTAGATGAATCCCTAGATGAACCCCTCTAGATGAACCCCTCTATATGAACCCCTCGATGAACTCCTAGATAAATCCTTAGATGAACTCATATATGGGTTCATCTAGTTGTTCATCTAGAAGTTCCTTTAAGGATTTACTTAGAGGTTTATCTAGAGGTTTATTTAAGAGTTTGTCAATGAGTTTATCTAGGAGTTCATCTAGTGGTTTATCTAGGGGTTCATGTAGGAGACTATCTGGATGTTCATCTATGGGTTTATCTATGGTTCATTGAGGGTTTTTTCTAAGGATTTATCAAGGAGTTCATCTAGGGGTTCATCTAGATGTTATTCTAAGGTTTAATCTAGGGGTTAATTTAGGGGTTCATCTGGGGGTTAATTTAGGGGTTCATCTAGATAAACTCATAGATAAACTTATAGATAAACCCCTAGATGAACTAGATAAACTCATATATAAATCCCTAAATGAACCCCTAGAGAAACCCCTACATGAACCTCTAGATAAACCCCTCGATGTACTTGTAAAGAAACATCTAGATGATCCCCTTAGATAATTCCCTAGATAATCTCTTATATAAACCCTCGATGAACCCCCTCGATAAATCCTTAGAGGAACCTCTATTAGAACCCCTAGATAAACTCCTAGATGAACCCCTAGATAAACCCATAGATCAATCCTAGATGAACCCCTAGAAAAACCTCTAGATTAACCCCCTAAGTGAATCCCTAGATGAACCCCTCGATGAACCCCTAGAAAAACTCCTAAATGAACCCTGCTAGAAGTTCGTCTAAGGGTTTATTTAGGGGTTCATCTAGGAGGGATTTTATCTAGGGGTTCGTCTAGGGGTTGTTATCTAGGGGTGCATCTATGTGTTTCTCTAGGGGTTCTTAAAGAGGTTAATTTATGAGTTCATCTAGGGGTTTCTTTAGGAGTTCATCTAGGCGTTCATTTAGGTGTTCATCTAGGGACTTATCTATGGGATAATTTAGGGGTTCATCATGTTGAATGTTGAAGTGAGGCAAGGGGGAGGGAAAGGAGAAGAGTGGCGAGTCCATCTTGCATAGGCTGCCGAGAGGAGATGTGTGCTGCCTTGTGAGAGTGTGACTGGCGAGTGGAGGTAGTAGGCTTGGGCGAGTGGAATGAGAAGGGGGGCTGCCGAGTTGTTGGCGAGTGGAAGTGGGCTGCCTTGTGTGGGCTACCGAGTGGAGCTTGGAGGGGGGCTGCCTAGTGTGAGGGGCGAGTGGAAGCTTGGGCTTGGGCGAGTCCAACCAAGGGGGGTGGCGAGTGGAGCAAGGGGGGCTGCTTAGTGTAGGCCGGGCGAGTGGAAGTGTATGGAGGGGGGGGGGGGGGGGGGGGGGGGAGTGCATCTTTGTAGGGGAGTGTGCATGCAAGGGTGTACCCCCCCTCCCTCCCCCTCCTCCTTTATCATCTCTCCTATTATTTGTGTTTCCTATAAATACCCCCCCCCCCCTTAGTATTAGTTGATGCGAAGAGAGAGAAGATGAGAGAACTAGTAGAGAGCTAGTGAGCTGAGGTGAGGTGAGCTGTTGAGAGAGAGTGGTTGTGTGCCTACACCCCAAGAGAGTTCAACCCCAACCCGTACCTCAGCGGGAGGTGGAGAGTGCATGGTTGAGTGTGTTGTGAAGTGGAGAGTGCATTGACAAGCTCAACGACACTAAGTGAAGAAGTGGACCTTGTTCGCGACAAGTTATTTTTTATATATCTCAGCTGACGTGATTCAAGGTGTATGCACCTTGTAGTCAGCTTGTCTTTGTAATCAAATTGTCTAGTTATAAAGTGTTACTTCGTTTTTTGTCCATCATTGGTGTCCTTGCATGGTAGCAGCACAAAATCTAACACATCATGGGGTTCATCTAGGGATTTTTCTAGAGGTTCATCTAGGAGTTTATTTTGGGGTTCATCTAGATATTTATCTAGAGGTTCATCTACAGATTCATCTAGTGGTTTATCTAAGAGTTCATCTAGGGGTTTATCAAGGGATCAATCTTGGGGAAAATAGGTAAAAGAGGACCAACATCGAAGACGGTAAGACTTTTTACCTGGAAAAGCCCCCAATGGGAAAAAACCACGAGGACGGTTCGATGCCGACCAAATCCACTAACTTGCTTGAGGTTACAAATATTTGAAAATTCGGGAGGGTGACAGACCACCGCTTCGATTACAAGTACATAGAAGTAAAAAGATGCAGATTCCTCCTTGGCTCTCGCAGGAGCGCTTCAAGAGCAGGCTATGGAGCAGGCACTTGAGAATGCATTTGAGAAAGCACTTGAGAAGGCACTTGAGAAGGCACTTGAGAATGCACTTGAGTACGCACTTGAGATGCTCGTACTCTAAGGGAGATCTCTAAGTCGCTCTTGAAGGAGGACTTGAGAATCGAAGGATGTCTTCAAACTCCGAAGGAGATCTCTGAGAGGTTTCTCGCCAGAAAACTTCAGAGCTCTCTCCATATCTCTTTATTTCTTGTCTTCGAATGAAGGCCTATGAGCCTTTTTATAGTTTTTCTGAGGAGCGCATTGGTAATTGTGTCATCTTGAGATTTGAACCGGCAAATGAGGCTGCATGATCCGAATCCTGATCACATGGATCACCATTTTCTGAAAATGATGGGCATGCCCCCATGTGGTCTGGGAAGGTTCGCCGGTACCGACGAACGGTGGCGGCGGATGGACGGAAAGCGCGCGGCCTGAGCGCAAGCGGCCTGAGCACCCGCGACCTGTGCGCTCGGTCGACAACCGTGCGTGGGTGTTGTGCGAGTTCATGCTCGTTGTACGAGTGTGCGGGCACGCGACGCCTCGTGTGTGCTCGTTAAGCCTAGTTTGGGTTCGTCGCACGTTTGACTCTGAAGTGTTTTTACTTGGTCGAGGCGATCCATTTCGACGATCCGGTCGGGATCATGATCTGACAAGGCCGACCTTACCCGGAACAATTTAGCGGAACCCCATCAACCTCCATGTCATGGGGCCTCAGCTTAGCCAAATGTGTCAAGCCTCATTGGCTATTGATTAAGAGATATTATTCATCTGATCTACTTTTATTTTTAAATATGTTTCAATATTAAACCTGGAAGCAGCTTCTTGCAAAAAATGCGGGATAAGTTTTACCTACGCTTCACCCTTATGGTGGGACCCTTCTCCGGTCCATCGCTGCGCGAGAGGATGCTTTGTGCATGCTCTTATTATGTTTCAACTTAAAAGTTAACAAAAATTTAAAATTAGATTATACGGATCATATATTTTCTTAATTATAGATTAAAAAGTCAAAATATATAATTAACTAAATAATAAATAGTACATATTAAAGTATGTATAATTATTTCTCATCGGTATTCCCGCAAATTATAGTTATATAAAAATAGGTGATGGTTATCCGCACTCTTTTTGTACGAGTTATTATGCGTCTTTTGAAAATACGCATTGTACATGCAGTTTTAGAAAAACTGTTCAACACAAAAGTTGTAGATCTAGCGATATCTACAACTTTCGTGTTGAACACGTTTACTAAAAATGCATGTACAAGACGTATTTCCAAAAAGTCGCTATAGTTACGCACATGTTTCAATCAGGGCGGCAATACGTCTTGTGCGTGCTTTTTTAGGAAAATTGTTCAACACGAAAGATCTAGATTTCGATGAGATCTACAACGTTCGTGTTTATCACTTTTCCTAAAAATGCATGTACAAGACGTATTTTCAAAAGACGCGTAATAACTCATACAAAAGAGTGCGGATAGCTAAAACTGTAGTGCGGATAACAATCGCCTAAAAATACGTCTAACTGTAAAAAAAATTATATTTGATTATAATTTATTTAAAAAAAATTACGGAGATTATCTCTCCTGTGATGTGAGAATGCTTTGGCAAGTGAGCAAATGTAAGCCACATATTGAAAATATACATACGATTTTTTGCATGTAAGACATCAAAATTAAGGCACTTTTAAAGTTGTAGATCTTGACGAGATCTATAATTTTCGTGTTGAACACTTTTCCTGAAATGCATGTACAAAGCGTTTTTTCAAAAGGCACGTAATAACTCATAGAAATTGGTTTGCCAATAGCCAATTTTGGTTTGCCTTTAACAGCACCCCAAAATTAAGGTCAAAATTAGAGGACAGTCGTAATCAAATTCGGAAAGCCTCCACTAAACAATATTCAACAAATACAGTTATTAATTATAGATGTATCGACAAATTAAGTCGACCAACTCAGAGTAATAGTGATCACCCCGCTCCAAATTGGCTCTCTAAACATCATGTGTTCCTCTGAAATTCTCTCAACTCTACGTCTGGTTGCACTGCATGCATCGACATATGATTTTATTGATATACTCCGATCAATACGCAACTCATCATTATGTTGCCCGCGGCCGAGACGAAGATACCTCGCCGCCTTACTTGCAGATGTGACCAACTGCTCCCTCAAACCCAAATTGGCAGCTGCTCCACCGTCATCCATAGCTAGCGCATGTCACTCATTGATCATCTCTTGTGGTCTTTGTTGCTACTACAATATTCCACGTCGTTGCTCTCGCAACCTTCGTGCAACCGTTGTTTTGAGTGATTTAGGGTTTAGGGTTTCCCGCCGCCGCTTCCACGACCTCCACAATAATCGCCGCTTTAAGTACCTCACTATAATACATCACTATATTCTGCACCGCCACCACGATGGATACATATGCCACCGACTACTCCTCGCCTTTGGTCAACTACATATCATCACATCCCAATGTGGCTCAACCGAAAACTTGCCCTCATAAAGAAGTGTAGAAAAAATGAGGGGTGCCAAGAAGAGAGATTCGAACGAAAAACAAAAGAAAATCACAGAGAAAAAACAAATTTAAAAGGTTCACCCAAAACCGGGCTACGTCCCTCATCCCGCCTCCGCTTCACTTTCTTGTATTCACCAATAGAGATTACAAAACACACAGGTTACAAGGATCCAAACCGATCCTACCTCGCACCCCTCTCTTTGGACAAGAAACGGAAGAACCACCGCCGGAAAACGCCTCTCCACGGAATCACCTCGCAGACGCCTCCAAAACCCTCAGCCGAAAACCGCTGAGAAGAACCTTAACCCTAGATGCGGGTTACACGCCTTTAGATAGCTAGGCCACGGAACCGAAACCCGGATATCCGCCCCCGGACCCGCGCGTTCGCTGGTACTTCAATCATCGGAGAGAGTCACGCTCCGACGTCTCTAAGCTCACGTGGGCTAACCCGGTGTGAGAAACAAGAGAGCCGAAAGTATTCCCCAACTCCAACAAGAAGGTCGGGGGATCGAGGAGTGGTGTTAAGCCCCTCATAAAGGTGGTCGGGGGATCGAGGCAGGATGACGACGCCTCGCCGACCTCAACAACCCGCCACGTGGACAGTTAAAGGAAAGTCCGGTAAGCCCGGGTTGGGTGGGCTGCACGCGGTCACGTGGAGAGAGGTTGGAGCTGGCGGACTGCAGTCCACACGGGGGCGGCCCGGGATACTAATCCTTAGGTGGAGCTTGAGTGGGCCGCGCCCCGTTCAACACCAATAACACGACCCTTGGAACCGCTATCTCCCGTAGAAAAAAAGGTTTAATGATTTATAGTTTTAGGGTTGTGAGTTTAGGGTTTCTCATGCGACAACGAGCACACACGCAATTACACATGTCCACAACTCGTCGTCGGAACGGCGATGACAAGCATTCAATCAGGGCGATTGAATGATGTATTTTTATTATATTTTTAAATTAAAATAATAATAATAATAATAATAGGATTATACATTTTGTTAAATTTGATAGTGTCTTATCAAAATGATGTTTTAATTTTAATAATAGCATAGATTTAGTTTATAATATTTAAGGAAATCCATTTCATTTTGACTTTTCGGAACAACACCCACTGATATGACAGATTAAAATAATTTAGTCAACGTTAAGTTGAGAGTAGCTTCTAATTAGTATAATAACAGTTTTAGGGGATAATATTAACAATAATCAATTTATTTTATTATAAGAGAAATAGAGGAAATTTCAGGATAAATTTTATAAAATAATAATTTTGATGGGTTCCCCCTCTATTTATGGGAAAAACCGTAACTCCCGCGCGCCGGATCCCATTACCGCACGCCGGATCCCATTACCGCGCGCCGGATCCTTTAACCACCGCACACCGAATCCAACTTCCGCACACCGAATCCCACTCCCGCGCGGCGGATCCAAACCACCGCACGCCGATCCAAAACCGCCTCGCGCGGGATCCCAACCGCCCCGCGCAGGATCGCAACCGCCGCCACCATGGACGGGCGGCGGCCCGCTCCTCTCCGCCACCAACCACCGCCGACCGCCACCGCCGCCTCCGCCGACTGCCGACCGCGGCCGGCGGCCATGGCCGGCCACTCCCGGCGGCCGCAGCCGGCCGCCTAAGGCCGACCATCACCGGGTGGCCAGCCACTCCCGACCGGCCGCCGCCTCCGTCGGCTGCCAACCGCCGCTGGCCGCCGCTGGCCGCCGCTGGCCGGCCGGCCGCGGACCGCCGCCGGCCGCCTAAGGCCGGCCATCACCGGGTGGCCAGCCACTCCCGACCGGCCGCCGCCTCCGCCGGCTGCCAACCGCCGCCGGCCGCCAACCGTCGTCGGCCGCCACAGCCGCCGACTGCCGCCGCCGGCCGCCGCCCCCTTTGTGGTCGGCGGCCCCTGGCCGGCCACCCCTTGGCGGCCGGCCACCCATGGCCGGCCGCCGCCTTCGCCGCCCAATAACCACCTTCGTTCTCCACCGTCCGATCTCCGCGAGCCTCCGCGGCCCTCCGATCATCACAAACGATCTCGACCCTCCGATTCGGTGGTTATCCACAATAACCACCGTAACTTCCACTCCAAAGCCCTATAAATACCCCCCTATGCCTCCTTTCAAAGGGGATCTCTCATTTTCTCCTTCTCTCTCTCTCTTCATTTCCTCCTCTCCCCAGAGCTTCTCTCTCTACACTCCACCATTTCTTCTCTCTTTACTACTTGACAGGTTCCTCCTACGAGCGCCTCTCACGAGGGAAGAAGTGCAGCACCGTCCAAGACGAGCGCTCCGAGCTCGAACGAAAAAGTCAAGGCGCTCCGCGAAGTGCTCACCCAGGAAGTGCGCAACCACACCAGTCGGGCAGCAGGGTGCTCAACTCCTAAGCGGTGGCCTGTCACCCGCAGAGTCTTTTCTCTCTCTCTCTCCCACAATTGTAACGAGGCGCGACCTGTCGCCCTCGCATTCTCCAAGAAAGCGATGTAACAACCTAATATAGTGGATTTCGGCTAGCACCGCCCTGGCCACGTGGTTTTTTACCCTTTGGAGGGTTTTCCACGCTAAAGATCTGTGTGTTCAATTTTCAGCATTTAATCTCTGCAATATTCTGACTGTGTGCGCAATCGACCGCCCGGGCTAAGACGGACCGAATCTAAACCGGTCTACCAAGGGCGTTGAGAAGCCGCAACAGTTTGGCGCCGTCTGTGGGAAAGGTGTTCCCTAAACTCTGTAAAGGCTCTCTGAAGACAGTATTCGCCTCACGGCAATACTCGTGACTAATAGCAATGGCAAGAAGAAGTGCTCGCACCGCTAACGGCTCCATTCCTGAAGGACGCGTTGATCCCACTCCGTCTCATTCACTCATCAACGCACCTCCCGTCGAAGAAGTCCCTCTAGCGCCCGTCGCCGCGCTAGAAGGGCGCATGCGTCAGATGGAGGAACAACAAACTGAAATGCTAACTCTTTTCAGAAACCTAGAAGCCCCGCGAGGTCCTGCTCCACCTGTCGCTCCAGTCGTCCCACCTCCCTTGGTCCCTAATCATGCTCCCTTAGGGGAAGCCGCCCAAGAAGAGGAAATGTACGAAGAAGAATACTCGGATGCGGCCAGCTCTGCACATCCGGCCCGTCCTGGCAGGGGCGCTAGGGAAGAACCCCCGCGCCGTCAGCAAGGAGCAGGAATCAATCAAGCCATAAGAGGGCCCACTCGCGAGGAGATCCACGACGTGATTGCCGAAGAGTACGGACAAGTCGAACGCCGGGGCATCTTTGCCCGCCGTCCTCCGCATCACGGCTCCCCCTTGGCACAACAACTCCTAGTCCATCCGGTTCCACACGGTTTCAAGCTTCCAAGCATCGAATCGTTTGACGGAACGGAGGATCCACTGGAGCACATCAACCATTTCACCACCATCATGAGGATCTACAACACTGCCGATCAGCTCCTCTGTCAGGTGTTCCCGGCAACGCTCAAGGGGAAAGCGCGCACCTGGTTTCACTCCCTGCGAGAAGGATCCATCAACAACTTCACCGAGCTGGCTCGACTGTTCGCAGATCAGTTCATCGCCAACCGAAGAATCGTTCGAGATCCCTCATCTTTCGGGGATCCGCCAGAACGAGGGAGAGACCCTCAAAGATTTTTTTCGTCGCTTCACCACTGAGGCGCGACAAATCCCAGGGGTCGACCACGAGCTTCTGCGTGGCATCTTTCTAGGAGGGCTCTGCCCAGGCGGCTTCTATTCCGCTCTGATGAGGGAAACAGTTCCAAATTATCTGGACCTTGTGCACCGAGTAGAAGCGCAGATAGCAGCGGATGAAGCCATCGAGGCACATCGCCAACAGTTCGAAGGAAATCTGAAAAGGAGGAAAGGGTCCGAGCAAGCTCCCAGAAGACAGGAAGAGCGGCGTACAGAAGAACGCCTGAACCATAATCACGGTCGGGATCTCCGAAGGGATCAGGGTCCCTGGCCACCGCTGAATTACACTCCCCTCAACACATCGCGAACCAACGTGCTTTACGCCATTCAAGAAAACCCGACATTCCGTAGGCCGAGGCCGCCAATCCAAAATGAAAGAACCGACCAATCAAAGTACTGTGAGTTCCACGGAGGAGCCAGCCACACGACCGAAGAATGCGCCAGGCTGAAAGAAGAGATCGAGCGTCTTGTCAGGCAAGGGCTCCTTGGAAGGTTCCTGCAAGGACAGCAACCGAACCAGCAGCAGCAACCCAGGCAGCCCAGAGATCAGCCCCTTGCACCTCACAGCGCATCGACAGGAATGCCGATGGTAGGAGAAGTCGAGACTATAGCCGGGTCTCCTAATCTCGCCGCACAAATTCTGTCACAACCCGCATTTTCCCAAGAATATAATACATATTATCAGAGCAAGGGGAAAATACGCGTCATGATGCCACGCCTGCAGGAGACGGCTACAGACGCTCAGGCAAACACTCCTTACGATAAATTTATAAAAAAAATATATATGTGTTTATATTAAAAGAGAAATTTTCATTTTAACTTAAGACCGCGTCCCTCGGTCCAGTGGATCATCTAGTCCACAAGTAGAAAACTATATATACGCAGTAGAAAATAGGTTTGTTTTTAGCCTACATGAGCATGAAGATGAACATCCCAGAAATGATATGCATATATCTAGGTTTAGTATAGTAAGAAAAGATTTTCTACGATCTTCAAAGTACGTAACATTTATTTAAAACCATGATATGCAAGAATGACATTTCTATACCAAGAAGTAACTAATGCATCCTAGCATAAAGCTTCCCAGAGAGCAAGTAGGTAAACAACCTGAAGGTAACAGCAAAACAACTAGCAAGTAAACTAGCTCAAGAAGAGATTCATACGGGCGTCAACAACTGACACGAACCCGCAGGAAAGAAGGAAAAACAACCAAAGGAACTGCCCCTTACCTACTAGAGAGGAAGGGCCTCTACAGGACAGCTAAACGACGCCGCTATAACTCATGCGGCAACTAAAAACCTGAACCTGAGACATTCATAAGAAAAGAATGTCTCAGCCCAAAAGGGTGCAAGAAAACCAAGATTAGCAGCAATTAGTAATAAAGGAGTACAGAAAGAAGAACTAAGCAGGTAAACATCAATAATCTAACCACAACGCGAGCCAGCACAAACGAGTGCACTCGGTAGGAGGAAGAGAAAAGCCTGCACTGAAAGGTAATAGCCAAAGCAATCATGGCCAACCACGTGTCCGTCCCTGTGGCTCAGAGGTGATGATTATACATATAATATATCATAATACCATACATAAGCATATAAGCTTAATAAAACTTGAGACTGATCAGCTCGAGGGAAAAGCATCCCCCAAAAGAAGGCACTTCGACGGTAGTATCTTCCACCAACGCCCTTTGCCCAAAACCGGGTGGTGGTCCTTCATCCACTGCCACCCAAAAATCACATCAGGAGTGCTGCGGCGGTGACTCCAATCCACCCAAACCAACAGTCCAAAAGAGGCACTGTGGCGGTGACTTTAAGCTCACACGCTCAACAGACTCACACTTAGCACCTGTAGCAGGGGTGCACAATCATATATATAGGTATATGTATAAGTATATAAACCAACCTCAGCGTGGGACACCTGAGAACACTCAGAACATTGGACTACGAAGATCATGGAGATCAAGAACCACTCACCGAAACTATCCCGGGGAATTAGGCAACAAGCATACTTAGCTCATAAATCCAACGGAACACCAGGAGGAGTGTCAGACCAGGAGAACATGATAACAAATGGTTTAGCCATATTTCAAAACGAGAGAATCAGGAAACACCGGATTCAGAAATAAATCAATAGAGTAATATTTAACTTACAACAAGGTCGATGATTTTAGCAAGACGACACCATGCAAGGCTTGGTGTCGGAATAAGACGAAGGTAACTTAACACAAAGGCCAAACACCAGCACAACACTCGAAGGACAAAAGAAAACACTTGGTGAGTCCAAACTTGACTCCCAACAAATCTCTCGTAATAGTACGGTGAATAAGGCACGACAAACACCACAAATGAACACTGACCAAAAAATAGGGCAACTCAAGAGTAGAGCATAGCTTTATCAAAAGTCTTAGCCAAAGGGACTTAAAAGGTTTAATAACAACGCTTAAGATACCCGGGAACACCCGGCAGAAGAACATATAGATATGTGAGGAAGCAATTCAGAACGAGCGATGAAATTGACAGGATACTCAACAAGAGCCGACGGGAGAAGACTCATATCAAGTCAACGAGGAGGACATATTTCAAAGATGACTAGAAGACTTCACTTCAAAGTCGACGGGGAACTTCATAGACGATGAAATAGTTCCAAGATCATAGGGTGAGCAAACCTTTTAAAATCTAGGGAAATCTTATCAGACTACCTGGTAGCGTAACCAAACAGGTATAGAAGCTACCCAGGTTACAAGGGGGATGACAGCAGGGATCAAGAACCCAGAACACCAAACAAGACCCAAAAAGGTGAAACACAACTGCTACTAGCCAGTCGGAACTATGTTCATATTATAAATGAACATATTTTATCGGGGTTGCATCGCATAATAGCTGTAACGATGATCCCTAGGGTGGACGTAGACCCATTATAAAGGGTTGTCCAAGGATAGGAAAACATGAATTATGAGACAAGTAGACCTAAGTGGCATAAGGTAATCCACAGCCCAAAAAGGATTTACAACAAAATAGCCAATCTGGATTGCTTAAAGGCAACCAAACCACAACAATGGGGTGTATAAGGCAATATATTTCTCTCTATATTTCTCAAGTGAACCACCTCAGCAAAGGCTCAGTACAACCACAACAAGTGAAAGGAGGGGCAGCAGCCGGCCAATCAAAATAAAAGCCCCAATAGCTAACAATAAATTTGGAGCTTCATGACCCGAAAAGGGAATAATAGCAACATGATCTTCCAGGTACTTAGATCTCTCATCATTTGGATTATAGAATACAACAACACAAGCAGATAATAATTCTGGTCTTGAAGTAACAATAACAAAACGTCAGAAATTGAATAATGGCATTGGTAAGAGGAATAGCACTAGGAAAAATCTGGAAAGAGCACTCCAACAAAAATCGAATCATGGCTCAACTCTCCCAACACTCCAACAGCACTCCAAAAATACAGCCGACCTAAACCCAAACGAAACCGATCCAGATCCCAAAACTGAGATCTTTACTTGATCTTATGAAGACATTCATTACCAAAACTGAAGGGAGGAGTAGCCCCAACAGAATTACATAGCAACACCCCAAATTAAAGTTCACACAGCAGCAACCCCCCACAATTAGACAAAAGCAAGGAGCATCCCCCAATTAGAGTAACAGCAGCCCCCCTTTATTAGACAAAAGCAAGATTTAGAATTAGTAGATAAACAATCAGTGAATGCGGAGAAACGACTAAAAACTAGGGATAAATCTCTAAAGGAACAAGTGGAATTATTAAAGGAAGTTCAAGAGACTCTTATAAGGTAAACCAGTACGTAGTCTTATAGGTATTTAACCTAAAGAAAAGCTAGATCAATTACAGCTGCTAACTTCTAAACCACTTTTATATATCTGCAATGTCCTAGAAAAAGATGCTGTTTTGGGTAATCAATTCACTAAACTAGTAGGAAATGCATAGCAGCCCCAACGAAATTTTTATAGCATACAGCAGCCCCCCAAAACAAATCCAAACTGGAAATCATGAATCATAACCATCTCAAATAAGGAACGAAGGGGGAAGATGGAGAGGCGGTTTTCTTGCCTGAATCGGACGCCGACGCCACCCGGCGAAGAGAGGCCCACGGCCGGAAGGCCTCGCCACCACCGCCGAACACGACGAACGCCCTCCGATCCACACTCCGACGAAGATGCCAAGCTCCGGCGACCTCTAAAACACCGCCTCCGAACAGCCCCGACGCCGAAACCCTAGGCGCAGCTCACCAACCCTCTCGGCAGAAAGAAATCGGGAGAGGGGAAGGGGATTACGGGGAGAATGAGGGGGGAGGAAGCTTTATAAGTAAATATAGGATTTATATATATATAATAAATAAATTATATATATATCTATACTATTCTATAAAGGAAAAGTATGCTTTGGTGCAACATTTGTTATTCCTAAAATAACCTTTTCATTCTTCTATCATTCGAGATTTAAATTTCAAAAAATATGAACATTTTAGACAATATCAAATTCCCGCCAACTATTGGTAATCATTATATAAAAACACTTCATCTCCTGCTTCGCATACTCCCAATGCAAGTCTCCAGCTTTCATAAATTCTCATTTCATCTCCTGCTTCGCCTACTCCCAATGCAAGTCTCCAGCTTTCATAAATTCTATTTATCACTCTGCAGCTAACCTCTTCTGAGATCTCTCTTCTCTTTCGAATGCTTTGCTGGTGAGTGCTTGATAGGTGCTTCAATGGCACTGATTGTATATATATTCTTGCAGATTCATCAGAGAAGAACCCAAGATAATCTTGAGTGTATCCAAGCGGTCAGTTTTTTTCGTGTTTTTTAAGCCGTCTCTTAGGCAACTGATTTTGGTTGGATTATTCTCTGAGTTTCCACTTATCAGGGTCTCCGCTGGAGTAAAGGAGAAACAATGGCAACTCAGTTATGTGTTGTTCAAGAATCTCAATGTCCATGCTCGACCAGAGCTGGGTTATGTGTTGTTGGTTACAACCGGTGAGGTTTGCTCAGTTATGGGCATCTATAGAGTGAGCGAGGCCTGGCACCGTGAATGGCGTCTGCTATCTTCTCTCTCTGTCTCTCTGTCGGAGTTTTGGCTATGGTTATTAGTTTAACTGGTATCCTAATTTTGCATCTCCAATCTTTTGGGTCAATTTATTTTTCTTAGTCATGCTTTTCTTAGTCCCAAACCGAGCCAAAGTTATTCTTCTCTGCGGTTTAGAGAGAGAAAGACAGATAGGAAAACAGAGGTTGGTAAACCGTCCTCTAACATAAAATCTCAGAAAGATTCCTTTAACATCAAGTCTCTGGAAGATCTCTTACATTCTCTCGAATTTTGATTATTATTTTATTGGTTTAATTTGATTCATGTTTTACATTTTAATTATGATCTTCAATATATATTTTTTGGCAATTTTTTTACAGGTAGGAAAGGATAGGTGAGAGAGTTAGCAGCCCATTCCCTGATTCACAAAGATTTCGGCCTGCCGTTGTACATCGTGTCTAGCGCATTTCGTCATTTACTGCTACAAAATTTGAATTTTTTTTAGACAATTTAAATTGTATTCTTTTTGTACATATTTTCATGTTTTGATTGACGCGGGCATAGCCCGCTCGCATGCGGTCGTAGCTCGCATGCGGTCGTAGCTCGCTTGCGGTCGTAGCTCGCTTGCGGTCGTAGCTCGCTTGCGGTCGTAGCTCGCATGCGGTCGTAGCTCGCATGCGGTCGTAGCTCGCATGCGGTCGTAGATCGCATGCGGTCGTAGATCGCATGCAGTCGTAGTTCGCTTGCTTCCTGTCGGGTGTAGCCCCAATATTGATGTGCTGTCGTAGTTAAAGATAGGGGCGAAGCACTGTACATACGGGCGCAGCCTGCTTGCATGTGCGGGCGAAACCTACAGTTGCACTCACAAGGAAGATGCTTCTTAAAATCAAGTTTGACCTGCAACTTCAGATTGGCTCCACTTATTATAACCTGAAATTTTGCTTGATGGGGGTGCGATTAGGAGGTTGCTTCTTCCTCACATAGTTTCTGTTTATTTTTAAATTTGTATGTTTTGAATTCATTTAGCTAAAAGTCCCCACCCTCGCTGAAAATCGTCGTCCACTCCAACTGTCGCAGCCCCCGTCGAATATGTCGCCGCCCCCGTCGAATATGTCGCCGCCGATTATATATTAATATATTAATATATTAATATATTATATATTGATATACTATATAGAGAGGGCTTTAGGTTGGGAGACAAAGAAAGAGAGAGAGGAAAGAGAGGGAAAGAGAGAGAAAGTTTGGGCTGGGAGAGAGAGGGGAAAGAGAGAGAGAGAGAAAGAAAGGGAGAGAGAAATTGAATTTTTTATTTAAAATTTTACATTTTTACAAATAAAAATATGAATATTTATTCATATTTTTTATGGTCATTTTAAGTACTCATGTATATGTTTTGAATAAATGGTGAGTGGTCATATGAGAGCGCAGCCCGCTCGAATGCGGGCGCAGTCCGCTCTAATGCGGGCGTAGCCTGTCACTCCATTTTAATTACTATATAGAAGAAGTTGCCTTTGGTGCAACATTCAAAATTGTCAAATATAGCATCATTCTTTTACTCCAATGACTAAACATATATTATAAAAAAATGGAAATTCATAAAATATAATGACTATTAGTGTAATTATACGAAATTTCTATAATAAAAATAATAATGAAAATATATAATATCCAAAAGTTTTTAGTAGAACTCCTAAACCTACAATGGTAGGTTTTCATTATGTCTATAAAATTAATTTCAAAACATAATAACTTACTTTAAAATGATTTTTTGTTGAAATATAAATGTTTTTGAAAAAAATAATTATAAGTATATTTCTTTACAGTCATTTTGAGTACTCATATCTATATGTTGCGGTCGAACCGCGCCGGGGGCAGGCGAAGTCCGCCGTCGCCGGCCCGGTACTGCCCACTGCGGTCGCTGCCTGCTCGAATGCAGGCGCAGCCCGCTTGAATGCGGGCGCAGCCCGATAAGAGTCAACTAGCACGGGCGAAGCCCGTGCATGCATCTTCGCACAGACTTTATGCGGGCGAAGCCCGCATTGATGCGGCAGAAGGCCGCCCGAGAGCATCGAGCGAATTTGAATGTCGCCCCCACGACGAATGCCGCACCCACAAACAATATCACCCCCACGACAGATGACACTGCCCACGACAGATGCGGGCGCAGCCCGCCCAAATGCGTTCGCAGCCCGCCCAAATGCGTTCGCAGCCCGCTTGAATGGCAAGCGGGCGAAGCCCGCTTGATTACGGGCGAAGCCCGCAGCGACGCATCGAGAACGGGCGTAGCCCGTTCGAAGATGCTAGTATATATATAAACATAACTCATATATGTATATATATACACATGTATAAAAAGATTTTATACGAAAATAAACCTATATAAACTTATACCCATAAGTAATTACGTATACACATCCGCCTACCTATAAACATAAAGCCTAGTGTATCCCCAAATTTTTTTTTATGTATACATATATGTATATATATTTTGTATTTATAGTTGTATAAATCTTTATATATATATACAACCTTTGCACCTTAACATATAATAAATACGTACACATATACACAATTACATACGTATTACCGCATTAACGCCCCCAACTAAAGTTAACTCGCCGGACGACGACGACGACTGTCCCGAAACGGTAACGCCCTTTCATCAGAGCTACGAATTAATATTTCATTTTAGAATGATTATTATTATTCCCTTTTAAAATAAATATAAGTAAATCCGGGGCGTTACAAATTCTCTCCATCGCTAGGCCAGAGAGAGGCCACGAAGATAAGAAGCTAAAGCAAGACGCTGTCATCGTCTTCGGAGATGAAGACCTCGAGGGGTTACGACTGCCGCACCAAGACCCGCTCGTGATCAGTGTCGGGATCGGGGATCCCTGTTTCAACGTTAAGAGAATACTGGTCGACAACGGGAGCTCAGTCGACGTCCTGTTCCTCTCCACTCTGCGGAACATGAAGCTCACCAAGGAGCACCTCAGCCCAGCGGCAGGGCCCGTCTACGGTTTTGACAATCACCCCGTCCCGGTCCAGGGCACGATCACCCTTCCAGTGACACTTGGTGAGTTCCCGAGACAGACAACCCACAACATCCAGTTCGTGGTCGTGGAGTCAAGCTCCGCCTACAACGCGATCTTCGGGAGACCGCTCCAATCCGTCTTCAGAGCCGTCCCATCAATCCCACATTTAGCCATGAAGTTTCCGACCGCCGCCGGAGTCGGGGTCGTTTGTGGAAACCAAGAGGCAGCCAGAACCTGCTACCTGAAGCAAGCTCAACCGGCAAAGGCGACGGCCCTCAACATCGACAACTTCGACCTGCGAGACGAGGCAACTCTTCAGCGGGGGGCACATGTTGAAGGATTGGTGGAAGTGCCGCTCTCCCAGCAGGATCAGACCCGGACTGTCCAGGTCGGGTCCCTCTTAACGCCAGAAGAACGAGAAAGATTCACAATCTTCCTGCAAGAGAACGCGGACGTTTTCGCCTGGATCCCGGAGGACATGCCTGGGTAGATCCTGAAGTCATTTTTCACTCATTAAATGTTAACCCTGCCTGCAGGCCCGTGATTCAAAAGAAGAGGAACTTCGCCCCCGAGCGAGTAAAGGCAATCGAGGAAGAAGTGGCTAAGCTTCTTGAGGCGCGATTCATCCGCGAGACTGATTATCCCACGTGGCTCGTTAACGTGGTGATGGTGAAGAAGGCCTCCGGGAAGTGGCGGATGTGCGTCGACTACAGTAACCTGAACCAGGCCTGTCCAAAAGACAGCTTCCCCCTTCCAAGGATTGACCAGCTCGTCGATGCAACGGCTGGCCACGAGCTGCTCAGCTTAATGGATGCGTACTCAGGCTACAATCAGATAAGAATGAATCCCGCGGACGAGGAGCACACCGCTTTCCGCACCGATAAAGGAGTCTACTGCTATAGAGTGATGCCGTTCGGCCTTAAAAACGTCGGGGCAACATACCAAAGATTGATGAATAAAGTCTTCAAAGACCTCATCGGGGAGACGATGGAGGTATATGTGGATGACATGCTAGTAAAGAGCGTCCACCGTCGCGACCATTTGAAAGACTTGGGAAATTGCTTTCAACTTCTTCGTCGCTTCCAGATGCGGCTCAACCCCAGCAAATGCGCGTTTGGTGTGACGACGGAAAAGTTTCTGGGTTTCATGGTAACCCACCGGGGAATTGAGGCCAACCCCGAAAAGATTAAGGCGTTGGAGGACATGTCGCCGCCTCGTTCAATCAAGGAAGTGCAACGCCTGAATGGGAGGATCGTCGCGCTATCCCGCTTCCTATCAAGGACAGGGGATAAGTACCTCCCTTTCTTCAAGATTCTCCGGGGAGCACGCCACACGGGGTTCCAATGGACAGACGAGTGTCAGACGGCTTTCGAACTTCTCAAACGGTACCTGGCCTCGCCGCCGCTCCTATCAAAGCCAATCCCCGGGGAAACCCTGTTCTTGTACCTTGCAGTTTCGCCTACGACCCTCAGTTCAGTGCTTGCGAAGGATGAAGGAGGGGTGCAACGACCAATCTACTACCTCAGCAAGGTCCTCTCCGATACCGAAACCAGGTATCCGGCAGTGGAAAAAACGGCCCCAGCGCTCGTCTTCTCAGCGAGAAAGCTCCGGCCTTACTTCCAGGCGCACACCGTAAAAGTATTAACTCAGCTCACGCTGCGAGCGATCCTCCAAAAGCCAGAAGTATCGGGGAGACTAGTGAAGTGGGCGGTAGAGCTCGGCGAATTCGACATCCAATTCTTGCCCCGGCCGGACATCAAGTCGCAAGTGCTCGCTGACTTTGTTGTAGAATACACCATCCCACCGGAAACAACTCCTGTCAAAGATACTACCACCCCCCGTTGGACTCTCTACGTCGACGGTGCTTCAGGAGCTGAAGGAGCTGGAGCAGGGCTGCTTCTCATAAGTCCCGACGAGATTACTCTGGAATATGGCCTTAGATTGAAGTTCCCAGCAACCAACAACGTCGCGGAGTACGAGGCTCTCATCGCCGGCCTCCGGCTCGCCATCGATTGTAAGGTTGAAAGCCTGACAGTTCACGCCGGCTCCCAGCTTGTAGTCTCGCAAGTTGAGGGAGATTACGAGGCCAAGAGTGACCAGATGGCGCATTACCTCACATGCGTAAAGTCGCTCCTCCAGAAGATCCCGTCATACCAAATCCTGCACGTACCCCGGGAGCAGAATTCTAGAGCGGACGCGCTCTCCAAGTTGGCAACCTCACCCTCCAGCTATCAGTCGCGAAGACGTCGAGTAGAAGAGATCATGACCCTAAGTATCCCAGGGCAGTGGGAGATTGCGGCCATCAATGAAGAAGAGCCATCTTGGATGACCCCTCTGCGAGCTTACCTCGAGCAGGGGCTTCTCCCCGAGGACCGCCTGGAGGCGCGCAGGTTGCGAATGCGAGCGACATCGTTCACCATCATAGACAGAGAGATTTACAAGCGGGCATTCTCAGGGCCCTATCTAAAATGTTTGCCGGCCGGCGAAGCAGACTATGCCCTAAGAGAGGTGCACGGAGGGGTCTGCGGAGAGCACCTGGGAGAAAGGCGCTGGCCCAGAAAATCTTGCGCAAAGGTTTCTATTTGCCAACGATGAAGAAAGACGCTGCTGAGCTCGTCCAGAAGTGCAGGAGCTGTCAGCTTCACGCAAATGTATCTCACCAGCCCCCAGTTGCGCTCACCGCGCTCCAGAGTGCGTGGCCCTTCGCACAGTGGGGGATTGATCTCCTCGGCCCCCTACCTCTGGCGTCGGGGCAGAGAAAATTCATCATCCTAGCCATTGATTACTTCACCAAGTGGGTGGAAGCTGAGCCCCTGACAAAGATCACGGAGGAGAATGCTAAGCAATTCGTCTGGAAGAACATTATCTGCCGCTTCGGAATCCCAGCAACAATCATCGCCGACAATGACACCCAATTTACCGGGAAATCATTCACAAAAATGTGTGATGACCTAAAGGTCAACCTCCGCCACACCGCCGTAGCACACCCACAGGCGAATGGGCCGTAGCACACCCACACACCTAAATGTCAACCTCCTCAAAGGGCTAAAGACGCGTCTCGAAGAAGCTGGGGGCAATGGGTGGATGCACTCCCAAATGTGTTATGGGCATACCGCACAACAGAGAGGACTCCAACAGGAGAGACACCATACAATCTCTGCTACGGGACCGAAGCCGTCATCCCCGTCGACATCGGAGTACCAAGCATCCGGGTGTTGACTTTCGATCCCAGCAAGAACGACGAACTGCTCCGCCAAAATCTCGATTTAATCTCCGAAACTCGAGACAACGCCGCCCAGCGCATTGCTACCTACCAAAGGCGTGTGGCCCGGCTCTATGACAGAAGGGTGAAGCCCAGACCAATCAACGTCGGAGATCTCGTCTTACGCAACGTTGAAGCAGCCGGGAAAGGCCCGCAAAAAGACACTCTCACCAGCATGGGAGGGACCTTATGTGGTCACAGCAACAGTAAAACCTGGAACCTTCAAACTCAGAACAGCGGAAGGAAAGACCCTCCCACGCACCTGGAACGCGCAGAATCTGCGCCGCTTTTATCAGTGATTCTTTTTACCTTGCCATGTAAAAGTCGCGAGCCTTGACTCACGCAAACTATCCTACTACCGTCTCATATACAAGCCGCAAGCCTTGACTTGCGCAAACTATCTTTTTACAATTCTATGTGCAAGTCGCGAACCTCGATTCGCACAAACCACTTCTCAGCAAGCATTACAACTCAAAAAGCCGCGAGCCAGACTCGTGCAAAAAGCCGCGAGCCAGACTCGTGCAAAAAGCCGCGAGCCAGACTCGTGCAAAAAGCCGCGAGCCAGACTCGTGCAAAAAGCCGCGAGCCAGACTCGTGCAAAAAGCCGCGAGCCAGACTCGTGTAAAAAGCCGCGAGCCAGACTCGTGCAAAAAGCCGTGAGCCAGACTCGTGCAAAAAGTCGCGAGCCAGACTCGTGCAAAAAACCGCGGGCCAGACTCGTGCACCTATTTTATTATGTAAAATCCGCGGGCCAGACTCGTGCACCTATTTTATATGAAAGCCGCGAGCCAGACTCGTGCAAACTAATTTTTTGACTAACATAAAAGCCGCGAGATCAAGTCCGCGCAAACTCATCTGTAACTTTGAAAATAATCAAACTATGCAGGTGCTAATAACCAGATTAACAAGATCGTGCAGATGAACAAGTACGATGAATACAATAAAAGAGATACAGCCATATCCGGCAAACACGGTTACAAGCAGCTAAAGAAATCACTCTTCATTAGGACTATGACCCTCCTCCTCCGACAGGCATCAAATCTGAGGCCACTAACATCATAGCCCCGCTTCCGGGATACCATCCGAAGAGCCTTCGACGCTCCCTGTCGAAGGGCAAGCTCTCGCGAGTCCTCCAGATGAGGCTCCACCTCCTGAGTCCAGATCATGTATCGGACCTCCTCGGAAATCAAGCAGCGGTCCCGCAGGTAATCAACCGACTCCAGGTACTCGTCCAAGCCAGCCGCCTTTAGCTCGGTCTCCCGCTCCACGGAAGAAAGACGCGCTATCTCAGCTCGGCACTGCTCCAGCTCTGCATCCCGACGCACCAAGTCACCACGAACTACCTCTAAGGAGCATAAGGCCTCCTCCAACGCCGCCTTCTCCGCGCCAAGCCCGGCCCTGGTCCTCCCCAGCTCATCCTGCATCTTGGAGCCAATCCGTCTGAAGCGCGAGATGTCGCGATCCCGCCGTCTCTCCGACTCTGCAAGGGCCCTCCTCGCCTCCCGGAGCTCACCCTGGATAGCCATAAACCCATCCTTCAAGCTCACGTAATGATCGTTCCACGTAAGCGCAATCGACGCCTGAGTCTCCATCTGCAAAAGAAAGTAGATAGGCCAGAGCCGCAACCTCAGAATGACGCCGTGCAAAAGGAAGAAGAAATCCTGCTTACCGCCTGGTTCATGGCCTCCAGAGAGGAAGAGACCCTCTTCCCTTCCGACACCTTTTGAGCTGTGCCTCGCTCCGGGGAAGCCTGGGGGGCAGAAGATCCCAGGACCTCGAGCTCCTCATCAGCCGGCTCGCCATCAGCTCCAGATGCACAAGGAGCCGCCTCCTCCTGAGGAGCATCCTATACCGGTGGGGGAGCAGGATTTGGCTCCCCAAGACCTCTGAGCACCAACTTCCTCTTTCTGTCTCGAACAAGAGGAGTGGCAGCAGCACGACCAGCATCTACGGACAACCCACATAGAAGCAGGCGCTTCTCGTCCACGAACAGGGAAATACTATGCAGAATGTTCCCCAACTCTCGAGCATCTGAAAATCCAAGAACGGGAGAAAACTCCCGCTCACGTCCTCTAAGGCGCCGATAGCGATCTGGTAAAGAGTTCCACACCTCCGGTAGTCCCTCCGGGTTCCTGACATAGCCAAATAAAGTATTCCCGTGGCGGATGTAGCATGCCCAATCCTTCTAGACCCATTGGAAATGCTAGGGCATAGAGGTGAGGTGAGTGGCCTCAAGTGCCTTAGGCTAGGGTAGAAATTGCTAAGTGCACACCAAAGCTCAAAACTAACCTAACCCTAAGCCCCTCAACTAAGTCAATTGACCCTCAATTGTCCAAGTTGACCTCACTTATGATGCCCTAACCACCAAGGGAGACCTATAGGATGAGAAGTGCATTTGGGTGGGACCAAATTGCATGAAATTGACCAAAGTCAACTATAGGTCAACTTTAACCAAACTAAGTCAATTAGGATTCAATTGACCCTCAAATGTTCAAATTGACCTTACCACCACACTCTAAACACTTTAAGGAACTCATTGGACCCAAAAGCCCCATCATGGTGGGAACAATTGACCCCAATTGACCAAAGTAAAACTTTACCCAATTTTGGTCAAATCTACACCCTTTGATTAAATTGAACCAATTGGAGCCCCACCATGGAACAACCTATGTTGGGTGATGTTAAGGGACCCATGAGCCCAAGTGGGGTCAACCCACTCATCTTGGTTGACCAAAGTCAACCATGGTCAGCATAGCCCATTAAAGGTTAATTTCAAGCCTAAATTGAAATGAACCCTAACACCAACCAATTAACCTCAATCATGGACCTTAGGCCTTGCCATCAGCCCTAGACTGAACTACACATTGAGCATGATTAAATCAATGGAGGGGGGGGGGGGGGGACCAAAAGTTGATCAAAAAGGTTAAAGCATAAAGCAAAAGGCTAAAATCATTCCCCTCCTCTACACTCCTCCCCCCCAATCAGTCTTGGACCCTTCCCTGATTGCTGGGGGTCTGACCTTGACCCAGATGGAAGCAAGGAGGCTGGCAGCTGCAGGAGGGTGGCATCCATGGGAGAACCGAGGAGGCTCAAGTTCAAAACCAACCAAGGAGCCCTCCTCACTTCATTCCAGCCATCCCATTAGCTTCAGAGCACTGAGAGCAGACGAAAACAACATCTGGAGCGAAGCTGTAACATCCCGACTTTTATTGGGCCACTAGACCCTAGTGAGCCCAATAAAAGTAGGCCCGAGCAGTAGAAAACTACCATTTTAAGTAATGTTGCGCGCCACAACTAAGTCATTGGGGTATAGTGACCAGATGAACCCCGAACTGACTTCCGTCAGTTCCGTTAGACTCGTATGAACAATCCGAGCGCAACGGAATTCGTTGCACTTCAATCCGAGGTCGTTTGGAGAAAACGACCATTTCGAGTATCGCAGCGCGCCACTACCTCATTATTATGAATAGTGATCGTACGAACACCGAATTGACTTCCGTCAGTTTCGTTAGACTCGTACGAACAATACGAGCGCAACGAAATTTGTTGCACTTCAATCCGAGGTCGTTTGGAGAAAACGACCATTTCGAGTATCGTAGCGCGCCACTACCTCATTATTATGAATAGTGACCGTACGAACCCCGAATTGATTTCCGTCAGTTCCGTTAGACTCGTATGAACAATACGAGCGCAACGGAATTCGTTGCAATTCAATCCGAGGTCGTTTGGAGAAAACGACCATTTCGGGCATCGTAGCGCGCCACTACCTCATTATTATGAATAGTGACTGTACGAACCCCGAATTGACTTCCGTCAGTTCCGTTAGACTCGTATGAACAATACGAGCGCAACGGAATTCGTTGCACTTCGATTCGAGGTCGTATGGAGAGTATGCCATTTTAGGGCTATGCAGACCACATCAGTGCAACACACGAAATATAAAGCGCACGAACCCGGCATTAGCCCCGGCGAATCATAATGGACCCCCGGATCATGGAGGACCCCGCCCTAAGTTGACTCGGTCAACCCCCCCCCCCCCCCCCCCCCCCAAACTCAAATTTGCTAAAGAAAAAGGGGGGAGAGAAAGAAAGCCCCCCCCCCCCCCCCAAGAAAAGGGGCTGCCCATGAATAGGCAGCCCCTATTTGGGGCAAAGTGGGCAGGAGAGAGAGAAGGGAGGGGAGGGGGAGAAAATATCTCCCCCTCCCTTATCCCCACGTGGGGGAAAAGGAGGAGGGGGGGGGGGGAGAGCTCCCCCTTCCTATAAAAGGAAGGGGCAGCCCCTCTCAAAACCCCACCCCACTCACTCTCCCTCTCAGCCTCTCCCTGCCACCGAGCCACCTCCTCCTCCTCCACCTTGCCGGAGCAAGCCACCCAGCCGAGCCACCTCCTCCTCCTCCCTTATGGCCGGCCTCCCCTCCACCACCCGAGCCCCTCACCCTCAGGTAGAAGACCTCCCCTCCTCCTTCCTACCTCCCGGGGAAGACCCCCCTCTCTCCGTCGCCAGAGCGCCGCCGGCCGCCGCCCCGAGCCTTGCAAGGCTCGGGGAGGAGGCCGGTCGTGGAAGTCTCCTCCCCCAGCGCTGGTGGTGGCGCTGGGGGGGAGTGGGTCCCCCTCGGGGACCTCGGCGCCGACACAGGGGAGACTGCCGGCCGCCGGCGGACACGGTCGGCGGCACCCGTGGCCTCCTCCTCCCCGTTTTTTTTTCCTGTAGGGGGATAACCCCCTCCCCCGGCGGCGGTCGGCGACTCCAGGCCGCCGGACCACCGCCGGAGGGTTGCCCCCTCCCCGGCGCCCCGACCAGGGGCGGTAGGGAGGGCCATGCACGAGGAGGCGGCGGCGCAGCAAGCCGGCATGGCCTGTGCCGGCTGCGCCGCGCCTCCCCGACCTCTCTGTCTCTCTTTCCGGTGGGATCCGGCGGCGCCAGGCCGCCGGGACACCACCGGAGTGGGCGCCGTCCCCCGGCGCACCGATCGGGGGCGGCACCGGAGGCCCCCCCCCCTCAGCAGAGGCGGCGGCGTAGCGGGCCTGCATGGCCCATGCAGGCCACGCCACCGCCTCCAGCCTCCTTTATAACCCTCCCCCGGCGGTGGCCGGCGGCGCCAGGCCGCCGAACCACCACCGGAGGAGTCGCCGGCCCCCGGCGCACCGACCGGGGGCATTTCCCTGCACCCCAGGCGGAGGTGGTGGCGCGGCGAGCATGCACGGTGCATGCAGGCCCGCCACCGCCCCTGTCCCCCTTCCTGCAGCACTCCCGGCGGTGGCCGGCAGCGCCAGGCCGCCGGACCACCACTGGAGTGGTCGCCGGCCCCCGGCGCACCGTCCGGGGGCGGCGCCGGCCCCAGCCGGCCGCTGCCCGGCGGCGGCAGCGGCTGCCACCCGAGATTAATCGGGGGCCGCACGATCTCCCCCGGGAGATCCATCGGCCCCCGTAATCTCGTTGTCGCCCACCTCAGCATGTGCGCCCCCCTCAGCGGATCCCTGCGGATCCGCTGTGGGGGCCGCGGGAGGGCGCAGGGTGCAAAACCCCTGCGCTTCTTCCCTGCCGCTATTCACACCCCAAATAGGTTTTTCCTATTTTAATTTCCTGAGGCAAATCAGGGCAGTTTCAGAAAAAGTTTTCTAAATGAAAAATGTACCCCACCCTAAGGGGCACCTACTGTATTTTTTTGGGATTTTTAGGATGAGTTTTACTATTTTTAAAACCCCCTATAAAGTTTATTTTAAGGAAATTAAAGTCCAAATGAGTGGGGAAAAATCACCCAAAATTCATGAGCCCTAGTTAGGACATATTTCACCTACCATCAAAATCTCAAGGGATAAGTCCTTCATTTGGTCCTTTAAATGCTTTTACAAGCAAAAATAAACGCTCGAAAAAGTGCGAAATTCGTCGAAATGAATCGGCGCCCCCTCGACGCATATTTTTAAATGCCTATTAAAAATTATGCGTATCTATCCAAGGAATCGACTAAGCTCGAAATATCGACGCGAAAATCAGAACGAAATCGCGGCGCGGCGCCGAAATTTAACCCCGCCGCGACAATAATAAAAGAACGGAGTCGACGATCGAAGCCTCTTCTTATGGAGTGATTGGACTACTAACCCTTTCTTTTATGCTGTTACTGATTTCCGTACTTTCTGTTAAATCCAGTCTCGCACTGGTCCCCCGCACTTACTTTCCGTACTTTCCGTTAAATCCAGTCTCACACTGGTCCCCCGCACTTACTTTCTCTACTTTCATTTAAATCCAGTCTCGCACTGGTCCTGTCATTATGGCCTCTGCTTTCGGCCTACTTTTCTGTTTATCATTATGGCCTCTGCTTTCGGCCTACTTTTCTGCTTATTACCATGGCCTCTGCTTTCGGCCTACTTTTCTGCTTATTATCATGGCCTCTGCTTTCGGCATTCTTAGAGCATTTCATTTCGGATGCAGACCGGATGGCACTCCAGGAGCGGTTCCTGCAGATCAGGCAGGGAGATAGTACGGTTCCAGACTACCAGAGAGAGTTTATCCACCTGGCCCGCTTCGCCGGGATCTTAGCAGGTACAGATAAGGACAGGGCGACCAGATTTTACCGGGGATTACGAGACGACCTCCGTCAGGCCCTGATCATGATTTCCCAGACATCCTTCCACACGATCGCCTCACATGCCACCGCTCTAGAGATGGATCAGCGGATGGTAGCCCAACAGTGGAGGGGACACGTAGGTGTTCCCCGGACTCAGGGTCGAGAGAGAGGAGTAGGTCCTCGCAGGCAGGGCCGAGACGGGAGACAGCGTCAGCGTCACCAGCCATATAGGCAGGCACCCCAGCCCCGACCAGCACCCCAGCCCCGACCAGCACCCCCAGCCCCAGCACCTCAGGTCGTCCCAGCCGCACGACGAGATGTTCCCTTCGCAGGGAACTGCTACCTATGCCAGCAGCCTGGGAATATACGAGCCTTCTGCCCGCAGGCTACCGGGAGACCCGGTTTAGGAGCAGTACAGAGAGCGGCGGAGAGAGGACGAAGTGGACACAGAGGACGTCCCGCAGGCAGGAGGGAGCCGGCTAGGCAGGGCAGAGAAGCACCGCTCGAGGCATACGCGTTGGATCTTCAGCACAGTCTTGCTCCTGACGTAGTGATAGGTATCTACTTCCGGTAGTACGATATCCTAGGAGATGTTATAGCTTTATATATTAGGACTTTTGTATATGTCATCCCTACTCCTGTATATCTGTGAAAAGCTTATGATCATAATATATATATGTTATCAGGTTTACTTTTGGTAGAAGGTCATCCCGCTAAAACACTGTTCGATACCGGCGCCACACATTCTTTCGTTGCACAAAACTTCATCGCTGACAAGGAGAACACGGTGCGATCATCCGGGATGTCAATCCGAATACGACTCCCGGATGGATCAAATATGACTTCCACCGAAAAGTATTCCTTCCAAGCAATGCTAGGAGGCATAGAATTCGAAGTCAACGCAACCGTTTTGGCAATAACTGGATTCGACATCATTCTGGGGATGGATTGGTTGGCCGAGCACAGCGCCCAAATCAATTGTTCAACTCGAGAAATCCGCCTCCAGAATCCGAATGGGCAATTTATCACGCTAGCAGGTATACCCTCTGTCACCCGCATTATCTTAACATCTGCACAAACCGTCAAGGCAGTTCGACGGAAGGACGAGGTGTACCTAATCTACTTTGAGATGGAAGACACGACACAAATACTCGCTAAAGTGCCTGTGATCAGGGACTTCCCAGATATCTTCCCAGAGTCCCTTCCCGGGTTGCCCCCGCAACGGGAAGTGGACTTCCAAATCGAACTTACTCAAGGAGCCCGACCAGTATCCCGAGCACCGTACCGGATGGCCCTGAGGGAACTGGCCGATCTCAAGATTCAACTACAAGAGTTAGTCGATGCAGGATTCGTACGTCCTAGTACTTCGCCCTGGGGAGCCCCAGTACTGTTTGTTAAAAAGAAGGATGGATCTCTGCATCTCTGCATTGACTACAGAGAATTGAATAAACTCACTGTCCGGAATACCTATCCCCTACCCCGGATAGATGAATTGTTCGATCAGCTGCAAGGCGCGTCCGTCTTTTCCAAGATGGATTTAAGATCCGGCTACTATCAACTCAGAGTGCGAGAAGAGGACATTCCCAAGACCGCCTTCAGCTCCCTCTACGGACTGTACGAGTTCATGGTAATGCCATTTGGGTTAACCAATGCCCCGTCCGCCTTCATGGCTTTAATGAATACTGTATTTAAACCCTTCCTGGATCATTTCGTAATAGTCTTCATAGATGATATCCTCATCTACTCGAAGAACAAAACCGATCACTCCAGGCATCTCCAAATGGTTCTGCTTAAGCTAAGAGAGCACTCGCTGTTCGCCAAGTTTAGCAAATGCGAGTTCTGGATGGAAGAAGTCGGTTTTCTGGGACACACAGTTAACAAGAACGGGGTAGTAGTGGATCAAGCCAAAGTACAAGCGGTACGAGATTGGCCGCCACTTAAGACAGCGGCAGACATCCGAAGTTTCCTTGGCCTCGCCGGCTACTACCGTAAGTTCGTCGAAGGATTCTCCAAGATTGCGTTACCGCTTACCTCCCTCACCAAAAAGGATGTGACATTCCAGTGGTCTCCCGAGTGCGAAGCAGCGTTCATCGAACTGAAGAACCGGCTGATATCGGCCCCGATCCCGACTCTCCCCTCAGGAACTGAGGGCTTCCAGATCTATGCTGATGCCTCTCTGAAAGGATTGGGAGCCGTGCTTATGCAACATGGCAAGGTAGTTGCCTACGCCTCACGTCAGCTCAAGTCGCACGAACTAAACTACGCCACCCACGATCTGGAGCTGGGGGCGGTAGTTTTTGCATTAAATGTTTGGAGACACTACCTCTACGGGGTACGATGCGAGATTTTCTCCGATCATAAGAGCCTCAAGTATGTCTTCACCCAGAAGGAGCTGAACCTCCAACAACGCCGGTGGTTGGAATTTCTCTGCGATTACGACTTCGCCCTTCGGTACCACCCCGGCAAGGCTAATAAGGTTGCAGATGCCCTGAGTCGGCAGCCTCCGAGGACCGGGAGTTGGTTAGAAATGGTACAGGAGGAATTAGTCAAATCCTTGGCGGAACTGGATATTATCCTCATCACCCGTAGGAATCCGATGGAATACAGGCTCAGCTCTACTGGATGGAGATTCAGTGCGACATCAGGGACAGGATAAGAGAAGCACAGAAGATCGACGTGGAAGCAGCCCCGATTATTCAGGCCTTGCAACATAGTGCACAGGAGGACTACAATTTGTATGACGGCATCCTGCAGTTCAGACACCGCATATTCATCCCCGCAGCAGAGGGAATTCGGGAAGAGATCCTTCGCGAAGCACACCAGACAAGGAACTCAATACACCCAGGGGTAGTGAAGATGTATACAGACCTACGAAGGACTTTATACTGGTCAGGAATGAAGAGGGACGTCACCAACTATGTTGCGCACTTCCAGACCTGTCAACTGGTCAAGGCAGAGTGTCGAAGCCCAGGGGGCTTACTACAACCCTTGCCCATACCAGAATGGAAGTTCGAGGATATTTCCATGGATTTTGTCCATGGCTTACCCCGATCTCGTGTAGGTAACGACTCCATATGGGTCGTAGTAGACCGCCTCACCAAGGTAGCCCGATTCATCCCGAACCGGCAAGGCGACGGTGTCGACATATTAGCCCGACTATTTATTGAGCAGGTAGTCCGATTTCATAGAATACCCAAATCGATCGTCTCGGACCGCGACAGGCGCTTTACATCGAAGGAATGGAGAAGAGTGCAAGCTTATCTAGGAACCAGATTGGCATTTAGCACCGCCTTCCACCCCCAGACCGATGGGCAGACGGAAAGAACGAACCGGACGATGGAAGACCTTCTCCGATTATGCACAGTGGAATACAACGAGCCATGGGAGCAGTTACTAACTCTGGTGGAATTTTCATATAACAACAGCTTTCAGGCAAGCATCAAGATGGCACCTTACGAAGCCCTCTACGGATGACGCTGTCGGACCCCACTATCTTGGGCACAGGATGAGGACCCCGAAGCCTTAGGGGTCACCTACATAGACGATACCACTGCCGCAATAAGGTTAATTCAAGAATGTATGCTGGAGGCACAGAGTCGTCAGGCCAAATATTATGATGTGCGTCATCGGATGGTGGAATTTAACGTGAGAGATATGGTTTTCTTGAAAATTAAGCCGATGCACGGGATATCCCAAATAAAGAAGCAGAAAAAGCTGGACCCCCGCTATTTAGGCCCATATCAAGTCATCGAAAGAGTTGGCCCGGTGGCTTATAGGTTAGCTCTGCCAGCCGAACTGGGAAACCTTCACGACGTATTTCATGTCTCCTCGCTAAGACGTGTTCTACGCCAACCCGAGCAACATCTCCCCGTATCACCGACATCAGTACAATCCGACCGATCCGTCCAAATCGAACCAGTGAAGATAGTGGACTCTAAGATCAAAGAACTGCGAAACAAAACCATCACGATGGTCAAGATCTTGTGGTCAAACTGTGGACGAGAGGAGTTTACTTGGGAACCAGAGATGCTCGTTCGAGAAAAATACCCGACACTCTTCCCCCAGGTATATCCTTTAAACCCCTACTTTAGCCAATTTTCGGGGACGAAAATCTCTTTATTTTTATTGGATTGTAACATCCCGACTTTTAATCGGCCACTAGACCCTAGTGAGCCCAATAAAAGTAGGCCCGAGCAGTAGAAAACTACCATTTTAAGTAATGTTGCGCGCCGCAACTAAGTCATTGGGGTATAGTGACCAGATGAACCCCGAACTGACTTCCGTCAGTTCCGTTAGACTCGTATGAACAATACGAGTGCAACGGAATTCGTTGCACTTCAATCCGAGGTCGTTTGGAGAAAACGACCATTTCGAGTATCGTAGCGCTCCACTACCTCATTATTATGAATAGTGACCGTACGAACCCCGAATTGACTTCCGTCAGTTCCGTTAGACTCGTATGAACAATACGAGCGCAACGGAATTCGTTGCACTTCAATCCGAGGTCGTTTGGAGAAAATGACCATTTCGAGTATCGTAGCGCGCCACTACCTCATTATTATGAATAGTGACCGTACGAACCCCGAATTGACTTCCGCCAGTTCCGTTAGACTCGTATGAATAATACGAGCGCAATGGAATTCGTTGCACCTCAATCCGAGGTCGTTTGGAGAAAACGACCATTTCGGGTATCGTAGTGCGCCACTACCTCATTATTATGAATAGTGACCGTACGAACCCCGAATTGACTTCCGTCAGTTCCGTTAGACTCGTATGAACAATACGATCGCAACGGAATTCGTTGCACTTCGATTCGAGGTCGTATGGAGAGTATGCCATTTTAGGGCTATGCAGACCACATCAGTGCAACGCACGAAATATAAAGCGCACGAACCCGGCATCAGCCCCGACGAATCATAATGGACCCCTGGATCATGGAGGACCCCGCCCTAAGTTGACTTGGTCACCCCCCCCCCCAAAAAAAAAACTCGAATTTGCTACAGAAAAAGGGGGGGGGGGGAGAGAAAGAAAGCCCCCCCCCCCCCCCCCCCACCCAAGAAAAGGGGCTGCCCATGAATAGGCAGCCCCTATTTGGGGCAAAGTGGGCAGGAGAGAGAGAAGGGAGGGGAGGGGGAGAAAATATCTCCCCCTCCCTTATCCCCACGTGGGGGAAAAGGAGGAGAGGGGGGGGGGGGGGGGGGAGAGCTCCCCCTTCCTATAAAAGGAAGGGGCAGCCCCTCTCAAACCCCCCACCCCACTCACTCTCCCTCTCAGCCTCTCCCTGCCACCGAGCCAACTCCTCCTCCTCCACCTTGCCGGAGCAAGCCACCCAGCCGAGCCACCTCCTCCTCCTCCCTCATGGTCGGTCGCCCCTCCACCACCCGAGCCCCTCACCCTCAGGTAGAAGACCTCCCCCTCCTCCTTCCTACCTCCCGGGGAAGACCCCCCTCTCTCCGTCGCCAGAGCGCCGCCGGCCGCCGCCCCGAGCCTTGCAAGGCTCGGGGAGGAGGCCGGCCGTGGAAGTCTCCTCCCCCAGCGCCGGTGGTGGCGCTGGGGGGGAGTGGGTCCAGCTCGGGGACCTCGGCGCCGGCACAGGGGAGACGGCCGGGCCGCCGGCGGACACGACCGGCGGCACCCGTGGCCTCCTCCTCCTCCCCGTTTTTTTTCCTGTAGGGGGATAACCCCTCCCCCGGCGGCGGCCGGCGACTCCAGGCCGCCGGACCACCGCCGGAGGGTTGCCCCCTCCCCGGTGCCCCGACCAGGGGCGGCGGGGAGGGCCATGCACGAGGAGGCGGCGGCGCAGCAAGCCGGCATGGCCCGTGTCGGCTGCGCCGCGCCTCCCCGACCTCTCTGTCTCTCTTTCCGGTGGGGTCCGGCGGCGGCAGGCCGCCGGGACACCACCGGAGTGGGCGCCGTCCCCCGGCGCACCGACCGGGGGCGGCACCGGAGCCCCCCCCCCCCCCCCTCAACGGAGGCGGCGGCGTAGCGGGCCTGCATGGCCCATGCAGGCCACGCCACTGCCTCCCGCCTCCTTTATAACCCTCCCCCGGCGGTGGCCGGCGGCGCCAGGCCGCCGAACCACCACCGGAGGAGTTGCCGGCCCCCGGCGCACCGACCGGGGGCATTTCTCCGCACCCCAGGAGGAGGTGGTGGCGCGGCGAGCATGCACGGTGCATGCAGGCCCACCACCGCCCCTGCCCCCTTCCTGCAGCACTCCCAGCGGTGGCCGGCGACGCCAGGCCGCCGGACCACCACTGGAGTGTTCGCCGGCCCCCGGCGCACCGTCCGGGGGCGGCGCCGGCCCCAGCCGGCCGCTGCCCGGGGGCGGCAGCGGCTGCCACCCGAGATTAATCGGGGGCCGCACGATCTCCCCCGGGAGATCCAGCGGCCCCCGTAATCTAGTTGCCGCCCGCCTCAGCATGTGCGCCCCCCTCAGAGGATCCCCCGCGGATCCGCTGTGGGGGCCGCGGGAGGGCGCAGGGTGCAAAACCCCTGCGCCTCTTCCCTGCCGCTATTCGCACCCCAAATAGGTTTTTCCTATTTTAATTTCCTGAGGCAAATCAGGGCAGTTTCAGAAAAAATTTTCTAAATGAAAAATGTGCCCCACCCTAAGGGCCACCTACTGTATGTTTTTGGGATTTTTAGGATGAGTTTTACTATTTTTAAAACCCCCTATATAGTTTATTTTAAGGAAATTAAAGCCCAAATGAGTGGGGAAAAATCACCCAAAATTCATGAGCCCTAGTTAGGACATATTTCACCTACCATCAAAATCTCAAGGGATAAGTCCTTCATTTGGTCCTTTAAATGCTTTTACAAGCAAAAATAAACGCCCGAAAAAGAGCGAAATTCATCGAAATGAATCGGCGCCCCCTCGACGCATATTTTTAAATGCCTATTAAAAATTATGCGTATCTATCCAAGGAATCGACTAAGCTCGAAATATCGACGCGAAAATCAGAATGAAATCGCGGCGCGGCGCCGAAATTTAACCCCGCCGCGACAATAATTCAAGAACGGAGTCGACGATCGAAGCCTCCTCTTATGGAGTGATTGGACTACTAAACCTTTCTTTTATGCTGTTACTGCTTTCTGTACTTTCCGTTAAATCCAGTCTCGCACTGGTCCCCTGCACTTACTTTCCGTACTTTCCGTTAAATCCAGTCTCGCACTGGTCCCCCGCACTTACTTTCTGTACTTTCATTTAAATCCAGTCTCGCACTGGTCCTGTCATTATGGCCTCTGCTTTCGGCCTACTTTTCTGTTTATCATTGTGACCTCTGCTTTCGGCCTACTTTTCTGCTTATTACCACGGCCTCTGCTTTCGGCCTACTTTTCTGCTTATTACCATGGTCTCTGCTTTCGGCCTACTTTTCTGCTTATTACCATGGCCTCTGCTTTCGGCCTACTTTTCAGCTTATTGATATGACCTCTGCTTTCGGCCTACATTTCTGCTTAGTGTTATGGCCCCTGCCTTCGGCCTAATTTATTTTCTAATGCAGAGCTGTCATGGCAACCATGCGGTGCTTATCCTCCCTTCTGCGAGGCCTTAGTTGGGGAAAACCCGGAGTTGAGTCCCTCCTCCCAGGTTATCCCCAAGCAAGGAGCCCTCATACCGCTAATCCTCCCGGTCAGAGGTCGTGTGACCGGTCGAGTAGAATTGTCACGTCACTTATGTGCTTGTTTTTATATAAAGCGGGTGAAGATTGTTTGGGAGTGGCGGGTTGGTCACACTCGCAGACCGTTCGTACCGGTGCGGGTGGGTTGACGACTCATGGCGACAGGGAGATGTGCACAGCGGGTTATCACCCTCCGAGCCTGCAGTTTTGCCTCCACTGGTTAGCCTACAAATCGGCTCGCCGGATGTCGCTCACATCCAGTTGGTACACCAAGTTGTACAGGAGGGCCTGAATGATACGGTACGACTACATTTAGAAGTGGCAAGACTGGCCACTGTCACCGACGGCCACATCGGTGAGGCCCGCGGGGTTAGCTCCCCTGCTTGAAGAAAAGCGGTCTAAACTGTGTCGACACAGGGTCTTTTGTGTGCGTACAAGTTTGAATACCTGGGTGTGTGTATCTGCGCATTATAGTGTTGTGTACTTACTATACGGCGCGATTACGGGCTTCAGGGCGGGAGGCCCTATATATACGTGGATATATATATATATGTTTACCTACTGCTAACCCTCTACCTTGCTTCGGCTATTTCATTTCTGTCCTTTAGCCGCCCCCCGGATAAGGATCCGGGGAGGGGATGTATTCTTCTACTTAGCTCTGTGACTAACGGCTATTTCTTATAACCAATCACAGGAAACGGGACATCATGAAGCCCCCACCCCGCAGGATGAGTTACGAGCCTTAGAGATGGCCCGATCAGACACCCCAACCTCTCCTCCTATCTTCAGAGACGTGAGTTCGAGAGTATAAGGACTAGCCTAGGGCTCCCTTTTGTTTTAGACTATGTAGCCCTCGAGGCAATGTTTTGTAAAACGATAGGCCCCGGCCATATTTAAATATGTAATATAATCAGCATGCTTAGCTTTTCTTATTTTGATTGCTTCCGCTGTGCGTTCTGATGTGTTGTGATGATTCTTGTGCCTGACAAAGAGACCGCTCAGCGCTTGAGAGGGTGGGACGTCGCCACCCGAAAAGCGCTGGGTAATCCTCTTTGGGCAGTAAGATCCCCCCTCCCTGAACCCGGTTCAGTCTGGGGAGGGGGGGGGGGGGGGTTTTCCATGGCCAACCGCCGCCGGAGCCGCCGCCACGCACCAGCAATGCTTCGTTTCTCCTCCCCTCCCCTCATGCTAGCTTCTCATCACAAGAGATTGAAGGATCGTGCTCAATTGAGCCCGAATCCATTCGTCGATTTCATGGAAATCGGCTCAAATCAAGCCACCCAGGCTCGCCGGAAAACCCCCCCTCCGGCCGTGGAGTTGTAGCCCCGACCACCACGAAGGTGGTGGCGGTGGTGGCCGGCCGTGGAGGCCACCAGGTGGCCGAGAAATGGGGGAGGAAGTCGGCCCAGGACGGTGCAATCCCAGCCGTCGGCTGAAGGAAGAAGATGAAGGAGGAGGGTTGGATTTGCGCCAAGATTCGTGCAAAGCCCTATTTATCCTTTAATTATTTAATTGATATCATTAGATTTCTGCCTATTTTATTCAGTCAACTTCAAATAGAAATTAAGGCCACTTAATGGCTGATTTAGAAAAAGTGCCCAACATAAAAGTTGTAGGTCTTGGTCTTAACTTTCATATGGCCTTAAGTTTAGGTCATTTGGTGACATACAGCTCCCTAGGGAGCTGTTTTACTAGGACTGGTCCTACACTAGGTCAGTCCATTAGATAAATTACCTAGGTCAAACCCTTCAAGATTTGGAGCTGTGCTTTTAACCATGGGTTGGTATACCCTAGGGTCACCCCCTGCCAAAGGAGCAGCCCTTGGTGGACACTTTTACCTAGGGTTTTTGTGGTAGTTACGATAATTAAATTAAGTTGATTTTTAGAGCATTTGATGTCTAAATGACACCAAACTTTGGTGGCATACTCTTTAGTGCATGAGTAGTGCTTGCCTAAAATTTCACTCCATTTGGAGCTGATTTGATATGGAAAATAGGAAACCCTAATGAGGGCCTTTAAGGGTCAAATTAGGGTTTAGGTCATTTTGAAGAGTTGAGTGTGTTAGCCTCCTCCCATCATGAGGGCTATGTGGGTATGGATATACAAATGCATGTGACACACCCTATTGGTCCAGTTGGAGCCATTAGGGTGGTGTGACCTAAAACCCTAAGGGTAAACCCTTAAGGGTGCAAGGTGATATTTGTGAAGGGCATAGGACCAAATGTTCTTGCCTTGGCTCAGAACTTTGTAGATATGTTTGTAGGAGCATAAAATGACCTAGTTAATTAAATGAGAATTTTTAGAGGTATTTAAGTATTTTCTTCCTAATAAATGAAATGGTCACCCTTTCCTTAATAAAATGAAATGCATGGTCATAGGACCTTGTATGGTGTTGAAACTCCATCAGTGGCTGATTAAGGATGAAAATGTACTAAAGTAATTTTGTTATGATTTATTGAAGTATTATTCCTTGTGTAGGAAATTTTGAGTACTTGCTAGCTTAAGGGAATTTATTTTTGAAAAATATCAAATCATGGGGCAAAATTGTGAAACTTGGTTATCTGTCATTTAATGCTATTATATGCCCATGATAATTAGTTGGAAATGGTAGAATTGTATTTCATGTACCTCATGTAGAAATTGGATTTTTCAACCCTTGAGTATTAAATCTTTTTAAAATATCAAATCATGGGGCAGTGTTATGATACTTGGTTAACTGTGGTTTTATGTTAATATATTCCCATGACAAGAGTTTGGAAGCTTGTAGATTTATAATTCATGTACCTCATGTAGAAATTGGTAATTGCTACCCTTGGATGTTTAATCATTTTAAAATATCAAATCACATGGTAATGACACAATAATTTGACAGATAACTCTAGGTCCCAATATGGACACTTGGAAATTTTTGTGGAATTTTCAGAAATGAAATACTATTTTTCCTAATTATAGTGGCATTTTGGTAATTATACAATTATGATGATTTAGAAGACCAGATGACATCCTAGGGTCATGTTACACAGTGAACCACCATTTTATGGAATATTACCTTACTGATAATTTTCATGTAGCATGAGGAATCATTTTGAGGGTAGTTCATGTGTAATTTGCCTTAAGGCCTTAACTACTTTAAATTATATTAAATACCAATTTAATATGGAAAATTATGGAAGGATAGACGAAGCAATGGCGGTAGCCGGGCGTGGCCGCCGTCAAGGAAGGAAGAAGCAGAAGCCGAGGAGACAGCAGGCAGAAGAGGTTCCCCTCTACTGTGACTTCCACCAAGTGGGGGGACATGCCATGGCTGCCTGCCCAGACTTTTGGGAAGCCCGGAGGAGGCTAGCAGCAGGAGAAGGTGGAGGGGAGCAGCGGAGGATAGAGGCCCCTGCCGAGCCTCAGGCAGGGCAGGCTGCCGTCGTTCGAAGGAGGAACGAGGACCGGGTCGACCTGGGAGGTCGGGGAGACCTGGGCCAGGGAGGCAGAGTTGGAGTAATCCATGGGGGAGCAGGGCTGAAAGCTTCCCGCAAGGGGAGCCTCCATCAGATCTACCGCAGGAGTGTCGCCTCGACCTCACAAGCACCGCCCCCGATGGAGGAGATCACCTTTTTTGAGGAGGACATGCTAGGGAATGAGAATCCCTTCTATGATGCCCTCGTGATCCAGGCAGCAGTGGAAGACTTCACCGTTGATCGAATTCTGGTCGACAACGGTAGCTCCGTGAACGTCATCTTCAAGGGGACGTTCGATGGACTGGGAGTCAGACCCGACAGAGTTCGAGCATCAGATGGCCCCCTCTTTGGCTTCTCCGGAGAGAAGAAGGAGGTGGAAGGAGGAGCAGATCTCCTTGTAACCCTCGGTGGCACCTCCATCAGCTGTCGATTTGTCATCGTCGACGCCCCGAGCTGCTACAGGGCTATCTTTGGGAGGCCGCTTCTCAATGCCTTCAAAGCCGTCACATCCTCCTACCATCAGTGCTTGAAGTACTGTAAAGGAGACGTCCAGGTGAGGATCAGGAGCGATCCAAGAGCCGCTAGGGAGTGCTATCTTAGCGCCGTCAGTACCATCAGCTGGATGGCTGACGCGGAGGAGTTCAGAAGAGTGCTGGAGAGCCTGGCCAGGCTGGAGGTGGCCGAAGAAGTGGAAGAAATCGAGGTACTCTCCGCAGCGGGAGTGCCTGAGTTGCTGAAGATTGGCGGGTCGCTGAAGACCGAAGAGAAGATCGAGATGGCGGCGTGTCTGCAGAATAACGTCGACATCTTTGCTTGGAGCGCAGCCGAGATGCCAGGAGTTGACCCCGAGGTTGCATGTCATCGCCTCAACCTGGATCCCGCTGTCCAGCCCGTCCGCCAGAAGAAGAGGAGAACCACCACCATCCTCGCCAAGCCAATCCGGGAGGAGGTTAAAAAACTGCTAGATGCGGGCTTTGTATCAGAGATCCAGTACCCAGGCTGGGTCTCCAATGTTGTAATGGTGACAAAGGAGGGGGGTAGCTGGAGAATGTGTGTGGATTTTTCCTTGATGAATAAAAGCTGCCCGAAGGATTGTTATCCCTTGCCTCGAATCGACGCGCTGGTTGATTCAGCCGTCGGTTTTTCTGTGATGAGTTTCCTTGATGCATTTTCAGGATATCACCAGATCCGGATGCATCCCCCTGATTGCCGCGATGTCTCTTTCATCACCGATGATGGCTTCTACAGCTACAAAATGATGCCCTTCGGTTTGAAGAATGCGGGAGCCACCTACCAGCGAATGATGTACCACATTTTCAAAGGGCAAAAGGGAAGGAATCTGGAAGTGTACGTGGACGACCTCTTGATCAAAAGCAAGAGCGTCCGGGAACACATAGCCGATCTGGTGGAGACCTTCGCGACGCTGAGGAGATTCAAGATGAGGCTCAATCCGACGAAGTGCGTCTTCGGAGCGGGCAGGGGAAAGTTCCTGGGACATCTCCTTACCCCGAGGGGAGTAGAGCCTAACCCCGACAAGGTTAAGGCGATCCTGGAGATGCCATCCCCAAAAACGATGAAGGAAGTCCAAAGGTTGACAAGCAGGCTGGCGGGTCTTAGCCGCTTCCTCTCAAAGGCCGGAGAGAAGTGCTCTCCCTTCTTCAAAACGCTCCGCAAAACAGAAAGCTTCGAGTGGACCGAAGGATGTGAGATAGCATTCGGAAGGCTGAAGGAGCAATTGACTCAGACACCTCTCCTTCAGAGCCCGAAGGAAGGCGAAGACCTGCTCATCTACCTAGGAGTAGGAGCGGAGGCAGTTAGCTCCATCTTGGTCCGGGAAGAGGGGAGGAGGCAGCTACCCATCTACTATGTCAGCCGGGTGCTGAAGAAGGCGGAGCTGAAGTATCCAATCCTGGAGAAGCTTGCCTTCGCCTTGGTGGTGTCAGCGCGGAAGCTCCGGCCTTATTTTCAGGCTCACTCCATCCGAGTGGTAACTGATCACCCCCTACGCAATATCCTGGAGGGAGTGGAGCACTCAGGGAGGTTGGCGAAATGGTCGATAGAACTCAGCGAGTTCGACATTTCCTTCTCCCCCCGAGTGGCGATCAAGGCCCAGGCAGTAGCAGACTTCCTGGCTGACTTCTCGGTGGAAGCGGAGCCAGGAGAAGAGGTGCTCAACCCGATTCCTTGGAAGATATTTGTTGATGGAGCTTCGGGCAAAAGTTCAGTGGGGGTGGGCATCGTACTCGTCAGTCCGCAGGGAACAAGGATCGAGCAAGCAGTCGAGATCCTCTTCCCTGTCACGAACAACCAGGCAGAGTACGAGGCCATAGTGGTAGGCTTGCGCCTTGCCAAGGAGCTGGGGATCCGTGATGTCCGGGCTTTCACGGATTCAATGGTGGTCGCGTCGCAGATTCGCGGAGAGTTCGAGGTGCGTGACACCACCCTGCAGAAGTACTTGGTAAAAGTGAAAGGACTAGTTGGAGGCTTCCAGTCCTTCTTCGTCGAGCATGTGCCAAGGGAGGAGAACTCGGCAGCAGATCGCCTCGCCAAGTATGGGCCGAGGGCTGGAGGAACTATCACCGAGCTATTCCACCCGTCCATTGAAGAGGGAGAGATGATGGAGATCGAGCAACGCCCCTCGTGGATGGATCCCTTTGTGGCATTCCTGGCCAGCGGCCAGCTCCCAGCGGACAGAAGGGATCATAGAAGATTTCGGAACAAGGCGGCATACTACCTCCTGCAAAATAGAGAGCTGTACCGCAAGACCATCTCGGGACCCCTGGCCAGATGTGTTTCTGAAGACGAAGTACCTCGAGTGTTGGAAGAGATCCACTCGGGAGAGTGTGGAAGTCATTCTGGGACTGGCACTTTGGAGCAGAGGGTCTTGAGGCATGGTTACTTCTGGCCTACTATCCGGAAGGATGCTGAGATCTTCTCGAAGAAGTGCCAGAAGTGCCAGAAGTGCCAGCTCTTCGCCCCCCTTCAGTTGCAGCCGGCCCAGCAGCTCCGATCGATCATCTCCCCATGGCCATTTGTCATCTGGGGAATGGACTTGATCGGCCCCTTCCCTCAAGCAAGTGGCCAGAGGAAGTTCGTTCTCGTCATGATCGACTACTTCTCCAAGTGGATCGAGGCCAAAGCTCTAGCCAAGACCACCTCTCAAGTCGTGAAGAGCTTCATCTGGGGAGAGATCGTCTGCAGATTCGGGATCCCTCTCGCCATCATCACCGACAACGGTCCCCAGTTTGCCAGCTTAGAGCTAGAGGATTTTTGCAGGCAACTAGGAACCGACCTTCGATTCGCTTCCGTGCATCACCCAAGGAGCAATGGCCAGGTAGAGGCCGCCAACAAACTGATCATCAACCTACTGAAGAAGAAGGTGGAGAACCTAAGAGGTAATTGGGCGGACCAGCTCCCCTCGGTCCTGTGGGCTTTGAGGACCACTCCTAGCTCAGCCACGGGGGAAACGCCGTTCAAACTCTCTCACAGGTCGGAAGCTCTCATTCCAGTAAAGTTTGAAGTCAGAAGCCCAAGGGTGGTAGCCGCGGAAGACGGAAGCGAAGAATGGCGACTAGAGAACGAAGAGGTTCAGAAGCTATCTCTCGACTACATCGAGGAACTCCGAGATTTAGCTTCAGTCAGGCAAGAGGAGATCAAGCGCCGGATGGCAAAACATTTTGACAAAAATGTCCGCCTCAAACACTTCCAAACAGGTGACCTAGTCCTGAAGAAAGTGGATGCGGCAGGAAGATCAGCAGCCGTCGGGAAGCTCAACCCGAACTGGGAAGGACCTTTCATCATCCAGGAAGCACTCCTGACAGGAGGATACCGCTTGCAGAACCAGGAAGGCGAGCTGCTAGGGAGCACCTGGAACGGCGATGACCTAAAAAGGTTTTATCCCTAAGGGGGAATGTGTATATCCCATCCTTGTAAATTCATTTCTTTGAATAAAATTTACATCTCCCTGAAACATGGGACGAGGCAGCTTCCTTCACATCAACAAAGTTTTCAAAATAAGGAAGCCAGGTGAAGTCAATCTCCACGCTAGGTTGGGAAATGAGCCTCCGACTTAACCCTCGTAAAAACTCAGAACGGATGATGGGACAGTGCCTCGGGTGTGCGTTCCCTTAAGACCAAGCCTCTGCACTGACGGTCGAGATCAGCTCCCCCCTTGCACGTTGGCCGCGGTTCCCACCGACTGCACTTCTCGTCCGACTGTAGAAATTACCAGGAAGAAGTCTGGGCGCCGACCTTCCAATTCGGCGAAGAGAAGATCGATTTCACTAGCTCAGGGGGCCCTTGAAAAAAAGGCGTCATGCACCCTCGAGAACTGAAAATTCGCAACAAAGCGTTTCGCTTTTTAATTATTGTATCGGATCATATGAGTTAGTGTGCCTAAAGTGTGCTTAACTCCCTGCTAAATTCGTTGAGCAACAGGAAGCAGGTCCGATCCACATCCAGCATCCAAGTGGGATGGGGGCCTCGGGATGGTATGTCCCTTTGGACCTCCCCGACTGCCACTCCCTGCTTGACGTCGTCCTGCATCAACATTCACCGTAGCAGGTTGGAACACGAGCCTCCGACCACACCCTCGTAAAAACTCAGAACGGATGATGGGACAGTGCCTCGGTAGTGCGTTCTCCTAATGCCAAACCTCTGCACTGACGGCCGAGATCAGCTCCCCCCTTGCATATTGGTTGGTCGAGTTACCCTCCGACCGCATTTCTCATCCGACTGCAGAGATTACCAGGGGAAAGTCCAGAAGCCGACATTCCAACTTGGGAAGGGGCAAGACCGATTCGACCGACCGAAGAGTGGAGACACTCCGGCACCCAAGTAGGATGGAGACCTCGGGACGGTGTGTCCCCTTGGGCCTCCCCGACTGTCGTTCCCTACTTGACGTCATTCTTCGTCGACATCTGGTATCCAAGTAGGATGAAGGCCTTGGGATGATGTGTCCCTTGGGACCTCCCCGACTGCCATTCCCTACCCCCTCTTTCATAAACAACTCCCTTACGTAATTTTAATGGGCTCTTCACCAGGTACAGAGCGAAGCCTTGAGAGCATGTGTCCCTCAGGACCCTCCAAGTAGCCTTCACAGCTCGACTTCACCAAGGGAAATATTGAAGAAAGCGAGCATGTAAGTGCGAGCATGACGGAGTACTCGGTCTCGATGTATGTGCGAGTACCTAGGCGAGAATACATGTGCGAGTACCTAGGCGAGTATACATGTGCAAGTATACAGGTACGAGCATAGTAAGTGCGAGCATGCCGGAGTACTCGGTCTCGCCCCGAGCCTAGGAGCCTAAGCGACATTCAAAAAAGAAAGCGAGCATCGAAGAAAAGGGCGAGCAAAATGATTATACTCATTCACTGTCATAAATACATATACAAAAAAATGCTTTGCAGATTTGCAACAGGAAGAAAGGCGACTATGAATCCTCGCCACCACCATCACCGTCAGGATCGAGATCTTCCACATCATCACCCTCGTCCTCAGAATCGTCGTCGTCAGAATCGGTGGATGAGGATGGGAGATCTCGCATGGGGGAAGTGGACTCTTCGGCGAGTAATGTCGGGATGATGTCCATGACCGTCAGATGCATTGCCTCCGGCTTCAAGAAGCCATCGGCCTTCAAGCTGCTCAGGACCACCTTCCCGGTTGCTCGAGCTATCTCCCGGCGGATATGCGCCATATCATCGCCGACTATCCGGATCTGCTTGCCCACCCTGGAGGGGCCCGCCGACGAAGGCTGTTGCTCGGCAGGCCGAGTTTCCAACTCAGCGATTCGCACTTGGGCGGCCTCCAAGGTTTGCCGAGTATCCTCCAGCTCCTTCTCGGCCTGGGACAGCCTCTTTGCCGACTCCAGCTCGGCAGCCTGCAGCGAGCGAAAAGAAGAAGGTTAGTTTAAATAAGTTTGCAAGGTAGCGAGTATTCTAAAATGCGAGTAAAGTCGCATTGGTGAGTACCTCGAACTCCTTAATCCTATTCGCCATGGCGATCATCTTCGGACCCTGCACCTTGATCATCTGCTCATATTCGAGCAGTTTCCTCGCCGTCGCATGCCCAAGCTCGACAGCCCGCAGGTTGGCTCGCGAGCTCTGATGGGCGAGATATTCGACCGAGACCTCTTGCAAGGATTCGGCGTCCGCGCGACCATAGAGGGCGAACGAAACGTCGAACGCCTCGCCCGCATCCTCCCAATCCTCCGACCAGGCGGGGAGGTTGGTGCTCAAGGTCACTTCATGGGCTCGCTCAGCCCAGGATACCAGAGGGAGACCATAAGCATCCTCGCTACCCCCACCTTCGCCGAAGAGAGGATGGCCGCTAGGCTCGCCCGCCTCCGATGGATCGGCCCTCGCTTTCAGGTCCCTCCTGGCGACCTCCTTCTTTCTCCCAGGCTCGGCGGACTTTGCCTTGGCTTTCCTCTTCTTCGAGGGCCCAACATCATCGCCGGCGACCTCCTGATCATCGCCGCCGGGCGACAAATCAACCAAGGCAGGAGTCCCCGCCTTCGGCGCCAAGGGAAGAAGCTCGCTCGGCAAAGAGCGAGTAGCTGCAACAAAACATAAAGAGAAAAACGTTAGACACCGGCTGAAGACGAATTGGCGAGTATGATCCAATGCTCGTTTAGGCGACTACCTTCACCAGGGAACACCTCCGCGAGCTCATCTATTCGCCTCCTCCAGAAGACGACATCCAGCCAGCGACCTCGGAAGCTGTCGAGTAGCTTCTCCCGGCTTTCCTCCAGGTAAGGAGTGGCGAACGCACTCTCGGCCGGCTGGAAAGAGGAAGTCGGCACGACGCCAAAGTCGCCCTTAATGACGACTATGCGCTCCGTCCAGCGATGGTTCTTGTTCGCCGTGCCGACTAGGGTGCAGACATGGCTGCACAAAAAGACGACGCCTTCGCCGGTAGCGCCAAAGTGGAATACTCGCCGGAAGACGGAGAGATCAAAGGCGATCCCCTGATCGCGCAGGTAGCAGAGGAACCCCACGATCATCGCCACTCCGTTTGGATTGATCTGCGCCGGGACTATCCCGTGGTAGCGGAGGATCTGACAAACCTCCAGCCACAAGGGTAGTCGCAGGCCGACTTCAAAGTGGCGGATGGGGAAGACCAGCTCGGCCGCCGAGAAAGAATTCAGGCGTTCATCCTCACGAGGAAGCCTGGCGACATATCCCGGCGACAAGTACTTGGCGGAGAACTCCTTCAAGTCGCTCGGCCGAGTAATCGGCTTCTTGAAGAAATTTGCCTCGAAGTTCTTCGCGTGACTTGCACGGCGAATAGCTGCCTCGTCAGCCATCCAAGAGTGGAAAGATTGAAGAGGCGAGTAGCGAAGTGGCGAGGAGAGGAGCAATCGAGAGATAGTCGCTAGAAGAAAGGGAAGCTCGTCAAGAGAGTAATAAATACGTATCCACCCCCCCTATTTATAGTACTCGACAAAGCTTGGCTTCCCGCGTACGCCACCGCGAGCGCGAGTAGAAGGTGGCGCGTATCGAGAAAAAGTCGCCAAAACCTACGGTGCACGTCAAATCACTGATGTCGAACGAGCGAGCACCTGCATCGAATTTTTAGGCTACTCGCAACATCAGCGCGACATGCAACCAATACTCGCAGAGACAAAAAAGACAAAAAAGAAAATCAAGACATCACAGCACAAAGGGAAGGCAAGGCAACAAGGGCGAAAATCATACTCGCCAAATATCAATTTACTTAAAAGAGATCAAATAGTTCAGCATTACAAGCATTTGCCAGAAGGCGGCAAGCGACTATAAAGAAAAAGGAGCCAGGATCCTAGGGGTTCGGCTGAGCATCGGGAAGTTGTGGTTGTCGCCCAACCCAGCCCAAACCACGAGCTCTCTTGAAATGCTTGAAGGCCACGGACATCACATCCTCGCCTTGTCGCAGCTGCTCCTCCATCCTCGCCAGACGACCTACGGAGTCCATGCTCACACGCATCCCCACCAGCTCGTCATGGTGCAACTACTGGCGATGCTCCATCCTGCCCACCCGGCGCTCCAGCTCGCCGACAGACTGAAGGCGAGATTCTACACTAGCCAGGCGAGTATCTAACTCTTCCAGCCGTAATGCTCGCACCTCCAGCTCGGTCAGACGACGCTGGGAGTCAGCAGCCGCCAAGAGCTCTACTCGCGCTTCAACCGCGGTCAGACGCCGATGAGACTCGCTGATCGACAGCCGCTCCAACTTCGCCTCCAAATCCAGGATGGCGCGAGTAGCCTTCTCCTGATACTCGCGAGAAGGAAGCCCGACGGCGTCGACCAGAGCCCCGATGGGGGTATGAGCGCGAGCTGCAGAAAAAGACATGAAAGCAAAATCTTAGTGACGAGTAGCGAGAAGACTCTTCTTGGAAGATACTCGGAAAAGCAGCGACTCCATTTACCAGGCCGATAGGCGTCACTCCGCGAGTCGCGGCGAGGACTCCGAGATGGTCGGCGAGGAGAGCTCCTTCCCCGATGCGGGGACGGACTGCGACGAATGCCATCTTGCCGGTTCGAATGCGACCCGCCGATGTGCTCCCTGCTGGAAGGCGCATCACCCCGACCATGACCATCCACTGGTCGCCCTCCCCCTCTGGGAGCGAAGAAACCAGAAGATCCCGCCATCCCACCTCGACGCGAGGACCCAGCCGGATGAGCAGTGGGAGCCGAAGAAGACAGGAGGCGACGATCATCCTACATGTCGGCCGGAGGAGGAAACGGAGGAGGTGGAGGAAGTTGGTCCGCAGGTAGTTGCGAGCTACTCGCCACCTCAGGTCGCTGCAAAGGTGGTGGCGGCGGAGGAGGATTGCTCGCTGAAGGAGCCCTCTGCTCGCTCATAGGCCTCTTGTCTACCGCAGAGCTATGAAGGATCCGCACCGATCCGCCCCGGCGAGTTCCTCCCCCAACCGTGTGCGGGAACGCAGGCGAGGATCGTAGAGGAATGGCGCTCAGAGGCTCCTCCCGAGCATCGGCGAGAAGCGGATCTGCGAAATAGTACAGAAAACGTCAGAGACCAGCCGACACTTGGGCGACTAATAAAAGTGGCGAGTAGGTAGCTCTCACTTTGCGTAGGAGTAACTTCAGCTGGATCTTGAGCCGAGATCCTCGCAGTACCCACCTCTGGAGCAGTATTCGGCAAAGGAAGATCAGGAGCAGGCGAGCCACCTGACTGGCCGAGACCCAAGTCGGCGAGCACCTGCTGAGTAGTGCCGACCTGGGAATCAGCGACATTCTCGGAGGCGTCGGCACTCTTCTTCTTCTTGTTCTTTTTCTCCTTCTTCTTCTCCAGACGCTTCCTCTTCTTGGAAGCGAGAAAGTCTTCGAGCTCGGCATCGCGAGCAGGCTTCCGCAACGGCGGCAGCAGACTGGCAAGCTCGGCCAAATCCGCAGCAGCCTCCTCGGCAATACTAAGCGACATCTTGAAGTGAGAACAAGAAAAACCTTGGCGTCAGAGACCCCTCCCCCTCTATATATAGGGTCGGGGCGTCAAAACAGCGGGATGCCGACTACACACTAATACTCGCCCAGAAGACAGCTCGTCGAAAAAGGGTTGGATGGTTCTTTCCGAGCAACTACGTTACACGCAAAGAGCGGGGATTGTGTACAACCCTCATTCTCCGAGGGTGGACCCCCGCAAGGCCACGTAGGCAGAGGTCAAAGTCAAAGAGTCAATACAACAGTCAAGCCTAGGAGCAGAAGACAGCCTAGGCGAGTATGGGTGCACTCGTGCGAGTAACTCGGATACTCACCAAAAGGTGGGCGACCATAGGTGATACTCGCCCATCTGCCCGGGGAGATCGCCTCAATGTCGCTAGTCGTCGGGCAAGGGCTGGACTATAAAAACCCCCCTACCCCTTGGTTTTCCTATAAATAGGACCCCAGGGGTACTTGGATTGGCACCTGAACTTGAGCTCTCGAAACCCTGCTCTTGCATTCTGGAACCTGTCGCACTTGGCCGCTACTCCCGGTACTAGCCAAGTCGGTGCCTTCCTCGTACCCTGCTCGGCCGTTCTTTGGTCTTGGAGGGGAAGTCTCTTCGGAGCTTCTGGGTACGTGGTGGGACCTCCCTGCCGCAGCACCTGGGGTCCTGTGTGTTGTTCTTCTAGCTCTTCAGTAGTCGCCAGCTTAGTCGTCTCGTTGGACTGCTGGGCGAGTAGCCTCCGGCTGCATCGGTCCGAATCTTGAGGTCAGGATTTTCCTGGCGTCAACAGAGGGTCAATCCTAGAGTTAGTTGTGAGGTTGTGTTAGGGTTAATGTAGAAGAAAAGGAGGTACGGCCAATCCAATTGGGCCGAACGGGTGTTGGGCTAAGTCACTTTAACTTTATGGAATAATGAGGGTGATCCAAATGTTATCCACCAACTAAAGTAATTGTCTTGATGAGGATGATGGGGTTGAGCCCATTGATCCGTAGTACCGTTAGGGGCCCCTTATGGAGTACACCGCGGGAAGTCCAAGACTCATCCTAAATATAACACTAACTAAACTGTAGGCAAGAGTAGCCTAAGTAGGGATGCATACTGGTATGGATCTCCTCCGGGGAGAAGATGAGTTGGGTCAGCTTGTGTGATAGTCCCTGAGCCGGAAGCTCGGGTGGACATTGTTGACACCTGTTCTTATTCAAATAGTGGCGAGTCTTCGGTACTAGGCTAGTCGTGTCACCGACGGTTGTACGTTGACTCAGGTGAGGGTGAGGTTTAGAGGGCCGGTAAGGTTGAGTACTGCGGTCTGGAGGATAATCCCTAATAACCCACCCCGACCTTAAAGTCTGGTGGATTCCAGCAAGAGTATGCAGGAGCTCCGCTGTTGTGTTCTTAGCGTTGAGGCGTACATGAGGTCTAGGCTTGGTAGTGACTATACCTGCCTAGGATGTGGAGTGCCCGATCCACTACCACCGTGAGCCACGACGGTCGGTACCCGAAAGGTTGGCTTCCTTTCAAACAAATTGGGAATTATAAAGGTCTGTGCGCATAGAGTCGTGTGGGTGAGTCACATTGCATAAACTCATTAAAACATCACAACCATAGCATAACATAACATACACATTAGCATACCCCCATCATATAAATTAGTATGAGATCTTTTATATGATGAGTTACCTGGACATCTTAACTTATATGTCGTATGGGCGTTCATATAAGTTAAGGTACGAATCTGTGATGGTAGCTTAGATTTACTTACTGCACTGTATTTTCTTCTTATTTACTGCTTATTTCATTGCTCTACCTTACTGTCTTATACCTGCACTATACTGCAAGCTAGATTTTATTGCTTTACTTATACCTGCTAGAATAGTGCCATGTCACCACCTTCTTGTTTACCCCTTGTTTGTCCTCTGCTTCTTCCTCCCGCTCGGTGCCTAGGAGTCGTGGGGGGAGGCGAGGACAAAACGACTTAGTCTTTATGACTAACGGTCGGTGTGACCGCAGGAGTCCGAGGAGACGGAGTTGTCCCGCGCGCAGCAGGACGTGATGGCAGGACCTGAGCAGCAGATGCAGCGCACTACTACGACGCCACAGGTTGACGATTATATAGCTAGTCTTCCGCATTTTTGAGAGTTTTGATGTAGTCTTCCGCATGTTGTAGTGAGAGAGAGATAGTACTCTATTTTGGATATGTATCGGGCATAAGCCCTTTTTGCTTGTACTTCTCTTCTGGACTTTCTGTTTTCATTATATAATTATATATGATGCTGTGATTGTGGACATGCCTTGTTTTATGTACATACCTGTTTGGCATATTTTACTTATGATCGTATAGCCGGCAGGGTTGGTGCTTAGCGGTGTTGGCCAACCCGAGTGTTGGTGACACCGCAAGGCAGCGATTCTGGGCGAAGATCCACCTCAACCGTGCGATACGGGAGAGGTTCGAGTTTTCAAGTACCCGAACGGGTTTTGGAAAAAGAGATCTTACAGCGGCGGTCCACCCGGGTCTCGAACTCCAGCCATCTCTTGTTGCTGAAGACTTCAATACGACCTCCGACGACATCAACCCGCACTTCACACCATTCCTTGAAAAGGCCCAAGGAGAACTTCACACCGTGCTCTCGAAAGAAGGCAATCAGCCCCATGATCCGCACCATCCCCTGAGGCGTAAACTATGACACTGGGACGCCGCAAAATATCAGGATCTCGATCACCTCCTCGCAGGCCGGGAGGCGAAAGCCGCTCCGAAGCGATGACTCGCAAACGGTCATCCAACCCCGAGGCGGATTCTGTACTCGCTCCTCAGGATCCGGGATCCGAACCTCTAATCTGGGGGGCAGGTTGAAGCGCCTCCTCCATATGGCAACATGATCGAGAGTAAGACTCGAGGCCAGTCGCATTGGGCGACTTTGCCCGCAACGCCGAGAAGCCTGAAAGACAAAGAGAAAAGCGTCAGCACGAACCTCAGATAAGGATAAGGGAAGTCCATCCGCGAGGCTAACCACCACGCAAAATTCGCAGGTAATCCCCGAGAACACGCGCGCAAGCACGCGGCAGACCCCGCGGGAGCAGCTCGAGCGACTACCCGAGCGGCAGCCCGCGCGCGCGCACGCGCTACCGCCGCACGGTAGTCCGCGCGGAAGCCAGCACGCGCGCGCTACCGCCGCGCGACAGCCAGCGCGCACGCGCTACCGCTGCGTGGTAGCCCGCGCGGAAGTCTGCGCGGCAGCCGGCGCGCGCGCGCTATCACCACGCGGTAGCCCGCGCGGTAGTCCGCGCGGCAACTCACGCGCGCGCGCCCTGCCGCGCGAGCACGCGCGGGCGCAAACCATACGCGCTTCCCACCGCGCGAGCATGCTCGGGCGCGGCCCCCGCGCGCGCCCAGCCGCGCAAGCAAGCGCGGGAGCGGCCCGCGCGCGCGCCCCGCCGCGCAAGCAAGCGCGGGTGCGGCCCGCGCGCGCTCGCCTCCGCGTGAGCACGCGGCCGCCCGTTCCCTCCACGCAACTCCACGTGCCTCTTGTGCGCCCGTTCGCCCGCCTCTGTGGAAGTTGGACCTTTCACCCTCACGCTCACCTTGGCACCGCCATCGTCGCTGCCAACCTCCGCACCTGAATTCACTCTGGCCATCGCTCACGAATGCAAGTCGTAAAGGTAAAATCCTATCGCTCTCCGTACGCTCCAAACATAGGATTTGGGGGGCAAATGATGGGTTCCCCCTCTATTTATGGGAAAAACCGTAACTCCTGCGCGCCGGATCCCATTACCGCACGCCGGATCCCATTACCGTGCGCCGGATCCTGTAACCACCGCACACCGAATCCAACTTCCGCACACCGAATCCCACTCCCGCGCGGCGGATCCAAACCACCGCACGCCGATCCAAAACCGCCTCGCGCGGGATCCCAACCGCCCCGCGCAGGATCGCAACCGCCGCCACCATGGACGGGCGGCGGCCCGCTCCTCTCCGCCACCAACCACCGCCGGTCGCCGCCTCCGCCGGCCTCCGCCGCCGCCTCCGCCGGCCGCCGCCGCCGCCTCCGCCGACTGCCGACCGCCGCCGACGGCCATGGCCGGCCACTCCCGGCGGCCGCAGCCGGCCGCCTAAGGCCGGCCATCACCGGGTGGCCAGCCACTCCCGACCGGCCGCCGCCTCCGCCGGCTGCCAACCGCCGCTGGCCGTCGGCCGCGGACCGCCGCCGGCCGCCTAAGGCCGGCCATCACCGGGTGGCCAGCCACTGCCGACCGCCGCCGACGGCCATGGCCGGCCACTCCCGGCGGCCGCAGCCGGCCACCTAAGGCCGGCCATCACCGGGTGGCCAGCCACTCCCGACCGGCCGCCGCCTCCGCCGGCTGCCAACCGACGCTGGCCGTCGGCCGCGGACCGCCGCCGGCCGCCTAAGGCCAGCCATCACCGGGTGGCCAGCCACTCCCGACCGTCCGCCGCCTCCGCCGGCTGCCAACCGCCGACTGCCGCCATCGGCCGCCGCCGGCCGCTGCCCCCTTTGTGGTCGGCGGCCCCTGGCCGGCCACCCCTTGGCGGCCGGCCATGGCCGGCCGCCGCCTTCGCCGCCCAGTAACCACCTTCGTTCTCCACCGTCCGATCTCCGCGAGCCTCCGCGGCCCTCCGAGCATCACAAACGATCTCGACCCTCCGATTCGGTGGTTATCCACAATAACCACCATAACCACCGTAACTTCCACTCCAAAGCCCTATAAATACCCCCTATGCCTCCTTTCAAAGGGGATCTCTCATTTTCTCCTTGTCTCTCTCTCTCTCTTCATTTCCTCCTCTCCCCAGAGCTTCTCTCTCTACACTCCGCCATTTCTTCTCTCTTTACTACTTGACAGGTTCCTCCTACGAGCGCCTCTCACGAGGGAGGAAGTGCAGCACCGTCCAAGACGAGCGCTCCGAGCTCGAACGAAAAAGTCAAGGCGCTCCGCGAAGTGCTCACCCAGGAAGTGCGCAACCACACCAGTCGGGTAGCAGGGTGCTCAACTCCTAAGCGGTGGCCTGTCACCCGCGGAGTCTTCTCTCTCTCTCCCACAATTGTAACGAGGCGCGGCATGTCGCCCTCGCATTCTCCAAGAAAGCGCTGTAACAACCTAATATAGTGGATTTCGGCTAGCACCGCCCTGGCCACGTGGTTTTTCACCATTTGGAGGGTTTTCCACGCTAAAGATCTGTGTGTTCAATTTTCAGTATTTAATCACTGCAACATTTCTGACTGTGTGCGCAATCGACCGCCCGGGCTAAGACGGACCGAATCTAATCCGGTCTACCAAGGGCGTTGAGAAGCCGCAACAAATTTAGTCAACAATATTATATGATTCTTAGGGTCCGTTTGGCACCGCGTTTGGGGTGATTATGAACGGTCCTTCGCGAACACCCGACCTGATCACCTAAGGAATTATCCAATTTTATGTTCAAAACTAAGTTTTTTTTTCTCTTGGTGACGGTCGCACTCATTGTCATGCTAAACACGTATCCTATGACGGTGGCGTTTTTGGTTATGACTGCCGCCAAAAAGAAAATCTAGTTTTGAACATAAAAGTGGATGAAGTTCTTTAGGTCGGGTGTTCACCATAAATCACCAACGACGGTTCATAACCGCCGTGCCAAACAGAGCCGCTACCGTGTTCATCAACCTAAATATTAAATGTGATGAAGTTTGATGACTAAATTCTTAAAAGCAAAAAGGTTGAGGAATGCATACGAGTATAGGGACTGAAATCCCAATTTTTCATTTATTTCGTGTCGGGCGAGTAATACGATAGACCATGGTCTGTGATACTGCACACATATGATAGTAATTAATTCAAACCTGAAATGACATTTATCTATTCATAATAAAGCAATGAATAACACATGATATTTTATTCATTGTATGTATATAGCGCAATTACAATTTTCCCCCTCTAACTTTTGATATTACAAAAACCTCACATCAATGTTTATATTTCATAACACCCATGCACAAAAGTATATCCCCTTGGAGTAAATCTTCAAGGGGTATTTTCGTTCGTGAATGTTATGAAATATAAATATTGAGGGGGGTAATTGTAATTTCCAAAATTAGAGGGGCGCAAGCTGTAATTATGCAAACTTCAAGGGTTTTGCATATATGTATACAATGAATAACATACACCATAGAAAAACAATGGCAAGCATTACAATCAATGGCATTACAATTAGAAAAAAAAATTATGTGGGTTTCTCTCACCTATGATAGCGCGCATCAAACCGTTGGTTCTCTGTGATTGATCAAAATATTGTCGTATTTGTCAATTAAAAATACTGACAGTATTCTGCGAAAACAGACCCGCCGTAGGATGTCAGATCATACGGCTGTATTTAATCTCCCACCTAAAACTAGGTGCAAGAACACGCCTAAAAATCTCTCTTACAATTAATCGCGCGAAAGATCAAAAACAAGTGCATAAACACATACAATAATGGCTTCAGTTTCAGCATATGCTCTCAGGAAAAAAAACTTCAGGAAATTAGTACAGAAAATGTAAAAAGAAATCCTAGGGTTTAGACTATGATAAGCTTGTTTAGTACTGGGGTATGTTGTTAATTATGTGCATCGAATCCTAACGCAAAGACGATGATTGGCCAAACTTTTTTGGGGGTAGTTATTAAGGGTATTATTGGTATTTTGTAAATATACAAAGTGTGATATATAAGGGGGCCGGGAGTACGATACTCACAGGCGCAACTGCAAACACACATGTCTAACAAGAGTACAACACACGCGGACAATATAGATATAAAACACTTGGCAATCCGCCGATGCACAACCACAACAATTTATATCACAAAAGAATGCAGTGCATACAACAGGAGAAAAAAATAGAGGATCCGATAAAGGGCACCACGTGTGGAATCGGACAGCTCCACAAACTGAGTAATAGGAAATACTTAATGCAGTAACAACAGACGCATAAGGTTCGCAGACGAACCTTCGTCGTTGGACGACAACCAACCACTGCCACCACTGGAGAGAAATCATTGTCGAGGCCAACTGCACTCTCGCACACCTTCGACACCAAGTCCGCACCATTCCTCCTCCAATGGCCAAACTGATCATGTGGCGGTGTTTGAGAACGATGTGTTTCGTGCAGCTGTGATTAACTGTGTGATGAGAGCTCTGGTGAAAGACTCTTATCTAGGAGGCCAGGTGTTTGATCCTGGACCTCAACAACATACCGTTTCTTGGTGATGGGACTCGGAGAGCTGGTTGGGGTGTACGGGATGCAGCCCTGATGAAAGACGCCTTTGTGAGATGCCAGGATGGACCCCTGGTGGTGATGTCAGGGTGACAGGCATGTGCGACGTCTGTCCTGCATCATAAATTTAAGTTGATTTCGTATTTTCCTTAATTGAGATGAGACTATGATTTGGATTAGCTGAACTTAATTGGGCTTTTGGTTAAGTTGCTGAATTCTGGACCAGTTTTCTGAGTTTAGAAGCCTTCTTCTTATCGGTTTTGCTGCCTCACTCCTCTGGTCTTTCTCCAAACTTGAGCTCGCTGGAAATTTTGTCGGGCTCGTTGGTAGATGTTGTAGAGGATTTTTGGACTTCAATCTTCTTCTCCTCTTCTTGGAATTAAGAGTGGTAAGCTTATGTATTTAAATTTCTTCTCATCTTCTTCCAAAGTTGTTTCATATGTTGCTGTTTCGAGGTCTAGTTGGGACTCTGTTTTGCATTTTTGTGCTTTCTCTGGTTATTCCCTTGCTGATTATCATCCCTAGTTATCATTTCTTGATATTATTTTAAGCATGTATGTGTATTATAGTGTGATTTAGGTGTTGTGTTTATTAACCAAGTCCACCGATTATCATCGCAGCCGTAGAATACGAGCAAATGGATCGTCATCTCAACCATTTACTTGAAGCACACAAATTACAATCTCAGCCATCAAATATGAACGCATCTCAGCCGTCAAAGAAGAAGCACGTGGATTCATTCATTTATTGCATTAGAATATTCTCTCCCAATGTTACCTATATAAGCATCACTTGATGTACAATGTTTTCATCCAAGGAAAATATATTGTCTCTACTTCTCTTCTCAACTTGGTATCAGAGCGAAGGTCGCATCCCACCACTCTCTTCTTCTTTATTGTCGACGAATTACTTCATCTCTTTTTTCCTCTCCCACCAATATGGTTGCATCACCTTCTTCTTCTTCTTCCTCCACCACCTCTACCATTTCTCCATCTCCTACGGTCACCATTCCTACAACGTCTCACCATTATTTATCTCTGAAATTTACTCCCAAAAACTTCCTACTTTGGCGCGCACAAATCACTCCATTTCTACGTGGTCAACACCTACTTCACTTCGTTGATGGCTCTTTTCCTTGTCCAACTGATCTTGCTGATGCAGTCATATGACAAGAGAAGGACGCCACCATTATGAGTCTTCTTATTGCATCTCTCTCCAAAGAAATGCTTCCCTTAATTCTCGATCAACCGACAAGCAAATAGAATTGGGACACCATCATCAAACGATACGGATCATCCTCTGACACTCGTCTTATGAATCTTCATACCATGCTTCAAACTCTTGAACAACAACTTGAAGAATCAGTTTCAACTTTCCTACAACGTGCAAAAAAGCATTGCAGATGAACTAGCTGATGCTAGACGTCCTCTTCTTCTCGAGGATTTCAACCTTCATATTTCTCGAGCCTTAAGATCAGATCTACAAGATATAGTTCCCACTTATCTACGTCGAGAAGCTTCCCCTAACTTTACGGATCTCAGCAACATCCTTACCCGCCATGAGTTTCTTCGCTCAACAAAAATAATACATACACTGATCGTGATTCGTTGGCGAGATCGCGGACGCGGCACTCACGGCCGTGTGGGATGATCTTTTCAACTACTGGTCGAGGTGAACTATGGTGCTCTCTTTACAAACGGAATAATCACTCCACTCAGAATTGCTATTATCGACATACTTCTCATCCTCATCGTATAACATATCCTCACCATCCATCTCCACCAATAGTCCACCACACGATCCCTTATAACCCACCACATAACCCCCCAATATTACCCACTCCTCACCCATCCACCGTTCTCACATGGTACCCAGATACTGGCGCTTCTCATCATGTCACTCCAGATCTTCAATCTTTCTCCTCTTATGATGACTACACTGGCCATGAACAAGTTCATATCGGCAACGGTAAGGGTCTCTCTATAGCCCATATTGGAAATACTCAATTCTCCTCTCCTACTTTTTCTCGTTCCTTTTATTTATCAAACATCTTACATGTCCCATTTATATCTAAACATCTCCTTTCAGTCCAAAAATTTGCTAAGGATAATAATGCTTATTTTGAATTTCACCCATCTCATTTTCTTGTGAAGGACAAGGTCGCCAACTCAACCCTCCTGTTAGGAACGAGCAATAATGACATGTATCAACTCAGTTCCGCCTCTCCCTCACCTTCTGTTGTTATTACCGAGCGGACTACCATGAAAAGTTGGCATAGTCGCCTAGGACATCCATATGAAAAGGGTCTCCGTCTTATGATGCACACAAATGAATTACCTTACAAATCAACAGCTCTGAAGCCTCTCTGTTCTGCTTGTCAATTAGGCAAATTTCATCGTTTATCTCTTCCTCTTTCTCATTCTAGAAGACTTTTTTCTATTAGATCTTGTTTACAGTGATGTACGGGGTCCATCCCCTACCCCTTCAATAGACATGCATCGTTATTATGTAATTTTTCTCGATGACAATACAAAATACCTTTGGTTTTATCCAATGGTTAGCAAATCTGAAGTATTTGATATTTTCATTCGTTTAAAGCTTTGGTTGAGCGGCTTTTCTCTCGTTAACTTACAACCTTACAAACAAATTGGGGAGGATAATATCACACCCTTCCTCTTTATTTCCAAAAGCTTGGAATTTCTCATCGCATTTCCTCTCCCCATACTCAAGAGCAGCAATGTGTCATAGAACGTCGTCATCGACACATTACAAATTATAATATGGAGTTTTGTGGTGGCCTTTGAAACTGCAGCCTTTCATATAAATCGCATGCCCTAATCATCTTCATTCAACCTTTCTCCCTTTCAACTAGTCCACCACAAAACTCCAAATTATAATTTCCTTCGAATCTTTGGGTGCTTATGTTTTCCCCTCTTACGACCTTACAATCATCATAAAATAGATTTCGATCCACACCATGTGTCTTTCTGGGATACAGTCCTTCTCATTCTACAGATTATTGCTTAAACCTTCAAAATAACAGATAGCACGACATGTACGGTTTGATGAAACTTCATTCCCTTTTACCACTTTTTCTCAACCTTCAACTCCAACTTTTGATTCGTCAACCAAAACACATCCTACCCCATGGCCGCATTTCCTCTTCATATCAATCCACCACAATCAATAACTTTACCATCCCCTCCAAATAATCCTCCATATTCTCATGAGCATACACCTAACTACCTTCCCTTGGTACCTCTCTCACCATCCTTATGGCAACTTCTCCACCATCGAGTACTACACCACCACGCCGTACACGAGCTCTTCAAGACATCTATAACTCTACCAATTCACATCCTATAAATGTCGTAAATACTCAAATACCTTTTGCATCTCCCAGTGATATTACTATTGAACCACCCTGTTTTACCCAAGCCAATAAATATTCTGAGTGGAGGATTGTCATGCGCAATGAGTTTAATGCCTTAGTTCAAAATGGGACATCTTCTTTATTTCCCTTGCCCTACAATAAGAACTTAGTCGGTTGTAAATGAGAATATCGTATTAAGCGCAGAGCAAGTGGCTCCATTGAGCGTTATAAGACACGACTTGTTGCCAAAGGGTTCCACCAACAACACTGTCTTGATTACACAGAAACATCCAGTCCTGTAGTTAAACCAACTATAATTTGAAACATGATTTCCATTGCAGTCTCGCAAGGGTGGCCTATCTGACAACTTGATGTACAAAATATCTTTCTTCATGGTTCATTAACAGAAGAAGTATATATGTCTCAACCTCCTTGATTTGAGGACTCTACATTTCTGACTCATGTATGTTGAGTACATCGCTCCATATACGGATTAAAACAGGATCCTCGAGCTTGGTTTCATCGCTTGTCTGTTTTTCTTCTACAAATGGGATTCACGGAAGGGGTCTTGGGAAGCAAACACCAAAGAGCCCAGCCCAACCGGCTAAGATCTATCTGCCAACTCCCACCGGTGTGGCGATTGGCGAGCCCGTAGATCTGCCACATGCAATCCTCAACACAGGATCGTAACCATACACACCTAACTAATTATATTTTGATTTATGTGGATGACATCCTGCTTATTGGGAATGACCATACACACATAAATTGATTTTTACATGATTTATCTCGAGAATTCTCAATCAAAGATTTGGGATATCTGCACTTCTTTCTCGAAATTGAGGCCATCAAACATCCTAAAGGGTTACTCTTATCACAATCTGGCTACATTCGAGATTTACTGCACCGTGCTGGCATGTCTGTCTGTCATCCTGTTCAAACACTAATGGCTCCAAGCACTATGCCCCTTAATTCAGGGGGTGCGCTCATATCTGATCCAACCAAATATCGTTCTATTGTGGGCGCCCTACAATACATTACATTAACTCATCCAAATGTTTATTTTGCTCTTAATCGTGCATGTCAATATATGCATTCCCCCAATGAGGATCATTGGATTATGGTCAAGCGCATTTTGTGATATCTCAAAGTCACCACTACATATGGGCTCCTCTTTGAACGATCTACCTCTCGCTCTCTTCAAGCATTTTCTGATGCAGACTGGGCAGGAAATTTTGATGATCGTCGCTCTACTGGTGGATTTGCTTTTTTTCTTGGGCCCAACCTCATCTCTTGAACCTATAGGAAAGAGCGAACAGTGGCCCGGTCATCCACAGAATATGAATATAAAGCTCTTGTTGATGCCTCTGCAGAGCTTATATGGATTGAATCTTTATTTCATGAATTGGGGGTCCATTTACATGGACCACCTCTTCTTTGGTGTGACAAAATTGGAGCAACATATCTCTCAGCAAATCCAGTATTTCATGCCCGCACCAAAAATATTGAAATTAATTTTCACTTTGTTCGGAAACGCGTTACTACAAAGAATCTTGTTGTTCAATATATCTCCACTGAAGATCAAATTGTTGATACCTTCACGAAGCCACTACTGACAACACATTTCTAATTTCTTCACAACAAGTTGAAGATTCGATGTCTAGACTCTCCAACTTGAGGGGGTGTACGTATTAGTCAAGTCCACGAATTATCATCGCAGTCGTAGAATACGAGCACATGGATCGCCATCTCAACCATTTACTTGAAGCACACGGATTACAATCTCAGCCATCCAATATGAACGCATCTCAGCTGTCAAAGAAGAAGCACATGGATTCATTCATTTATTACATTTATTAGAATATTCTCTCTCTCTATGTAACCTATATAAGCACCACTTGATGTTAAGTAGTTGTTTGGGTGCAAGAAAAAGTGGCGGCATTGTGCTGTGAATGTGCTATTTTTACAGCAATGTTTGGGGGTTGTCTGTGTGTGTTTTAAGAGTGAATGTGTGATTTTTACAACCCTCGTTGGGGCTGGAATTTGAGGTTGCTTAAAGTGTGGTTTTCCCAAATCAAAAAAGCTTTTAAAATGTGTCAAATTTGAGGTTGCTTGAAGGGTTATTCAGTGGCTTTAAATGAGGAACTCTACCTCTATTGTTCCTCACTTCCATTCTTCATTCTAAACTTCATCTCCCCTCCTAGCTCTTTTAATAATTTGAGTCACAACTTTTAAATTTCTGATTCTCAACCAAGGTAGGATATTCTCTTTTCTCTTGTGTCACAACTCGCATAAGATTTATATGTCCGGCCCTCAGAAAAAAATATATCTTGTGTCTTACAGAGCCGTGCTCGAAAATCTACTACTCTTGAGATTGCTTCCTTAAATGGGATGAATATCGACCCACGGAAAGATATGTGAAAAGAAAAAGTGTCTGAGTTCTTATTTTCTTAATTTAACTTTATTTCAAATGTCTACTTTTAATTATGTAAATACAGATTTAAAGACAAACATTTTCATTGGTGCATGAAAAGTACACATGTTTGAGAAGATTTTCTGTTATTATACTCGACATGTTTAGAGCTATCAGTTTTCTCAGCTTTCTTTCAGTTTTCTCGGCTTTCAACTTTTATGCACGAAATTTTAGTACCGATGTCATAAGATTTTGAAGCATTTATTTCACTTAGTTCTCATTTCAATTTAAGGGTGTAAAAATAAAGAACAAATACAAATGATACACTCATTTAAAGAATACAAGAACATAAGTTACACAATGAAAGTTAAGCATGCATGCATGCAAAGCGATTAAGTCAAGGACATACTTCCGTTGGGAGAGATGAATCCCATGTTTTGATCTTGCTACTTCAATTCCTAGGAAGTACCTCAATTTTCCCAGGTCTTTTACTTCGAACTCACTTGCCAGTTTTTGCTTTAGAGATTGAATCTCATCAATGTCATCACCTGTGACAACCATATCATCAACGTACACAATCAGAAGGGTCACCTTCATTTCTTTCCGTCTGACAAATAAAGTGTGATCGGCATGACTTTGAGTATAGCCTAATGAGATCATGACTTTGTGAAGTCTGCCAAACCAAGCTCTTGGAGATTGTTTTAACCCATAAAGGGCTTTCTTCAGTCTGCAGACCTTCCCTTCTGTGCCAATTGGGGCAAGGCCAGGAGGCATAGACATATATACTTCCACTTCTAATTCTCCGTGCAATAAGGCATTCTTCACATCCAGTTGTTGAAGATTCCATCCTTTACAAGCAGCACAGGATAACAAGGCACAAATAGTATTCATCTTTGCCACCAGAGCAAATGTCTCTTGGTGGTCAATACCTTGAGTATGAGTATAGCCTCTTGCCACTAGCCGTGTCTTGAACCTCTCAACAATACCGTTAGAGTTTTGTTTCACGGTAAAGATCCATCAGCAACCAACAAGCTTCTTGCCAGGAGGGAGATCAACAAGGTCCCGCGTATGGTTCTTCTCAAGGGCGTGCATTTCCTCCATCATTGTCTTTGCCCATTTTGGGCGTCCAACTGCCTCCTGCCAAGTACTGGGATCGACACAGAGGATAGAGAGACAATAAAGGCTTTATAGGAAGAAGTTAAAGAGTCATATGAAACATAGTTGGATAGAGGGTGTTGAGTGGATGAGCAAATACCTTTTCATAGAGCAATAGGTATCTCCAGGGACGCAGAGGATGAATCTTATACTGACTCTGGTATTATGGAATGAGGCTGAGTGTTTAACCCTTTGTTTCTCCTAATATAGACTTGCAACTCCTTCTCTTTGGGAATATCCACATTGAGCTCTTTGGGAATAGGAGAACTTGGTGAAAGAGGTAAAGGAACATTGTACGGAGGTGGAATAGGTAAAGGGAGAAGAGGAGTACTCACTTACAAGTGTGAGAGCTCCCCCTGAAGTGAGGACTCATAATATGACATGGTCTCATGAAAAGTGGCATCCATAGAGACGATGATCTTCTTGCTAGGAGAATGATAACACTTATACCCTTTTTGAGTAGGGGAGTAGCCAATGAAGACGCACCAGAGTGCACATGGATCAAGTTTTGTGCGAGCAATGTGATGAATGTGAACAAAACATAAGAAGCCAAATACACGGGGTAGAAGAGTAGTGGGAGGGATTCCCAATTTATGTAGAGAGGTATGATTTTCCAAAAGACGAGAAGGCATACGATTAATGAGATATGCATCAGTGAGAAGGGCGTCCCCCCAATAGTATTTCGGAAGAGACATAATGAATAATAAGCATCTCGACACTTCGAGAAGATGACGATTCTTACGTTCAGCAATGCCAGTTTGAGCAGGAGAATGGACACAAGTAGTTTGATGAATAATGTCGTGATCACTCAAATAACATTCAAAGTTGGAATCTATGTATTCATGACCATTATCACTGCGAAAAATTTTAATAGTGTCATCAAATTGAGTAGATCATTTTGTGAAATTGTTTAAAAAGAGGAAATACTTCATTCTTACTCCGCATTAAATAAACCCAAGTAGTGCGAGAGTAACAATCAATGAAGGTTACAAACCAATAATAACCAGAGATAAAAGCTACTGGGCAAGGGCCCCATACATCGCTATGAATAGTATGCAAAGGTACAAAGCAAGGCTTAGATAAATGATTAAAAGAAACACGCTTATGTTTATCAAGTTCACAAACATCACAAGCAAATGTCTTAAACACTGAAGGAGAAAATTCAGGAAATAAGGATTGCATAGTAGTAGTAGATGGATGGCCAAGGCGAAGATGCCAAGTAGATAGCAATGGGAGCCGATGAGCATGAAGAGCCTGGGGAACCGCAGAGTCAAATACATACAGTCCATCTCGCATTCTACCAGAGCCAATCACCGCCTTCGTCTTCAGGTCCTGGAAGACACAGTGAGAGGGAAAACACGTGATGAACTAATTCATAGAACTTGTAATATGACTAACAGATAAAAGGTTACGAGTGAAGGAAGGAACGTACAGGGCTGAAGCCTAGGTAAGGGCGGAGCAAGTGATGGATCCCTTTCCTGCAATTGGGGAAAGAGTCCCATCAGCAATGCTCACATTGTCTCGACTAGACAGAGGGGAATATGAAACAAAACCTGACGAAGATCCGTCCATATGGTTAGTAGCGCCGGAGTTGATCCAATGGGTGGTAGGCGGTATTGTAGCAGAGTGAGCACTTGGACTACCAGAATGAGCAAAGGAGGAAGATGGACCAGGACTAGTCTCAGTAGAAAGCCCTTGCATCATGCGGCGAAGAAGCATCATCTCATCTGTAGAAAACGACCCAGGTAACAAAGTGATCTGAGAGCTTTGTCCACCATAGGTACTGTCATCAAGAAACTCAGTCAGGTGTGCTGAGCAGGGGGGCAATGAAGTTGGATCGGCTACGACCACATCCGCCCCGAGGAGTAGGACCACCTCTGGATTGAGGAAACCCGTGCAATTTGAAGCAAGTGTCACGAGTATGTCGACTCCGGCCACAGTAGTCACACATCAGATGGTCTTTGTCAGTAGGCTTAGGCTTAAAATCCCAAGCATTGGTGATGCCTGAATGAGAAGTGAGAAGAGCAGAACCACTGGAAATGACCTCTGAGCTCCAAGACTGACGACGATCATATTCCTGCTGAACAATGCAATAGGTCTTAGTCAACGTTGGGACCGGGGAGCGGCCAAGGATCTGATCAAACTCTCGGTGTAAACATGAAGAAACTCGAACAACCGGTTCCGATCTTCATGAGCGCGCACTAGGAGGGCATCAACAGAGCAGACAAGGTCAAGTGAGACAAAATGATCATACTCCTGGTAAAATTGGGTAAACTCCAAATAGTAGGCTGATGGTGGTCGAACACCCTGTCGAAGGAGAAAAATCTTCCTGTGAAGCTGAAATATCCGAGTTGTGTTCCCTTTCTGAGAATGTGCGGATCCAGCCCGCTTCCAAATGTCCACAGCAAAATCTAAGAAGAGATAATTCCGTGCAATAGACTCGTGCATGGAGTTGATCAACCAAGACATAACCAAGGAATTTTCCGATTCCCATTGTCCTCAGGTGGATGCAGATTTTTCTGGCGCCTTAGTGTCCCCAGTGACATAGCCAAACAACTGGCGACTCTTAAGAGCCAATGCGATAGATCGAGACCACGATAGATAGTTGGTAGTATCAAGGTAGATAGAGGTAATTTATGAGTTCATATGATCGTGTCCAACCCGGGTAGATCCAGCAGGTTGCGAGCCATCACTAGAAGTCACCACCTCCGACATGATAAAAAAAACTGAGATCAAGAATCGGAAATGGTCAAAAAATAGTCACCGGAAAGTCATTGGTGCCGAAAAAAAATTTGACACCACCAATAGGACGGCTCAATGTCCTAGAACATAAAGGTCTTGATGATCGAAGTCAAAAACTGCATAAAAAGGGATGAAAATGCATTTCCGGGAGAGAGAAAAAAATAGGGAAAAAATGCTAGATCCACGATCTAGGAAGATCTAGCCAAGATATGAAGCGATCCTCATAGGAGAGGGTAGAGGAGGAAAAACGAAACTTTATTGGGAAAAATTAGTCTGATCCAACGGTGGACGGAGCGGTGGACATCCACCGTGGCCGATCGGCACGGACGACTGATCAACGCACAGGAACGGGACGGGAGAAAGAAAGGAAGGGAAGAAAGAAAGGAAGAAGGAAGGAAAGAGAGGAGAAGGGAGTAGAGAGAGAGAGAGAGAGAGAGAGAGAGAGAGAGAGAGAGAGATGACCGGGCGGAGGAGGAGGAAGGAGCTGCGGGCGGAAGAAACGGCGGAAGGCATACGACTTACGGGAGCTCTGATACCATGTTAGAATTAGGGTATCATGAAATTATTTCAAAATAAAAGAGGTATCCCCTTTATATAGGAGGGGATAATACATGATAAAATAATAATCTAAAATAGACAAACCTAACAAAAGCATTTTATTCCGGTAAGCAGTTTCTTATTAATGTTAAATTTACTTCATTTATTTATATTGAATTTTGATACTAATCCCCATAAATTGTATGTAAGCAGTTAATGAGATAAGAATTCACTGAGTCTGTATGACTTGCAGGTTTTTACCCTTATCATTTTAGGACAAGGACGACTAGGTGTCTAGCAGATTACTAGAAGAGAGAAAAAGAATGCTCCGAGAGGAGAAGTATCAATTATGACTTAAGATAGTTGCTGCAGTTTTCGAGCATCTAGAGTGTCATAAGAAGACCTGTCAAGATAAGAATTGCCCACATGATAGTATTAACTTAGTGTGGTTAGTCCGAGCCGGGTGGTCTAGTAGTGAGTTTTAGAGGGGCAGGTTTTGAGGTATCTATGTGTGGTGTTAGAGATTTACGCATCTCTAGTCTCGTGTATGTCCTATCCAGTGTTGTGCATGTCAGAGTTGTAGAAAGCTGATGGAGCCATTCTTGTGTGGCATGTGTCAATTTTTTGCAAAGATTACAGTAGAAAGTTGATGGATTTGAGGAGGAAGGTCTTGTTAAATTTTCGTATGCTACCAAGTACAAGAAATCAACGATGAACAAAACAAAGTACTCTCTTTATACTAGGCAGATTACAAATGAACAAGCTGAATACAAGGTGCATACACTTTGATTCACAACAGCTGAAATATATGAAAAATAATAACTTGTCGCGGACAAGACCCGCTTCTCCACTCTCCACTTCACAACACTCTCAACCCTGCACTCTCCACCTCACAGTGCACTCTCCACCTCTCGCTGAGGTACGGGTTGGGGTCGGACTCTCTTGGGGTGTAGGCACACTCCCACTCTCACTCACTTGAAGTTTCTCTCTCTTCAAGTTCTCTCTCTTTCTTCTCTATCTCATCATCCTCTTACATAGGGAGGGGGGTATTTATAGGAAACACATAACATAGGCTAGAAGGGGGGGGGGGGGGGGGGGGGGGAGGTTGCACTCGCCCAACACACTAGCAAGCTCCACTCGCCAACTCCCATACTCCCACTCGCCAACCCTCCAGCTTGCACTCGCCTGCCACCTTGCTCCACACTCCACTCGGCAAGCACAAAACATTTCCACTCGGCAAGCACAAATTCTCCTCACATGCACTTGCCAACACTCCTTTTCTCCACTCGCACATGCACAAAACAACCTCATTTCACAAGCACTAGTCACTTCACTTCACATGCACACGTCACTTCACTTCACATGCACACAACTCCACTCGCATGCACACATGAGGATTCCACTCGGCAAGCTAGCACAAATCCCACTCACACACCCCCATGCACATGCCCACTCGCCTCCCCCCTCACACTAGCTCCACTTCAATTTCAACACTCCCCCTTGAAGTGAGCTTCAGGGACAACTCCAAGGCAAGCGCGAAGCTTCTTGAACTGCCCCGCAGATAGGGGCTTTGTGAAGATGTCCGCCAGGTTCTCTTCACTTCGCACGTGCTCCACCGCAAGCGAGCCACCCAACACCTTCTCTCGGATGAAGTGGTGCTCGATCTCTATGTGTTTTGTCCTTGCGTGACACACTGGGTTGGTTGTCAGCTTCAGAGCGCTCTCGTTGTCGCCACGCGGCACAGTAGGTCCTCGGCTTCAGTGGTGGAAAGGGAAATGGAGTCCTGCTTCTTGCTACACCACGAGATGGCAGTGGCTCCACACATGAACACGTAACCTGATGTCGACTTGCGGTCATCAGCGTCACCTGCGTAATCTACATCTGTGTAGCCATGCAGCTTGAAGTCTGCTCTCCCTCCATAGAACAACCCCATCTCCAGGGTCCCCTTCACATACTTCAATATTCCCTTGGCAGCCTCCAGATGAGGCTTCCGCGGCTCCTGCATGTACCGACTCACTCGGCCGACAGCAAAGGCGATGTTCGGCCTTGTGATGGTCAGATAGATAAGGCTCCCCACCAGTGCCTAGAAAGATCTTCGGATCAGGAAGAATCCTCCCTTCTTCCTTCCGAAGCTTCAGCCCAATCTCCAGTGGAACGGAGCTGCTCTTCCCTTCCTTCATGCCGAATCTCTCGACGATCTTCTCGGCATAAGCCTTCTGGGTCACGAGCAGCCCGCCACTTCTCTTCTCCACTTGAAGTCCAAGGATATGGTGCAATTCACCAAGATCCTTCATCTCAAACCGGATGGCTAGCTGCTGTCTCAGCGCCGCGACCTCTTCACCGTTGTTCCCAGTCACGATCATATCGTCGACGTACAACAGCACCAGCACGTGAAGATCTCCACTCTTCTTCACGAACATGCTAGAGTCTGAGGCATCGTAACCACAGAACTACAGATACTCTGCAATCTTCCCATACCAGGCTCTCGGCGCCTGTTTCAACCCATAAAGGGCCTTCTTCAGCTTGCAGACATGACGTGGCTGAGGCTTGGACACGTATCCAGGTGGTTGCACCATGAATATGTCCTTATCTATCTCTCCGTATAGGAATGCATTCTTCACGTCCAGCTGCCACAGCTTCCACCCTCTGCACGCTGCTAGGGCAATGACCGTCCTCACCGACGTCATCTTCGCCACAGGACTGAAGGTCTCCTCATAGTCCTCTCCATAGGTTTGTGAGAAACCTCGAGCGACAAGCCTCGCCTTGTACCGCTCTACTTCTCCATCAGCTCTCTTCTTCACCTTATACACCCACTTGCAGGTGACAGGCTTGATGCCCTCCACCATGGGAACAAGGTCTCATGTCTCGTTCTTCTTCAGGGCCTCCATCTCCTCATCCATGGCCACGTCCCACTCCTTGGTGCCAACAGCATCTTCAAAGAGGGCAGGTTCCCTCTCGTCGAGTGGTCCTGCCAAGAAGCAAGAGACCAAACTCACGAAGTTCCCCTCCTTATAGCGAGCAGGCGGGACGATGGTCCGCTTCGACCTCCTCAAGGCTTGGCCACTTTCTACCGCTCCGGTAGACTCCTCCTCTCCAGCTCCTCCTTCAACTTCTCTTGAAGCAGCGCTCCCCCTGCTTCTAGAGCTTGAAGCTCCACCTGAGCCAGAAGCTCCCCCTGAGCCAGATGTTCCCCTTGAGCCAGATGGCGATGGGGCACTTGGAGATACCTCCAACTCCACCATAGAGTCCTCAGTGACTCTCTCTTCTCTCCTGCTTGATTCTCCACTCTCCGGCAGCACCGCAGAAGAGACTCCCTGATACGAGATCAGTTCGTCAAACACAACGTCATGCGAGACGACGAACTTGTGGGTCTGCGGGTTTATGCACTTCCATCCCTTCTTCCTCTCGTCGTAGCCGATGAAGACACACTTCCTCGCCTTCGGCTCCAACTTGGTTCTCTCGGCCTCTGGAACGTGCACAAAGCAGGTAGAGCCAAACACCCTCATGTGACTCACATCTGGCTTCTCCCCGAACATGAGTTGGTGTGGAGACACCATCCTTTTGGGACTCAGAGGTAGCCGGTTGATCACATGGGTGGCACATGCCATTCCCTCCGCCCATAAGGCTTTGGGGATCCCCTTGGCATGTAGCCAACTCCTGGTTGTCTCCACCAGATGGCGGATCTTCCTCTCTGCCACCCCATTCTGCTGAGGGGTGTGGGCGCAAGAGAGCTCTCGCCGGATGCCGAACTTCCTGCAGAAAGAGTTAAAAACGTTAGAGGTAAACTCCCCCCCCCCCCATTATCACTTTTCAACTTCTTCACCCTCAGGTTCAGCCTCCCCTCCACCAGTTCCTTCCACTCCTGGAACTTCTCAAACACCTCCGCCTTCTCCCTCATGAAGTACACCCACGTGTAGTGGGTGTAGTCATCCACCAAGACCAGCGCATACTTGTTTCCTCCATACGTCAGGGTGGAGCACGACCCCATCACATCAGCGTGTACGCACTCAAGAGGTGCCCTACACCTGGTCTCCGGCTTGTCAAATGAAAGTCGATGTGACTTTCCAAATTGGCAGCCCTCACATACATGGCCGTCGCCGTAAGAAGAGAGACTGGGCAGGCCAGACACCAGACCCTTCGCCACTATCATCTTCAACTTATCCATCCCCACGTGACCTAGCCTCTCATGCCAGATCGCTGCGCCGTCGTTGGTCTTCAGCTTGTCCACATAGGCACTTTCAGACAAGACATACAAGTCCTTCACCCTTCTCCTGGTGAGCGTGACATCAACATCAACTGAAGACAGGTTCTTCAGAAACTTCACCTCCTTCGGTCCGAACAGCACGTGGTATCCTGCATCCACTGCATTCGCAACCGAGAAGAGGTTCCTCTTCATGCCCGGCACGTGATACACACTCTTCAGTGTCACGGGCTTCTCTTCACTTCCCAGGGATACCATCCCTTCCTTCTCAACTGGATGCACCGTATCATCCGCCGTGATGATAGCATCATTTCCACCATATGCCTTCAAGGAGGCAAATTTTGACACATCTCCAGTGAGATGGTGCCCGCAACCGGAGTCCACTATCCAGTCGTTCTAAAAGCTGACGGAGGCTAAGGCATCGACCGACGTTGCCGTCATCTCAGCCAAGAAGCAGTTGTCTCCGCCTTCACCACCCTGGTGACCTCCTCCTCTTCCTCCACCTCTTCCGCCACCTCTTCGATGGTCTCCACCTCTCTCAGCAACATGACCGGCCTTGAAATTAGACCGACACTCTTTTGCCATGTGCCCGTACTTCTTGCAGGCAAAGCAGAGGGGTCTCCCCCTCTAGTCATATGGGGGGAGGAAGTTCTCCCTAACTCCCTGAGAGGACGTTGAAGGTCCATCTCCGGAGTTCTTCTTCTTCTTGTCCCAAGGCTTCCTCTTGCCTGAGAACAACGCCTCGTTATCTCCCCTTGAGATAGACACTCCTGCCATCTGCTTTGCCAAGCTCTCCTGTGACGACAGCAGGTTCTCTAGCTCCAGTAAGGTAGGCTGAGTAGCCCATCCTTGCACAGAGGTGATAAACAGAACATACTCCTTCCGCAGACCTCGGAGTATGTGCCTCTTCAGCTTCGCCTCTGAGATCGGCTCGTCAGGATCCAAGGCCGAGATCTCAGCACACAAGTTCTTCACCTTCAAGAAGAAGGTGGATATCGACAACTCTCCCTGAGTGGACCGCGCCAACTCATTCTCCAGGAACTGTAGCCGCGTTACGTTCTTCTTGTTGAATAGCCCATCAAGGGCACTCCAGATCTCTGACGCTGACTTGCACCCCATGATGTGGTCGAACAAGTCAAGAGAGATAGCTCTCTTCAAGGTGAACTCCGCATTGGCGTTGGTCTTCCTCCAAGCTCTCACAGCTAGACCATTGTCATCGATAGGAAACAATTCTGCCTGCTCTTCTCCTCCAACGACCTCCCATAGGTCCTCTCCAAGCAGGTAGCTCTCCATGCATGACTTCCACTTCTTGTAGTTGGTCTGGGTGAGCAGCTCAATGCCTAGTCCTCTCGCATATCCTCCTCCGCCGTCCATCTTGGATGTCAACCTTGAACCTCGATAGCACACAACGCTTCAGCAAACTCGCTTTGATACCATGTTAAATTTTCGTATGCTACCAAGTACAAGAAACCAACGATGAACAAAACAAAGTACTCTCTTTATACTAGGCAGATTACAAATGAACAAGCTGAATACAAGGTGCATACACCTTGATTCACAACAGCTGAAATATATGAAAAATAATAACTTGTCGCGGACAAGGTCCGCTTCTCCACTCTCCACTTCACAACACTCTCAACCCTGCACTCTCCACCTCACAGTGCACTCTCCACCTCTCGCTGAGGTACGGGTTGGGGTCGGACTCTCTTGGGGTGTAGGCACACTCCCACTCTCACTCACTTGAAGTTTCACTCTCTTCAAGTTCTCTCTCTCTCTTCTCTATCTCATCATCCTCTTACATAGGGGGGGGGGGGGGGGGAGGTTGCACTCGCCCAACACACTAGCAAGCTCCACTCGCCAACTCCCATACTCCCACTCGCCAACCCTCCAGCTTGCACTCGCCTGCCACCTTGCTCCACACTCCACTCGGCAATCACAAAACATTTCCACTCGGCAAGCACAAATTCTCCTCACATGCACTTGCGCACTCCTTTTCTCCACTCGCACATGCACAAAAAAACCTCACTTCACAAGCACTAGTCACTTCACTTCACATGCACACGTCACTTCACTTCACATGCACACAACTCCACTCGCATGCACACATGAGGATTCCACTCGGCAAGCTAGCACAAATCCCACTCGCACACCTCCATGCACATGCGCACTCGCCTCCCCCCCACACTAGCTCCACTTCAATTTCAACAGGTCTCTCAGATCCTCTTCCTCGCCCCTTCCTCTACTGCTGCTCCTCAACTTTTGAAAGGATCCTTGTTGAGGTTTATTTTCATATTTTTTGAGAGAGATCTTGCTTTGAAAGGTACTACAAGAAAATGCATTTCTTGTAATGACAACATTCGTTACCAAAGGTAATTAATTACTAAAACATTTTATAATGAAATATATTTTATGTAACGGTCATCTTTTAAAGCTCAACGCAAATACTTCTTGTAATGAATGTTAGATTGTCATTACAAATAACTTACTTGTAACAAACATTACTTCCATACAATAAGATGTGTTGCAGTTTGACATTTACAAAAGATGATTTTTCTTGTAGTGAGGTCTACTCAAGGTGGGGTTGTTTTGTTCTTTTTAATCTCTCTTCACGGGTCAGGAGAGATCCCGTGAATTCTAGTCGTTAGGGTGATAGATCCTTCAGTTACGCAATTGCCATAACTCTTTTATTTTCTATCTCATCTCAGCAACTTCTGATTTGGTTAACAATGGCAGTAGCTCGTGAACAAAAGATTTGATTTTTTTACCCTTCTCTCATAATTAGCATATCAAAGTCACTGCACAATGTGCGCCTTTTTATGGAGAGCATCTTCTCAGATCCTTCAAATTCTACATTTACTATGTCTCATGCCTCTCTGCAGGTTGTAGCTCCCATGATCCTAAAAAAATGGCTTTGATGACGCCATGTTGAATGGAAGGCCTTGCTTTGGCTCTCTTTTTCTTTCTGAAGCAGATTTTTGGATTTGTTTGGAGCTTGTTTCATCGTATGGATGAAGATGCGTCCTAGAGAGATAAAACATGGCTGGGTTCGTTCAGGTCCTAGAGCCCCGGAGATTCAAACAAGGTTTGCATTTGAACACTCAAGTATTCATACCCTTCTCCTTTGAATATCAGTATAACATATTGGGAATAGTTGAAGGTGGAGGCAACCTTTGAAGCCATATGATGAGACTCCAACAAAGTCAGCAGAAATAGAGGCTGAAAACAAGCAAAGGAGCATCTGAGGGAAAATCTAGTGGCTTTGATACATAAAATGTATGTACACTGTACAGGCAGGTAGAAAAATTAGAGATGATAAGTGAAGGTTAAACTTGATGTTATATACTTGTTGCGGATCGCTAGAGGGCGCTCTGGTAGACCGGTCGAATTGAACCGCGTTAGCTCGGAAGCGAACCGAGCGAGCAAACAGTCAATGAGTGAGTTAGTAAGTGACACGAAGACTTTTAACGTGGAAAACCCGAAAAGGGTGAAAAACCACGCGGCTGGAGCTGTGCCGGCCAACTTCCACTATCTTCTGGGGGGTTACAATTGAAGATTGAGAACTCGAGCGCGACAGGCCACTGCTCGTTACACTTGTGGAGAGAGAGAGAGAGAGAGAGGACTCCGATGGTGACAGGCCACCTCTCGGAAAACTAAGTATTTTCTTCTGAGAACGGGGGTGAGAACAATAGTGAGAAGGCTGAGTCGCCTTTCGTGATCTTCGAAGACTCGAAGGAGATCTTCAAAGATTCGAAGGAGAACTTCGAGGGCCGAAGGAGATCTTCAAGCGCTGAAGGAGAATTCCAAAGAAATCTTTAGAGGAGCTCTCTCGGGCGCAGAAGGCAAGATGTCCTGAAATGAAGGCTCTGAGCATCTTTTATAGCTTTGGCTGTGGGTAGCCCGGTAATTTTGTCGTCGTAACCACCGTAATCACCTGACGGACGAATCACGCTGGTCGATTTGGAGCACACAGATCGCAATTTTTCGTAAATGGCCGTCTCGCCCTTCGGGCAGTTCAGGCAGTTTGGGCAGTTCGGGCAGCTTTGTTGAAGGCAATAAAGACGACGAACGGGTCCTGCAATCTGAGAAATTAGGAAATGTTAACTGTGCGTGCGTTCAGAACGTGGAAATGTTCTGACCGCGCGAGTAAGTGTTCTGAGCGTGCAACGAACACAAGAGCGTTCTGGGCGCGTAATGAACACGGGAGCGTTCTGAGCGCGCGAGGGAGTGTTCTGAGCATGTAACGAACACATGAGCGTTCTGGGCGCGCAATGAACACGGGAGCGTTTTGAGCGTGCGAGGGAGTGTTCTGAGCGCGCGGGGAGCTGGGAAACGAGAAGTTGCGTCCCCAAGTGGGATTGGGTTTCGGCCGCACCAGTCGGGGAGGTGCGGCCTCGGTCGGATGTTCCGCAGGGCCCCTGTAGGAGAGGGGTGCGGTTAGGCTGCACCCCAAGGGGGGTGCGGCTTGGCCGGACCCCAAGAGGGGTGCGGTAGGCCGCACCCCAAGGGGGGTGCGGTTTGGCAGCACCCCAAGGGGGGGGGGGGGGGGGAGGTTTGGCCGCACCCCCATGGGGCGCGGTTTGGTCGCACCCCCCATGGACGCACCCCATATGGGCGGTGCGGTTAGACCGCGCCCTTTATGGGGAGGCGGTTCGCGATACCGCACGCGTTATCGCGCGCGGTACCGTCATGTGAGTTGTGCGCGGTAGCGCGCGCGGTAGCGCGCGCGATAGCGCGTGTGGTTACGCGCGGTACAGTCGCGTATGATGTTGTTGTGCGCGGTGATGTGTGGCCCTGCAGCGCGTACTGCCATATCGGTTGTACGGGTGGTTAGCTGCGGAGATGGTGAATTCGGTCCACTTTCTCACTCATCCCCCCATTATCATAGTGGAGGAGTGAGGTTTTTTACTAACTGCCACCCGGTTTTGTATATATAGATGAGAACCCATAATATGAGTGCACATCATAAGCCCCACAAACCTTCGGTGTCCGGATTACTGCGCAGAGGAGTTCGGAGGTTTTGATTTTTCTTCGCGGCAATTTAGATCACCGTCATCTTCGTGCGACGTGCCGGAAGTCATCGCTTGGCTTTAGTTGTGGGAGAAACTTCTATCCCGTCTTGATCGCATGCGGGCTTGCTGCCCAACGATTGCGTTGGAGATCACGACGAGCTTGTCGCCCCGTGATTATGTCGGATATCGTGACGAGCTTGTCATTTAGCGTTGAGGCCTGGGTAGCTTGGTGGCAAGGTGCCGAAGTAGCGCGATGGTGAGGTGTCTAAGCAGCGCGGGGGCAAGGTGCTTAGGCAGCGCCGAGGCAAGGTGCCCAAGCAGCGCAGTGGCGAGGTGCCCAAGCAGTGCTGAGGCGAGGTGCCCGAGCAGCGCAGCTGCCAGGCGCCCGAGCAGCGCAGCTGCCAGGCGCCCGAGCAGCGCAGCTGCCAGGCGCCCGAGCAGCGCAGCTGCCAGGCGCCCGAGCAGCGCAGCTGCCAGGCGCCCGAGCAGCGCAGCTGCCAGGCGCCCGAGCAGCGCTGCGGCCAGGCGCCCGAGCAGCGCTGCGGCCAGGCGCCCGAGCAGCGCTGCGGCCAGGCGCCCGAGCAGCGCTGCGGCCAGGCGCCCGAGCAGCGCTGCGGCCAGGCGCCCGAGCAGCGCCGCGGCCAGGCGCCCGAGCAGCGCCGCGGCCAGGCGCCCGAGCAGCGCCGCGGCCAGGCGCCCGAGCTGCGCCGCGGCCAGGCGCCCGAGCTGCGCCGCGGCCAGGCGCCCGAGCTGCGCCGCGGCCAGGCGCCCGAGCTGCGCCGCGGCCAGGCGCCCGAGCTGCGCCGCGGCCAGGCGCCCGAGCTGCGCCGCGGCCAGGCGCCCGAGCTGCGCCGCGGCCAGGCGCCCAAGCAGCGGCGAGGTGGTCTTTTGGGCAGACCTAGGTAAGATTGTCGTACTCGACAGTTATCCTCCACTCGCGAGAGGCCTTTTCTCTTCACCATGTTGGCGAGTTTGCTGCTAGGCGTTAGTGCCGAAGATCGTGGTCTTGACTTTTGTAGCCTTACTTTAGATGATTCACATCGCTGATAGAGCTAGAAAATAGCTGTAGTAGTTTTAAATATACAATGGATACATGCGCACAAGTACAATCTTGTGGCTTACTGTTTTTAAAAGCAGAAAACTGGAAGAAGCAGTAAATAGAAATTGATGATAGATGAGACGCGGGTTGTGCGCGCTCTATTAGGGGGAAAGTTCCCCTGCCCAGTACCTCTCGCTCATCCACGTCGGGGTACAACGTTGTCCTCTACTGGATTGTCAGTCTGTGGTCCGTGCTTGTTCGGGACTTGGTTTAGTAAAAACCTTCCGAGGAGGCCTTGTTGGACAAGACGCTCGATTTCCTCCTTCAACCGCTTGCATCTTTCAGTACTGTGTCCATGCCTGCGATGGAAGTCACAATATTGCGACTGGTTTCCTCTGCTCGGCGCAAGTGGCTTGGGCCTGCGGAGCGCGTTGCTATCACGGATGGCGAGGAGAACGTTAGTCCTGGTAGTGTTCAGGGGAGTGTAGTCCTGATGCTAACGAGATTCTCGGTTTCGGCTGGGGTTGTCGTGATGCTTGTTGTTCTTATTGGGAACCGTCTGCGGTAGCGGATCCTCTTTCTTCCTCTTCGAGCTCCTCTCGATCTGTCGGCGGTGCGCTTCAATTGCCTCATCTGCTGCTATCTGGGTCTCGACTCGCTGAACGAGGTCTGGTAGCTAGGCACAGTTTCTCGCATCAGTGCGGAGTAGAAGCCACCAAGACTGAGCCCTCCAAGAAAACTCCTCGTAGAAGCTCGGGGTCTACTCCTGGAATTTGTCGTGCCTCAGTGGTGAAGCGGCGGAAGAAACCCTTGAGGGTCTCTCCCTCGCTCTGGCGTATTCCTGAAAGGTGGGAAGGGTCCCGGACGGTTCTGCGGTTCACGCTGAATTCGTTTATGAATTGTTGCGCCATTTCCGCGAAGCTATCGATTGTTCCATCTTGTAGAGAATGGAACCAAGTGTGCGCTTGCCCTTTCAAGGTTGCTGGAAACACTTGACAGAGGAGCTGATCTGGAGCGTTGTAGAGTATCATGATGGTAGCGAAGTGGTTGATATGTTCTAACAGGTCATCCATCCCGTCGAATGTTTCGATGTTAGGGAGTTTGAAGCCATGCGGAACTGGGTGAGCCAAGACCTGAGGCGATAGTGGTGAGCCGTGGTGCAGAGGACGACGAGCAAAAGTTGTACGTCGCCCAACCTGGCAATACTCTTTTGCGACCATATCACGTATCTCTTCACGAGCGGTTCTCCCAATGACTTGCCCGGGTCCGACTCTTCCTTGGTGCTGGTGATGGTAATAGACTTCTGCCCCCCTGGCCGGCCGGGCAGGACGAGTGGAGTTTGCTGCATCGGAGGGTTCTTCGAAGACATCTTCCTCCTGAGCGACCTCCTCACCCGGAGCACGATTTGGAGCCAAGGGAGGCGGAATGTTCAGCGCTAGGGGTGGAGCGGGAGATCGAGGAACCCCCAGATTTCTTAAGAGAGTCAGCATTTCAGTCTGTTGCTCCTCCATTTGCAGCACGCGTCCTTCCAGTGCTGCCACGGGCGCAATCACTGTCTCTTCCGCGAGAGGTACACTGATAAGCGAGTGGGAGGGAGCTGGGTCGACGCGTACCTTCGGGATTGATCCTTCAGTAATGCGAGCACTTCTTCTTGTCATTGCAGTCGACGACAAGTACTACCATTAGTGAATCTTTGCAGAGCTTTGGGAATTCTCGTTCCCACAGACGACGCCAAACTGTTGCGAATCGCTCGGGTACTCTGGTAGACCGGTCGAATTAAACCGCATTAGCTCGGAAGCGAACCGAGCGAGCAAACAGTCAATGAGTGAGTTAGTAAGTGACACGAAGACTTTTAACGTGGAAAACCCGAAAATGGTGAAAAACCCGAAAATGGTGAAAAACCACGCGGTTGGAGCTGTGCCGGCCAACTTTCACTATATTCTGGGGGGTTACAATTGGAGATTGAGAACTCGAGTGCGACAGGCCGCTGTTCGTTACACTTGTGGAGGGAGAGAGAGAGAGGACTCCGAGGGTGACATACCACCTCTCGGAAAACTAAGTATTTTCTTCTGAGAACCTGGGTGAGTACAAAAGTGAGAAGGTTGAGTCGCCTTTTGTGACCTTCGAAGGCTCGAAGGAGATCTTCGAGGCCGTAGGAGATCTTCAAGCGCCGAAGGAGAATTCCAACGAAATCATCAGAGGAGCTCTCTCGGGCATAGAAGGCAAGGTGTCCTAAAATGAAGGCTCTGGGCTCCTTTTATAGCTTTGGCCGAGGGTAGCCCGGTAATTTTGTCGTCGTAGCCACCGTAACCACCTGACGGGCGAACCACGTTGGTCGATTTGGAGCACACGGATAGCCAATTTTCGTAAATGACCGTCTCGCCCTTCAGGCAGTTCGGGCAGCTTTGTTGAAGGCGATAAAAGCGACGAACGGGTCCTGCAATCTGAGAAATTAGGAAATGTTAACTACCCGCGTGTTCAGAACGTGGAAATATTATGAGCGCGCGAGGAAGTGTTCTGAGCGTGCAACGAACACAGGAGCGTTCTGGGCACGTAATGAACACGGGAGCGTTCTTAGCGCGCGATGGAGTGTTCTGAGCGTGCAACGAACACAAGAGCGTTCTGGGCGCGCAATGAACACGAGACCGTTTTGAGCGCGCGAGGGAGTGTTCTGAGCGCGCGGGGAGCTGGGAAACGAGAAGCCGCGCACCCAAGGGGGGATTGGGTTTCGGCCGCACCTGTCGGGGAGGTGCGGCCTCGGCCGGATGTTCCGCAGGGTTTGGGTTTGGCTGCACCCCCTATGAGGGGTGCGGTTAGGCCACACCCCTCGTGGGGAGGCTATTCGCGCGCTATCGCGCACGGTACCGTCGTGTGAGTTGTGCGCGGTAGCGCGTGTGGTTATGCGCGGTACAGCCTCGTGTGGTGCTGTTGCGTGCGGTGGTGTGGCCCTGTAACGCATACTGCCCGCGCGGTTGTACGGGTGTTTAGATGTGGAGATGGTGGGTTCGGTCCACTTTCTCACTCATCTTCTCATTATCTTAGTGGAGGAGTGGGGAGTTTGACTAACCGCCACCCGGTTTTGTATATATAGATAAGAACACATAATATGGGTGCACATCAATACTTAATCTCTTACTCTTGATCAGATACAACAAGCCTCTATATATATATGGGCACACACCGATGATTAAGGCTCTGTTTGGCACGGCGGTGGCTGTCATTAACGCGGTGGTTATGAATTGTCGCTCGTGAACTCACCTAAGGAACTTCATCCACTTTTGTGTTCAAAACTAGTTTGCTTTTCTTGGTGACTGTTGAAAGCAAGACTTGGCTTCTCGTAGAGTTCGGGGTCCCCAAAAGAGGGGGTGACCTCACACCTACTTATCCCAAGGGAGAGCGCTAGGCGGAAGGCTTAGGAACTAGGAACAAGACAAAGAGCTCGGCGAGGAGGTCCCACCACACACCCGGAAGATCTTAGAGCGCTTCCCCTCCCAAGTCAATACTGAGCTTGGGACACCTTTGGAGGCACTCTTCCCCCACCAAAGAAGCCTAGGGGGAAGAGTGGCCTAAAGAGTGAGAGATCTGCCTTCAAAGGTGCCCCCTTGGTCCTATTTATAGATTTATGAACTTGGTCTGCCAATAGCCAAATCTCGTCATTCTGAGGCGCTAAACGCAAGCCGCCCCCTATTCCTGGGGTTGGACGAGAGGGGGCAGGCCGCCTCCCTTGCTAGCCCCCCCACTGGTCTGGGCGAGCGGGAGGCCGCCCGCCTCTCCGGCTAGCCCCTTGCTGGGGCGGGGCGAGCCCGGGAGGCCATCCGCCTCTCGGCTCGCCCCCTGCTGTGGCGGGGCGAGCCCGGGAGGCCGCCCGCCTCTCGGCTCGCCCCCTGCTGGGGCGAGGCGAGCCCGGGAGGCCGTCTGCCTCTCGGCTCGCCCCCTGCTGGGGCGGGGCGAGCCCGGGAGGCCGCCACCGGCGCGCCCCCTGCTGGGGCAGGCCCGGGAGGCCGCCTGTCTCTCCAGCTCGCCCCCTTACGGGGCTGGGCGAGGGGGAGGCCGCCCGCCTCCACTGATCGCCCCCCTTACCGGGTACGCCCAGAATCTCTCAGCACCCCCCTCCTTGCCGGGGGCAGTGCTAAAAATATTGGGCCTAAAGGCACCCTGGGCCCCGGGGATCCACTCGGCGAATACAAAGTTGTGCACAATTCCCGCTCTTTTCGAGCGGGTTACACGCTCGGAAAGAAAAGTCCAACCCTGCCTATTCGGCGAGTGGCGCTGAGGGAAATTGAGAAAACTCCATATCGCCCCGGGAAAAGTTTACCTAAGCCTCCCAAAGAGCCCAATCCTGCCCTGCCAGCTAGTGAGAGCTCGGCTAGCGAAGCCATCTCGAGGGAAAAACCACTTTGCCTCCCCGAGAGGCCATCCTACCCTGCCGACTAGCGAGAGCCCGGCTAGCGGAGCCATCTCGGGGCTAAGTACTTCTGAAACCTCCGGCCACCGAGCGGTTCCCGTCCCTGCCAGCTTGATGAGAGCCTGGTCAGCGGGCCAGCATCGGGGCTAAGTACTTCCGAAACCTCCGACCACTGAGCGGTTCCCGGCCCTGCCAGCTTGATGGGAGCCTGGTCAGCGGGCCAGCATCGAGGCTAAGTACTTCTGAAACCTCCGACCACCGAGCGGTTCCCAGCCATGCCAGCTTGATGGGAGCCTGGTCAGCGGTCCAGCATCGTGGCTAAGTACTTCTGAAACCTCCGGCCACCAAGCGGTTACCGGCCCTGCCAGCTTGATGGGAGCCTGGTCAGCGGGCCAGCATCGAGGCTAAGTACTTTGAAACCTCTGGCCACCGTGTAACGGTCCAGGCCCGCCAACATGGGACCCAGCTGGAGCGCCGACACCCTCCCGGCCCAGGCCCGCCAACACGGGACCCAGCTGGCACCGGAAGGGTTCAACCTAACTAGATGGTCTGCAGACCATGCACCCCAACCCCTCTCTATCCCACCACAGGGCACAGTGGGTTGTTGGAGACCGCAGTTCCCCTTTGATGAGAATTGAGCCAGTTAAGCGGCAACACGTAGACTTCCCAGGAGGTCACCCATCCCAGAATTGCTCCAGCCCGAGCACGCTTAACTATGGAGTACTTTCACTTCTTATCACCAATTGAGCTGCATAGTTAAGCGTGATGAGAAGTGAAAGTACTTCATAGTTAAGCGTGCTCGGGCTGGAGCAATTCTGGGATGGGTGACCTCCTGGGAAGTCCACGCGCTGCCGCTTAAATGGCTCAATTCTCATCAAAGGGGGACTGCGGTCTCCAACAACCCACTATGCCCTGTGGTGGGACAGAGAGGGGTTGGGGTGCATGGTCTGCAGACCATCTGGTTAGGATAAACCCTTCCGGTGCCAGCTGGATCCCGTGTTGGTGGGCCTGGGCCGGGAGGGTGCCGGCGGTCCAGCTGGGTCCTGTGTTGGCGGGCTTGGACCGTTAAATACCGAGCGGTTCCCGGCCCAGCCAGCTTGATGGGAGCCTGGTCAGCGGGCCAGCATCAGGGCTAAGTACTTTGAAATCTCCGGCCACCGAGCGGTTCCCCGTCCCTGCCGGCTTGATGGGAGCCTGGTCAGCGGGCCAGCATCGGCGCTAAGTACTTCTGAAACCTCCGGCCACCGAGCGGTTCCCGGCCCTGCCAGCTTGATGGGAGCCTGGTCAGTGGGCCAGCATCGGGGATAAGTACTTTGAAACCTTCGGCCACCGAGCGGTTCTCGGCCCTGCCAGCTTGATGGGAGCCTGGTCAGCGGGCCAGCATCGGGCTAAGTACTTTGAAACCTCCAGCCACAGAGCGGTTCCCGGCTCTGACAGCTTGATGGGAGCCTGGTCAGCGGGCCAGCATCGGGGCTAAGTACCTTGGAAACTTTTCATCACATTAGTTATCACATTATATGCAAGAAAAAACTAAATATGGAAGTAAACCATCGTACTACATGGACTTAAAGAAAAAACTAAGTATGGAAACCAAAACTCGGTCTCCTACTCCTAGGCCTGGTCTTCCTCGACCCCCTCCGGTTGCTGCTGTTGCTGCCTCGGACCCCTTGCCTCCCTCATTTCCAAAAACTCGGGGCAGGCGGATGTCGGGTGACCTTCCTCATCGCGGAAGTCACAGTAGGGTAACGCAACCCTATCCTCTCATATTCCTCTCCTTTCTGCTTTCCTGGCTCTCCTCCTTCTTCCCCCGCCAATTGCCATGGTTTGCGGAGGTGGTGGGAGGGGTGCCTTCGGTCCATGCCTCCACCTTGGGGGGTCGGGTCTCCCCCCTGGAAGCTGCCCTCTCCTTGGTGAAACTTTCTTTCAGGATCCTCCATCTTCCCTTTCTGCTGCCTTGCCTCCGGCTCACTCAGTTTGGTCAACCTTTTTGCGAACTCCGGGTTGGCCTCCTCTCCTTCAATTTCTTTCGCCGCCCTTTCCATCAATTCCTCGAAGGATAAGGGGGTCTTCCGCTTTAAGCTCATCTTGAAGAACCCCTCCCGCAGCCCCACTATGAAGGCGAGCTGGAGGGTGAACCCTGACACCTCCTGGACTTGCAGGACCTCTTCCTGGAACTTGTCCACATAACGAGCCAGCGACTCCCTTGGCTCTTGCCTAATCTTGAAAAGTGCCTCGACATATTTTTTTCTCTTCTTCGAGGTTGAGAAGCACAACAGGAAACCTCGACGCAAATCCTCGAAGGCCCAGATAGATCCCACGGGGAGCTGGTGGAACCAGTCCCTTGCCTTCTCCTTCAGGGTGGTAGTAAAGAGCCGGCACTGGAAGGCATCTGACATAGGTCTGATAGAGACTATGTCCTCGAACCACTGCAGGTGCAGGACTGGGTCATCCTTGCCGGAGTAGTAAGACATCTCCGCCCCCTGAACCCCTCCGGGACCGGGGCTGAGAGGATCAACTCACAAAAGGGACTTCCCTCCCCGGCTCGGCGGGTGGTTCGCTCTCGCGGAGTCGGCTCGCTGACCTCTGCACTTGCCGGACTACCGAACAGCTGCCGCCTGGGGAGGTCTCACCAAATTGCCTCTGCTCGACCACTTCTGGGTCGGGGCAAGTGGGGGTCGGATGCCTCCCCGCTCGCCCCCCTTTGGGGTTGGGCGAGTGGGGGCTGGATGCCTCCCCACTCGCCCCCTTGGGGCTGGGCGAGTGGGGGAAAGCCTCCTCCCCACTCGCCCCCTTCGGACTGGGCGAGTGGGGGAAAGCCTCCTCCCCACTCGCCCCCTCTTTGGAGACCGGCCGAGTGGGGGCCAGATGCCTCCCCACTCGCCTCCGCCGGCACCTTCTTCCTGGATTGCTGGCCTGGAGTGCTCTCGCCCATCTGCTGGGGCGGGACCTCCGGACCGCCCCCTTCCTCGCATCCGCCTCTCGTGGCGAAAGCTAGCTGCAAGGTACACATGACCTCCCGCTTGAAGTCTTCAAATATTTCTATTGTCACCACAGCCACCGGCGACTCTGAGTGGCCCGGATCGGATCCATCTCCTCCACCTCCATCCATAGAGCTCAGGTTGAGATTTTCTGTGCTGGTCACTCTCCACGCTCACCGCACCATAATGTTGAAACCAAGACTTGGCTTCTCGTGGAGTTCGGGGTCCCCAAAAGAGGGGGTGACCTCACACCTACTTCTCCCAAGTGAGAGCGCTAGGCGAAAGGCTTAGGAACTATGAACAAGACCAAGAGCTCAGCGAGGAGGTCCCACCACACACCCGGAAGATCTTAGAGCGCTTCCCCTCCCAAGCCAATGCTGAGCTTGGGGCACCTTTGGAGGCGCTCTTCCCCCACCAAAGAAGCCTAGGGGGGAGAGTGGCCTAAAGAGAGAGAGAGATCTGCCTTCAAATGTGCCCCCTTGGTCCTATTTATAAATTTCTAAACTTGGTCTGTCAATAGCCAAATCCCGCCATTCTGAGGCGCTAAACGCAGGCCGCCCCCTATTCCTGGGGCTGGACGAGAGGGGGCAGGCCGCCTCCCTTGCTCGCCCCCCTCACTGGACTGGGCGAGCGGGAGGCCGCCCGCCTCTCCGGCGCTCCCCTTGCTGGGGCGGGGCGAGCCCGGGAGGTCATCAGCCTCTCGGCTCACCCCCTGCTGGGGCGGGGCGAGCCCGGGAGGCTACCCGCCTCTCGGCTCGCCCCCTGCTGGGGCGGGGCGAGCCCGGGAGGCCGCCCGCCTCTCGGCTCGCCCCCTGCTAGGGCGGGGCGAGCCCGGGAGGCCGCTACCCTCTCGGCTCGCCCCCTGCTGGGGCGGGGCGAGCCCAGGAGGCCGCCCGCCTCTCGGCTCGCCCCCTGCTAGGGCGGGGCGAGCCCGGGAGGCTGCCTGCCTATCGGCTCGCCCCATGCTGGGGCGGGGCGAGCCCGGGAGGCCGCCCGCCTCCGGCTCGCCCCCTGCTGGGGCGGGGGGGGGGGGGGGGGGGGGGGGGGGGCGGGAGGCCGCCCGCCTCCGGCTCGCCCCCTGCTGGGGCAGGGCGGGCCCGGGAGGCCGCCTACCTCTCCGGCTCGCCCCCTTACGGGGCTGGGCGAGAGGGAGGCCGCCCGCCTCCACCGCTCCCCCCCCCCCCCCCCCCCCCCCCCCCCCCCCCCCCCCCCCCCCCCCTACCGGGTACGCCCAGAAATTCTCCCGCACCCCTCCTTGCCGGGGGCAGTGCTAAAAACATTGGGCCTAAAGACACCCTGGGCCCCGGGGATCCACTTTACGAATACAGGATTGTAGAGTGACGGTCATAACCACTGTCTTGCCAAACATGCATTCTATGAAGGTAGCGTTTTTGTCCAAACTCACCGGAGCAAAAAAGCCGCGCCAAACGGAGCCTTAAATGTGATTACATTCCTAACTGTTATCTGGATTCATTTAATTTTAACAGATCTCATAGCCAACAACATAAAAGAATAATGGATTATTTGTGGCTAGCTTCATTGCAATACATTTAATTGACTCAAAACAATTAGTTCAAAACATTAATGGCGGGACAGTAATTGGGAAGATAAAGCCTTGATGGAAGACATTTTGTGCCTTATATTTTGAGTATTTCTTGGATTTCAATATTGTTTCTTAGAATGGTGTATGTTGGTTTTGAATATGCCATGTAATCCTAAGAAACAAAGGACATATTATGTAGCTTTTTTTCCTGCTTCAGAAAGAAAATTGTGCAGCTCTGGTTTTGTTTTTCTTCATATTTTCTTTAGATTTCAGAGCAGGTTGAAAGTGTTCTCCAGCAGTGAAAGAAGCTGAGATCTGAGGAAGGTAAATTTTTGTAGTATGGCCGCAGGTCAACAAGTCATTGTTCCTGCCCATTGCAGGGTAAAACTATTGAGTTTTGGAGTATGAAAATGAGGACTTTATTGGCTTCATCAGATCTTTTGGAGTTTATACAAGATGACTTTGAAGAAAAGCAAAGAAAGTGATGATCTCTATGTAGCTCAGATCAGCGAGTTAAAGACGTTACAGCAACGGGATGCAGCGACATTGAACAAAATCCAGCAAGCTATGACAAGATTCAATCTTTCAGAGGATGACGAGGGTCGAAAAATCCAAGGAAGCTTGGGGATATCCCTCTGCATGAATTTGGCGGAGATGTAAAAGTAAGATCCATTCATAGAAGAGAGTTAGAAAATCTTATGATGAACTAAAAAAACTTGAATGAAGAGCTATGGAGAAAATTTTAAAAATTAGTCATAGAATGGTAGAAAAATCTTGATTTGTCTCCAAAAAAATGTTTAATCTGATTGTGGCAGTAATAGAGTAAACAAAGGATATCTCTGGTATGAGTCTTCATGATTTGATGGGTGCAGTAAAATCATTTGAAGGAAGATTATTAAGGAGATCTGAGAAGACCATTGAAAGTTCTAGAATTTACTTCATGATCAAAAGGAGAACAAAGTAGAGGACAATTCTATCAAGAGGAAGAAGATATGTTATAAGTATAGGAATAAGAAGAATTTTTTGGAAGGAATAGCGGTTCTTATGAAAGAAACCAAAGTGAAAATGACAGAGAGGAACTAAACTCATTGTGAAAGAAATAATCACAAATACGAAGATCGTTGGAACAAAGACAAACATAAAAATGGCAGCCCGGTGCACAAAGCATCCCCGCGCAGCGAGGGTCCGGGGAAGGCAGACATTACCCAACATTTTTGCAAGAGGCTGCTTCCAGGACTCGAACCCGTGATCTCAAGGTCACACGGCAACACCTCAACAGGTGCGCCAAGGCTCCCCTTCTTGAACAGAGACAAACATAAGTGTCACAAATGTACATGGGAAGTTTGGAACTCTAAAGAGAGATTATCATTACAACATGCCACAAAATCAGCAACAAGCAATTTTTTTGGAAGAACGTGAAGGCGAGGAAAATCTATTTCATGGTTGTAGTAGTCACATGATTAGTGAGAAGTTAACTTTTTTTGAACATTGATTCTATGGGAAATTCTCAATTCAAAATAGGGAATGCTGCTCTTATCATGGCACAAGGAAGAGGCGCAATTTGAGTTGCAACAAAGAAATGAATCAAATACATACAAAAATGGCTATGTTGCTCATTTTGAAGACATAAATTGCAAACAGTTTTGTAGAAAAGAGCCAAATCTGATTTTTGACAAGGATGAAAATGGAGAAGAATCGAAATGCTGCAATGAAAACTCAAGCTGTCGATGATTCATGGTAGTGGCGTACTAAGAGGCTCGGGCGCTTAAATTTCTATAGAATCAAACTCCTTTCAAGTAAGGATATGATGTACCGACTTGCCAAAATTGAAGGAATCCAACAAGTTTGTGAAGGTCGTGCTCTTGGGAAGCATAATAGGCAATCAAATAAGTCATTGGAATTTGTCTAGACTGATGTGTGTGGACCTATGTCAGCACTATCTCATGATAACCACCGCGTTCGCGACCGCCGCCACCGCGCCAAACGATTATAGAATGTATGTGAAGGTCGTACTCTTGGGAAGCATCACAGGTCGTGCTCACGATTATAGAATGTATGTTTGGCATGACAATGGTAGTTTGTTAAGCTCAAATTTCTAAAGAAAAGAGACAATGGCTTGATGAAACAAGCAAGAAATCTATTATTGTTGGTCACAGCACCAAGTCGAAGGGTTATCGTCTCTATAACTTGAAGGATAAGAAGATTATAGTTAGCAGTGATGTCATGTTTGATCATGGAATTGGGAGAAAGGAAAAATTGACAATATTATAGTATGCCTTGATAATAAGAAAGTGACTTCAGAGGATGAAAACGATGAAGATCAAGGAGTAGATCTACAATTCCCAAATGATTCAACATCTTCGTCAAGTGCTCCAACTACGAAATAGCCGGATGCGTTATCGCGAAGAGCGGCGAGGAGAAAACGAAGGAATAGGGCTTTCAGTTTAGGCGGAAAGAGGGAGAATAAGGTTTGCTAATAGCGCATTTTTTTAGATTGAGAAAAAACTTAATATTGGTGAACCCGGTTTATTTTGGTTTGCTAATAGCGAAACCCGGTTTGCTATTAACAATGTCCTTAAATAATAGGCTATTTACACAATGGAGAATCTGGGAGATTGGCAAGGATATCATTCGGTTGGTGGGCTCCATGCGATTCACTTGCTCTCACATTCTTAGGGAAGGTAACATGATTGCGGATGCGATGACCAAATATGCGATGGTGCGTAATATCAGCTGCGGGATATCCAAGGATTTTCCCCTGACTCCATTCGTAGAATGATTAATAGTGACAATTCTTGTCCGCTTCAGCTTAGAGTTCCGGCTTTGGACTCCTACATGCTTTGTTTGGATTTTGGCTTTGTATTGTATTGGGGTGGTTTAGGGCTTGTCCCACACCATATATACCTTTATGCCGTTCTATCTTATATCTATAAAACTGGCACATCTGGGTTGAGCCTCCGGCCGCACTACCCAAAGGTACTTTCCCAAAAAAAATTTATCAAGAGGAAAATATTGTAGATGAAGAGGTGGAAGAATTTTCGGTGGATGAAATATAGATTTCATGAAAGGAAGCCAAGTGGTAATGATAATGAGAGAAAGTGCACCTTGTGGAAGACATAATCAATAATACAAAGATTGTTTGCACAAAGAAGCAACAATCAAGGGCACAATCCTCGTAAGAAGCTGAACATGTTTTTGTTAGTATTGATGGGGTCTCCCTTAATTTATAGTAATTCTGGGCTGCAAATTGCTGGAATTCCCATGATCCCCACTAACTTGGTGGGGGTTATAGAGAAAATCGCCGAAACCTCCACGCATGCAATCCACACGCGTGATCCGAGCGCGATCCGAGCACCAACCGCCATCGCACCCCGCGGTCGGTCGTCCCCGCGCCGTGCGGCCGCCCGCACGCAGCCGCACGGCCCGCTGCTGGCGTCCCGCCGGCCGCCGCCGCGCTGTGAGGCCGCTCGCACGCGGCCCACGGCCGGCATTCCGTCGGACGTCGCCGCGTCGTGCGGCCTCGCATACAGCCGCACAGCCCGCGGTCGGCATCCCGCCGGCCGGCCTCGTGGCCGCTCTCAAGCGACCGCATGGCCCGTGGCCGGCGTCCCGTCGGCCGCCTGCGCGCTGTGCGGCCGCACGGCCCGCGGCCGGCCTTCCGTTGGCCACCGCCGTTCCATTCGGTCGGCCGCCCATCAGGCCTCCCGTCGGCCGGGTCTCGCCGCCGGTTGGCCCTCTTGCCGACCAGTTATCCACCGTCCGATCTCCACCGCGCGATCTCCTCCGTCCAATCCCCGCATCCACCTTCGGTAACCACCTGTCATGGGGGGTGCGCATAACCGAAATTAATATTCTGTGTGCGCAGAGTAAAATCATTAAAAAAATATGCGCCATGAACTATAAAGTATCGGCCTGCAAATTGTAAATAAGGTGGTTATGGTCTACGGATAACCGCATAACCACCGTAACCACCACTGAGGCCTATAAATAGGGGGCCTATTAATAGGACCCGAGAGTCTCCTTCATTTCCATTTTCTCCTCCTCCCTCTCCGCCTCCTATGTACGTGAGAGCTCCTCAAGGAACCCCTTGCAGATCTCCTTCGTCTTCGAAAAGTCCTTTGAAGATCCTTCGAAGGCCTTCTTCCTCCTTCGAGAGCACCGCGGCAAAACACGTTTCGCGCACCACAAAAAGCAATATCCTCGCACAACGCACTCAACAATCACAACACTCTTAACTCACCAGCGAGCCTTCCAAAAAACAACAAGTCCACCGCTCCAGATTCCTCTGCACACTCCAGGAGACAACCCGCGGACACCAAGACGCGCGGAGCGCGCCCGATTAGCTTCCGAGAACTAGTAGAAGACCTCAAAGCGCCCAGAGTGCAGTGCTCCCCACTACAGCAAGCAAAAAGACAGCTTTGCGAGCGGTGGCCTGTCACCCTCCGAGCACATCTCTCTCTCCCTACAAGTTGTAATGAGGAGCGGTCTGTCGCCCTCGCCTTCTCAAAGAAAAGCCATGCAAAACACCAACAAGATAGTCGAAGTTTGGTCGGCACAGTCCCGGCCACGTGTTTTTTCACCTCTTTCCGAGGTTTTCCACGTTAAAAAAAAATCTCTTGCCGGCCATCTCATTCTCATTGTCTGTTTGCGCACTCGACCGCTCCCGGACTAAGACGGTGTAATTTTGACCGGTCTACAGGAGGCTCGAGTTAGCCACAAGAAGTACAGCTACAATTCAAGTGATTTGTTTGAGAAAAATTCTAGAAGATATTGGGATGAAACAAGAAGATGCGACACAATTGTTTTGTGACGACAAATCTGCAAATGCGATGGGAAAGAATCCATTTTTTCATAACCGCGCACGCCGCATTGCTATTAAGTATCAATTCATTCATAAAGCAATTTAAGATGTTAAAGTACAACTCATGTATTGTCGATCTGAAGATCAAGTGAAGGACTCTTGCGGAAACATGAGTAGATCGATCAAACAAACAGGAAATCAAAGCACAAAAAACACAGATTTACATGATTCACCTCAGGATGAGCTATATCCACAGACAACATCAGTCTGTTTTCACTTCAATGTTTTTTTTTCAGAACTATGGCTGCATAGATTGGGCTAATAAAGTTTTAAATATTGCATAGATAAGCATCTCTTGAGCATATCTAACATTTTAATATTGTTTCTTACAAAGAAAAGTGATAAAATCTTTTAGTTTATCAATTTAATATCAAATAATATTGCTCTAGTATAACCGCTATCCTGATCTCTAATCGTACGCTCGTAGGAATCTGAATAGACTCAAATATTCGTGTACGATTTTCTCAGTTCGTCTCAATGAAATAAGTCCACCTTATGGGGAAATTTCAAACAGTAGTTGCGCATTTGGATTGAACAATGTTATAGATTGCATCAAGCAGAAACATTTTAGTACAGGAGTTAGAATTGACATTCAGAGCACAATAAACTGTGTGATATCACTTATAGAACCATTCCCTGATAGCAGAAAAGCAAACTCAGGCAGATGCATGGAGTTCAAGCAAGCTGGAAGTCAGTCAACAATGGCGGCGGTTCATCTCACTGCAGAAAGAGACGGTTTGCTTGCTTGCGAAAGATATTACCTGGAAGGGTGACTACAAGACCGACTTGCGACTTGATAATGCATATTGATGTTGCATCTAGCTCTTCCAAATCTTTTGCTGGAGGGAGTTGCATCAGATGCTGAAATGCCCAATTTTACAATTATGAATAGGTGAAGTTGCACCTTCAACGGCACTCACAGTGTCTTATTTCTAAGAATCACTAGCTCCATCGATAGTGGATTTCGTTGTCTCCTGCCGAGGCAATGAATTTCGACAGCTTACACGTCAAAAACAATGATCCTATGAGGGAGAAACGACTCTAGCAAGGTGGAGACATTCAGATTTCATTTTGGCCGGAGGAAGACAATGCCATCTCAAAAGCTCGCTTCAAGTCTTCTTTAAATTCCTCTTATTAGATCCCGTGACTATTAGATCATCAACGTATAAAACATTGAGTGCTCGCTAGGCAATTAATAAGACTTTGTTTCTGCAAGTAGGTGTAGATTTTACTTTGTTTATTTTAGCCATATAGTGCCTTTTTCAGTTTATAAACTGTTGCGTAAAAAACCCAATTAGGTTACTTCTCCTTGTCTTTACAACTATTACAACCTATATATATATACCCAAAGAACTCTCTCCAAGCTAAACGCACACCAAACATATAATAAAGTCCCAACACTCCTCCTCAAGGTGGGCGGAAGATGTTGATTAAGCCCATCTTGTCACAATTCCTTATCATATCATTTGAGCTGAGTCCCTTTGTCAAACAGTCGGCAGCCTGATCTTTGGTAGTGACATAACTGAGCTCCAAGAGACCATTGTCCAGTTTTTCCTTTATAAAAAATCTATCAATCTCAATATGCTTGGTCCTGTCATGGTGAACTGGATTGTTGGCAATGCTGATTGCTGCTTGGCTGTCACACCACAATTTCATTCTGTCTCCTTGGTCCAATTTTAGCTCCATCAGCATCCCTTTCAGCCAGAGGAGTTCAGCAACCCCTAGAGCCATAGCTCTATACTCTGCTTCCGCTGTTGATCGAGCTACAACTGACTGTTTTTTACTTCTCCACGAGATCAGGTTGCCTCCCACAAACACACAATAGCCTGAGGTAGATCTCCTATCGTCGGCACAACTCGCCCAATCTGAATCGCAGTATCCTTCAATCTTCATGTGCCCATTCCGTCTAAAGAGAAGCCCCTTTCCTGGAGCAGACTTCAAGTACCGGAGTATTCGATACACTATATCCATATGACCCTTCCTGGGATCGTGCATATAACGACTCACCACGCTCACTGCAAAGGAGATGTCCGGACGGGTGTGGCTCAGATAAATCAAGCGCCTGACAAGTCTCTGATATCTTTCCCGATCAACTGGTTCCCCTGCTTCAGCGCTCACCTTCTCTCTTGTGTCGATCGGCGTTGTCGCTGGCTTACATCCCAGCATCCCTGTCTCGGTGAGGAGATCCAGGGCATACTTTCGTTGAGACAGAACGATGCCTTTCTCCCCATAGGCGATCTCAATTCCAAGGAAATACTTAAGCAGGCCTAATTCCTTGACCTCAAATGTCTTCCCCAAATCACACTTAAGACGCGTAATTTCCTCCTCGTCATCCCCTGTGACGATCATGTCATCCACATACACAGCAAGGATGGTGACGTGATGTTTTTCATTATGTCTAAAAAACACCGTGTGGTCGGCGTTGGTTTGCTGGTACCCCATTCCAACCATGGTCTTCCTAAAGCGATCAAACCACGCACGAGGGGACTGCTTCAGTCCATACAAAGCCTTTTTCAACCTACACACTTTTCCTTGCGTCATGGTTGTACCAAATCCTGGTGGGACCTCCATGTATACTTCTTCCGCCAAGTCGCCATGAAGGAAAGCGTTTTTCACATCCAGTTGGTGTAACTTCCACCGACCATTTGCCGCTAAGCTGATCAGAGTTCTAACAGTACTCATCTTTGCCACTGGTGCAAATGTCTCATCATAGTCGATACCATACGTTTGGCTATACCCTTTCGCAACCAATCGAGCCTTGTAACGCTCGATCTTTCCATCCGGGTTCTGTTTCACAGTGAAGATCCACTTGCATCCAACAGCTCTCTTCCCTTCCGGAAGCTGTGCAAGTTCCCACGTTTTATTCTTCTCCAGAGCCCGCATCTCCTCCTTCATTGCAGCTTGCCAGTTGTGGTCGGCTTTAGCTACCTGCCAATTGTTAGGTACAATAATACTATCCAAGGATGCAATGAATGCTCCGTGAGAAGAAGAGAGAGCGTCATAGGAGACAAACGAAGCAAGATCCCAACCATACCGATCAGGAGGATTACCCGCATTGCTGCGAGTGCTCCTTCTGACAGAAGAGTTTGGGAAAGAGGTGGCAGAGGTAGAAGTAGACTCACAGGGAGGTGGCAGAGATTCAACTGGAGGTGCATCCGGGATTGAGACGGGCATAGACGAGGGACTAGGCACTGTCGCTGTGGGTGCAGGCACTAGGTCAGGGATGCGCTTTTCTCTCCTCTGATATGTGATAGGCTCCCTTGAATTTGTATGTATCACATTTCTCACCTCCTCCTGTTCTTGATTCGCCTCTTGTTCCTCAACGGACGTTCCACACACTTGACTTAAATCTGTCACCAGATGCTCCCATTCTCGATCACCATCTTTAAAGTTGGACCTTTCAGGTATGGGTAGGGGCTCCTCCTGAGGGTAGTACCTTTCATGTTCACGGAAATGGACATCCATGCTTACGAAACACCTTTTTTCGACTGGGCTCCAACATACGTATCCTTTCTGGGTACCAGAATACCCCACAAAGATACATTTAATTGACCTGGCATCGAGTTTCCCCACGCTCGGCCTGTGATCCTTCACAAAGCAGACACATCCAAAGACCTTTAGTGGGAGCATACCTCCGTTATGCCCTTGCAGCTCCTGACACGGGGATCTCCACCCCAAGGTCTTCGATGACATTCTATTAATTAATTGAGCTGCCGTTAACACTGCATACCCCCACAGGTTTTGGGGAACCTTCATGTGAAGCATCATGCTTCTTGCCACTTCCATAAGATGTCTGTTCTTCCTCTCAGCGACACCATTTTGTTCGGGAGTGTAGGCACAGGTGGTCTGGTGTAGTATCCCGTGAGAAGACAAGTACTCAGCAAGGGTCTTATTGATATATTCTGTCCCATTATCTGACCTAAGTACCTTAAGTGTAGCACCGTATTGAGTTTGAACATGTTTGTGAAAGTTTTGGAAGCAAGTAGAGACCTCGTTCTTAGCTTTCATCAAGTAAACCCACGTGACCCGTGAGGCACAGTCAATGAAGGTCACAAAATATCTATAACCATTAGAAAAATTAACAGCACACGGTCCCCAAACATCTGAATGCACAATATCAAAAACAACAGAACTTCTGTGACCAGAACTAACATAAGAGTTTCTTGTGAGCTTGCCTAAGTCGCAAGCGTCACACAAAAGTTTACTTTTACATGTTTTTGCAGATAGCGAAGGAAACAATCGCGCTAAAACACCAAACGATAAATGGCCTAATCGTCGATGGTGGAGCAGTAATGCCTCCTCTACATTTGTCTCCAGATTCCCTTTCTTTGTCTTCTCCGTCACAGATACAAGAGCAGAGTCCAATCCGTGCTGATCCAGGTACCACAGCCCATCACGCCAGGTCCCAGTCCCAAGTATCCGCCTCGTCCCTTTCTCCTGGAATGTCACCTTGGGAATGTCAAAGGAAACAGTACATTTTAGTTGGAGTATAATAGAGCTAATAGACAAGAGGCTGACGGGAAAGGAGGGAGCATGCAAGACATTGGATAGTTTTACTGAACCTGTGCAATCGACCGTACCCTTACCGACCACAGACTGAAAAGTCCCGTCCGCTGTCTGGATGTCATCTGGAGAAGCAAGGCGTGTGTAGGAAGTGAACTTCCCTGAGTCCCCAGTCACATGTCGGGATGCACCGGAGTCAACAATCCACTCCGAAGTTTCGGAAGAATTCGCATACATGGCATGAGATGGCCCCTCAGTGGCTTCCCCAGCTTGCCTCCTCTTGAGACCCTCCATTTTGCTCATCAGATTCAGAAGGGTCTGCTCCTCCTCAGTATAGATGACTCCAGTATTCTCTTCTCCTCCACCGACTCCAAGGTTAGCCCGATAGCTACCTCTACCTCCTCTACCCCGGCCACGTCCACGAGTGCTCCCACGACCACCACCCCTGGGTGGCTTAGAGCAGGCATATCTCAAATGACCCGTTTCCCCGCAATTAAAGCATTGTCGAGTGTCCCCTGACGACCTCGGGGTATGGGCACTGACAGACACAAGAGCCGACTTCACAGCAGCGGACCCCCCAGTCCCTTCTTGAAGTTTGATGCGGGTCTCCTCCTGGATAATTGCTGATATAGCTTCGGTGAGAGACGGTATCCCCGAGCTAGAGAGAAGAAGAGCTCTTCTCTGGTTAAACTTCTCATCCAACCCCTTGAGAAATTTCATCGTTCGTTCTTCCATGATGATCTTGGAGGCTCGGCATTCTGGATCCTTGCAACTCATTCCCCCAGACGCATGGTCATAGTCCATCCATAGGCGATCTAACTCGGAGGCATACTCCTGCACGGTCTTCACTCCTTGTACCGTATCATCAATCTCCCCTTTCACCTGAAAAACCCGCAGAGAATTACCTACTCCATCATACGTGTTCTTCAGCTTGTCCCAGACTTCCTTGACAGTCTCCAGTCCGTCAACAGTGGCAGCAATGGTCGGGACCAACGAGTGAAGAAGCCACATGAAAACCACCATGTGGGTAGATTCCCACTCATCTCCTGCAGTCGAGTCATTCGACTTCTTCAGTTCACCCGTCAGAAACCCCCCAACCTTCTGTGCCATAAGGGTTTTCTGAATCCGACGAGACCAGCTCAGGTACGTGGCCGGTCCCTCTAGCTTTATGTCAACAGGAGGGAGATCTAACTTCAGAGCACGCTGGGCAGACCCCATGGAACCAACAAGCTTCAGTAGGGTGGCCACCTCAGAGGCATCCAGTTTGTTTAGGATGTCTTCCATCTGAATTTCGCTGAAGAACGACAAATCGCAGGAGAAATGGCAGCTTCGAATACGCAGACAAACCGCCGAATTCGTCGATTGAAAGTCTCGAACTCGAATTCGAACCGCCGAAGTCGTCGTTTGGAAGTATCGAACCCGAATTCGAATGGCCGAAGTCGTTCCGCCGAAGTCGTCGTCGTCGATACGGCAGTCGCTACGGGACGAACACAGGAACGGCTTCCTTCGTCTCTACGGGAGCCTCCTTCTTCGACGCCGCTGAGATGGAGCACGCCGCCCTCCTCCACCTCCTTCTTCGACCTCCTCCTCTGGAAGGGCACGACAGCCGCTTCCAGTCAGACCTCCTTCCGTCGCCGACAGCCGCTTTCTCGCCGATCTACGGGGCCGGGCGACCTTCTACGCAGTGGCACACAGCATCCGCCGCTCTTGTCGCAGCCAACCTGGCTCTGATACCATGTTGCGTAAAAAACCCAATTAGGTTACTTCTCCTTGTCTTTACAACTATTACAACCTATATATATATACCCAAAGAACTCTCTCCAAGCTAAACGCACACCAAACATATAATAAAGTCCCAACATAAACTTTCTCTGGTGCGGAGTGGATTAGAAATCCAAGTCGTTATTCAACAAATACTTCTTCTTTAAGCTCATCAATCAAGAAGGCTGACTAGACGTCGAGCTGATATACTGACATTCTTCTTTGTGCTCCAATTGCAAGACCAATCTGTATTATCTTTTGGTGAGTAACCGGTGCAAAAGTTTCATTATAATCTTGACCAGGTATCTGTGAATACTCATTTTGCTACTAATCTTGCTTTATGCTTGACGTGGTTTGCGGCGGAATCTTTTTTAGTTTATATATCCATTTTATATCAATTAATTTACAAATGGTTTGCTTCTCCATTAGGTCTCAAGTACTATTCTTTTCTATCGTTTTCATTTCTTCCTCCGTTGCTTTACGCTGGATTTCTTCCTAAGCTGCTTATTGGACGTTCGATGGTTCTGAGGCAGCTAATAAGCAACCACTTGATCTCTCTATGTATATAGGAAAAGAGGAGAAAGAAGAAGGAAAGAAAGAGAGAAGTAATTAGAGAAGAAGATCAAGAAAAGAACGAAGAAGAGTTAGTGATAATCAATCAGCCATCGCAATAGCTAAAAAATCTCGTTTTCCATGGCCGACCCCCCCCCCCCCCCCCTTTGGATTTGTCTATAAATAGGACTTCGGGGTACTAGGAAAGGCACGTTGAACCCCGCCAAGTTCTTTACTCTTCAAGCCCGTGCCTTCCTTGTGCCTAACTCAGTTTTAGGCTTTAAAGGGGAAGTTTTTTTCGACTTCCGGGTACGTGGTAGGACCTCCTCGCTGCAGCACTCGGGCCCTGTTTATATACAGTTCAATTTTCTCTGTCTTGCTATTGCCATCAGATCCGTGGTGTTAGACCGCAGGATCAGTAACCTTTGGTTACCCTTTTGGTCCGAACATTTGTGAATCGGTTTCTTGGTTCCAACACTTTGGACTCTGTTTGAAGGCAGATATAGAACATCTGCTCTGGAACTTGTTTTTCCATATAATTGGCTTCTTCTTTCTTCTAAAACCAACAATCTTTATCAAAGTGTGTGGGCTACTGACATCTTCTACACTTGTAATAATCATGTTTGGCTTCATAATATAATCTCTTATAGAGAATACTTGTGACATTTAAGGAATTTTCACTTCTTTCTATCTCTTTTCCTCTCCTCTACCTCTGCCTTTGCCAGATTTTGATTTTCAAAATGTCTGATTTGGTTTATTACAGCTGGCAGCATGAGCATCTTTCTTATTCTCATTATTAAGATTTAGTTTGGTTTGAAAGACTTGTTAAACTGACCCCTTAAATAGCTTCATCATATCTTCATGAGATTTAAGGAGCCAATGAGCTAAGTGACACTTCATCTATGCATTTAGATTCGTCGATTGCAACTATGGCTCTGTTTGAGGTAGCTTTTCTATTCAGAAAGTTCTATTCGAACAACAAAAATTATTTTTATGTTTTTTGAATGAATAGTTTTTTCAAAAAAGCTGTTTTTGAGGCTTTTTGAGAAGTCAGTCCAACATAGCTTTCTAAAAAGTGTTTCTCTGTTTTTAGTTTTTTAGCTTTCATTAACTCTATTTCGCTACATATCAATCTAGCATTTTCTTCAGAGCGTGTATTTTCGGCCGGATACTCGTTTTTGACATGGTGCATGTTTTTTAACCGGACGCACATTTTTCGAGAGATCGCGTGTTTTTTTTGCCCGGTCGCGCATTTTTTTGCTTGAGCGCTCGTTTTTTGACGGACGCCCTTTTTCGACCAGACACACGTTTTACGACTATGAGCGCATTTTTCCACCAAGCGCGCGCCAATCGCGCATTTTTTCACCCGGGCGCACGTTTTTTGACCAGACGCACGTTTTATGATGGGACGCGCATTTTTTCTCCTGATCGCGCATTTTTCTCCTAGGCGCGCATTTTTCGTCCGGGCGCGCGATTTTCGCCTATGTGACCGTTTTTCGCCCGAGCGACCATTTTTTTGCATGAGCGACCATTTTTCGTCCTGGAGACCTTTTTCGCTGGGCGCGCGTTTTTTGACTGGGTGCGCATTTTTCTGCCGAGTGTGCGATTTTTCGTCCGATCGCGTGTTTTTTTTGTCAGGGCGCTCATTTTTGCCAGAAGTCCGTTTTTCGACCGACGTGCGTTTTTTCGAACAATCGCGTGTTTTATGATCGGGTGCGTGTATTTTCGCCCGATCTCGAATATTTTTGCCCGTGCAGCCGTTTTTCGCCCTAGCGGCCGTTTACCGCCCAGGCAACCGTTTTTTTCCAGGGCGATCGTTTTTCGCCCGGGCGACCGTTTTCTATCGGGCTACTATTTTTCGACGTGCGACTATTTTTCGCCGGGCAACCATTTTTGCCCAGACGCACGTGTTTGCCTGGGAGCGCATTTATGACCAGGCGCCCGTTTACGCCCAGGTGCGCGTTTATGCCCGGGTGTGTGTTTACGCCCGGGCACTCAATTTCACCAACAAACATTATATTGTAATATTTTTGTTTAAAAACAGCTTTCAAACAGCTGTTCTACCAAATATTTTAAAAGAAAAAGTTTTATTCAATCAGCACTTAAGAATAAACTCTTCAAACAGTATACAACTTTCTCATCAACGCTTTTCAAATAGCTCTATACTCAAAGCTTTATTCGGATAAGTACTTTCTCATCATCATAAGTTGTCCCAAACAACCTATATAGTCATACTTTGAAATTAAAGTCCTCAAGATTTTAAGAACTATGATTTTATCCTCCAAGACACCTCCTAAACTTCTAATTTGATTTGTTATTCTTATGACTCTTGTAAGAAAGAGTTGTATATCTTCGGATTCTTATAAATAGATCCTTTTCTTAAGGATTGGAGTTTATATGTTATTACCTTTTTTGATCCTTTGAATTCAAGTTGCATGAAGTCCCAAGCTTCTTCAGCAATGGTAGGTTCAACTATCTTTGGGAATATAGTTCTTCCAAACCCTGGTAATATGTAGCTAGAGAAGTGCTTTTTACATCCTTTTTAATGTTGTCCAAATATGCTTTCATTGTCGCAGGGTCCCACAAGTACTGAGATATGAATAAGATTCGCATATGTACTCTCCAATACTCGTATGCTTCGCCTTCAAATATAGGTACTGAGTTTGGGTAGTATGAAATGTTGCTAGAGCATGATGAAGCCATGTGATGAGGAGGATCTTGATTTGCTTGAAGCAATAATTGATTTAAAGTACTTACACTTTGATCTCTTATGATTGAACGCTCTGAAACCATTGAAGAATTTGAAATTTCATGCTCAAAATAAACATGAATAATCACACAAGAGGAATCACCAGAAGGCCAAGACAAAAGATTTGGTGTATTTTGAGGACAATGACAGAGATGTGAAATATTTTGAAGTCGGAAGAACACGTCAACCAACAGGAGAATAAGGACATCAATAGATGAACACAAGCTTTCACAATAATAACTCTGGCAGCTAGTTACAAATGAACAAGGCTGAATACAAGTTGCATCCAACTTGAATCACAACAGCCAATAGTAGGTAAGAACTTGGTCACGGACAAGGTCCGCTTCTTCTCCGGAGCACACCGCGCAGGTGATACTCGCTCCTCGCTACCGCCGACGGTAGCGCTAGCGCCGGGCGTTAGCTCTCCAACTCGCAAGCTCGCTGCTCGCACTCCAAGCTACTCGCACACTCGTCGCGCTTCGCTTCCTCCACTTCTCGCTACCGGGCGCGCTAGCCACTAGCGCCGGGCGCTATCTCCGAAGTAGGTTCTCGCTCCTTCCTTCTCTTCTCGCTAACGCAGGCGCTATCCACTATCGTCGGCGCTATCTCGTGAGTAGGAAACTCTTCTGCCGAACTTACTCCAAGTTCGATGCTCGCCTGGAAGCGCTCTGGTATCTCTAACTCGCTCAAAGTAGAGGATACTCGCCACTTTCAGAATGGATACTCTTTAGGGGGGTACCCCTCTATTTATAGGCAAAACAGGGGGGTGGCGAGAAGGAGCTAACGCCGGCGCTAGCCCTAGCTCACTTCAATTCTAACACTCCCCCTTGAAGTGAGCTCCGGGAACAACTCCAAGCAACGAGCGAAGCCTCCGGAACGGCCCCGCAGATAGAGGCTTCGTGAATATATCTGCAAGGTTGTCTTCACTCCGCACATGCTCCACAGCGATCAAGCCACCTAGCACCTTCTCTCTGATGAAGTGATGCTCGATCTCAATGTGCTTGATCCTTGCATGACATACTGGATTGGTTGTCAGTTTCAATGCACTCTCATTGTCCCCGCGTAGCACAGTAGGTTCGCTGACCTCCTCGTCCACATCCTCCACTAGTCTCCTTAGCCAGACACACTCTTGAGCTGCTAAGGACGACGCCTTGTACTCGGCCTCCGTGGTAGAAAGGAAAATAGAGTCCTGCTTCTTGCTACACCACGAGATAGCAGCTGCTCCACACAAGAACACGTAACCTGATGTCGACTTGCGATCATCAGCGTCACCTCCGTAATCTGCATCCGTGTACCCATACAGCTTGAAGTCAGACTTCTCTCCATAGGACAACCCCATCTCAATGGTTCCCTTCACGTACTTCAGTATCCCCTTGGCTACCTCTAGATGAGGCTTCCGCGGCTCCTGCATATACCGACTAACTCGGCTGACAGCAAAGGCGATGTCCGACCTCGTGATAGTCAGGTAGATAAGACTCCCCATCAGTGCCCTAAAGATCTTCGGATCAGGAAGAATCCTCCCTTCTTCCTTCCGAAGCTTCAGCCCAGCATCCAGAGGAACGGAACTGCTCTTCCCCTCCTTCATGCTGAATCTTTCGACGATCCTCTCGGCATACGCCCTCTGGGAAACATACAGCCCGCCTCTTCTCTTCTCAACTTGGAGGCCAAGGAAATGGTGCAGCTCACCAAGATCCTTCATCTCGAATCGTATGGAAAGCTGCTGTCTCAGCGCCGCGACCTCCTCAGGGTTGTTCCCTGTCACGATCATGTCGTCGACGTACAGCAGCACCAGCACGTGAAGACCATCACTCTTCTTCGCGAACATGCTGGAGTCTGAGTCTGAGGCATCGTAGCCACAAAACTGCAAGTACTCCGCAATCTTTCCATACCAGCCTCTCGGTGCCTGTTTCAACCCGTAGAAGGCCTTCTTCAGCTTGTAGACATGACGTGGCTGAGACTTGGACACGTATCCAGGTGGTTGCACCATGAATATGTCCTTGTCTATCTCTCCGTATAGGAATGCGTTCTTCACATCAAGCTGCCACATCTTCCAACCTCGGCACGTTGTCAGAGCGATGATCGTCCTCACCGACGTCATCTTCGCGACAAGACTAAATGTCTAACCGTAGTCCTCTCCGTAGGTTTGTGAGAAGCCTCGAGCGACAAGCCTCGCCTTGTACCGCTCTACTTCTCCATCTGCTCTCTTCTTAACCTTGTACACTCATTTGCAGGTGACAGGTTTGATGCCCTCCACCATGGGAACCAGGTCCCATGTCTCATTCTTCTCTAGGGCCTCCATCTCCTCGATCATGGCCGCGTCCCACTCCTTGATGCCAGCTGCATCCTCAAAGCAGGCAGGTTCCCTCTCATCGAGTGGTCCTGCGAAGAAGCAGGAAACCAAACTCACGAAGTTCCCCTCCTTATAACGAGCAGGCGGGACGATCGTCCTCTTCGACCTCCTCAAGGCTTGGTCACTATCTACCACTCCGATAGACTCCTCTGCTTGAGCTCCTCTCTGAACTCCTCTCTGAACTCCTCCTGAAGCGGTGCTCTCCCTGCTTCTTGAGTTCGTAGCTCCCCCTGAGCCAGAAGCTCCTCCCGAGCCAGAAGCTCCTCCTGAGCCAGATGCTCCTCCTGAGCCAGATGGCGATGGAGCACTGGGAGAAAGCTCCAACTCCACAGTAGGGTCCTCAGTGACCCACTCTTCTTCCCTGCTAGCTTCTCCACTCTCCGGCAGCTCCACTGAAGAGACTCCCTGGTATGAGACCAGTTCGTCAAACACTACGTCGCACGAGACGACGAACTTGTGGGTCTGCGGATCCATGCACTTCCACCCCTTCTTCCGCTCATCGTAGCCGATGAAGATACACTTCCTCGCTTTTGGCTCCAACTTGGTTCTCTGAGCGTCCGGGACGTGCACGAAGCAGGTAGAACCGAACACCTTCATGTGACCCACATTGGGCTTCTCCCCGAACATGAGCTGGTGTGAAGACACCATCCTGTTAGGACTCAGAGGTAGCATGTTGATCACATGAGTAGCACACGCCATTCCCTCCGCCCATAAGGCTTTGGGAATGCTCTTGGCATGTAGCCAACTCCTGGTAGTCTCCACCAGATGACAGATCTTCCTCTCTGCCACCCCATTCTGCTGAGGGGTGTGAGCGCAGGAGAGCTCTCGCCGAATGTCGAACCTCCTGCAGAAAGAAGCAAACTCATTGGAGGTAAACTCCCCTCCATTGTCGCTTCTCAGCTTTTTCACCCTGCGGTTCAGCCTCCCCTCCACAAGCTCCTTCCACTCTAGGAACTTGTTGAATACTTCTGACTTCTCTCTCAGAAAGTATACCCACGTATAGCGGGTGTAGTCATCCACCAGAACCAGCGCATACTTATTGACTCCATAAGTAAGAGTGGCGCACGACCCCATAACGTCAGCATGTACGCACTCAAGAGGTGCCTTACACATGGTCTCCGACTTGTCAAATGGAAGTCGATGTGACTTTCCATATTGGCATCCGTCGCACACATGGCCGTCGTCGTAGGAAGAGAGATGAGGCATGCTACTCACTAGGCCCTTTGCCGCCATCATCTTCAGCTTGTCCATCCCCACATGACCCAGCCTCTCATGCCAGATCACAGCACTGTCGTTTGTCTTCAGCTTGTCCACGTAGGCATTTGCAGACAGAACATACAAATCCTTCACCCTTCTCCCGTTGAGCATGACGTCAGCATCGACAGACGAAAGGTTCTTCAGGAACTTCACCTCCTTCAGTCCAAACAACACGTGGTATCCAGCATCCACTGCGTTAGCCACCTAGAAGAGGTTCTTCTTCATGCCAGGCACGTGATACACACTCTTCAGTGTCACTGGCTTCTCTCTACTCCCAAGGGACACATTCCCTTCTCGCTCCACGGGATGTACCGTATCATCCGCAGTGATGATAGCATCCGTTCCTTCATATGCTTCCAAGGAGTCGAACTTGGACATATCTCTGGTGAGATGATGCCCGCAACCGAAATCCACTATCCAGTCGTTCTCGAGGTTGATGGAGGCTAAGACATCAACTGACGTTGCCGTCATCTCTGCCAGGAAACAATTATCCTCCCTCTCACCGCCCTGGTGACCTCCACCTCTTCCTCCACCTCTCTGGTGATCTCCCTCCTTGTTAGCAACATGACCGTCCTTCAAATTGGACCGGCAGTCCTTTGCCATGTGCCCGTACTTCTTATAGGCAAAGCAAAGGGATTTCCCCTTCTCATCGCGCGCAGGGAGGAACTTCCCCCCATCTCCCTGAGAGGACGTTGAAGGTCTATCTCCGAAGTTCTTCTTTCTCTTGTCCCAGGATCTCCTCTTTCCTGAGAACAAGGCCTCGCAATCTCCTCCTGAGATGGATACTCCCGCCATCTTCTTCGCCAAGCTCTCCTGTGACGATAGCAGGTTCTCTAGCTCCAGTAGGGAGGGCTGAGTAGCCCATCCTTGCACGAAAGTAATGAAGTGGACATACTCCTTCCTCAAGCCTCGGAGTATGTGCCGCTTCAACTTCGCCTCTGAGATTGGCTCTTCAGGATCCAAGGCCGAGATCTCCCCACACAGGTTCTTCACCTTCAGGAAGAAGGTGGATATCGCCATCTCGCCTTGAGTCGACTTTGCCAACTCATTCTCCAGGAATTGTAGCCGCGCTACATTCTTCTTGTTGAATAACCCATCGAGGGCTATCCAGATCTCAAACACTGACTTGCAACCTATGATGTGGTCGAACAAGTCAGGTGAAATGACTCTCTTCAAGGTGAACTCCGCCTTGGCGTTGGTTTTCCTCCAAGCTCTCACAGCTTGACCATTGTCTTCGATTGGAAAGACTTCTGCCTGCTCTTCTCCTCCAACGACCTCCCATAGGTCCTCTCCAAGCAGGTAGCTCTTCAAGCAAGACTTTCACTTCTTGTAGTTGGTCTGGGTGAGCAGCTCGATTCCAAGTCCTCTAGCATACCCTCCTCCGCCGTCCATCTTGGTTGCTCAGTCCTTGTTCCCACTATCCCTCTGATACCATGTGAAATATTTTGAAGTCGGGAGAACAAGTCAACTAACAGGAGAATAAGGACATCAATAGATGAACACAAGCTTTCACAATAATAACTCTGACAGCTAGTTATAAATGAACAAGGCTGAATACAAGTTGCATCCAACTTGAATCACAACAGCCAATAGTAGGTAAGTGGTCACGGACAAGGTCCGCTTCTTCTCCGGAGCACACCGCGCAGGTGATACTCGCTCCTCGCTACCGCCGGCGGTAACGCTAGCGCCGGGCGTTAGCTCTCCAACTCGCAATTAAGCTCGCTGCTCGCACTCCAAGCTACTCGCACGCTCGCCGCGCTTCGCTTCCTCCACTTCTCGCTACCGCGCGCGCTAGCCACTAGCGTCGGGCGCTATCTCCGAAGTAGGTTCTCGCTCCTTCCTTCTCTTCTCGCTAACGCAGGCGCTATCTCGTGAGTAGGAAACTCTTCTGCCGAACTTACTCCAAGTTCGATGCTCGCCTGGAAGCGCTTTGGTATCTCTAACTCGCTCAAAGTAGAGGATACTCGCCACTTTCAGAATGGATACTCTTTAGGGGGGGGGGGGGGTACCCCTCTATTTATAGACAAAACAGGGGAGGGTGGCGAGAAGGAGCTAACGCTGGCGCTGGCGCTAGCTCACTTCAATTCTAACAAGAGATTTGTTTTTCCTTTTTTTGCTTTCATATACTTCGCCTTCAAATATATATCTTGTACTATAATAAGTAAAAAGTTGGATTTGGTGCAACATTTAAAATTGACAAATATAAACTCATACTCTTACTCTAATGACTTAACCTATATTTAAAATAACGATGGAAATTCATTAAATACTATGCTCATTTATGTAATTACAACATATCCATAAATTAAAAATAATGACGGAAATTCATGAAATTCAAAAAGTTTTTAGTAGAGCTCCCAGATCTACTTTGATAAGCTATCATTGCACATGTCCCAGAGAGAGGAGAGGAGTGGGACCCACTGTCATAAATCAACATAAAGAAATAGAGGTGAAGAGGGGGTGCTGAAGTTTTGGGGGAGAGATTAGAGAGAGAAAGAGAGAGGGGAGAGAAGGCTGGGGCTGACTGCCATCAATCAACATAAAGAAATAGCGGGGTGGGAGGGGGGAGAGATTAGGGTTTTAGTTGGGGGGAGAGATTGGAGAGAGAAAGAGAGCGGAGTAAATCTGTATAAATATTTGTGAGCGGCGGGCACGATGTGGTCGAGGTACTGTCAAGCTCGAGATATGATTGGCCGTAGATGCGGAGCAATCTCAAGCTATACACACAGAGACCAGTTTTATTTATAATATGAAAGAAAAGCAGGGATTAAATTCAGTCATATTCAAAAGGCCCGGCGGGCCTGCCGGCCCAGGCTTTATGTTTGGCGGGTTTGGGCCCGGGCCTGGCAAGGCCCCCTTCGGAAGAGATCCGATTGAGCCTTGTAAGCCCGGCCAGGCCGACGCTTGGCTCAGACTATAATTTTCGTATAGTTAAGTTTATTTTATTTATATAAATATTATTATTCTTATATTTTCTAATTTTATAATATATTAATTAAGTAAATTACAACGTTACAGATTGCAAATGAGGATTGGAAAATTAAAATTTTATTATTATTGTCAAAAATACAACATTGCAAATTACACCCATCATTACAAAATAGTAAATTACAATAATGACCAAAAAAATTTTTTTTTGAAGGAGACCAGATACTAGACCAAGAAGGCCAAGCACATGGAGACCAATTTTATATATATTTAGAAAACAAAAAGGAACAGTGATACAATCAAGGTGCAAATTACCCCCGAGCCCCCGATAGCAACAGAAATTTACCCTAAACCCTAACTAGAGGTAGAGGAGCTCTAAAGATCATTTGGGTCGTATGCGATTCAATGCGAACTTAGCCTAAACCACAGCTAAGATTGAGATTCAATGCGAATTTAGCCTTAGCATCTGCAACCATATTTCCCTCTCTAAATATGTGAGCACTGCTATCATCCCAAAGTCTCCATGCGGCGAAGCTTCTTAATTTTGAGCGGGCAATCCGTTATCGTTTTTGAGTCCCCCAAGATGTGTAGATGATCCATCCCTGAGCGACATACCTTCGATCCGCTTCAAGTACACTTTAATCCCAGTAGAAGTGTGCGAATCCCGCAATAAATGTGTCGTCATCTGCCACCATCGCTCGCCTTACCCAAGATGGGGGGCCTTCGGACCCCCGAATTCCGCGTTCTTCAACACTCTTAGCCGAAGGGCAACTAAATTTATTGAGTACTAACGATGCCCTGAAAAGTGCGTTCGCACCGTTCAGACCACAATATCCACAGGCAAATTAATTATAGGAACACTTAATACTATTTTAGTAAACCCCTTCAAAAACTTCTTACTTTTATGCTTCCAGAACTGGAGTTTAGAAGAGTATATAAGTCGGACCCCTTCGTACAAACAAATGTTACAATCATATATACATTAAAAAAAACACAAGCATATAATTAGTCTTTAAATTTCAACTTTCATCGTTCAAATTTAGGGTGTTTAATTTCTCTTCAACTTCTGATGAGCTATTTTCAATGGATGATATATGTTGCGTCCTCTTTGTAGCATCCAAATGATCATAAGTCCCGTATTTGCCCAGATCCTGAAAGCTGTGCTTGGCTTGACTCCAGGGATTGTCTAGCAACCCACGATTTGATATGGCACATTAATTTTGAGTTTTCGCTAACAGTCCGCAGCTTCGCACATCGTTTACATTTCGCCTTAAAATTCACTGCCGACCTGAGCTTTGTCGAAGTGTTGCCAAACTGGCGTTGTATGCTTGTGCTCCATAATTTCATGATCAGCAGCAGTCGAGGAAGATGATGTCATCAGCAAGACTAGGAGTCTTGGATTATTGGAGAGTAACTAGAGACAATGAATGAGACTTGGGAGTAAGAGAGAATGAGAGATAAATGCTAATGAATGAGTCTTGGATTAGTAACTATTAATTTAATAATTAATAGTTAATCTTTAGGTTATAATGTTATATTCATACTACTAATGTTTTTTTAAATTTTAAATTTATAAGAGTACATTTTTAATTTAAAAAATTATAATGACCAAGCTAGGCCCTAGGCCGGCAACCGCCAGCAGGCCCTACTACAGGCAGGCCTATAATAACGGCTTTTTGAGCCGTTAAAGAGCCGCCGATACCATATATATGCCTATTCCTTTATATATGGTAGCGTATACCCGGGTATATGCCTATTCTAGGTCGGGCATTCGGCCAAAAGGGAGCCTAGTTAGGCTCCTCAGGTCTGGCCCAGGCCCAGGCCTAGCCGGACCTTTTCCAGGCCGGGCCGGGCATTTCTATGAATGTGCGAGCAAGTGAATTGTATAGATCGTTCGCCAACCGAATAATTTTTTCTCACCATAATCCCATAATCTCCACTGATTGATATTCCATTTGATTAAGCAAACCAAAAACGGCTATCCGCACACCAACATAACTTAAAATCCCCATTTAAAATTCGTTCCGATTTTTTTACAAGCAAGCCAAAAAATTGTTATCCGCACACCAACGTAACTTAAAATTCTCATCTAAAATTAGTTCAGAAATTTTCTACGGGCAAACCATAAGCCGCACGCTAGCGCCGAAAACTCACCTTGATTCCCTCTCACGCTCAGTCAAAACCTTCTCGCATTCTATAATGATTTGTTTATTCAGTATGTGCATGCACAATAAATGTTAATCGACAAAGAAGTGCAATAAGATGTATATAATCATCTTCTTATCTTTCAGAAATTTCCAAAGGGCAATATAACATAACAAAAGTCTCTTGAAACTACAGTGTCAGAAAATAAAAATAATAATTGTGCAGAAAATTTAGTGATCACACTTTACTCATGTTGCGGTAATGACACATCTTCCCTTTCTTGGCCGGGGTCTTTTTTGGAGACCGCTCAATTCGTGGCTCCTTCTTTTGTAATTCCCTAAATTCCAACAATTATGGAGGAGCATTGATGACAGAATATTATTCCTTCCCCGCTGATGGAGGAAGATTTCTTGGAAGGGATCTTTGATCTTCTTCCATTTTTGCTGTCAGCCCGTTTTGGAGATGACTCCAAATTTGTCATCCTCATTATTCCGGTATTGATAGAGGATTTTTTTTTGGAATGGATTGATCTACTTCCATTATTGAGCCGGCTCATCCTCCTTACCCTCTTAGGGTTTCCTCCTCCTTAAATATGTGTGGTCGGCCACCCTTAGGAGAGAGTGCAGTGCAACAGAGTTTCTTCGGTGGTTCAGCGGATTTCAGCTGACATTCGGCCATCACCTAGTCGGCTTCCTCTTTGGAGTTCTTCTTCCAGTCGGCTTCTTCTCTCGCCGTCGAAACTATTTTCTCGCCGCAACGTGTACGATCGGACCTTGGAGGATTCGAGATTTCCATCATTTTTCTCGGTCTATTCTTCTCCTCCATTTTTAGTCGTATTGTATGTTTGAGAAATAAATAGTAAATTTATCTCTGCCTGCACAGTGGGCGTACCCAATTTCGGGGAACCACTTTACATCTGGTGTTCTTGATTGCGGTGCTTGCTTTTATTTTATTTTTCTCTAATTTTTTGTGCGTATCGCTCTTCGCAATTTTGGTCGTTAGAAAAATATTTTGGAACAAAATTTTTCATCTGCACTCGGATCCGGTTTTCATAACATACTCATACATAAATTGAGATTGTCAGTTAACTTCTGTGGTTAAAGCATGAATGCTGAAATCATAATTTTCATTCCTTCCTGGATCAGACCTTGGTTATTCAAAAAGCTAAACTAGGTGAACAATCTTTTATGTCTGTACAAAAGCAAGAACTCACCGTTTACTTTCTTTTTTTTCCTTTGGGTCACTTTGATTAGCAACTATCCTCAAAACTCTCTCAATGGTTGAAAAATAATGACAAATTTTCTAATTTTAGATTTTATTTGTTGTTAACAATAATATCGGTTTGTTGTTTGAACCGAGTAATTTCCAAAAAAATATGGTTTGTTGTTATTAATGGTGTGCGGATATCCATTTTTGATTTGCCTTTAACAATGCCCATAACTAATTTGGTCCGAATTCGAAAGCAACCAAGAATTCATTTCTCTTCCGCATTGGTAACGAAAATACTGTCCAGCCCTCTAAAGACCAGGCCGATCGTATTGCGAATAGCCAAAATCTTTCAATTACTCAATGGACAAATCTTTTCCTAATAACTTATCAAATATGGACAGTTTATATCAATTACTTAAACAAAACTGCATTGGCAGGAAGCGACGGGTCTCCTCTATCTATTTATACGCTTCATATCTCTTTGAGTCCTAATCTTCTGTGATGGCTTCTCTACTCCATCTTCTTCTCTTCTTTTCTGTCTTTTTCGTTTCATCATTTTCAATCTTGTGTCTTCGCATATAAATATATTTTCATTTATATTTATGATATGGATATTTATATAAAAAGTAAATTCCAATAAAAATAAAGATATCTCATCCCCCCAAAACATTATTCCAAAGATATCTAATTTGACTAAGACCTTGAAAATGGTGCTTTGATATCTCAAGATAACTTACTACTCTTCATTAACAAAACTCAATGGACAAACCTTTTCATAATAACTAATTACTCTTCATTAGCTTATTGTCAATTACACTACTATTCATGTGTATCTTCAAAATCGATCGGCTTAATTATCAGCTCGTTGCTAATAGAAGCGTCACGTCGACATAATTGTTTTGTTCGTCTACTTTCGGAGGCCAACTTTCCTTACAATCATATATTAATCTTAATGATCGAAGACCAACATTCGTAGTAATATTAGCAATACTTCTTATATCTTTATCAATGTTGAATATTACATTTAGATGCTCGGCCTCGGCCTCTATAGATCTTATGCCACTTAATTCCTCCTGCATTAAAATCTCTTCGTCTGTAAGATCCACGGATTTTGTCTCCTCATCATCCCTATATATTGTTATGATCTCTCCAATATTGATCATAGTCCTTATTTCCATGATCATTCCATTATTTAAAGTATAGTATAAGATTGACTTCAAAAAAAATTATGTTAATTATATATGTCTTGAATCTTAACTCAAAGTTGGCGTTAGCTATCCTAACTCAAAGGCGGCGTTAGTTATCCTAACTCAAACACAACATTAGGTATTTTGTAAATGTATGGAGTGTTATATAAATTAAACTCATTCTAAGGTTTGGATCATCCTGAAAACTGAAATCTGCCAACTTTTTGTAACCGTCTCAGTTCTTGATCCGGTGAAAAATGGACTGTTGTTGCCTGTGGACGTAGCTCATTTTGGGGTGAACCACGTAACTCCGTGTCTTATGTGTATTGTTTTTCTGTTTGTTTGATCGATCTACTAATATTTACGCAACATTTTCCACCCTCCGTTCAAGCATGCAGAGTGAGTCCTCAATTAATCAATTCAAAGGGTATTAATATCACATGATTTCTCAATGACTACAACAATATATTAAACTCTATAGTCAAATAACGTAAACGTTTCTCAACGATTTGAATCTCTTCGAGTATTCCCTCACAAGCTCTTCTTTTGCAAGTCGATCTTATTTAAGAATCAATAATACATCCTTTCTCCTTCATGTACATGGATGACTTCAAATTCTCCTCTACTTGAAACCCAAACAATTGTCACAAGATCACTCTCCTTGAAATGATTTACAACAGTATCACAAGCTCTTCTTTTGCAAGTCGATCTTATTTCAAGAAACTTCTCAAATGCCATTTCATCCGCTCACTAATGTAACAAAAAATAAAATTATATTGTTTTTCTTTCCTCGAGTCCTTCATGCAGAACATCCATTTAGGCCATGGGTAAGCAAAACATCGTCTGCAGTTTAGGGTTCTTTGTAGCCACCCTTAACAATTTTCCATAATTATTATGATTCAAGTAATGTCTCTAATTATTTGAAAACAACTATTCTCATAATTATTCTCCATATGGAAACTCTTGGGAATTAATTAGGAATGAACTAGATTGTAAACCATTTCTACTTTAATTTTGCTCTGAAACTAAATTATTGAAAAAAATATTGGCGGGAAAAAAACAAAGATGACGAATATTTGAATATTTTTAAACTTCAAATTGGTTATAATGTGACCTTAAAAAGCTTTTATGTAGCTTTAATTTTCATATTACTATTAAAACTCAATGGAGTATCCGGGAGATCCGAAAGGAAATTATTAGGCTAGGGAACTCTATGCATTTCACTAGCGCCCACATTCATCGGGTAGATAACAAGGTGGCGGATTCTATGGCCAATTATGCGATGAGACTTAACATCAGCTGTGGATTCTCTAATTTTTTCACTCCCGAGTCCATTCGTGCAGCTTAGAGTCCCGGCTTCAGATTCCTACACTGTTTGCTTAGACTTTGGGTAATGTATGGGTTTCGGTTTTGCCAGGATGGTTGATCAGGGTCTTTCCCACATCCATTGTAACTTTCTTTCAGTTTTCTCAATTTTATAAAAAATAATGCATTCATATGCATAGCTAAATTATTTGGTTATAATGTGACCTAAATAAAGCTTTATGTTGCTTTTAAAATGATTACCCACATATCCATGCATTCACATAAATAGGTTTTTGAAGTGGCATAATATTTTGAACAAACACAATCCTTCAAACAGACAACTAAACAAAAAGACACATTCATACACAAAGATCGATTTTCACTAATCAACACAATTCTTCATAAAACAAGCAAGATGAAAGGGGAATAATAGTGAGGTCGATCGTCCCCTCAACACGAGAACATACAACTTATCCATTATCAAAAACAAAGTCAACACATCTGAGCATAGTTATAGAAATATATCCTTCTAATTATCATCACTATATATGCATGTGATAACAGCTTTGATGATTCATCGCGGTGAATAAGAGTGACAATGTCTGTACGAAGAAATGCGTTGTTGAATTAAGCATCATTGAGATCTTTGAGATAGAGAGCTTGATGAGAAAATATGTTTACTGAGAAAATAAATGCTTGATGTAACTTATAAATGTTTGAAGAAACATCAAAAATTAGAAGAGTTGGAGTATCTGAAGGAAAGTGAAGAATTAGAATACCTACACTAGGTCATGAAGTCCTACAAAAATGGTATTTAGGGTTTACCTACGCTAGTTGAAATGTACTACAACAATGGTATTTAGGGTTTACAACAGTGCTAATTAGTACTAGTAACACTAATAAGGGATAGGGAAGGATTTTATTAAGTAGAGGAATTTTTATAAACACTTAAATTTGTAAGTATTTAAATGACAATAATTTCCTAATTAAAATTCAAAATTTATTAATGATCATAAAAAAATATTTAAATGATTATTATGAATATTTGGATTAATTATATATATATGATAATCATGGTGAATATTAATCATTGGATTAAATTCTTGGAAAACTAATGGACAAAATTTATGGAGAATTTTAGTTTGATTATTTTTTAATCCTAGTAATTGTGCACTAGTATGGTAAAAAACTTAATTTATTAATTAAGAAGATTAATAGATTGTTGTAAAATCAAGATGTGTATAATTAAGATAATTATTATATTATGAATTCTCCATCCATTAATTTGTTTTTTAACCTAATCTCAAATGATGTCTATGTGGAATCATATTTATTTGTATGAATTTATTGTGGACAGAGTTTATCTTTAGAAGATTATACACTTTCTTGGATTAATTTTTATTACTTGATACTCGATCGAATTGAATCACGCTTATAATTTTAATTACTTGACACTCGATCTTATACTTCACTTCCCGAGGCCCTCTATAAGTTTTGTTCCTCCTATGTTCATGTTACTTGCTTCTACTTGTTTCAGGTGTAGGTGTGTCCTCCTCGGCTTTGGACGGTTAGTGGGCTTACCGACAACTTGTGTTTCTTCTGTGTTTTCTGGGTTTTTTTCTATTGTATTTTCTCTTTTATTTGGGTTTCAACCCCCCATTTGTGTGTGTGCACCTATGAGATCTTCTTTGTGGGTGGGTAGGAGGAGAGTTAAATGTAATCTTGGGTAGTTTTTCATGGATAGGAGTGGACAGCCCTTTTGTGTGGTGGTGTAAACTTTTCTCAAAATGAAATAAATTAAATATAAGAATCATGCATATAGCTTAAAACTAATAGAGGACATTTATATATCATAATTTGATAGTACAATATAAAAAATTGGAAACAAAAAGGTAAAGATGAAATCTTTTGCAAAGGGGGATAACATCACCCATATTTAAATTTACTTTGGTTCTACTATATCTTATATTAAAGATATATAAAAAGAAAGATATCCAACAACTTTAATTTACTCTTTAGTCCTTCTCTTTATTAATGTATTTATTACTAGACTTATACCTTAACACTACATCAAAGTACATACGCATCCAACTTATTTCCCTACCCACTCATGATATTGAATATGTTACAACATTTATGCATATGTACGTTGTGCAATATATGACTAGAATTCGCTATTAAAAGAGATTGTATAGTATGCGCTCTCAAAATGAAGCCGTCAAAATCTATATGAACAATTAATCTGATGCGCTATGATGAAAGAATCAATTAATCACGTCGATCAATATTATTCGCCATCACTATAGAAGAAACCAAGTCAAAGAATAGAAGATTAAAATAAATTGATGAAATTTTTTTGCTTAAGAGGGGGTGGGAGGGGGTGTAAGAATAATTATAACCCTAAAACTAAAGTATGTCAAGTTCTTCAAGTGTATCCACATGCAAAAACTTCTTTAGAATATCTACCATTTGTATGCATACTTAAGCAATCTCCACAACACATATTTCAAAATATGGCTTAATAAGTTAACATTCTAGTAAGAATTTGAATAATTTTGAGAAGTATATATTAATTATTATATAGCCACCCGATTCTATTCTATAATATCTCTAGAGATTGCACTATAAATAGAGGGGCCATCTAATTAATGAAAAAAAGCAAAAAAAAATTTTAATTCTTCAAGAAAAATAGTGATTTGTGTCATGTCTCTAGTAAAATTGTATCATAAATGCATGTCCCATCTAATAATATAAAGCAAAAATAATGATTTCACATTGGTTAATTTCTTCCCTTTTACCTTATCAGCTTTCCCTCTATCAAGCTCCATACATATATTTCCTAGCACTGCAAAACTTCACACAAGTAATGATCACCAACTAACTTAATTAGCACATGTAATAAGGCAACACTAGTAAAATTCTAGCTAGCTAGTAATGTATAATCTACAATGTCTCTATGAGCTAGATTGCACTACGGCTCCGTTTGGCACTGCAGTGGCGAACGTGAACACGGTGGTTATAAAACATCGTTCGTGAATTAACGCTCGACCTCGCCTAATGAACTCCATTCACTTTTACGTTCAAAACTAGCTTTCTTTTCTTGTTGGAGGTCAAACATGCATTCTATGACGGTCAAGATATTTAGAGGTCTCATCTAATGAAAAAAAAATTGAAAAAATGAAAAAAAAAATGTAATAAAAAACATTTCACATTATTATACTTGATCTTACTCCTTATGAGCCTTCCCCTCTATCTATCAAAAATAAGATCCTCTCAATTTCACTCCAAATGAATAATATTAATTATTTCACGGTCAAGATTTTATCCAAGTCATTGATCCGACGGGTTCAGTAATTCTATCCAGTTTTATTTTTCATATCTCCAAAAAATCTCACAGCCCCTAATCAAGTTACGAAAAGATCGAGATCTAAACCATGAAATGAACAAAACAAAGCGGAACCAAATGGAGAGAATCATGATTATCCCTATCTATCTCCATACAAATATTTCCTAGTAATAAAATAACCCTAGTAATATATAAAATCAATCTAGAGAAGTATTAATTAATTACCAGCCGCCCTAATCTATTATAGTCTATAATGCATGTCCCATCTAATTAACAAAATCCAAAAATTAATTAAAAAATAATTTATCAAGAAGTTTCAGCTTAACATTGCGCTGTTTTCTTAATTTATACACACATTAATATATATATGTATATAAATATATGTATAAATAAATAACTTGTGCATGTAGAAAATATCATTAAATTAAAAATTAAGTGCATGATGATAAATCAGAAGAGAAAGGCTGCAGAAACTAGAAGCAAATCGCAGGAGCATACTCTATTTTCACCTTATAATTACTATTATCCAGAGTAGAAATTAATGGAAAAATACATACATATTTATATATATAAATATAAATCCGAATTAAGTGCATATATATATATATATATATAGAGAGAGAGAGAGAGAGAGAGAGAGAGAGAGAGAGAGAGAGAGAGAGAGAGAGAGAGAGAGAGAGAGAGAGAGAGAGAGAGAGAGAAATATCACAATTAAGCAGCAGAAATATTACTAGCTATAAGTACAGCTCAATATTACTAATAGTATCAAAGCTTATATATATATAAAGCAAACTAAGAGACCTACCATTGATCTATGGAAGCGGCGGCGGCGGAAGCAGCGACGGCGGCGGTTGTTTCCGACGCTTCTTCTTGTCGTAGCTGATCCCCCGCGCCTTAGACTGCAGCTGCCGCACCTCGCGGAGGTAGAGACGCACGGCGCGCTCGCCGAAGGGGTTGGTGTCGGGGCGGCCGCCGTCCTCTTCGTAGGCGGCGCGGAGGCGGCCGACGAGGGCGTCGAGGCTGCCCCAGGCTTGGCGGAGCGGGCAGGGGCAGGGGGCGGGGGGGTTGGGGTGGCCGTAGAACGGGCAGGTGGTGACGTGGACTTTGGTTTTGCCGAACTGATCCAAGTAGCTGAGGAACTCGAGGACGTGGGCGCCGCTGCAGCGGGAGGGGGTGAGAGGGGGGCGGTGGTTTTTGAAGTACTGGCTGAAGGTGTTCCAGTCCCGGCGCTTCTGGGCTTCGTAGCGGCTGGGGGAGGGGGCGGCGGCCTGTGAGGAGCTGCCGCCGGCGAAGGAGGGGATGTCGGCGGTGGGTTTTGTTGGGGCTGGGGTCATCTCCATGGTGGGATATTGTTGGGGCCTGAGTAGGTATGTATGCGTTTATTGTTTTATATACCTCGGATAGATCTATAATGAGCAAGTCTACATGTTTTTATTTGGTTACTCAGCAGGTTAATATTCTTTACACAATTAGCAACAGAGCATCATTTTTATTGGAGAAGAGAGAGAGAGAGGAGAGAGAGAGAGAGGAGAGAGAGAGAGAGAGAGGGAGAGAGACAGAGATGAGAGAGAGAGAGAGAGAGAGAGAGAGAGAGAGAGAGAGAGAGAGAGAAAGAGATGAGAGAGAGAGAGAGAGAAAAAGAGAGGGAGATGCTGTGATTAATTAAATTTAGGTCAGAACTTCAGTTCTGATACCCTTTATATATATATATATTTCGGGATAATACATTATATACTGTTAAATATAATAATTAGTGATTATTGTTCATGTTAAATAGAAATATTTGAATCCGCCGTTAAAATAATTTATATGCTGTGATTAATTAAATTTGGTCTTTAAACAACTCTATGTTGTTCCAAAATTTTGGAATCAAATCGAACGGTGTGCAGACCATTGGAATCGAACCGGTTTAAAAAAATAAAAACGGCCAATGAGGCTTGACTCAGTTAGGTAACACAAATAATTTTTTATTAAACTGCTATCATACAAATCTTCGTGACTCGCAAATAAATCAGACATTAATTATGATACTAAATTAGTAATGTTAATGTAAGTGCTAATACGTTTCGTTCGGTTTGACATTTAAAATCATGAACCAAACCAAACCATGCAGTTTTTTCAAAAATTGGAATCATGATCGAACCGCAGTCTACTAAAACAGAACAAAACCGTGCGGTTTGGTTTGGTTCAGTTCGGTTAGGCGGTTCGGTTGGTTCCGTCTTACGCCCCCTAAAATTTAGGCTCAGTTTGGCAGAGCGTTTTTGCCTCTGATAAGTTTGGACAAAAATGTCATCATCGATCACAGACATGGGTAGTTTTCGTGGGTAGTGTTGGTTGGCCCATTTGTGCGGTGTTGTAACATTTTTCTCAAAATTAAATGGGATGAAATATAACCTTTAATAATAATAAAAATTATGTTTGCAATGACAACATGGTTAGTTATGAGCTGTTGCTAAGAAAAAAAACTAGTTCTGAGCATAAACGTGGATGAGAATTTCCTAATTAGGTGAGGTCGGGCGTTCACGAATAACAGTTCATAACCACCGTATTCACGGCCGCCGCCGCACCAAGCGGAGACTTAAGGTTAATAAGAATAATGTATTAATTAACATGTATAAAGTAACGATTATTTAGTATAAAATTGCAACTACAAAAAGGTTAATTAGGGCATAATGTAAACATTAATATATGTACCGTGTCCTAAGATTATTTTGTCCTCTCTTTCTCTACATAGATTTTAGGGTAAGATTACAACATATTACATGCATTTTTACAATCTTCACGCACAAAAAAGAAGACACATACATTAAATTATTCTAATATATTTGTCTTTATGCCTGCAGGATAGGAAGGCCGCTTCTTTGTCTCTTTTGTGTCCAAACTTTTGAGCAGGCTGCTTCATCATGAGGTGCTTTGATTAAGGCTGAATGATAGACTTAATTCACTATATTTATATATATATATATATAGGTTTACAATGATATAATTGATCACAAGATACAACAACAAAGATGTTTTGATATTATTAACATAAAATATCAAGAATGTAGTTGTTTAAAATAACAACAACAACGCTAATCATGATCAAGCCTTTATACCACCATAGTGGGGTCGGCTGTATGGATCCTTTGTCACCATTGCGCCCTTTCTTTAATAATAGTCTCACTAATGCCTAAGTACATGATCATGTCTTTCCAGCTTATGGTTTCATTCCAAGTCTTTTTTGGTCTACCCCTCCCCCGTTTAACATGTGCATGTAGTGACTAAACTCTCACAACGCCTAACATGACAGGTGCATCTAATGATCTCCTATGTACATGTCTGAACCATCTTAAATCAGCTTCTCGCATCTTCTGTACAATTGACGCCACTCATGTCTCTTATCCCTGATACATCCATTCCTAATTTGATCCAGTCTCTTGTGACCGCACATCCACCTAAGCATTCTCATCTCTGCAACTCCCATTTTTTGCTCATGTAGTACACCATTCACTGCCCAATACTCTAAACCGTTAGAGCATTGTTGGCTTAATTGCAGTACAGTAAAGCTTGTCTTTAAGCTTTAATGGTATTTTACGATCTCATAAGATCCCAGGCGCGTCTCTCCACTTCAACCAACCTGCTTGGATTCTATGTTTCACATCCTTTTTAATTATCGATCCCAGATATTTTAATCACTCACTGCGGGAAATATCTTGCTCACCCAATTTAATGACGGAGTCATCCTACCTTCTTGCGCTACTTATAAATTTAAGCTCTATATACTACCAAATTACCTTATCCAAAAATTATAATAAAATTTTCAGAGACTCATTTCATCATGAAAAGTTTACTGTCCAAGTTTCATAACTTTCATACAACATATGACCATATATTTCGCACTTGAAATGAAAGTTACCAATTTAAATATTAAATATTCGGTGGGTGATAATTACTCTAAAAATTTCAATAAAATTATCTAGTGTGTTTTCTCACCCTATGAAACATAATACAAAGTTTCAAGCCCATCAAAGGTGATGCGTCCCCATCTCCTTCATTAACCTCAAAATGTAACCCTGGGGTTTGAACTGGGTTTCTCATGCACACCAACCCAAAACCCTCTAAAAATTACTTGATAAGGTGTATTATTTGATAACAAAGTTGTGACCATAGTTTCACCTCTTTTGGGTTGAGGGAAAGTCACCTGAAACCACTAAGTGCACTTTTGAATAAACGAAGGTTTAACCTTCCCTAGGTGACCAAGATTGATCACTAGTTTACCTAATCAAATCAAGCCCAAATGGGCCGATAATTTAACCATGACCATATAATATTCCAACAAGCCATCCACCAAATATTTGGAGGAGTTTGGGGTCCGCAAACCCTATATTCCATCTTTGTCCTGCTCATGAGCCTAAAAAACCCTTCCTTTTCTAAAGTGTCTCGCCAAGATAAGGTTCGTGTTTACACCCTCGCGCGTCTCATCCATCAAAACAATATCTTCTGCAAATAATAAACACCAATGTATTGCTTGTTGGATATGTTCGGTGAGCTCACCCTAATCACTGAATTTGTATACATATCTTTGATCACGTCAATGTATGATACATTATTTAGAGGAAAGGTTTTGATAGTTATTCATGTATATAATGGGTCAATGATATATAAGCTTATGAATGTAGATCTTTCATGTATTTGTTGTCAGATATATAAAAAAAAATCCTTGAAATTATGACTATCTTTTCTCACATTATCACATGAGAAATAGAGTTTACCTAGAGAGAGGAGAGAGAGAAAGAGGAGGGGAGATAGAGCCAGAAGTACTAATTACTATATATGTTTTAAGGGATGGGAAGAATAGTTGAGGAAATTAAGGAGATGGCCGATATGACCGGAGGCCAGAGAGTTTAGGAGTAATTAATATAAGCCGGAAGTGACGTAATTAGTGTATTAATGGTGGAAGCTATCACTGTTGATCTTCAGTTTTTGTTATTTTAGTAGCTAGATTCTGTTGATATTATTATAAAGAAAAGAAGGAGCTTAATTACAAAATTATAGCTTATTTTAAGGCTGATATATATACGGCTTTTTGTTTGTGTACTGATCGAGGTTAATTTAGGGTCATGATTTTAAACTATAAAACTCTATTCATCGATCTCATCAACCTGTGGATCAAGATTAGCAAGTGGCTCGTGTTTTTATTATTATTATTATTAATATTTTATCAAGCCATATATATATATACAAGGCTGGATACTAGGAGACCAATTTTATTGAGGAAAAAAAAAGATAGACACAAGTTGTCGAAGGAACTCTAGAATGAACAAAAGCCGGAGCTCTAGAATGAACCGGTCAGTTAACTTCCAGTAGAACGGTACTGCGAACAACTTTCGGAAGAAAATTTCTGCTCATGAAACCGCAACTGATGTTCCGCGTCAAGGCGTATTTGGCCATACATTTAAATTTGAAAATGCTCCTATGTAGCTTCATTAGAGTAGACTTTATAATAATTGCACATGTATATATCATGGTATGGAATCAAAGAATAGTTATCGAAAACTTATTTAATTAGGGCTATATTCTTCTTGATTGCTAGCTTTTAAATGTTATGCTTCATCCTTATATCGTGTTCTAATTGAGTTTGACTACCATATATGCTCATAAAAGATGGCTAGCTCATGCTCGTCCTTTGTAGATAGGAATACCTAAATACATAAAGGGCGGTGGATGACTTTATTACTTCTCAGTTCTCAGTATTGTAGCGAAATTATGTATATTTTGTTGTGTATTTGTTGACAAGTTGGCATTTCAAACTTTTGAGTGAGAGTGTGATGACTATATTTCTTGCTAATTTCTTATCTCCTATGATAAATAGAGAGTAGTACCCGCATAAAAGTTATGACTATATATACTAACTTGCCTTTTTATTGATAATATATTCTTTAATCCATTGTTAATAATTTATTTTGCTTGGATAAATAAAATTATGGATATATGGTTTGCTTTGCCCGGCGCCTCTATATGATTTGAAAAAAAAATTGGGGTTTTTCTTGTAACAAAAAGTTGGGATCGCGCAATTACGGCCATTACCATGTAGAGAAATCACACACACATATGTATATAAGCTTATTCATACAATAATGAATATTTAGATTGTACATATATATATGTATGTATGATGGAGTACTTAGTTGAATTATCCTGTGTTGTGGCAGTAAATGTAATCATCCCTCAACTCAATCATGTACGTATAAAAAGTGAAAAGATTTAGCATCTCCACTTTTGTGAATTCGTACGTGTAGACTATGACATTCTTATGATGATGATGCTGCTGCTACCAAAATATACTAAATCGTGCAGCCAGCTTCTCATAGCATTAATCCACATGAAACATAGCCTCACAATGAAGGGATGCTTGTCCTCGTCCTTTAACTTAAAGTCTATCAAATCTCCCCCAAGATATTTTAGAGTAGGCAGCTATTTCTTTTCAACACAGCTCAAAATTTTTGATACTGGCTAGTTTCATTCACATTTATTAATTTGTGGTCCAAAATCCTCAGTTCGGCTCAAGATTTATATGGCCGGCCTGTTTGGCAAGGCGGTGACGAAACTCAGTTCTACGATCCAACGGTAAAGATCATCGTGCGGGATAAAATACAGTTTTACGATCTACGTGAGGGATAAAATACAGTTCTACGATCTACGATTCAATGGTAAAGATTGTGTGCGAAAATACAGGCGTAAAAGATGGTGTGCAAAAATTCAGACGTAATATGATCATATTGAAATACGGCCATATTTTTTATCAATCACCCAAAAGAAGTCGTGATTGTAGAAAGTAATGGTGTGAGTGTGTATCCCGCGCGATAAACTTTGGTATGCTACATGCACGGACAATTTTTTTTCCCGTGAACAAAGTGGTTACGAACCGTTGTTCATGACCGCCCAACCTCACCTAATTAGGAGGTCCATCAATTTTCATGTTCAAAATTAGTTTTTCTTAATCTTTTTTAGCGGTCATAATCATTGTCATGTCAAACATATATTTTATTGCGATAACATTTTTGTCGATAGAGTTTTGGCGGCAGTCATAACCATTGTCACCGGAGTGAAAACGCTCTGCCCAACGGACGCTTAAACATGCTGGCATATCTTGATCGAGTTCATTGATTATTCTCCACATAGGTAATTGATAGAGCAAAACAATTCTGCTCAAGATTTATATGGTTCGTTTGGCAAGGCGGTGACGGTTGTGAACACAAGAGATATTTAGATAGGGTAACGCATCAAAGATATCATCGTGCGAGATAAAATACAGCCCTACGATCTACGATCCAACGGTAAAGATTGTGTGCGAAAATATATGCGTGATACAGTCATATTGAAATACGACCATATTTTCGATCAATCGTCCGTAAAAAATCGTGCTTGCAGAAAGCAATAATGATGTGATAGTGTATATATCCCGCATGATAATTTTTGGTGCGTTACACAAACGGGCAATTTTTCCTGTGAGCAGAGTGGTTACGAATTACCTTTGTACTCATGAACTCCCAATCTCACTCAAATAGGAACTCATCAATCAATTTTCATGCTCAAAATTAGTTTTTTTTTAATCTTTGTGGCGGCCATAACCATTTTTTTGTGCATGCATGCCAAACATATATTTTATAACGATCGATAGTGTTTTAGTACAAACTCACCGTAGCAAAAACGCAGCGCCGAACGGACCGGACCCTTAAACATGCATACATATCTTTATCGAGTTTCTTGATTGGGCAAAACAATCACAATCACAATTGATTAGGCTCTGTTCAGAGAGCGGGTAATTTAATGTTATGCAAGTTGTGTACGCAGTTATATAAAAATGCAGACAATGTTTGGATATGTGCAGTCACACATGCTATTTTTTCAATGATAATTGTATAAGCCAAAACGTCACTAAAGTCACGCATGTGCGGTTATCCTAGAAAGTGAAATTTGGGTAAAAAAACACTGTTACATAAGTCTCAAATTAACGCAGGTAAACTACGTACCATCACTGTGTTTACTATCACAACTTCACACCGTTGTCGCTTAAACTTCATAGTTGTCTCAAACAAAACCTAAATTAAAGCGTAAAGTTGCGCTAAAGCTTATAAGTAACTGAGATTAATTAAGGAGCAAATAATTGTATCTTGCATGTGCAAAATCATTTACATCTTTTTATATTATTTTTCTTTAGAATGATTATCAAATCATAGCTAATAATGAAAATTATTAGCTAATTAGACAATATTGTCCACTATGAAATGAACGTTTAATATTCATTTACACCACTTTATTAAATTATTTGCATGCATTTTTTTAAATGACACCCAACTAGGGGTGCAATTCGGGTTGATTCGGATCGGTTCCACCGAAAATCAAAAACCGATCAATATTGGTTCGGTTCCACCATTTTAGAACCATAATCGACTCATATATTCAAAATCTAAAATCATACCCGAACCAAAAAGTTCAGTTCGGTTCTCTGATCCACCTAATAATATAATTATAACTAAAAATGCTTATAAAATTTATCAAAAATCTTATTTTTCAATGATTTTTTACACAAATCTTATTTTCTTATATGTTGTTTACGTTCATCAATAAATCTGTAAAATATTGTTATAAATATAAATTATGTTATATTATAATTATATAGTGTAAATCAAATAAGATTAATATTATGCCACAAATATTAGACATTCGATTCTCAAGTCGGTTCTCGGGTACCCGACTGCAAGAATCGGTTCATGCCTTTTCCAAAATGTTAAATTTCTGAAGTGAGCTAACGCCCGACGTTAGAACTAACGCAGACGTAATTAGCTATGCTTCTAGAAGGTCTCTCTCCTTCCTATAAATAGGAGGGCCAAACCCCCTCTATGACAGATATAGATTTGGGCGAGATAGCAGAGAACTCGGAGCGAGTTCGGGAAGCGACATAGAGAAGATCTCTTGAGAGAGAGTAATCGCGAGCTAACGCGGAGCGTTAAGACATTAACGCCAGATGTTACTGTATGCGAGTGCGAGCAGCGAGCTTGCGAGAAGCGACCTGAGAGTTAACGCGGGGCGTTAGGAGTTAACACCGGGCTATAGGGAGTAGCGAGCTGCACTTGTGTGGTGTGATGTGGAGGAGAAGCGGACACCGTCCGCGACCGGTTTCTTCACTTCTTTTTTTGGCTGTCATAAATCGAGTTGTATGCAACTTGTTTTTCGTCTTGTTCATTTGTAACATGTAACTTTCTGCAAATTAATAGAAGAGAATTGTTTCCTGTTCAGTCATTAGTGTTCTTATCTCGGTGCTCCATTGATCCCCAATATTTCACACAGAAGTCATGTCCGAACCGAGAACTATTAGAACCGTCTTGAATTGATCGATTTGATTCTTGAGTCGGTTCTTGATTCTCTTGTAAATATTTATATTTATATTCCAGATTAAATCATTAAATTTAAATTTATGAAAATATAAGATTATTATTATTTTATTATTATTATATACGAAGAGGCCGACAGGGAGGACGACGATCCACGTGCGAAGTTTCTGTTGCGGGCAACCGCCACTGTTACGTGGATCTCCGTGCGGTCAATGGCGTTACCATGTCAAATCAACTCCCCTCCCGCCTTATTTCAAAATTCGCACCCAAAGTTTCACCCGATCAATCGCTTCGCCCGCGTGATGCCACGTGCCCGCCTCGGGATGGATATTCGCTCTCTGTAAAGACGGTGTTTTTTACAGGAATGAAAAGAGCGCGCACGTTCCAGCGGGAAAGGATGTGATGTTTTTGGGTGGACATATATGTTGCTAGTCTCTTTGCCTTTTTTGGTAATAAATAAATAATTAATTAATTAATTAATTAAATAATTAATAAAAAATATTAATTTGATCCAAGCCTTTGTTTTCTTCCTTCTCTTTGGGGGGTTCATGGAAACATTTGATGTCTTTGACAACTAAGATTTGATTGAGGCATATTAGTGTAATATATTAAGTTACCTATATCTTAGGTCTACCTATTATGATATATAAATATATATATATAGAAAGAGATATTCGTGTTGTCACGAATATTTTTTTTGGGTTTGTGATGCAGACTTATAGGTGTCTGTGTCTGACTGGTCATTTTTTGAGTATTTATTGGTCATAAAATGATGTCTAGGATGGGTGGACCCAAAGGTGGGGCTCATTGAAGATAGTTGTGATGTGAGTATTGAGGTTTGACATGGATTCTTTTAGTGGCTGACATTTGTGTTATCTCGGCAAACCATTCATCAAGATTGTTGTGGATTATTTGGCTTGATGGGAAGGGAAATGAGCTTAATTTTGTGGGTGCCACTGTAATATTTATGATCTATAGCAACGTTTTTTTTCGTGGAGTTATGAAAAATATGGCATACAATATGTTATCGGGGGCGTTTATTTAAAAGTGTCGCTAAAACACTTGCATTAGTCACGTTTTTAATGAAAATTAAACGCAATTATAGCCTTCATAAATAGGGCTTTCGGTTTCTCCTTTACTCACGTGTTACTTCATTCGTTCTAAGTTTCTAATCTAGAGAAGTTGCTCGCATTTCCGCCGCTGTGCTCCAGTTTCGATTGCCGACGGCCCCGTTGATGCCCTTGCCCGTATGAAGGACTCCCCTCGTTGAATCCCTAAAACCAACCGAAGCCCTCACCGATCATTGCCCAAGCTTTGTAATGAGGCTGGGGGACTACAATTTTGATTTAAAGGCTTGTTCTGGAGTTGGTAGTTGTCTCTTAAATCTATCTTCATGGGATTGGAGAGAGCACATTAGCTCAGCGAGAGAAAGAGACTCAATGTCCTTGGCTTCCTCAATAGTAGTGGCCACGACATGGTCATATGTTTTCGATAAACTTCTTAGGATATTGGCCACAGAAGTTTGGTCGGTGACGTTTTCCCCCAAATTTCTTAAGTACGTTGTTTATGATGTTCGATACACGGGCATAGGATGATCTCATCTTCCTTCATATGCAGTGTATGTGGAACTGTCTCTATAGAGTATATTTTAATTGAGATTACCTTCTTAAGTTGTTGGAATTTTGTGACCTGGAAGTAGTCAAAGAATTAGTCTTACTGCCAACGTGATACACACATATAAGATCGCACATAATTGCACTACATTTCGAGGGCCATGGTTCAAACTCTTTGTTCAAGTTATATTTCTGTAGGTCGATTTACTTTCGGGGGCATCACTCGGCTAGTTTGTTGGTGGAGTGGAACTTGCAGATTCGGCTTGTCTGTAGATTCAGAGAAATAATACTGTACAGGTAGCACACCGTGCGGGGAGAAATCCGGCCCTCTTTTTTTTTCAATCAAGCGGCGCACAAAAAAAAGACGCCGTACATATTTCGGTCCACTCGTCCATTTTTGAATCAAGCAGCTCTTATTTTCCCCGTACCGCGTACGCTAAGCGTACCAAAAAAGCTGCTTCTTCATAAGCAGTTTTCAATGATGTTAACTCTCTTAGGGCGTGTTTTAAATGCATTCTATACCTCTTTTAGGTTTGGTCGGCGGAGCAAGTTTTATTTTATTTTCCTTTTATGATAAATGTGGGAAGGGTAGGATTGTTTGATTTTGTAAGGTTCGAGATATGTATTTTGGGTAACTTTTTAATGAGTAGACTGACAGCGAATCCAATGGTGTGCGTTGTACCTTTTATATATATTTAAGTAATAAAAAATAAACCTTTATTAAAAACACACGGAAAGACAGACTGAAGAGAGTAAGAAAACAAAGAGGAGCGTATCACAACAACTAATTAGGCTCCATTTGGCGCGGCTTTTTTGCTCCGGTGAGTTTGGACAAAAAAACCCACAATCATAGAATGCATGTTTGGCAAGACAATGTTATGACCGTCAACGAGAAAAGAAAACTAGTTTTGAACATAAAAGTTGATGAAGTTCCTTAGGTGAGGTCGGGTGTTCACATGAACGACAATTTATAATCACTACATTCATAACGCTACCGTCGTGCCAAACGGAGTCTAAGAGAATACTGAGGCAGCACTCAAGAACTTCATCACTTCCCTTAATTCAAAGAAATAAATTAATTCAAATAAGAATTTGGTTATAATACAAAGAGATAAATTTAACTTGCAATTTGATTTATAAGGCCTAAGATATATTTCTCTTCAAAATAATGCAAGGATTTAGACAACTCCACATACAAGACCTAGTCAACGTAGATCACTTTATAGCTAGTGCTTTACACTCTAGAGAAACATAACTAATGTTTCCTCCATATGATGACTATACTAGATTAATTACTTTAGAAAACTCTAATTATTAAATCAATGTAGAAATATTTACACAACTATGGAAGCTCTCCCAATCCATCTAGAAACTTCTTCACCACTCAAAAATCTGTAAGTTTCCAGAATATTCTATATTAATATAGAATCTTCCGCAATTTTTACGAATTCTATGTATCCGGACACGCATGGCTGCACCACAAACTCGTAGGCCACGTACACTGTATTACGTGTAGTGTTCTCGCCTTCGTCATGTTGCAGATCTCGTGGTAAAATCCAACTATTTGGTTTGCACCATGACCTCACGCATCACGGTATATTTTATCATCCTAATGTCATTCTTGCTCTCATGGCGATCATGTGCGATGGGTAATGAAAAAGCCGTGTATTTGAATTGCTCAGTTATATCATTAATGGTCGTCGATACGTCCATGCCAAATCATACAATATAGCTAACAACTAAGTTAAAGCTCACATTCTAGCTATTTTTTGCGACCTAAATATCTTTTATAAGATTAAAATAGCAATTATATTATTTGACATTAATACATGATTTGGTAGCGCAAAATTAAGTCACACAAATCGAACAATGTTACAAAAGTTAGAACGAGAATCATGAGGCGACTGAGAAACAATCTACTATATACCAAATATTGTCGTGATTATCTTCTCAAATTTGCCCAAACTTATGAATAAATTGAAAAGAGTTTAATTAATGCTATATTCAATATTGAAATATTGTGGAAAAAAAATTTAGTAGCTTAACAACTAATTAATTAAGGCCCTGTTTGTTTGATCGTTTTTGTGATAATATTATTCAACAATTTTATATTATTCAACTAATTAAACAATTTAAATTATAGTTGATTATCTTCCCAACTAAATTAATTAACAACTAAATACTATCTCTTGAGGTTAATTTAATATTGAGTTATATTGTGACAATAATATTATTCAACAATTTTGTACTAAAAACCAATTATAAATCAGCCCTAAATATAATCCAACTGATGTAATATTAAATTCTAGCTGAAGAATTAATTTTTTAGCATGGAAGAGTACCGAGCATTGAATTGTGAGAGATGAAGGGCAGGAAATTTTATTTACAGTGGTGGAGGCAAAATTATTTACAGTGCATGGTGGAGCCAAAATTATTCAGTGGTGGAGCCAAAACTTTTATTTCAAATTTTCATCTTGTCTAGACAAAAAAAATTGGTGCTTTTGAAATGTTAAATTATCCAAAGTTAATTATATCAGAAAATAAAATTTAACGGTCGCGTGAGGAAGATTATTTTGTCTCCGTTTGGCGCGGCGGTGACGGTCTTGAACGCGGTGGTTATAAATTCTATCTGCTTGGTTCTTTTTTGACTGTTTGCTTGCACAGTCTGATTTGGAGTTAAGACGGTCCGATTCTCCGGACCGGAGGAAAACCGGGGGACCCGAAACAAGACTGACTTGAAGTTTGTACTAAAGAGTTGGTCTTTGTCACTTCCATTTGAACCATGCAAAACCTATTTGGGGAGATTTTGTTAGATTAATCACATAATGGGAAAGGAGGATTTTGGTATGACACCTTGCTCCGCTTGGCACCGCGGCAGCGGTTGTGAATGTAGTGGTTATAAATTGAACCGTCCTTCGTGAACACCTGACCTCACCTACGGAACTTCATCGATCCACTTTTATGTTCAAAACTAGTTTTCTTTTCTTGATCCACTTTTATGTCCAATGTCAAGCTCAACTTGAAACAATGTATAGAGCTGATTATAGTTCAGTTAAGTATCGAAGTTGGATTCTCCTCATTTTGGAAGCTCAACTTGAAACAATGTAGCCTATGAAAGTTCTTCTCTACCTTCCACTCTCTTCCTTTTTTAGTTTTTATCAAATGTTCAATCTGTGCATAACAGTCGTTAACTCAACGATTATGCCAAATTACAGATGAGTTTTGCGAGCACATTTAATTAGTTAGCAATGAAGAATGACAGTCCTGAGGGAGAAATATGCCAGTAAATGATTTTGCGAATTTGGTTACTCCTGAAAACTCAAGGAGCAAAACTTCCTTGTGATTGTTGCACTGAAGTAGCTAAGCCTAGCACAAACATATTTAATTTTCCTACTAAATCGCATTAATTGTCCTCATCCCTTGGTAGCAAATTATATATCTATCATTTGTTATCATAACATATATCCCTAATATATATTCCATATATATATGCTTAACATATATCCTGTTAGCACTCATACCTTACACATATTTTTATTCTTAGTCTAACTAATGTAATGTTTTCATTAATATTAATTGATAAGGATTTTTTATTGGCATTTATTTTTAAAGTTGAGATTTTCTTTCTCAATAATTGGTACTTCTTGAATAGTATTTTTTTTTTATTTTTAGCTGGTACTGGACAATTATTGGTTCTTGTCTTCCTATTTCATTTAGTGTCAACATTTATTATAATTTCTTCCCTTTTTATTGACATTATCAATTGGAATATACTATTATTATTTTTTGATGATCAAATTCTATCAATTGGTGTAATAAATGTATTTTTATGTCTAGATATGTATAGTTGTTTTACATCTATTAGTATCAACTATTTTTTTTAAACACATTTATTTCTCTATGACAATAAATAGAATTAAAAAGAGGAAAAGTTTTTTAATATATGTTTTAATAATCTTAGAATGGGAAAATGTCGATTATTATTATTCACCTTTAGACACTGCCAATTGCAAAAAACATGAAATTGTAAACTTACATCTATGTTCAAACTTAATATATATCAATTCATATAGTGTGACTTGATTTGTTGAGGGCGATGCCTCTTTACTTTGTAATGCATTTATTAATATTATCAAAAAGTGTGAGATCCATATAGATATGGACCCCACAAACTTGGCTTGATGCCGAAAATGAGTGATATGTTGTTAATATGATCAAAATTGTGTCCCATGTAATATGTTTGAAGGAGAAAGAAAAGCATGAAAAACTTATGATTAGACTGGTTGTGTTAATTATGTCTATAAAATGTATGTAATTACACAAACAAATATAGAATTAAATAGAATGATTATTTACCCTTTAGGAAATCTTTTTTTTTTATATAATTAATACATTTGTTACTACATTATAAGTACACTACATACTATAAATAAACCTAAATATATCATTTGATTGAGATCTAGTTAATAGATTTAAATATAGCGATTAGATTGAAATCTAGCCATTAAAGATTGGATTGAAATCTAGCCTTTGAAATATGATCTAGTTATTAGATTGAAATCTAGCATTTGAACTAAAATCTAATTGTTGGATTAAAACATATCATTTTTAGATCATAATGTAATTATAATTCTAACTACCCTTCCTACACTTGTTACATTCATACCTTGACCAATGTCTTGTCATTAATTGATCACCATTTAACCTTCATAAATTTCTAACTTCATCTTCCTTAAAGCCATTAGAAGCACTTCTGCCACACCATCTAGAATCATGTTATTACCATTTATAGTCTTTTTCTACATCACTATATATATATATAAGTAGTTTTTTAGTTATTATCCTAAGTAGTCAAATTTTGATATAAACATTAATGCTTCCACCACCTCAACTATACATCAGTATGTTATAATCCTATTGTAATTTAATAGGGTCTCCACCTCACTTCTTTTTTAAATAAAGGGCGATTTGTTATTAATGAAAATGAAGGGTGCAAGTGAAAGTACCAAAGCTTTACATATGAAATGGTTTTCCTTAATAGCAAAACAAATAAACCTCCTAGGCAGTAACATTAGGCTTGAATCTCAGTTTGATCACCTTCAACTCCCAGCCCTTTATAGTTCAACACAATTACACATCATCAATTTGCTTCTAGCCTAGCTCCATTACAACCATTTATTTACTAAATATTGGAATCATCCTGGCACTTTATTTACTATTTCTTGGGATTGGCCTTATGTTATCTTAAATAAGAGCCATCACTTTCACAGTTTAGCTTAACCCATTAATTAAAGATTTGAGACCAAACATAATTTCATCAAAGTTGAAATATGTCAAAGTGCTTTTCTTAATAAGTGAAAGACACAACTTCCTTCCATGTTGTTTGGATTTAAGGATGACCTTGAGTGAAACATCATCTTGTTGCAAGCAAGTTAATTTGTATTACTTAATTTCAATATTTTTCGATAGGCGTTCTTTCGGGAAACTCAAGAGTAGAGTCATCTTCCTTTTTAGTAAACATTATAGTGATCCTCTAACCAAAGAAACAATTTTCTCTTTCAGCGTGTAGAAATTATGTAATAGAATCATCTACTTAGCTCTAGATAAGTGATTTTATAGTGGAATCATAAGTTAAGTGAATAACTCGTGGATGAATGAGGCTAAATGCAGAGCTGTGTTGGAGGAGGTTTCGAGTTGCAAATGGATGGGATGCAATGATATTACCGTTATGGCATAGTCATATTTACTGGTACAACGGGTTTCTAAAAAACTTTTCACTTCTTGGAAGACACTGAAGGATAGAGAAGGTATTTTGAAGTTGCTCGGCTCCTTAGTTTCTCAAAATTTCACATGTTTTAGGGAGGGGAACAAGGTTGATGATGCTTGTACCATGCAATTTTGGCGTTTCTTTGAAACGATCTATCAATTTTAATGATGTTTGTATGTCTCGAGCTATTGTGAATGATCTTAGATAAGAGAGTTGGGTCTCTTTTAGGATTATTGCTAAACCTCCATAGTCCTAGGCATTGAACTTTGGCTAAGGTTTACCCCTAATTAGTTGTATCTTGAATTATGTCTTAATATAATATTAAAATATTATTAAAAACAAGTGCAACATCCCGACTTGCATTAATTACTCCTAAAAAATTTTATTCAGTTATTAATAAGAATAAATTTAATCACTACTTAAGAGGCTTAATTGTTGCACATCTTTGCATAGTTTTTGAATGATGATTTAAAACAATATTTACATAAATACCCTTATTCTTCTAGCTATTTTCCAATTGATGATTTACACAATTTTAGGTAGGCCCTAGAATAAGAGGCAATTATGGATGGGAGTGATTTACGTCTTCCAAGCAGTGTTACTCCAAGAATGGGAAGAAGAGAAAGAAGAAAGGTATGCATTGCCTATATATTCCCCTCCCTCTATGTAGAACCTATAATTAATTTTATGGATACTCATGTACTTTAGATCTATCGAGGTTTAGAAAGGAAATAGAAAACATGTTTCACATAAGATTTTGATTGTGATACCTCATTTCCATGTGAAAATAATATTATTAGTTAGGAGAGAATAAAGAATTTTGTGGAGTTTGAATTCAAAATAAACAATATGGGAACACTAGTTGCTCCCCACTTAGCAATATTACTTCAACTTGTGATAGTTATGTTCATAAGGCATTGCATGGTTAAATCATACAGAGACTCAGTGTACCTTACTTCAATTGCTCTTTCGTGTTTCATTTTTATTATAACTCAAAAATTATATCATTTTTTATCCACCTAGTACCACCTCAATCCATCCGTATATTTGACATTTTGTGTTGGAGCATCAAGAGCTATGGTACGTGTTACATCTCGAGTTATTCAACTTCATGCATGGATTTGAAGATTGTTTGCCTTGGTTGCCTACCTTACCGTTTAGATCATATATATACTTCATGAGTTTCATCTTTCCTTATATTCCTAGCTATTCAAAACCTTTGTAAATCTCAGATCAATTGCCATTCCGAGGAGTCATAATATCACTTCTTTGACGCTTTATCTTTCTCATGCCTTTAGTACAAAATGCATATGTTAGAGGGAGTTTTTCCTCCCTCTTTGTGGGAGAATTTAGGACTACGTATATATAATAATAACAAGGATGAGCACATATTAATTACATCCGCAAGCGGATCTCTAAGCAACCACACCCATAAGATAATACAAAAAAGGGCATATTAAAGCCCAAGTATTCATTCACTAAACACTCATTCATTCTCATACCCAAGCCTCAATAAACATTCCACAAATTTCTAATATAAGAACTATTGTAACGGTCTTGGCAATAAGCATTTCTTATCACTAGAGGTAATACATAAGCTTCTTTTCAATTACCGTCCAGACCCTAAACCCTAAACCGTACTTAGAGCTACACAATATGTTATCTTATAGTCCTCTCTACATATATATGATTAATCGTGTACGTAATTGTAGTGTGTCGACATGATTTCTGCTATCTCTCTACCTTTGCTTTGCAAAACCCAATAGTGACTTTGTCAAGTATGTTTTAAACCCAAATGTTGGAGTCAATGAGAATGCACACATCATATAAGAGAAGCATTGCACATCTCATAATTTCTTTCCAAACGACCTATAACTCTGCTTTGTAGGTTGTAATGTTGCCAATATCATGTACTTCCTCCGCTAAGAATTCAAGCAGCAAGCCATTTCTTTGCCTAGTAACCCAACCAGTTGTGGCCCTACTAGTGCAGAAGGAGGCGTCACAGTGTACATAGGCTAACCGTCTATGTTTCCTCATTGTGACAAATCGTGATGTGGGAGATATGGGTGGCCTTGATGTGCTTAATATTAAGTAACTATATATAGTATGAATTTTATCTTCATGATTGTGAGTCATCGTGTTTCTATGATTAGGTCGTGTGTGATGAAAATCACAATGGATTTGCTTGTTTAAAAGACATGCTTAGCCTATGATTTGAGGGAGTTTCTCCCTTCTAGGTTTGTATCATTACACTTTCGCCACCTTTATGATCTATTTTTTTTTCACGTTTCTTTCGTGTTGTAATATTCTGAAGTTGTTTGGATCCTATCTCATTGTAGTATCTCAAGTCTCAATAATTATCACTACTAGAAAATTGACTTTAAGTGGCAAAAATATTCACCACAAAGTGATCACAAATGTCCGCCACTGAATGTCTATAGTGACGAAAACAAAATTGATAACTAAATGCATATATTTAGTGGCCAAACTAGTTCGGTCACCGAAATTTTTTTACTAACCAAATTAATTGTCACTAATTGTGCAATGCAATATTTTGCTGATCATTTTGTCATCTTTTTGGAGAGGTGCCCTCCTAGCTAGCCATTTTTTTTGTATTTTTAAATTTTACTTCCATTATTCTCCCCTCCCTCCTTGCTAGCCATTTTTTTGTATTTTAAAATTTGTACTTCCAATATTCTCTATTGAATAATATACCAAATAAATATAATTACACCAGCCCCTTTAATAATAATGCATTCAAAATCATGACATAAACTAATTAATTTCATCCAATCAAATAATGCATTTAATAACAAACTTCATCCTTTTATATATAAAACTAACATTACAACATATAAATTCTGATTTTTAGGCAATGCATTCATGATGCATGAGTTATTAATGTAATCAACAATATATAGCAAAAATGTATCAAGAAATAATTGTCAGGGAACATCAATTAATGTTCCTCTTGATATATTTATTAGTGCATGCTGTACATGCTTTTCTTCCAGTCAATATTCTTATACAGAAATATGAGCTAGCTGCTCCAAAAATACTTCACAATCTAAGCCCATTAAAGAGAATGTGCATGCACATAGTAAATGATATTTACAATATAAATAATTTTTTATAACAACAATTAACATAAAATTTTGACTTATCAAATGGCAAAAGAGAAGCGAAATTGTTTGAGCTCAAGCATCCAGCTTAAAACCAATTGGTTGTAGCTAGGTAGAGACGCACACGATTTATATTAAGTGCGTGTGTGAGACTATATTAGTTTCTCAATGTTGGACTATATTCTTAATAGAGCTAGTCCCTTGCTTGTTTGGCCTCTCTAACACATGAACTATTTGGTTCTAAGATCTACATTAAATGCACAATGCTATATTAATTAGTTTATCAACAGACCTTCTTACGTACGTGTAGATCGAGCTTTTGACCTCTAATGGCACGTAGACTATTTTAAAAAAACGGGTGACATAAGAATGGAATTTTTATGCTCAAGTCCACAAAACTAGCAAGATTAGTTTCCTAATTAATGTGTGGGACTATATATTCTTATTAACAAGAACCATACTATGCTTTGTGCGTAATTAAACACAAGGGTTTTCGACAAAGAGGAAGAAGCAAACACGCAACACTAATGTAATGTGTAGTGTAACAAAGTGTCTTGTTAACGTTCTAGGTAGCATTTAATTACGCGATCACAGAGTTTTGAGAGTAAAGTCCCACATCGCATCAATAGAGCTAGCCCCTCGCTTGTTTGGCCTCTCAAATACATGAACTATTTAGCTTTAGATGGAGGGTTCTAACATCTACATTAAGTGCACAATGTTATATTAATTAATTAGTTTCTCAACAGACCTTCTCATGTGTAGGGATTTTAACCTCTAATTACACTCAGACTACTTTCTAAACAAATTAAATGGGGTCATGACATGAGAACATAATTTGTATGCTTAGTCCACAAAACTATATTAGTTTCCTAATTAATAATGTAAGGGACTTTTCTTATTAACAAGAACCATACTATGCTTCGTGCATAATTAAACGCAAGGGTTCTCGACGAAGGGGAAGAAGCAATTAACACGCAACACTAATGTAAGGCCCAGCGTACCAAGGTGTCGTGTTCCAGGTAGCATTTACGCGATCATGCACATAGTTTTGAGAGTATGATCTCGCATCGCATCGCGAAAATCATATAGACCGCAGACCCCTCCGCCGACGATCAACACATGACTTTAAGTTGGATGCATGGGTTCCATTAATCCAAAGATATCATGCATTTTGATGACTGCAAATAATAAACCATGCACTTTATTTTATTTTATTTTTTGAAAAAAGAAAAAGAATCAGTCTCAAGAGCATTAATTAATGTTAGGGATGAAGAAGAAGAAGAATCCCTAAATTAACCTTAATTAGCTAGTATGATGGTAAGAAACATAAAGAGCCCACCCTCCACCGTCGTATCACGATTCTCTCCATTTGGAGCGGTCAAAATTTATTTCAGTCTGATCCGACGGGTTCATGCAGTAATCTCATCCTCTTATAATTTTCTTTTAATCAAAAAATTCTACACCATTAGATGAAGTGATCGAGAATCCATCCACACCACGAAATGAACCTCCATTTAAGCGAAATTTGCGTCCGGACTAATTCTGATCTCCTAAAATAACTCTCTCCCCACCTCCGGCCCACGAGCAAAAAGTGGATGGCAGGCGCGCATCCCCTCCTAATTCGCTCGGGACAGAAATTTGGAAACGGAGCCCAGTTCCAAAAATCGCACCCATTTAATTAAGGCCCCAAATGGAGAGCTATGATCCTGATTCGTCCCCCTCCCATGAGCGGGAAGCGCTTCATCGGCGGCCTCCGGACTCCGGCCGGCCTTTATGAAAAGGCCACAAGATCTCACACTATATAGCTAATATGTGCATTAAATTAGGATGATTGACATCCTCCAACATATCAACAGTAGTAGTTTTGTCCTCTCCTCCATCAATTAACCAGCAATGAATAATCCAACTCATGTGTCAAGCATGATGGATCATGCGGTTGAGATTTAGTGAGAGAAAGTGAGGGATAGAGGAATGAAGGTGAGATTAATGGCTTAAGTTATTATTTCATGACCAAGATAGCTAGCTAGTATTTCTAATTCCAAGCTGAATAAAGAAGCAAATTAATTACTCAATATATATATATATATATAAAATAAAAGGTAGGATGAAGTTTAATAAAGCCAAATATATAGATCTAGCTTCTTCATACATGTAGTTCTATAAATGGAAATGGAGCAGAGTACAGAGTTGAACCTAATTTGGCATTAATTTGAAGCATGAATAGCAGCAGAACACCACACACACATCAACCAAAACCCACCACCATAGAATAGTTTTGCTTCCACCAGCTTTGCAGCATATAAACTAATGCCAGCATTTCTCACAGAACAAGCTAACCTAGCTAGCTAGCTAGAATATATATAGAGAGAGAGAGGGAGAGAGATAGAGATAGAAAGATAAGGAGCGATTGGTAGTGGCTTGTTGTCTTACCGTCAACCGGTGGGGGGGATCTGGTCGGCGTTGGAGGCGGCGGCGGCGGAGGAGGAGGAAGAAGAAGACTGCGGTTTCTTGCGCTTCTTCTTCTCGTAGCTGATGCCGCGGGCTTTGGACTGAATGTCGCGAACCTCGCGGAGATAAAACCGGACGGCGCGGGCGCCGAAGGGGTTGGTCTCAGGGCGGCCGCCGTTCTCCTCGTAGGCGGCGCGGAGGCGGCCGATGAGGGCGTCGAGGCTGCCCCAGGCTTGACGGAGAGGGCAGGGGCAGGGTGCCGGCGGGTTGGGGTGGCCGTAGAAGGGGCACATCTGGGTGTGGACCTTGGTTTTGCCGAACTGGTCCAAGTAGCGGAGGAACTCCAGCACGTGAGCGCCGCTGCAGCGCTCCAGGGAGAGCGGCGGCCGGTGGTTTCTTAAGTACTGACCGAAGGTGTTCCAGTCCCGGCGTTTCTGGTTTTCGTAGCGGCTGGGGGAAGGAGTTGTGCCGGAGGAGGAGACGGCGGACGAGAACGAGGCGGCGGCGGCGGCGATGGCGGAGGAGGACGAGGAGGAGGACGAATGTGGGGGCGGGCTGCTGTTCATGGTGTAGTCATGATCGTAGGAAGAAGGGCTGTCCATGGATTATCAGACGGAGATAGATGATCAGGAAAACCTCTCTCTCTCTCTCTAAACCTCCCTCTCTCTCTCTCTCTCTCTAAACCTCTCTCTCTCTCTTTCCCTCTCCATGGAGCTCAGTGTTGATGCGGCTTTAAGGAAGATGCATGAATGATTCTCTGAAAAGCTGATATTAAAAATAAATAAATTCGTATTTTAGGGTTTATTTGGTATGATCTTTTGATATTTGCTATTAATTATAATTAAGCAAAATAATCATTTTTAAGCAGTATTCTTTCCGTTTGGGGTGACTTATTTTCACCGGTCAAGCGGTTACGACCGCAAGAATCGGATCTTAATTAAGGTCCGATTCATGCGGTCGTAACCGCTTGACCAGTGAAAATAAGTCCTCCCAAACGAAGCCTTAATCAAACACAGGGGTGTGCATGTGACAAGCACAATTACCGCAAGGAGACGGAGAGATCTAGGCCCGCAAGGAGCCCAGAGTTTCGGCACCCAGAGTTTGGAGCAACCATGATTTGCTTCGGTGGTCAAATCTAATTATGTGCGAGTATTGAACGTCAGCGATATGGTAGGTGCGTGCGCACCTGAGAGGAGTGCTTTCTCGTATGATATCGATTAGGTCGGTCATTATTGGTGCTAAAGTGGTGATGCAATGTGCGCATGTATTGTCCAAAAGAGATTCCAAAAGAGCCACGGAGTTAGTATGAGTGTCTACTCCTTTTTTCATTGCTTGGCAGCATTCAATTAGTACCTTAATTATGTCTCTAACTATTAGCTAGTAAGGTAAGAAAGAGGATGTGTAATAATGAGGGGTTGTTGCGGTACGGTTTACTTCGCTCTTCTGGTGGGTTACACCTAAGGCGCGCTAAGGTCATGAAATTGACTCGCTCGTTTGGACAAATGATGGATTCGTGTTTCAGTCTCCGGAAAGACAATGTTTAAGGCCACAACTCAGTGTGGCGAAAAATATTTCAAAAGGGGGCATAGTGAAGGCATCCGAAGAACAAGAGGCAAAGCAAAAGACATAAGTGGAAGAGGCAGATTTAGAAAACCAACGCCAGCTATGAGTTCACAAACCAATCAACATTTTGAACCTCTACGCTATGTTGTATGAAGGATAAACCTCACTTCTTTCGTTCTATCTATTCTTTCTCATTGAAGGAAGTATATACTATCAATGCTTAAGGCTATGAATTGGATAGGAATTGAGAATTTAATTTGTTAATAAGTTGTCATAACCATTTGATAAAGCTAAGCCCCTTGATATGAAAGTTTTCCAACTGTAAAGAACAAAGGAAGAGAAGACTGAACCAAGAGCTAGGAACCTAAAGCACAAAGCAATTATAATTGGATGGATTTGATTCCTCAACCTAGCCACATAAATAGGAAATCTTTCGTTCCCATAGACTGAGGAAAGGGTCCTGACTCGGATTAATTGATATATGAATCAAACCACTTCCCCTTCCGAAGAAAAAACAAATAGAAAAACCGTCAAAACATCTGGCTTGGGTTCTCTTCCTATATCAATCGAAATAAACTGTCTCAGTTGCCATTCAATCGTTTTATATACTGCTACGCGTCGCTTTTTCCATCGTTTATATCTGAATTCTTCAATATGCACAGAGACCGGTGATCCACTGTGGCCTTTTCGTGTGAGCATAATATTGGAGCTCTTCGATCTTCTTTCATTTCCAGATCCAACCACCCAAAATTTACTTGGGTTCATTAAGTTGGAGATGAAAAAAATTGACTTCTTGAAATTGGAAATAGACAAGCGACAACGAAGTTGAAACATGAGAATTAATTTATCCTAAACTGGATCGGAGAGGAACCTTTCCCACTCATAAAGGTAGGAAAATTAGTGGAGTTTGTTGTTTGTTATGAATGTCTTGGTTAATCACACGCGAAAAAAAAACTTCTAAAACAAAGTTGACGGACACTTGGACAAACACTTGATGTTCTTTCCCTAGAAAGATGCATTCCCTTGGGCTTGTCGGATGATCAACATTGAATCTCCAAAGACTTCCGAATCTCGTATGTTCATTTCCCTTGTAGCCCTATTAGACAAGTCTTGTACTCAATGACATTATTGGGAAAGCCGGCTTCACTGCCATGGGGAAATGATCTTCTTTCGGGGACACCAACACTTCCTGACATGGCTGATCTGCCTTCTTAATTAACCAAGAAGAAGAAGAAGGCACAGTGTTGGTGAGATATGAAAGAAGAACATTCACTACACGAGAAGATGAATATGCTGACGAAGCTCTTGATAGCTAAAAGACATTGTGAGACAAAATTTAAAATGAAGAAGAAGGAAAAGACTCAAAATACCATTCTTTCATTCATCAGAAAAGGATTACAATTCTCAGAAAAAGGGGGGCTCTATATATAGCCGATTACAATTAATTTTGAGTCATTTATTTTAAATTGTAGCTTGGTCTCTTAGTCTTCAGGATGATGCTTCAGCTTCTTCACTTTTACAGGTAGCTGCTTCGAATCATGCGGACGTACATTTAGTTTCTTCATTACCTGCGGCTAGAAGATGCTTGGGCTTCTGTTCATGAATGTATTCAGTCTTTGATTCTTCAATAGCTAGCTCTTCCTTAATGGTGAAGCTTAATGTTAGAAAACTTTTGAAGAAAGTACATAACTGAGAACCTTTCTCCTATGAGATGATTTCAATAGTTAGACCCTCTCTTTCAATTATCAAGTTCCTTCTGGCTTTACAGGTAGCTCCTATGAGATGATTTGAAAAGGGAAGGTGGGTGGAGCAAAGTTTTCTCTGAGAAAGTCAACCATAGGGGTCCCCCACGTAAAAGTGAAATGTGTATGTCTGAATCTCTAGCCTAATGTTTTGAGCAATATTGCTTGTGTTTTGAGTTTGCAGACTGCAATCCGGGGAGATATGCTTTGGATAGGGGCTATCTTGAGTCATTGACCAGTGTGGTGATAAGTTCATTTATGAGCTTGTAGTTCATCGATCTTAGTTGTGTGAATCAACGTATTTTTCGGAAGTCTATCAGTTCACAAGTGACCACTAAAGTAAGTGTCAAATAAGAGAATAAACAATTATTTTACTGCTTGACGAGGTGATTGTGTGACGTTGTGGAGGCTTGCAGCAATCCTGAGAGTGTATATAAAATCCTCTCTACCATAATCAAGTGTTGTGCGAACTCATGGGAAGGCAGACGATGTCGTCAAATCTTCAAATGAGCGACCTTCGCAGGGTGTAAACTATCATCCACTCATTACAATGAGGTCATATTTATAGGCAAAAGATCGAAAAGGGTGTACCTTGCTACCTGAAGGTGGATCCAAGTCGAGGTCAATGGGAACTCGATCAACGAGTTGTCCTGCTGAGGTCGGCGGGCTGATCTGTTTAGACCACTAAGCCATTTTGTTGAGCTCGGCGGGGTGATATGTTGATGATGTCTGCGGGCTGATATACTGAGGTCGACGAGCTGATCTTCTAATATATTATTCGGAATCCGGTGAGAGCAGTCCGATGCGGGTGATGAGTGATTTTAGAGCAGTGAAACCCATACAAAGCAACTCCTAACATACTTCTAGAATGAAATGCTTCTAGGTGAAACGAGGTGTACGAATAAACCGAAATTCACATCTACATTATTGGAGGGAAAGTTGTTATGCTTAAATAATAATTTGGACACTTATAATATGATCAGAGACACCTTTTCAAGGCAATTGATGGAGTTGTGTTAGAAACTCTATAGTTAAGAGTGCTCCAATCGGAGTAGTCCTGAGATGAGTCATGACCTCCTGGGAAGTGCTTGCAGACCACCTAAGGAAAATGATAAAATCGCGCGGTTCAGCTAAGTATGTTCAGGATGAACAAATTCGGACAATACTTCTGATAATGTGTGAGTTAATTAGGTCGTTATAGCTGAGGTCAGCGAGATGATTGGTTGAATTCGGCGGACTGATCTACCGATGCCAGCGCGGAGATCCACTGAGGTCGGCAAGGAGAGGTCAGTGAGCAGATCTGTTGTTGTTACAGCCGCATTAACACGACATCGCAGTTATAATCCTAGCTATTTAGCTTATAACTGTCTCATGTGATTTTGGACTCACTAGTGCAATGAAACTAAATCTTTGTGATTTTTAGGCATCATACTAGCTAGAAATTACATTGCTGCAATTCCTTTTAAGTTCTATGGTTTATGTAGTTTTTGCTCTAGTTTATTTTTTGTAACAAACATAGCTCATGATAAATTCTCTTCTCATCATTCATTTTTTCTTAATTAATTTAGTTCATTTTGTTTTGCTAATCAAGTCTCTATTGTTTATTTTAAGTAATGATAGATCTTTGCTTATTGATACTTTAAAATAATATGATATAAATAATTAATATGTCCTATTTAACTATGTTTAGACGTTGACACCATCAATATATATACAGATCAATATCATGATATGTACTAATTAATACAACTTAATAGTATTGAAATCTTAATGACACTGACATATCTAAGATAATTCACTATAATTAGAGTAAAATTCTAATTATTATTAGGAGAAAATTATATAAATTAAGATTTGCATATCATGTATATCTCACAAAAGTAACAATAAGAAAATCAAAGAATACTATAAAATTGTAATTAAAAAATTATAACCCACATAAATTATTTGGGGGTAACCCTGAGTTTTCAAGTCAATCTACTCCTTTAGATTTGTGGGTTGGCCGTCGATTAGGTTTTATTTCTATTTGTATGTTAAATGTGAGAAGGGCAGGTTGCGAGTCTGGTGTATAAATTGCGAAAAATGTACTTTTGGTAGGTTTTTTTTGGGTATACTGGGTGCCGATCAACCCTCTGGTGTGTGTTGCATCTCTTTTAAGTCGCAGTAAAAATAAATCTTTTATAAAAAAAATATGAATTTCTATCTACTCCAATTATGTCATGGTAGTAGATTAGGGGAAACTCATGATAGCTAGTAGCACTACAACAAAGTAGGAATATGGCGGTGTTTTTTGTGCGGCTCTCTTAAAAATGCCTCAGTAGGTGTTATATTACATATGAAATTGTCGGCGTTTGTTACGAGAAAATGCCGCCAAAAACATAAACCTAATATATGTGCAAACCACAAAGGTAGGGCTCATCCGTGTGCGCCTTCTTTCGCGTTCGACCACTCCCTTTTCTATCCCGTAAGAAACTCTTAATTATTTTATGTAATTTATGCTATAATTTTATTTAATTTGTGCAAAAAAAATTTGTGCTCTAATTTTATGTAATTTATGCTTCACTTTTATTTAATTTTAAACATTTTATTGAGTTTTTATGGTGTTTAATTATATTATTAGGCTCCACATCAATTGATGTAAGCAAACTCAAAACCATTAGGAGAGCCAAAACTTTTAGTGAAAATTAAAATTCTTTTAAAAAAGGATGAATATTTTTAATTAATCTCATATTGCTAATTAATACATACTCTGAACAAAGCTAGTGCTTTCACTTGCACCAGATTGAATTTCGGATTTAGAATTTGAGATCACGGATAATTGAATTGTTTTTTAAATGTTTTTATCAGTTTTTGCGTGCATCGAACACAACGATTCGTATCAGTAGTGGTCGCGTGCTGCGTTCGGTCATCGTAGACGGGTCGTCGTAGACTTCGTGCGCTGCTACACATGATTAGTAGTACCCACACATTGTGACGTGTCATCATAGTAGTGGTGTGTTGCTATCTAAGACCAATAGTAGCCGCGCACTACGATATGTCATCGCAGTAGTTGCATGCTACAATCTATCATTGCCGCACACTACAATCAGTAGCGGCCGCGAACTATGATCATCGAGCATTGATCGCCTAGCGCCGTTCACTTGCACCGTCGTCTCCCAAATTTTTGTTTCTCTTTTGAGTTTATTCATCTGGTGAAAGTTCTATCTGGTGTTTTGTGCTTCTTCGATATTGTCATCTGCGCATATTAGAGGTTCGAGATCAAGTCGAGTGACGCGTGTACCTTGGAGAAATGAGAATCAATTAAAAACTCCGTTGGAGAATAATAAAACTTCTTTAGGACATCGATCAGACATCTTATTTTCGTTCTTAGTGTACATTCTCTTACCTTCACATATTTGCCTAACAATAAATCGTCCGTGAGATAACTAGTTTAACAATCACACAAATATTCAAGTTTAATTGTATCCTTGTAAATAGAGAAAATGAGTTCGAAATTAATGCTTCGTTCAGCACGACGGTGGCGGTCGTGAACGTGGTGGTTATGAACAACCATTCGTGAACGCCCGATCTCACGTAAGGAACTTCATGCATTCTATGACGGTGGTGTTTTTGTCCAAACTCGCCGGAGTAAAAACGCCGCATGCACCAAACAGAGCATAAAACGATCCGTCCAAATGAAAAAAAAAAGTTCAATCTATATATTCATGAGGGTGACTAAATTTTACGCTGACCGTCTACCTAACACCACCATCATCATTTTTCATCCGGGCCTGGGACCGACATCGCCTAGTTTAATCTATATAGCGGAATAAAATTCATCCGCAAAATTGTTGGTGCCTGTGAAATTTTTTAGATCGATAGAACACTGAGACAAGCACACCAAGAATGAACAAAAAATACTTCTTTATTACTTGACAAGTAGTTACAAACAATTACAAAAGAAAAGGGGCTGAATACAAGTTGCATACAACTTGATTCACAACAGCCGAGAGTAAGTAACAACAATTGGTCGCGGACAGAGTCCGCTTCTCTACTCCTCACTACTGCCTGCGCTACCGCTACCGTCTGCCCTAACTCCAGACCGCGCGAGCTCGCTGCTCGCACGCCCTCATGACGAGACCGCAGATGCAGACCGCCAATTCACACAAGCCGCTACCGCCCATCGCTTTCACTATCGCCATCGCTAGCTTGCGGTCTTACACAGCTCGCGAACCTTGCTCTAGGTCGCTCCGAACTCACTCCGAGTTCTTTCCCACTTGAGACCGCCCAGTCAGACCGCCCAAGCTCTCCTGCGAACTCACTCCAAGTTCGCTCTTGCTTGAGATCGCCTGTTCAGACCGCCCAAGTCGCCTCTTTTCTCTGATTATCTCTGTAGGGGGATTGCCCCCCTATTTATAGGATCCAGAGCCGCCACCAGAAAGCGGAGCTACCGCCGGCGCTAGCGCTAGCGCCGGCGCTAGCTCACTTCACAAAATTTAACAGTGCCCGCCCTCTATTTCCGCTAGCACGATATTATTGGTCAAATACACTTGCATATTTTCACAGATCATTATCTTCGTCATTGGAATCACGATCACACGTCCCTATTTGCTCCGTCACGATGATCTTTTTGGATCACCGTGCGGCACACGCACCTAAATATCTCTTCTTTGTGTAGGCCCGCTGGTATGAATGTGTCGTGCACAACCGGCCCCAGACCCCGTGCACTACATGAGCCCATGAGATGCTATTGGCAGCGAACACCAGCCGAAATGCGCAGCTCTGAACCCAATCCTCTCACTCCAAAGAGAGAGGACAGATTTGGGGAAAAGATGGGGGGGAGAGAGGGAGGGCATAAAGACTAGAGAGAGAGAGAGAGAGAGTAGTGATAGAGAGAGAAAGAGTGTAGTGATAGAGAGAGAAAGAGGGGAAGAGAGAGAGAGAGAGAGTACGGAAGAAATAGGGGGGAAGAGGACTGGCACTGGAGCCATTGAGAAAAATATTTGACTGACGAGTTGAAAGTTTGATGGTGACAAAAGTAGGAGGGTAAGACATCTATTGGTGGATTACTTTTAATTGCAATCAATGTCGCCACTATGCGGATGCGTACGGCCTATTATTATTTTTATATATATTTTTATTTTTTTTTATATATTATTATTATTATTATTATTCTCCGAATCTTATTTTTATTTATTTCTATTTATTTAGAGTGGTCTGTGACTGTGAGCGCGTCAACGATAGACGCACACCGGTGATAGATGCGCATCATCACGTAATTTTAAAGAGCAATGTTATACACGGGCCTATTTTGGCTGTATGCAGGCCGTGGATATATATTTTATGCAGACCAAATTTAATATATATATGTCAATTATTTCATGCTCAAAATTGGTCCAAGAAGAGGTTCAAATGGATTACGATTGACTGTCCCTCATGAACGTTGTTTGAAGATGGAGACAACCCAAAGATTTATACTTGCTCTGCTCTTCATGAGTAGCTGGGCCGCCGCCATTGATGGAGCAGAGTACGTCAAGTACGAAGATCCAAAGCAGCCGGCGAAGGCGGGAGATGGTCGCCGGCGGAGGCGGCGGAGATGGTCGCCGGCGGCTGTGGAATCGCGGCGACAAAAATGGACGCGGGCGGCGGAGGAGATGGGCGCCGTCCATGGCCTGCATGTTGAAGGCCTGCATATATATAACATTGCTAAATTTTAAATGTAGATCATATTGTTAAATGCACACCAATAACAAATATCCTATTTCTTCTTCTTCTTATTATTATTACTTAATCTCATTGTTTATTTCTATTTATTTAGAGTGATGTGTGTGAAAGATGCACATTGATAGGTGCACATCAATGATAGATACGCGTCACATAATTTTAAATGCAGGTCATATTATTAAATACACACCAATAAAAAAACATATTATTATTTATTTATTATTATTATAAGTGAATATCATTTTAATTTCTATTTATTTAGAGTGGTGCATGTTAAAGGCACATTGTGATAGTCTAATAGATGTGCATCACGTAAATTTAAATGTACGTAATATTGTTAAATGCACATCAATAAAAAATCAAAATAATCACATGCTTTTGTCCGTGCAAAGTGGCAGAGGACGGAAAGGCGAGGAGCGGATTCGTGTTGCGATGCTGGGATCCATCGGGAGCGAAAACTAAAACGGGGAGGGTTTAGGGTTTGCGGGCAGGCCTACCTTCAGAGTTGAGATTGAAGAAAAATGTCAAAAATTATTTCTTAAATGTGGTGTGTAACATGGCGAGTTTTTGTGTGCCCTTAACACCACTATGTACTTATTTTAGAGTTCTTTCTGGCCAGCATATATGTAGGAATTTTTCTGAGTGCTTGCTTCTTTTTAATTTAATTTTTTAAATTTTAATATATATATATATACTGTTGATGTTGGCGCCATGAGCGCATTAGCTGTATAATCAAGTATTATAGTGATTTATTCATGATATGTTTATAATTTAGCTCTGCTAATCATATGCTTAGTCTATATAATAATACGCCCACTTGTGAACAACTATTACAAAAAAATAATAGAAAAACCCTAATATAGGTGTCCTGGATGTTCGGCCGGACCTACACGATGAGTTACAAAATTATAGGCTGCACCGCTCTGAATCTTCTCCGCTATGAATCTGCTCTGGTCGCTCTCAAGTCTACTCATACGCTCAAGGCTCTAGTGAACTTACACTCTCGCAAGTACCGACAAAGGAACTGTAGAACGCTCCCGTGCACACTTTGAGGCTTAGTCTATTTTCCTCCTTTCTTTGCCTTCAAGGCTTGTAAACGAAGAGGTGACCTGTCACCCTCCAAGGATCTTAAACTCTTGTAACCTCAAAGAAACTAGTGGATTTTGGCCCGACACAGATTTATTCACGTGGTTTTTCACAATTTTCGGGTTTTTCACGCTAAAATGTCTCGCTGTCATCACTGTTGATTTTCATTTGACTCTTTGCGCGCTCGGCTCACTCTCGAACTAAGGCGGCCCGATTCCCGGACCGGAAAATACTACAACAAAGTAAGGATATAGCGACGTTTCTTTTGCGACGCTTATTAAAGTGTTGCCATAGATGAGTTATCTTGTAGTGGAAAATCGGGTGACCTGCAACAAGGCTATTTGACGTGGCGGTGGCGTTCATGAGCGCTGTGGCTATGAATTGTCGTTCGCGAACACCCTACCTCACATAAGGAACTTCATCCACTTTCATATTCAAAATTAGTTTTCTTTTCTTGGTGGCGGTCATAGCCGGTGTCATGCCAAACATACATTCTATATATGACGGTGATGTTTTTGTTCAAACTCACCCTAGCAAAAATATCACGCCAAACGAAGCCTAAGAAGCGAGGGATCAAAGTGCTAGCTAGGTTCTAGATAGATCTCGATCTTTAGTTGTTCGTGCCCTAATCCGAGTACTCTTAGAACATTTTGTTCATGGTGTGGCTTGATTAGAAGGCTTTAATTAACCAATTAGGAGATTGTGTGTAAGACCCTCCTTTTTTTTTGCTTTTAAACCGGGTCTTACCGCCCAGAACCGCCGTCTTGCGGCGAGACCATTACACCCAATGGTCCCCGCCACAATACGCCGATCCTGCCGGCTAATCAACATCATCCAGGCCAACCACAATTCTTAGTAATAGAAGCAATTAGAAGAAGCAAGTCCACAATCACATTAAATATACAAAATACATGCTTACAATGTCCTTGATGAGAAATGAACTAAAAGAGAGAAAGGGGCTTAAGCCCAGTACATATCCAAGCAAAGTTTATAAACTTTCTCACTCTACATCTATGCGAAAGCTAATCAATTCTCAACTCTCGAACACATGTATTGTAGTAGAAGTAACGCGCGGCATAAGTTCCTTGTGTCCTGTCTCCTCTTCTCTGGGGTTCCATCACTTCGTGTACCTACGGTCACAACCGACCGTTAGTCATAAAGACTAAGCCGATTTTGTCCCCGCCTCCCCCCGCGACTCCTAGGCACCGTGTGGAAGGAGGAAGCGGAGGACATCAAGGGGTAAATCAAAAGCAGGTGACAGTGGCGAGACTAGCAAGTATAAAGGTACTAAACAAATAATGAAAGCATATCTACCCAAGCAGGAGTATGTATATAAGCAAAAGTAAGAAGCAGTATAAGTAACAGAGCAGTATAAGTAAAAGAGCGGTATAATTAAGGAGCAGCTACGAAAGTAACCTTAACTTATATGCACATAAAATAGCACATAAGCTAAGGGATCTGACAAGAAGTAAACTCATCGTATAAAAGAGCCCACACTAATTTATACGATGAGGTCTCTGTTTATGCAGAAATGCTATGCTATGATATGCAATGCAATGATGCAATGTTTGTATTATTATTTCATACACATGCAACTCACACACACGACTCTGTACGTACAGACCTTTAGTTCCCACTTTTCGGAGGTAGCTAACCTCTCGGGCACCTCCCGTCGTGGTCAAGCGGTGGCAGAGGAGCGGGCGTCTCCTCACCTAGGTGGGTAAGTCACACTACCAGACCTAGGCCCAAACGTACGCTGTGATACCGGTACCCGGTACTCACGAGCTCCTGCGTACTAAACTGAAATGGCCAGGCAGGGTTTAGGGAATTCATCCCGTCGGACGCGCAGTAAAACAACCTGGCCCCAATACAACCACTAGCACTGCCGAGTCAACGAACTGCTGTCGGTGTGACGACTAAGACAGAACCGAAGACCCACCACATCTTAAACACAAGCAACAAGTATTAGCCATTTACTACCGAGCCTCCAGCTCGCAATTCTATATCAACATTTATAAAGTAGAGCCTACCGCTCGCCAGACTATACCAGTCTTATATCTAAGCTACGAGCCTACCGCTCGCTAGACTACACTAGTATTGTATTTAAACTACGAGCCTACCGCTTGCTAGACTACACTAGTCTTATATTTGATCTACGAGCCTACCGCTCGCTAGACTATACTAGTCCTTCCTTATAACCCGAGCCTACCGCTCGCAGGACTATCCCAGTCCGTTCTTATAACCCGAGCCTACCGCTCGCAGGACTATCCCAGTCCTTTCTTGTAACCCGAGCCTACCGCTCGCAGGACCATCCCAGTCCTTCCTTTTAACCCGAACCTACCGCTCGCAGGACTATCCCAGTCCTTTCTTATAACCCGAGCCTACCGCTCGCAGGACTATCCCAGTCCTTCCTTATAACCCGAGCCTACCGCTCGCAGGACTATCCAGTCCATTCTTATAACCCGAGCCTAACGCTCGCAGGACTATCCCAGTCCTTCCTTATAACCCGAGCCTACCGCTCGCAGGACTATCCAGTCCATCCTTATAACCCGAGCCTACCGCTCGCAGGACTATCCCAGTCCTTTCTTATAACCCGAGCCTACCGCTCGCCGGACTATCCCAGTCCATTCTTATAACCCGAGCCTACCGCTCGTAGGACTATCCCAGTCCTTCCTTATAACCCGAGCCTACCGCTCGCAGGACCATCCCAGTCCTTTCTTATACCCGAGCCTACCGCTCGCAGGACTATCCCAGTCCTTCCTCATAGCCCGAGCCTACCGCTCGCAGGACTATCCCAGTCCTTCCTTATAACCCGAGCCTACCGCTCGCAGGACTATCCCAGTCCTTCCTTATAACCCGAGCCTACCGCTCGCAGGACCATCCCAGTCCTTTCTTATACCCGAGCCTACCGCTCGCAGGACTATCCCAGTCCTTCCTCATAGCCCGAGCCTACCGCTCGCAGGACTATCCCAGTCCTTCCTCATAGCCCGAGCCTACCGCTCGCAGGACTATCCCAGTCCTTCCTTATAACCCGAGCCTAACGCTCGCAGGACTATCACAGTCCTTCCTTATAACCCGAGCCTACCGCTCGCAGGACTATCCCAGTCCTTCCTTATAACCCGAGCCTACCGCTCGCCGGACTATCCCAGTCCATTCTTATAACCCGAGCCTACCGCTCGCAGGACTATCCCAGTCCTTCCTCATAGCCCGAGCCTACCGGTCGCAGGACTATCCCAGTCCTTCCTTATAACCCGAGCCTACCGCTCGCAGGACTATCCCAGTCCTTCCTTATAACCCGAGCCTACCGCTCGCCGGACTATCCCAGTCCATTCTTATAACCCGAGCCTACCGCTCGCCGGACTATCCCAGTCCATTCTTATAACCCGAGCTTACCGCTCGCCGGTTCGGGATGGAAGTTAACTTGCCGAGTTCTCCTACTTAACTAGTCTTGTCTATGATTTGGTTGAACTTAGAAGCTTTATGGTTAACCTTGGACATCCGGAGGGTTACCCTGTGAGGGGCTCGCAGCGGTACTAGGAAGTGTGGCGGGCTGACACCCCGAACTTCCTATTCCCAAGGCACTTAATCTTGTTGGTGTCTACCCCTTTTACTTGATCCCCATTTTCCTCTCCAATTACATTACATCTCTAAGATGAGTTAAACTTGGCAATTAGGAGTGGGGGAGTTCCTTGAACTCCAACACCACCAATTGTGACCGGGTGCTGACTCTCCCGTCGTCACATTCTAACCTCGAGTTCCCTTCTTCACCGAGGAACTGCACACATTCAATTAGCATTCTCAACCTTTCTTGGACCCACACTCCTATTCTTCGACATCCTTAACCCTGGGGTTTGCCTTAGATGTTTTCCGACTTCACCCTTGAGTCTTACCCTAGATGGCTCACCCGGCTAAGGTCAATTCTACTTTCATATAATCACTCACTACGACGGGTTGTGTGTGTGTGAGGCCCTTGATGAGGTCTAACCTCCTTTTCATATCACTGTAACTCATACACCTATAGCTTTGCTAAACACACCCCAATCCTTATTTCCCAAGATACCTTTAGAGATGCTCTTCCAAATAATCTGAGCCTTCATAATTAATAAAGAGTTAATAGTTCTACGTGTGAAGGTCAGTGGTGGTCTAATTCATGAAAATCAATTTCACTATTCGTAGACCGAAATAAGGTTGATGTAGATTTGACTCCTATGGTGCGATCTTGATCACATCATATCCAAACGAGTTCCAATTATTACCATAGGTTCGCAATGAGTGGTGATCTAACAACCTCATATCCTAATTTCATGAATTCTCTAGGGAATCTTAAATCATAGTTTCTATTAAAAAGGGGAGATGTGCAAATAGAGATTTACACATCAAGTATTAGGTTATGACCTTAATGAATTCTGGGAAAATTTCCATAGCACCAGATCGGTCTAAAAAAAAACACCAGATCCTAAGTCTCATATTATTCCAAGTAATATTTACCCATAATCGTCATTTATTACATTTGGTGTGCGTAAAGGGGTTTGCACTACAAGTGCTATGTTAAGACTTCAATAATTTCTGGGAAAATTATTATAGCACCATATTAGTCTAAAAACCCAGATCCTAAGTCTCATATTATTCCAAGGAATATTTACCCTTAATTATCATTTATTACATTTGGTGTGCGTATAAGGGTTTACACTACAAGTGCTATGTTAAGACTTCAATAAATTCTGTATCTTGGGATTTTTATACCCAAAAATCCCAAATAACTTTTGGGAAGGCATATTGCTACCAAGGACCCATGTCCAGCATTTCAAGCCATTGGGTTAACCCCCAAGGCTTAGGGCTCACTCCACCCAAAATTGCTAATAGACATAAAGAGCAGTCCTAGAAAAATGGCTCTACAAGGAGCTGTAGAGCTCCAAATCACTTGATCTCAAATCCTACAGAAAGTAGACATCAAGAGCTACAAAAGTTGTCTCTGCCAACTTTTCAAGATATGGCATCTACGGCCTTCAAAAATAGCATGCAAACTACATTAAAAACCTAGGCAGGATTTTGTGGTTTGCTAATAGACAAAAATGAGCAGTCTTAGTAGAATGGCTCTACAAGGAGCAGTATTGCTCCAAATCACTTGATCTCAAATCCTAAAGAAAGTAGACCCATAAGGCTACAAATGTTGTCTCTGACCAGTTTTGCAAATATGGCCTCTAAGGCCTTCAAAAACAGCATGCAAACTGATTAAAAACCTAGGTAGGATTAAATGGTTTGCCAATAGGCAAAATGAGCAGTCTTAGTAGAATGGCTCTACAAGGAGCAGTATTGCTCCAAATCACTTGATATTACATCCTACAGAAAGTAGACATCAAGAGCTACAAAGGTTTTCTCTGCCAACTTTTCATGATATGGCCTCTAAGGCCTTCGAAAATAGCATGCAAACTACATTAAAAACTTAGGCAGGATTTTGTGGTTTGCTAATAGACAAAAATGAGCAGTCTTAGTAGAATGGCTCTACAAGGAGCAGTATTGCTCCAAATCACTTGATCTCAAATCCTACAGAAAGTAGACCCATAGCGCTACAAAAGTTGTCTCTGCCAACTTTTCATGATATGACCTCTAAGGCCTTCAAAAATAGCATGCAAAGTACATTAAAAACCTAGGCAGGATTATGTGGTTTGCTAATAGACAAAAATGAGCAGTCCTAGAAAAATGGCTCTACAAAGAGCAGTATTGCTCCAAATCACTTGATCTTAAATCCTACAGAAAGTAGACATCAAGAGCTAAAAATGTTATCTCTGGCCACTTTTCGATTTTTGGCCTCTAAGGGCTTCAATTTTCCACTTGAATAACTTAAATAAAACGTGACAGCATATGTACTATTCCTTTATTAAATTATATGTGGTCTGCGTATAGAAATTTCAAGGGATTTCAACGGCCATGATTTCGTCTTCCCCGTTGAATCAACAGCCGTGATTGACTGCGCCTGGGCCCTTTTGCGGGGTGTTTTCCGGCGAGCCTAGGTCGTCTCCGGCCAAACGCCCAAGCCCACTCCTTCACCCGACATAGGGCTTCCTTTTGGCGGTGGCCGTTTGGCCGGAGGTGGCCGGAGGAGCTCTCCGGCATCTCGCGATTTCTCGGTCGGAACAAGGAAAAACTCGAATGGAGAAACTCCATTCTCTATGCGATTTTGAAAATGGAAGAAAGGGGGAGACTAGCACAAGTGGAGAGGGGAAGGAACTTGCCTTGATCGAGCTTGATCTTGAGGAAGAACGAGAAACGCCATGGCCGAACTCGAGCTCCATCTTCCTGCTCGATCTTCCTCCTCAGAGCCGGTCTCCTCCCGAAAACATGGGGGGTTCTTCTCCTTTCTCGATTCTGAAGCTAATGGTGGGGATGAATGAGGCTGAGGGGGTTTTGTTTGCTGGTTGCCATTTTCCGGCGACCTCCTCTATGTTGCCACCGCCTCAGCCAGCCAACTGCAGGTCTCCAACTCATCAGAAATTCACTCCTGAGCTCGAATTGATGCCAGGGGGGAAGGCTTGGCTGCTTTTACATTGGGAAGGGGTGGTTGCCATTAGTGTGGCCGGCAAGGTGAAGTCAAGCTTTCTCCTCCCCCTCTCAACTGCTGCCATGTCAGCTCAAGTCTGCTGGGAAATTCTTGGGGAAGCTGAGAGCAATCCAGGAATTAGGGAATGGTGGCCAAGTGGCCATCCTTCCATGGATTCTTCTTGAATTCCTCCTTGTCTTCTTCCCCCATTAAAGCCTAGCTCCATGTGCAAATTCCACCTCAATTTCGAATTTTCAGATGGCTGGGGGCTGGTTATCATGTGTGCTACCTTCTTGGGCTATGGAGTTGGGTTAAGATCACTTAATTTGAGTTTTGGCCCACTTGACCAAATTATGACAAATTGGTGATTTTGGGTTTGGGCTTGACCCAAGCTCACCTCATCCAATGTGGTTGACCCACATTGCTTCCTTAGGATCTATGGACCTACTCCAAGAAGAATTGAGTCTTGGTGGGGTCAAATGGGGCTTGATTGCACTTATTTGCCTATAGGGGCAATTTGGGCATTTTGGTGATTTTGCCTTAATTCTCCAAATTGAATGTGAACCTTTGCTTTCTTATGTCTCACTCACTTCTCTTAGTGTTTGGGTAGGGTTGTGCTAGGTCAATTTGGTCAATTTGGGGCTAATTAGAACCCAAAGGGGTGTAATTGGTAATTTGGGGCAAATTGGTAATTTGCCCAATTTCCTCAAAATTGGCTTACACCAAGGGTCCAATGTGGGGCCATTAGACTCCCTAAGTGGCCCAAGAGTGTTAGAGGTGATCAATTTGATCACAATGGGTCAATTGAAGTTCAATTTAAGTTTTTAGTATTAATAGGTCAATTTGGGGCTTTTTAGTAATTGGCCCATTTTCCCCAAATTGATGGCCCTATGATGGGGCTTTTGGGTTCATTAGGTCCCCTAGGGAGGTTGCCATAAGAGGGTGGGTCCAATTTGATCATTTGGAGTTCAATTGCCCTTATTCATGGAGGTTTGACCTAGGATAGCTCAAAGTTGACTTTTGGTCAATTTGGCCAATTTGGTTGACCCCAAGGGTCCCTAGTGGCCTACTCACCTCCTTGGATGGTCATAGGGGTCATGATGAGGTTATGTTGACTTGTTGGAGGTATATTGGTCAACCCTAAGCTAAGCCATCAAAATTTGCTAATTGCACCCCAATGTGCATTTCTTCTTAATTTATGGAAATCATGGGGCCTCCTTGGCCCATTTTGTCTTCTTGGAGCAATGTCATGACCTTGTCATGACAAAATGCATCTTAGGGGTCTAGTTATTTTGGGGATGTTACATTGTGTATTATTCTAAATTACGCCTATTTACGCAACACTTGGATCATTTTGTTCATGGTGTGGTTTAATTGTGGGACATGCATTAATCGTGCGACATGCATTAATCGTTGGGAGAATGTGTTAGTCACTCGGGTCAGAGGACTTCTCTACATATGAACGAGTCTTCGAGCACACTGATAGTTTCTTGCCCTAAATTGATCGGCATTGCATGTGACCATATTCAGAGTTTAGGGTGCATGGTGTCCAATGAATTGTTAGTATTCTCACTTGATCAGTCAGAAATAGATCTGGACCGTGAAATAGATACTATCCACTGCACTCCAAATATAGAGGATCCTAATTCCCCTATTTGGATTGAGCTAGCGCTATCATTTTCTCGTGTCACGGATTGATATTTTTAACAACGTGGTAGAACGTGAAAATTTAATTTTAACGTACAATTATTAAGAAAAAGTCTTTATTGGGTGTCTTTTTTTTTTTCATTTCTTGCACTTTAATGTGGACCATATGCTAGTTTTAATAAACTCATAGCCTATACCATAGAGAGGAGGCATGGATTCAACTGCATTGGGTGTTGAATGAATTAAAAAAGACTTATCATTAATTGATTGAAATTTCTAAAGCATGGGAAAAGAATATATTGGAAATATTTATTTACTTTAGAATTTTTAATCATTTAAAAACACATCAAAAGACTTGTATTCCCTAAGGGTCCGTTCGTTTGGAAGGAATTGGCTTTCTGGAATTGGCATTGGAGATTAGAAATCCAATTCTAGTGTTCGGCGCAACGAAATTTAAGCGGATATTGGCTTTCATGTGAAAACCCATGGCTTTTACTATGAACTAAAAAATAAAATAGCAATTCTTACCTCCAGCCATAGGTTTTCCGCATAATCAAATGTTTACGCTAGAGTTTTTCGACCTACGCGCGGGTTTTTCGCCCGAGTGTGCGTTTTCTTGCAGGGTGTGTTTTTCAGTCGGGCACGAGTTTTTCGGTCGGGCGCGTGCTTGTCGACCGGACGTTTATTTTTCTCCCAGACGGACGTTTTTCACCCGGGCGCATATTTTCGCCCGGGAGCGATTTTTTCGCCCTGGCGCATTTATTTCTCCCGGGCGCGTTTATTTCGGTTGGGCGCGATTTTTTCGCTCAGGAGAGTTTTTCTCGCCAGTGCGGGATTTTTTCTCCCGGGGCGCGATTTTTTCGTCCGGGCGTGATTTTTTTCGTCCGGGCGCGTTAATTTCACCCGGGCGCATATTTTCGCCCGGGCGTGATTTTTTCGCACGGGCGAGATTTTTTCGCCCTGGCGCGTTAATTTCGCCCGGGCACATTTTATTTCTCCCGTGCACGTTTATTTCGGCCGGGCGCGATATTTTTGCACGGGCGCGATTTTTTCGCCCAGGGCGCGATTTTTTCGTCCGGGCGCGCTTTTTTCGCTCGGACGCAATTTTTTCGCCCGAGCGCGATTTTTTCGCCCGAGAGCGATTTTTTCGTCCGGGGAGGAATTTTTTCGCCCGGGCGCGATTTTTTCGTCCGGACGCATTTATTTCACCCGGGTGCATATTTTCGCACAGGCGCGATTTTTTCGCACGGGCGCGTTAATTTCACCCGGGCCCATATTTTCGCCCGGGCGCAAATTTTTCGCCCGGGCGTGATTTTTTCGCCCGGGTGCGTTTATTTCGCCCGGGCGCATTTTATTTCTCCCGGGCACGTTTATTTCGGCAGGGCGCAATATTTTTGCCCGGGCCCTATTTTTTTGCCCGGACGCGATTTTTTCGCCCGGGGCGCGATTTTTTCGCCCGGGCGCGATTTTTTCGCCCGGGCGCGATTTTTTTCGCCCGAGCGCGATTTTTTCGCCCGAACGCGATTTTTTTGTCCTGGGAGGAATTTTTTCGCCCGGACGTGATTTTTTTGTCCGGGCGCGTTTATTTCACCCAGGCGCATATTTTCGCCCAGGCGCGATTTTTTCGCCCGGGCGCGCTTATTTCGCCCGGGCGCGTTTATTTCGCCCGGGCGCGTTTTATTTCGGCCGGGCGCGAATTTTTCGGCCGGGCGCAATTTCTTCGCCCGGGCGCAATTTTTTTGCCCAGGCGCATTTATTTCGGCTGGGCTCAATTTTTTCGCCCGTGCGCGATTTTTTCGCCGGTTGCGATTTTTTCGCCCTAGCGCGATATTTTATCCCGGGCGCCCATTTTTGGCCCGGGCGCACGCTTTTCACCCGGGCGCGCGCTTTTTGCCCGGGCGCGTGCTTTTTGCCCGGACGCGCGCTTTTCTCCCGAGCGCGCGCTTTTAAAAATTTGAATTTTAAAAATTTCAATTCCAGAAAGCCAATTCCATTGTGCAGCCGAACAACTTACAGATATCAATTCCAATTCTGTTCACTGAATTCCATCCTGCAACCGAACAGCAGAATTGGTTTTATGCACAAAATCAATTCCTGCAGATATTGGTTTTCTGGCCAAAGCCAATTCCAGAAAGCCATTACCTGCGCGCCGAACGGACCCTACAAGAAAATTATCAAATAGCATAGAAATTTAGAAAGAAAAAAAATTTGGTGAGTGACAACAAATTTAGTAAGGAATATATATGAATTTTGATATTTCCAAAGAAATTAGAAATGATTTTTGTTGTTGTTAAATTATAAATGAATATCTTTGTTGTTAACATTTTCTTGATGATTAGCATAAAATATTTTGTTTTCAAAATATTTCTTGCATAAATATGTGATTAAATACTTAATGACAAAATAATTATTAAATAAGTATATTCTCCACTATTTGAATCGATAAAGAATCAATTATATGCACACACACAAATAGAATTTAACATGTACATATTTACTATATAATAGAAATCTCATATTTAATGTAATAATCAGTATTTTCTTTGTAAGTCTTAATAATAAAATAAAAATAATATAAATTGGAAGAAAAAATATATAATATATATCTATCTATCTATAAATATATTTATACAAATAAATATATCTAGATATAAATATATTTATATATCTACGAGCATCTTCGCCAAGCGGTATCCCAGCAGCGACGCTACCTCCGCCCAATCTCGCCCGCTCTAGGACGCTTTGTTTGACAGTGCATGGGTAGCTCCTGTGCCCCGCGAGGCAGTACTCCCACCTCGATAGTGTCCCGACGCGACGAAGCTTCCGCCGCTCGCGATCGAACGAAAACTTCACATCCAATAAAAATAGTAAAAAGTTGTAATCTTCGGTAATGGGCGAGCGAGGGTGGGATACCTTGAATCGGAAATGGAGTGGGGAACAACTCCAATTCCACACAAAGGAACGGAGCCTTAGGTTTTTACTAAAATTTGAAACTCTAAAAGGTCGGAGTTAAGACCCTTTAGATCTGACCCGATCAACATATAACATCGTATTTCTTAATTAGGTCACTAGGACCCCAATTGATCCAATTAAGGTAGGCAGACCCCTATTAGGGCACCTAATTAGAAGCTATGAGAACTCCTCCTCTATCTGTGTCTTGATTCCTACATGTATGGTGTGAATATTGACATCTTTTTGGATCACAAAATCTTGAAGCATATGCATGTACTAGCACCGACAGTTGGAATTCCCTGGAGACTATAATTTTGATATTTATTAATACAGGAAAGGTGAACGTTGTCGTTGATGCATTGTGCAGATGAACTTCAGGTCAGGGAAAAATTGGATTATCCTTGCACACGACGATCTTTGGGCCCGTGAGTTTGAGGCCTTGGATATGATCAGTTGTGTTGGAAGAGGTGGAACGACTATTGCATGTTTGAATTGGACGGAGGTCCAATATGATAATCATAACCGTGTCCGGAGAGTTTGGATCTTGATGAGAGCATGTAGCGATACGTGATAGAATAAATCTATAGAAGATTTCAATAATTAGTTTTCTTATGAAGGACTTCTAAAGAAAGATGACAGGCCATGCATCCCACATTTTTTGTTATAAGCTCTGTGATGAATTATTGTACAAGACTCATTTTTCCAAGAACTCAAATGCATGTGCCTTAATAAAATTTGAATCTCAAAAATCTGGTGGATTTCTAAACAAATAACCTTTTTGAACAAATAAAACTCTCTAAACATACATAACTATACTAAATATTAATACTACAGCTCTTCATAAAAGAAATGACTCTTGACCCATTTTCATAACAACTTAACCTATATAATCTGAATAGGTTTATATCAGCATGCTCCTATTTAAACATACTCAATGAAATTATCAAAGCCCTCCACAATTGAGATGCGTTTTTCTCATAATTGTTCTGATTATCTTCTTCCTGATCAAACCAATTGCCATCAATATCATGTTCATCTCCCTTTGTAGACTAACATTCATCTCTATAAAACTCACAATTCTTACATTAATTATAACAATATATGTCATGTTTAGACCATAAATGTTATGTTTACTTTTTTTTAGAGATTTTTTTTTTAATTTCATCCGAACCGCCGAATAGTCTATCCATAAAAGAAAATACTACCCAAAAAACAATTCACTAACCTCACCCGGTCATTTTACCCAGCCCACATGCCTCAATAAAAAGAGGTAAGAAAAACAACACCTATTCTCGACCGTTATCCAATTACTACAAATAAATGTACACAATTCTTACATTCATAACAAGAATTGTGCATATTTATGGAACGAATATATCCATGAATTGTGCATAACTATCTTGTCATCATCATCATCTTCCTCCTTAAGCCAGCTTAATTTCTAAATTTATAGACCAACATATATATATATACATATAAATTCATTGCTCCATATATAATATTCACAATTCTTATATAACAAATTAAATAAATGCATGGTACGCGTGTTAGATTCTACAAGTAATTATTAATGGTATATTTTGTTGCCACTTTGGTGGTGATTGTCAGTCTACTCATCATCACTATTATATTATGTCACCATGTAAATTCATGATCTATATATAACTGTTCATGCACAGAGCTGCCCATCAGTTGATTAATTGTACTAAAAACAGCATCGATCTACTGCATGCAAAAAAGCTGAACAAATCCGGCCAAAAAATTAACCACACTATTTTATATATACCACTACAAGCATATCTACTATGTCTAGGCACAAAAAATATTCACGACCTATGCATTAAATATATGGTACATGCAGTTAATTATATCTATTATATACTAGCTAGCTACTTGAATTCTTAAAGACATTAATTAATTAATTAGCTTCCAACTTGAAGGAATGACAAGTACTTATGACCATCCATACTGTTTTGACAACTGTACCTATATATAAAAGTGATCGACATGGGGCTCTGCCCCTACAGTCAATCGCGATAGTACTGCGAGAAATTTAGAGGTCTTAAATGACAGTCAACCAGCAAGAAATAATCCACTAGCAATGAAATTTAGAGAAATAGCAAAAACTTGTATTGAATCAACTTCATGTACAATGTCGAGGTATACAATCGCGAGACATGATTTCACGTTGTATTGAACAAAGACTGAAGACAAAATAAATCAGTAGAACAACAGTGATCGACCGGACTCCCTCCTAGCGCAGATGTCGCTCCTTAATAACTTGTTGAACTGCTGGAACCGACAAGAGACAGAATCCAGGACCTAGTCGCTTAACCGCTACCGCCGACGATAAGTCTTAGCTTACCGCTGCGCGTTAGTCGCCTGGTCGCCAAGTGCTTCTGGCAGACTTCACCGAAGTGACCGCTGCTCGCTAGCCGCCTAATTACCGCTACCGCTGGCGATAAGATCGAGTTACTGTTCGGCATTAGTCGTTGAGCTCGAACTGTTAACCGCGAATGTCTAACTACAACCTTGCCTCCTGATCTGCTGCTCTGTACAACCTTGACAGGCACGGGTTAATGTTCCAGTGATTTTTCATCCCAAGAATGACCTAAAAACATTGACTCCTACTTTTCATAATTTTCCAGTGATTTTTCATCATATTTATTTCATAAATTAAGGAGTGTGACATAACTCATTTTAGTGATATACCTAATAATTTTGATCCCATAAACCCAAAGTTTCTCTAGGGTAGTATGTTATACCATAAGGAGGGTGTGCAAAAATTTCAGGGGCCAACAATTAGCCATATGAGCTGAATACCCAAATTCACCCTTTTTACTATTGGCACACTATAACACCCTTTTAAGTAAGGACATGCAAGTGTAATTACCCAACATGCAGTAGTCCATTTGCTCCCAAATTTTTACCAGGGTTAATTGATGACATGACAAGTGTACCACCAAAATTTGGGGTCAACTTGAGGTGTCTAGCACCCTAAAACACATTAATTTGATAAATCAGATAATGGGTAAAACTATAGAAAAATTTTCCCCTAAAAATCTAAATTTTTGACACAAGGTAGTCCTAGGGGATATACATGCATGGTCCAAATTTCAGCTTCATTGATGTTACTATGAGAGAGATATTACCATTTCAAGTTCTGATTTACTTTAAGACCAATCCCACTATATCTGACCGACAAGGGGCTACAAGTCACCATTTAATCAAATTTCTAAATAACGTAGACTCAAGGATTTGCAAATTATATCTCTGGCCATTTTTCATTTTTCAGCCTCTAAGGGACCCAAAATAAGCCTATAAAATCGGGTAAAAAGCGTGACAGATTAATCAAATGAGTTTAATTAAATAAACTGGGCTGCGCATAAAGAATAGCGTGCGATCCGACGGCTCCCCGTCATCGTCCCCGATAGATCAAGGGCTGGGATATATTAACCATGCCTGGGTAATTTTGCGAGCCAGATTTCGGCGACTCCTGTAGGTTTCCGGCGAAACGCTCCCGCCACCACCACCAGTCGACACAGGGCTATCGACTGGTGGTGGCCGTTTGGCCTGGGGTGGCCGGAGTAGCTCTCCGACACCTTTGTTTTTTTGGCTTGGGAACAAGATTTTCAAAAACGATTGAGCCTCTATAAGCGACGAATTGAAGAGGAAGAGAGGGGGATACTAGCACTGGAGGAGAGGAAAAGGAATCTTACCTGATGAGAGCGAGCTTGGCGGCGGGTATTGCGGCAGAGGAAGACCTGATTCCTGTTTCCGGCGTCCATGGCTGCTCCGGCGTGGCTGAGCTCGAAATTGTTGCTGGAAGGGTGGGCTCGACTCCTTGGAGTCTGTTGAAGGTGGTGAGAGGGAGAAATGAGAGGGAGGGGGAGTATATGGCCTAAAGCCATTGTTGTATTTTCGGCCAACTCCTTTGCCGCCCCTCCTAGCCAATGGAACTCCCTCCACACTGCCCCAAGCTGAGGGCAATTACTCCCCCAGCTCATAGGAGGGCTTGGGGAATGCAAAGGGGGTGCCATTTGGCACCCAGCCCTCCTTTTCCTCCTCTTTTGTTCCCTTGTCTTCTTCCCCCATTTTTACACTTGGACAAGGCCTCCATTTCCCCAAATTTCAAATTTCAGCATGCCTATGGTCTGGTCACCATGTGGGTTGACCACTTGAGCCATGGGATTGGGCTAAGACCACTTGATTTGAGTTTTGGGCTCACTTGACCCAAATAGGCGCCAAATTGGGGATTTTTGGGTTTGGGCTTGACTCAAGCTCACACCATTCAATGTGACAGACCCATATTGTTGTCTTGGACCCTATGGACCCACTCCAAGAGGAATTGAGTCATGGTGGGGTCATATATGGATTAATTGCACCAAATTGCCCATATGGGCAATTTGGGCATTTGGGTGATTTTGTCTGATCCTTCCAAAATTGGTTATGCACTTTGGTTTACTTAGGCCTTATTTAATTCCCCTAGATTTTAGGGAGGGATGTGCTAGGTCACTTTGGCCAATTAGGGGACAATTGAACCATAAAGGGTATAGGTTGAAATTTGGGCAAATTGGTAATTTTGCCCAATTCCCCAAAATTGGCTTATCCCAAGGGTCCAATGTGGAACCATTAGACTCTCTAAGAGGTCTAAGAGTGTTAGGGGTGATCAATTTGATCACAATGGGTCAATTGAAGGTCAATTTAGGGTTTTAGCACATATAGCTCAATTTGGGGCTTTTTAGTAATTGACCAAATTTCTCCTAATTGGTGGTGGCTCCATGATGGGGGCTTTTGGGTCCATTAGGTCTCCTATGGAGGTTTTCATATGATGGTGGGTCCAATTTGATCACTTGGATTCCAATTGTCCTTATTTATGGAGGTTTGACCTGGATTGGCCTAAAGTTGACTTTAGCCAATTTTGACCAAATTGGTTGACCACATGGGTCCCTAGTGACCTACTCATTACTCTTGGGTGATCATAGGGATCAGGCTGAGATTTTTTTGGATTAATGAAGTCCTTTGGCCACCTTCATGCTAAGGAATCAAGATTTGCTAAATGCACCCTAGGGTGCAATTCTACAAGCTTTCTTAGGTTTATGGGGCCTCTTTGGCCCACTTGGTGCATTCAACTTATCATCAAGGTATCCTTGATTTCTTGTTCTATTTTTGTCATGACTTTGTCATAACAAAAATTTCCTAGGGGTCAAGTAGTTTGGGGGATGTTAAGATTTTTGCTCAAACATAGGTGTGAGAGTTAAAACATAATTTTCGTTGCGGAAAGTTAGTTTGCACGAATCCGAGCTCGCGGCTTTTTTCATAATAGAAGATAAGTTTGCACGAGTCTGAGCTCGCAACTTTTTACATAATAGAAGATAAATTTGTGTGAGTCTGAGCTCGAGGTTTTTTACATAATAGAAGATATGTTTGCGCGAGTTTGAGCTCGCGGTTTTTTACATAATAGGAGAAAAGTTTGCGCGAGTCTGAGCTCGCGGATTTTTACATAATTGAAGATAAGTTTGCGCGAGTATGAGCTCGCGACTTTTTACATAATAGAAGATAAGTTTGCGCGAGTTTGAGCTCGCGGCTTTTTACATGATGGAAAATTCAAATTACTGATAAAAGCGGTGCAGGTTCTGTGCATTCCAGGTGTGTGGTAGGGTCTTCCCTTCTAGTGTTCTGAGTCTGTATGTCCCGGACTTTACTATTGCAGTGACAACATACGGTCCTTCCCAAGTTGGCAAGAGTTTGTCTTCTTGTGTGCCTTTACCGACCGCTTAAATGATGTGTAGGACAAGATCTCCAACGTTGATTGGTCTGGGCTTCACCCTTCGATCGTAAAGTCGGGACACACGCTTTTGGTAGTGAGCTATGCGTTGGGCGGCCGCATCCCTGACTTCTATAATCAAGTCTAGGTTGAGACCCTTAAAAACCCAACCAATCATGTTATGAATATCCAAAATCATTCTTTTCGTAGTCCCATGCACCCCCTTGGATTTTTCGTGAGCACCTTTCCGAACATAACTTCCAAGTACAAATAACTACGACACAGAATAAACTTGTGAAAGCCCGGGGAAAATACCTTACCTTTGTTCCACCAAAAGTCAAGCTTAAAACAAAGCATGCGGCCTTTATGGATAGCACCAAAGAAAAACTTCGCATAATCGATCTGGCAGCGGAATCGATCTGGGGCATTCCAGCACCAAAGAACTTGTCACTTGCCAGCCTCTCCAGAGATCAACCTGACCCACCGTCTATGAGAGCCCGGCAGCGGAATCGATCTGGGGCATTCCAGCACAAAGAACTTGCTATCTTGCCAGCCTCTCCAGAGATCAACTTGACCCACCGTCTATGAGAGCCCGACAACGGAATCAATCTGGGGAATTCCAGCACAAAGAACTTGCTACCTTGCCAGCCTCTCAGAGATCAACCTGACCCACCGTCTATGAGAGACCGACAACGAAATCGATTTGGGGCATTCCAGCACCAAAGAACTTGCCACTTGCCAGCCTCTCCAGAGATCAACCTGACCCACCGTCTATGAGAGCCCGGCAGCCGAATCGATCTGGGGCATTCCAACACAAGGAACTTGCTACCTTGCCAGCCTCTCCAGAGATCAACCTGACCCACCGTCTATGAGAGCCCGGCAGCGGAATCGATCTGGGGCATTCCAGCACAAAGAATTTGTTACCTTGCCAGTCTCTCCAGAGATCAACCTGACCCACCGTCTATGAGAGCCCGGCAGTAGAATCGATCTGGGGCATTCCAGCACCAAAGAACTTGCCACTTGCCAGCCTCTCCAGAGATCAACCTGACCCACCGTATATGAGTTCACTGTGATGCCCTTCGGGCTCACGAATGCACCATCAGCATTTATGAGCCTGATGAACCGGGTGTTCGATCCATTTCTCGACATCTTTGTCATCGTGTTCATCGATAGCATCCTCATCTATTCGAGGACGGGGGAGGAACATGCACGTCATTTGGCACTAACATTGGAGAAGCTTCGGGAGCACCGTCTGTATGTGAAGTTCAGCAAGTGTTAGTTTTGGCTGAAGGATGTGGCCTTCCTAGGTCATATTATCAGTGGAGCTGGTCTAGCAGTGGATCCAGCGAAGATCCAGGCAGTACGGGAATGGCCATCGCTGAAGACAGCCACCGACGTGCGGGGCTTCTTGGGACTTGCCGGTTACTACCGGAAGTTCGTATAGAGGTTTTCCCAGATATCCCTCCCGCTCATATCCCTGTCGAAGAAGGATACTACGTTCATTTGGACGACGCAGTGCGAGGCGGCCTTCCAGTAGCTAAAGGGTTGGCTTACGACGCCCCCATCCTTGCCCTTCCATCGAGAAAGGAAGGATTTCAGGTGTACACAGATGCGTCATACCAGGGGATGGGCGCCGTTCTGATGTAGAACGGGCATGCGATAGCATACGCTTCCGCCAGTTGAAGAACCATGAGCGGAATTACTCAGTGCACGACTTGGAGATGGGAGCGATTGTATTTGCTCTGAAGATTTGGCGGCACTACCTCTATGACGTCCACTGCGACATATTTTCAGATCACAAGAATCCAAAGTACGTAGATACGCAGAAGGAGCTGAACATTCAACAGAGACGCTGGGTGGAGTTCTTATCTGACTACCAGTACACGATGTATTACCACCCGGGGAAGGCAAATGTGGTGGCCGACGCACTGAGCAGGAGAGCTACCACGTCGGGAGCAGAGCCCCAGTTGATGGCCATGGAGCTAGTGCGGATGTTCGAGGAAATGCAGATCTCCTTAGTATCCGAGGATGATCCGGAGCTTTATGAGGAGTACCTGGTGGCGATGAGTACCACATATGACATCCGAGACCGCATCAGAGATGGGCAGAGGCAGGATGCCAAGCTAGAGCCGATATTCAGAGCCTTGGAGGCAGGCTCAGCCAGAGAATATTCGTTGAAGGACGACCTGTTGAGTTTTTGAGGCCGAGTATATATATCGGCAGGGGGCCGGATTCGGGAGGACATCATGACAGAGGCTCACTGCAGTAGGTATTCAGTGCCCCTGGGTATCACCAAGATGACAACGAACTTGAAGAGGACCATGTACTGACCGGGCATGAAGAGGGATATCACTTATTTTGTGACCCATTGTGAGTCTTGCCAGCTCGTGAAAGCGGAATGCAAGAACCCGACGGGACTATTGCAGCAACTCCCGGTGCCGGAGTGGAAGTTTGATGACATCGTGATGGACTTTATACATGGTCTTCCTCGGTCACATGCAAGGAATGACTCGATATGGGTGATCGTCGGCAAATTGACGAAGGTGGCCAGATTCATTCCAGTCAGGAAGGACGCTCCAGTCAGTGATTTGGTATGAAGGTTCGTGGAGCAGTTTGTTCGGTACCATGGCGTGCATAGGACGATTGTGTCGGATTGAGATGGACGATTTACATTGAGGGAGTGGAGAGCGGTGCAGGCCTACTTAGGCACCCAGTTGACATTTAGCACTGCATTCCACCCGCAGACAGATGGTCAAATGGAGCGTACCAACTGGACCTTGGAGGACCTTCTACGTCTATGCATTCTGGACCGTGGGGAGCCATGGGAGAGGATGTTGTCATTAGTCAAGTTCTCATACAACAATAGTCACCAGGCCAGCTTAGGCATGACACCTTACGAGGCATTATACGATTGGAGGTGCAGGACCCTACGAGGCATTATACGGATGGAGGTGCAGGACCCCAAGGCACTCGGCTCAGAGTTCGTGGAGGACACTGAGGCTCACATGTGGTTGATTCGAGACAGGATGCTGGAGGCCGAGAGTAGGCAGGCCAAGTATTATGATGCACCATCGTATGGTAGAGTTCCAGGTGGGAGATTGGGTATTCTTGAAGATACGTACGATGCATGGAGTATCGTACGAGGGTGGAAGAAGCTCAGTCCGAGATATATGAGGCCCTATAGGATCCTGGAGCGGATCGGCCCCTTGGCGGACAGGCTAGAGCTACCGCCAGAGTTAACGGGATTACATGACGTCTTCCATGTCTCCTCACTTAGGAGGGCTCTACTACGGCCAAAGCAGTAGATATCTACTACAGAGGGGCCGGTAGCTACTGATCGATCGGTTCACCTGGAGCCGGTCCGGATAGACGATACGAAGATGCGAGTCCTGCGGCGCAAATAGGTTCCGCTAGTCAAGTCCTATGGAGGAATCATGGACAGGAGGAGCACTCCTGGGAGCCACTGGACTTGATGCAGCAAAAGTATCCGGAGCTCTTCACGACAGGTATAACTTATTCTTTTGGGGATGTTACATTTAATCACTTGCGGTAGGAACCCCACAGGCCTAACCTGAATTTCGGGGACGAATTTTTCATTTTTATGTATTGGGATTTGTAACATCCCCCAACCAACTAGACCCCTAAGTGGGTTTTGTTATGACTAGGTCATGACAAAACCATAGGAAGAGCTTAAGATCATGTGAACTTAGGTAAGAAGGAGAAAACCCAAGTGGTCTGCAAATAGCAATTTTTAGGTATCAATCCTAGGTTTGGACTTTAGGGCCTCACCTTGACCCTTTGACCCCACAATAGCATCCCTAGCCCATTAGGGGTCCTTTGGAGTACCAAGGTCCCATTCGGGTCAACCAAAGAGGCCAATTTGACCAAAGTCAACCCTAACCCTTAATTGGTCAAAGTAGCTTAATTAGGGTCAATTGGCCTCCACCATCCCAAATTGACCTTGCTCCTATCCTTATAGGGATATTAGGGACCCAATGGACCAAAAAGCGCCATCATGAGGCCTCCAATTTGGTCAATTTGACCAAAGTCAACCCTAGCCCTATTTTGGTCAAAAAGTGGTCTATTAAAGGTCAATTGACCCTCACCTTGCCAAATTGACCCTACCTAGACCTTCCTAACCCTTAAGCGAGGCCAATGGGTGACTATCCACCCATTGGGGTCAACCCAAATGGTCAAATTGACCAAAGTCAACCTTATTCTAAATTTAGGTCAAAATGACCTATTTTGACCTAATCAAGCCCAATCCACTTGGGCTAGACCCAATTGAGGTGGTTGATACGCCCAAAATAGATTTACGTTTTAACGCAAGTGCACGTGTTGAATCAAGTAATATAAAGTGAGAAAAAATCGTTCCCTCGGAGAAGTGATTAATTTAGTGCTCGTAAGTACTAGCTCTACCTTTTCTTTAAATTCAAGCAGAATAATTAGAGTGAGTTTTTAATAATGAAAATTTAACAATAACGACAAAATTAAACAATAATTACTAATTAAGAATACTTTTATCAACGTAATTGGAGAAATATCAGTTTGAGAAATAATCTTGTATATTGCTTTCCTTTGATTATTGTGATGATTTTTATGAAAGAATCTTTATGAAATGCTTGATTAACTATCTTGCAACGATTTGAAAGCGGATGTCATCATCTCTCGATCTCTGAAATCCATATTCTTAATTCCCCTAGTTATCTCCAACTTAGGTGGAAAAGACTATCATAAAGCACACAATCGATGTTGCTAACAAAAGATGAAATCTCTTTCTACCTTTATGCTATATTGAAATTCATGATACTTTCACCGCTCCTCTCTCGAATCTCGCAGTGCAGTATAAAAACGGAAACTTTGGTGAAATATTTACGCAACTCCTCTCTCGAATCTTGTCGCGCAATATAAAGCAATCATCTAGCCTGACTCCTCTCTCGAATCTTGCCAAGCAAATTTTAAAGATGAACTTAAGCCAAACTTTCCAAGAACAAAATCATGAATTCGATAAAGATATTATTTCAAACATTCATACAAACATTAGAATTTAAACATCACAACAAAACAAAGTACTCACAACATACAAGATCTAGGAAATTAGTTCATGGTGGAGAGATGAAACCAAATAAGAAAGATCTTACTACACATGCTTAAGAGAGTCAAATAGTGCAGGAAATTCCACTCAAAGATGTGCACAATCTGATGTAGATCCACTCCGGTCTCCCTCTTCTCCACTAGGGTTTTTCGCCAACCCTAGTTCTCTTTCTCTCCAAAACTCCTTTCTCCCCTCCCCAAAATTTGTATCTCCTTTGCTGGAGGTTATTTCCTGCCTAAAAACGAGCAGCCCAAGCCCAAGAGATGCATCCTTCCATAATTAAATTTGGCGCAAAATTCGGAATTCAATTTTTAAATCCGCCAGATTTGTTGTAACATCCAAAAATGGATGTTATAACAACTTGAACCGGCCAAAATATTTAAGTCCAGCTTTTCTTCTCCGAGTCGATTTCTTCGGCGTTTCTAATAAGAAAACATAAGATTTTAGTCAAATGATCCATAATTGAAATAAACATGAATTTATTTATATTTTATATTCATTTTGATCATTTTTTCATTTATAATAAAATAATAAGTCAAAATAAAAGGCTAGATAACTTCTTTTTAGGAAGCTATCAGTGGTCCACCACCTAGTGGGCTTGGAAATTACTGAAATTGCCATTCAATTTCAAAGGAGTCGGTCAGGAGAGAGAAAGCCCCAAAATGGTGGAGAGAGAGGGGGTAAATTGCATTCATGGTTTAGGGAGATCAATGGCCACCAATTCATCCCCTAATGCCTCCATTCAGCTTCCCCAATCAATATTGAGAAGTTTAATGACCATTCCCGACCACACGGGGGATATTTTGAGGAGTTACACCTTGGCCGAAAATGGCCATTAATGGCTATCCATTTTGTAACCTCCCCTCCCTCAATTGGCCTCGTTAACATCTTCAGAGGTCGGAGAGGAGTGAAACCCCCCAATCACCAGAAGAAATAGGGCTCTCCAAGTGCAAAAGAGGCATGACACCAAAAGATTGAGCTTAAGCCAAGGCAACCCGCTGGAATCCACGACCTCAGGCCACCACACAGGTCCGATCCTCCCTCCCTCCCCTAGTGCTAGATCCCCATCTAATTCGGGGCTTGATTCAAGCCAAATCGGGCTCGAATCAAGCTCCTGAAAGGGCTCATTTTGAGCCCACTTTCCCCTGCTAGAATACCCTGTTCCGGCCACCTCCGGCCGGCCAATCACCGCTAATCGCCGGCCACCACCTCAACGGAGGTGGTGGTGGCATTGGTTGGTCGGGGCGGCGCTCGGGTGGCCGGGAAAACAAGGTGGAAGGAGGCCCAGGCGCGGGCAATCGGGACCGTCGGCTCAATCTTGAAGATGAACGGATGTGGTCGGTTCTGCACCAAGATGTGTGCTGAATTGATTTCATTTAAATGTTTATTTAATGTAATTATGTCACATTTTATGCAGTATTTTGAATAAATTGTAGAAAATACTTAAGCTCCCCTGATGAAAAAGTGGCCAACACCAAAGTTGTAGCCCTTGGTGTGCACTTTAGTTTAAAATTTGTTTTAGCCCAAAAGGAGCACTATAGCTCCCTGTAGGGTTATTTTGGTGGGACTGGTCCCTATGGTAGGACAACCACTATTTCTTGAATAACTTTTGATTAGATAATGATATTGACTTGAAATTTGGAGCATAGTCTAATTATACCCAAAAATGGGAATTTTTGGAGAACGTGTTTCTAAGGTTTTTGTAAACATTTAATAATTCACATATTAAGTAATTATAAGGTCTAATGACATTCAATCCCCTCCAAATTTTGGTGGGTGCTCTTTAGGGTCATTATATGACCTTGGTAAAAAATTCATCCCAATTGAGACTGATTTGGTTGGGTAATTAATTAACCCAAGTTTGATCAAACTAGGTCAAATTAGGTCAAATGTGTACTTATTGGGGTTATGTGGTCAAATCTCATCAAAATGATGTGAAACTTTGGCCACTGGTTTAAGATCACATTAAACACCCCCATGAGTGATTTGGGGAGATGTGAGGTGGATATGCCATAAGACCCTAGTTCAAACCCTAGGGTTGCACTTTAAGCCTTGTGAAGGACATAGAGTCATATGTCCTTGAATGGTCATGGAAGTTGGTAGATAAGTTCATAGGGTGTAAATATGCTCGAGGAAACTTCATGAGAATTTTAGGAACACTTGTCCCCTCTAATTTAGGTTATAACCTTTTTAGGGAACCTTCTTATAAGAGAAATTTGCATGCTCAAATTATCTTGGATGTTGGTGAAAGTTTGGTAGTACCCCCATAATCATGATATAGACCTCTGGTAAATTTTGTGTAATTGTTGAATTGATTTAATTAGCACTTCATTCACCAGTCATTTATTTTGTCTTAGGAATATGTTAAATAAATGAGTGTCAAATATCCTCTGGAAAATTATGAAACTTGGTGGTATGATATTTTAGGGCATTAGAGAGCTCTGTGAATTTTTGTATAATTTTTGGAATTACTTATCAGTAGGTTACTTCACAATTGTCCCTAGTATGAGTTTACTCATAATATTTAATTATGTGACTAATTAGTTCTAATAAATTCTGAAATTTAGTCAGTAGACTTTTCTGATCAATATAAAGGTCTGGTAAATTTTCCATAATTTTCGAACAAGTATTTTTGATGGTTCCTTCTTTAATTTCTAATTTTGGATAATTATTCAATATTATAATTAGATGCCAACATCTTACTGTAAAATTGTGATAATCTGTATTTACTGTTATTTTGACATCTTAGATTTTCCATAATTTTATGAGGGTCATATCATAAGGAGATCTTACACTTCATGTTCAATTTCATACTTGGCCAATGTCAGAGAAATTATAATAAATGCCTAATAATTAAGGAAAAAAATATGATCCTCTGGATTTAGCCTTATAATATCATGATAGACTCTCAGTAATAATCATGTGTCAGTTGGATGAATATTTGGAGTACCTCCTCCTATGCAACTCATATAGCTCATTTGGTCTGCGTATAGTAAAACTGTGAAACTTGGGTAAATTGAAGACCAGTAGGTGGGAATGGAAGGTATATGGTGTATCTAGTCTGGTTGAGAAGGTGTGATGTCACTATTAGGAGTCTATATGAAGAGTGTGCCCGATAAGCTAAAGGGACAAGGTTGCGTTCGGGATTGACGAAAGATCGTCTTTTCCTTAGCGGGTCATAAAATATTTAGGGTAAATACAAGTGTAATGATAAGAGAGGTATTCTTATGGGTAGTTAACAATAACATTAAGTGTCTTGAGAAAGAGAGGTTTGGGTTATCATCACATCGTACCTTCTAGTACCGTTGCGAGCCCCTCACATGGTAGACCTCTAGAAGTCCAAGATTAACCCTAAATTATAGGAGTAAGTATTTGTGCAAGATTAACTTAATAATACACATTCCAACACCCCGTGGTTACGGGAGATTAGTTGGTTTGGTTTTACGAGCGGTAGGCTCAGTGGTTGTAGCACCAGACTAATTAGTCTGATGAGCATGTGACTCAGTAATGTTTGTTGGTACGGACGGGTTGGTCCGGCGAGCCGGTGGCTCGGAAGGTTATGGTGACGGGCAGGTTAGCCCAGGGAGCTTAGGGCTCGGAGATAGATAGTAACATATTGTATGTGCATAAAGGTGGTGAGTCATTAGTATTGACGGTCGTTGCACCGACGTCGATACTTTGGCTCGGTAGGTGTGAATAACACTTTACCAAGAAAAGTCTGGTGACTAGCCCGTAAGAGTATGCGGGGGCTCCGCTGTTATGTTCTTAGCGTTGAGGCGTACGATAGGTCTAGGTTAGGTAGTGCAGATACCAACCTAGAGGTGGGCGAGGCCCAACCCACCGCTTCCGTTTGCCACTATGGAAGTATCCTGGGATTTTTGTTAGCTCCAAAAAGGAGGAACTAAAGGTCTGTGCGCATTGAGTCGAGGTGTGTGAGTTGCACTTGTATGAACATAGCATTAAACTGCATAACCTTGCATGACATGACATAAACATTGCATTTCAACCTATACCCTTATCGTATAAATTGGTTATGAGACTTTTTACACGATAGGCTCTGCTAAACGACCCCTTGGTCTATAGGTATGTATGAGCATTCCTATAAATTAAGGTTACACTTCTTTAATACTGTTTCCTTATTACTATTATGCTTAGAACTGCTTTATTTATTGCTACTACTTGTTACTGTTTTACCTCATACTGCTTTACTCATTGTACTGTATATTGCATAGCGATAGACCTTCCCGTAGTTAGAATCACTGTCACCTGCTTTTGATTATACCCCTTGGTGTCCTCCGCTTCATCCTTCCCGCACGGTGCCTAGGAGTCACCGGGGGAGAGGTGGGGGATTGGCTTTGTCTTTTGACTAACGGTCAGTGGACCTTATCATTTTAGGGGACCGAGGAGACGCTGCAGCACCAGAGGCCGGTGCAGATGGAGGCGGGACAGTCTAGCACGGGAGCACCGATGATAGGATCCGTGAGTGTTCTATTAGTTTTAGTTGATTATGCTTCCGCGAGTGAAATTGTAGTGAAGAATTGATGTATCGGGCAGGAGCCCTTTTATTACCATCTTTTATTCAGTTATTCATGTGGACATCTTTTATTCTCGATATTATATTTCATGTGATGTGAATTTGACTTCTAAATGTCTTCAGTTGTACTTCTCTTTTCTGTGATCGATATGGCCGAATGAATCAGCGTTTTGTAGCGGCGACCTTCCCGAGTGAGGGTGTCACCGCAAAGCGGCGGTTCTGAAAAAAAAGGGTCTTACAGGTGCAGCCAATTGGGAGCTGAAACAGCCCGAACTCATTGAACACTTTCGCCACCGAGAGAGAATAATCCCGATCAGGATGAGGGTTCACTAACTCCGCCAACAGCCTATTCCCGAGCCATACATCGTTCCGAAAATTAACTAATCCCCGCCCGATTCTCCATTTGATGTGGTCCTTCATATGGCGGTAAAATTTTAAATTGCCTCTCCAAGGCCCATGCGCATTGGAGCGAAGATCTAGGATACCTGTGTTCCTCTTATTATAGTATTTTTCCTTTATAAAATCATGGCATGGAGAGGCCTTGGTATATATACATATATATATATATATATATATATATATATATGTCTTGCATCCTAGAAATGCCAAGACCACCTTAGAGATAGGCATAAGCAAATCTTTTTATAATTTATCCAGTGAAACTTCAACCCGCCATCAGCTCCCGCCCATAAGAATCTCGCAATGCATATATCAAAAGCTTTAAGAGTGTGCAAAGGAACATTACATCCAAACATTGCATAAATCATAAAGCTAGATAACACAGATTTGATGAGAGTTAGCCGCCCCGCCTGATTAAGAAGTTTGGTTTTCCAATCGTGTATCAGGTTTTGAACCCTTTGCCACCATACTGTCAAAATAACTCGTTCGAGCCCTGCCATTAAAAATTGGGATGCCCAAATAATGAACGGAAAGTTGTGAATTTGAATGTCAAGGACGCCCGAAATTCGTTCCGCATGGGATATTGGGATTCTTGTCGAAAGAAAGAGTTGACTTTTGGACTTATTAACCAATTGACCAGAAATTTTTTCATATCTGAGGATAAAGGCATGCAGAGCATTTGTGGTACGTATATTCTCCTTGCCAAACACAATCGTATCACATCCGCATACAATACGTGAGAAAACCTCGGCCCTTTATATAGGACAGGCAGTGTACCAATTTGCAATACCAACCGAGGATTGATGTGATATCCCTCTACTGAGAACCTCTTCATCAAGAATGAAGAGGAGAGGAGATAAATGATCTCCTTGTTTAAGACCACGTGAAGAGCCAAAGAACCCACAAATTTCACCATTAACTATAACACTGTGACGTCTGTGGCAAATAAGCATCTTCACTAATTTGACAGATTGCAAAGACGATCGAATGATTTCTCCATATTCAGCTTGATGATCATGTTCCCCCCTCTTGATTTTTTGTTGAGTTCATAAGCTAATTTCTGAACAAGGTGTAAGTTTTCCGATATATTCCTATTTTTAACAAAGGCTCATTGCTCCATAGAAATAACAGAGGAGAGGATCATCGATCAAGATAACACTTTGGGGATAAGAGTGATAATAGAGGACGTGAAAAAATGGTTGAGGTAACCCCTGATAGGAAATCATTAACGGTGTCCACCACATCATTTTTAATGATGTACCAACAATGATGATAGAAACCACCCCTGAGACCATCAAGACCTGTAGCACTATCCTTAGAAAGAGAAAAGACTATGTTGCGTACCTCAAGTTCATTTGCAGGCGCCGTAAGGGACTGACAATGGCATGGAGTGATGAGTTTAGTGATGCGCTTTAGAAGCTCAGTATCCGGTCTGGTAGGTTCAGAGTTGAAAAGACTAGAGAAGTGGTCAACCGCTTCCACACAAACCTCCTCCTCGGAATCAATTACATTACCGTACTCGTCTTTTATGATTCATATTTGTGTAACGTTTCTTTTACTTTTAACAAGCGCATGAAAGTATGTTGTATTTTTTGTCTCCTTCCATTAGCATTTTATCCCTAGATTTTTGCTTCCAGTATGTAAGATCCCTCTCCCGTGCCTGGAGAGCATGCAGATCTTATGCCCAGAACCGCCGCCTTACGGTGACACTAACACCCGAGTTAGCTGCCTCCGCAAGACGCCGATCCTGCCGGCAGAACGATCAACAGGCCAGGCCAACAAGAGCTAAGAAGGAAAAGAAACAAAACCAAGTCCACAATCACACATTTATACAACAAAATATAAAAGTCCATCAATGAGTACAACAAGTAAAGGAGAGAAAGGGCTTAAGCCCGGTACAAATCCAAGCAAAGTACATAAACTCTCTCACTCTACATCTATGCGGAAGCATAAACTCTCTCACTCTACATCTATGCGGAAGCTAAACAACTCTCAACTCTCGAACACATGTCTTGTAGTAGAAGTAATGCGCAACATAAGCTCCTCAGGTCCTGTCTCCTCACTACAAGAAAAATGCTGATTAGAAAGGAAAATTTAGAAAGGAAAAAAATTTCTTGGTATATAATTAACAACAAATTTAGCAAGTAATTTGAGTTTTGTCATCTTCAACAAAATTATAAACAAAAACTTTCGTTGCTAATTTAGAAACAAATATTTTTGTGACAAAAAATTTGTTGCTAATTAGAATCAAATTTATTTCTTTCTAATTTTTTGTTGCTAATTAGAAATGAATTTATCAATAAAAATAATTCTTTTATAAATATGTAACTAGAATTTGTTAATAAACAAATTATAAAATAAACATTATCTCTTATAAATCAAACAATTTAACAGTCTAACCATCGAAAAATTAGAGTATTCAAGCTCCGACCTAAGTAATACCAAGTTGCATAGATCTTGGGTCGACGACCACGACAGAGCTACCAGCGCCGTAAGCATGGAGTCCAGCGAGGCTGCAGTCGGCGGCTCCACCGTTGTTGTGGTTCGCAGGGCCGGGGAGCATGGAATCCCATGTTTCCGTCGACCGCGCTTGCATTGCCGTCGACCAAGAATCAAATCTCTCCCGGCGTCAATTTTGTACCAAAGGTGTATTTAAAGTAGACCGAATCAGTATAGCTATCCTTCCTCTAGCGCAGCAACGCAGTCTTGATCAATACCGAAAGTAGAAATGTATGTTTCCTTATAATATAAGATGAAAGTTTACATTGGTGGCTTCACCATAGTAAGAGAGAGAGTAAATATCTTCATTATGTTCATTTTGTAGAATAAAAATTGTGTGTAGGGTATAATAAAGAACTCTTTTTCTTTTGATTACTACTAATAGGAAATTAATTTTATGATATAATATATATAAATTTCATACATATATAGAAATATAAATATATATTATTTATAATTTACATATATATATTCGTAATTTATAAATAATATTTATAATTTATATATAGGTATTTATATATCATTTATAATTTATATATATTTATACATAACATGTAATATATATATCTTAACTACTCTATGAAAATAGTTTGAAGTTGTGCAATAAATATGAGCCATCCAAAATGAGACAAACTTTGCATCTCAACCTTACAATGGAGAGAGAAAAAGAAAGAGAGGAGAGAGAGGGAGAGAGAGGGAGAGGGAATCTTTATAGGGCTCCTAAACCTACCTACCTACATGAGAGGGAGAGGGAGAGGGAGAGAGAGATAGAGAGAGAAATTGATTTTTTAAGTAAAATTTTACATTTTTTTACAAAATAAAAATAAGAATATCGATTTATATTTTTTTGCGGTCATTTTAAGTACTAATCTGCATATGTTTTGAATAAAAGTAAATGTACATATGATGGAGCAGTCCGCTCATATACGAGCGCAGCCCGCTCACATGCGACGCAACCAGTTCATATGTACTTAAAATGCAAAAAATAAAATAATTAAAAATAATGAAACAAAAAATTTAAAATAAATTCGTCTAGCGGGGGCAGGCAAAGCCCGCTATCGCGAGCCGGGTACTGTCGGGCAGGGCACGGGGGGTCCCCGTGCTCAAAATTTAAAATAAGTCCGCCTGCAGGGGGCGGGCGAAGCCCGCCACCGCAAGCCCGGTACTGTTGCGCGGGGCACGAGGGGCCCCCGTGCACTGTCACTCGTGTGTATATATATATATATATATATTCGGTACATCACTATTACAAAAACAGCGCACTTTCCACAACGTTAAAAAGTTGGCTGAGTGGTTTGAAGTGTCGTTGATATGCTTGATGTTGTGAGTTCAATTCCCATTGGCACCAATTAAAAGCTAAAAGGGGATGAAAAGTGAAAACTATTAAATAAACTTTTTGATAAATATTTTTTTAGATTGCATTCTTATTTTCGAATTTATTTTTACCTATATATTATAATTAGTAAGCCAAAATATTTCCTTGCTAAATTTTGCTTGCTAATTAAAAAGGTATATTTTCCTTGCTAAAAATTTATTGCAAAATAGAAAGGAAATATTTTCTTGCTAAATTTAGATAGGCTCAAATTAACTACAAAATTATTTCGTTACTAAATTTCTTGCTAATTTGATTTAGCAACAAAAATTGATATTTAGCTAGGAATTTAGCTCCTTCCTAATTAGTGTTTTTCTTGTAGTGTCTCTTCTAGCTGGGGCTCCATCACCTCGTGTACCTACGGTCACAACCGACCATTAGTCATAAAGACTAAGCTGATTTTGTCCCCGCCTCCCCCCGCGACTCCTAGGCATCGTGCGGGGGGACGAAGCGGAGGAAAAACAAGAGGTAATAGAAACAAGGCAGGTGACAAATGTCGAGACTAGCAGGGTATATAAATACTAAGCAAGTAAAGGTAACAATTCTATTCTAACCAGAGTAAGTACGACAGCAGATAGTAAAAGACAATGCAATATAAAGAAGCAGCTACGAAAGTAACCTTAACTTATATGCACACACAAAAGCAGATAAGTTAAGGGATCTGGCAAGAAGTAAACTCATCGTATAAAAGAGCCCATATGGATTTATACGATGAGGTCTCTGTGTGTGCAGAATGCTATGCGCGCTATGATGTGCAATGCAATGATGCAATGTTTGTATTATTATTTCATACGCATGCAACTGACCCACACGACTCTGTACGTACAGACCTTTAGTTCTCACTTTTCGGAGGTAGCTAACCTCTCGGGCACCTCCCGTCGTGGTCAAACGGTGGCAGAGGAGCGGGCGTCTCCTCACCTAGGTGGGTAAGTCACACTACCAGACCTAGGCCCTAACGTACGCTGTGATACCGGTACCCGGTACTCACGAGCTCCTGCATACTAAACTGAATTAGCCAGGCAGAATTTAGGGAATTCGTCCGTAGGACGCGCAGTAAGATAACCTGGCCCCCATAAAACCACTAGCACTGCCGAGTCAACGAACTGCTGTCGGTGTGATGACTAAGACAGAACCGAAGACCCACCACATCTTACACACAAGCAACATGTATTAGCCATTTACTACCGATGTTGACGCCAGGAAAATCCTGACCTCAAGATTCGGATCAATGCAGCCCGAGGTTACTGATCCTGCGGTCCAACTCCACGGCTCTGATAGCTAAAATAGGAGAGAGAAAATGACTAAGCACACCCCAGGTGCTCCAGCAGGGAGGTCCCACCACATACCCGGAAGTTTGGGAGAAACTTCCCCTCCGCAACCAAAAGCTGGGCGAGGTACTAGACGGGCATGGATTTGGCGAGTATCCAACTTGGGGGGACCTCGACCACTTCCAAAAGTGCCATTTCTAGTACCCCTGGGGGTCTATTTATAGAGAAATCCTAGGGGGGTACAGGCAAGTATACTGCCTCTGCTCGCGAGTTACAAGGGCTACTCGCCCATACTCGCGAGATACTCGCCCATACTCGCGAGATACTCGCCCATACTCGCCCCTTGCTCGCCCAGCTCGCCTCTTGCTCCTGCTGGCTGAGTTGCCTTGTGTCTTGGATTGCCGGCTCCTGTGCTGACCCTTTGACCTTGACTTCAGCCTACGTGGCTTTGAATGGGCCTACCTCGGAGAATGAGGGTTGTACACAATCCCCGCTCTTTGCGAGTAACGTAGTTGCTCGGAAAGAATCATCCAACCCTTATTCGACGAGCTGTCTTTCTGGCGAGAAAAGGTCGACACCTCATAGGAGCCGAGCTCAACAGGAGGCGGATACAAGGTCGACACCTTCTAGGAGCCGAGCTCAACTAGAGGCGGAGAGAAGGTCGACACCTTCTAGGAGCCGAGCTCAACTAGAGGTGGAGAGAAGGTCGACACCTCGCAGGAGCCGAGCTCAACTGGAAGCGGATACAAGGTCGACACCTTGTAGGAGCCGACCTCAACTAGAGGCGGAGAGAAGGTCGACACCTTCTAGGAGCCGAGCTCAACTAGAGGTAGAGAGAAGGTCGACACCTTCTAGGAGCCGAGCTCAACTAGAGGTGGAGAGAAGGTCGACACCTCGCAGGAGCCGAGCTCAACTGGAAGCGGATACAAGGTCGACACCTTCTAGGAGCCGAGCAGGCGGAGAGAAGGTCGACACCTTCTAGGAGCCGAGCTCAACTAGAGGCGGAAAGAAGGTCGACACCTTCTCGGAGCCGAGCTCAACTAGAGGTGGAGAGAAGATCGACACCTTCTAGGAGCCGAGCTCAACTAGAGGTGGAGAGAAGGTCGACACCTCGCAGGAGCCGAGCTCAACTGGAAGCGGATACAAGGTCGACACCTTCTAGGAGCCGAGCTCAACTAGAGGCGGAGAGAAGGTCGACACCTTCTAGGAGCCGAGCTCAACTAGAGGTGAAGAGAAGGTCGACACCTTCTAGGAGACCAGCTCAACTAGAGGTGGAGAGAAGGTCGACACCTTCTAGGAGACCAGCTCAACTAGAGGTGGAGAGAAGGTCGACACCTTCTAGGAGCCGAGATCAACTAGAGGCGGAAAGAAGGTCGACACCTTCTAGGAGCCGAGCTCAACTAGAGGTGGAGAGAAGATCGACACCTTCTAGGAGCCGAGCTCAACTAGAGGTGGAGAGAAGGTCGACACCTTCTAGGAGCCGAGCTCAACTAGAGGTGAAGAGAAGGTCGACACCTTCTAGGAGCCGAGCTCAACTAGAGGTGAAGAGAAGGTCGACACCTTCTAGGAGCCGAGCTCAACTAGAGGTGGAGAGAAGGTCGACACCTTCTAGGAGCCGAGCTCAACTAGAGGTGGAGAGGTCCAAGGGGACAAACCATCCCGAGGCCTCCATCCTAATGCGTTTGCTGAATGCTGATCGGTCAAATCGATCATCTCTTCGTCAAGTTGGGGGGTTGGCGTCCGGACTCTTCTCTGATAACCTCTCCAGTCGGATGGGAAGTGCAGTCAGGGGGTAACTCGGCCAACGTGCAAGGGGGGAGCTGATCTCGACCGTCAATGCAGAGGCTTGGTCTTAGGAGGACTCTCTCCCGAGGCGCTATCCCACCACCCGACTTGGGTTTTTACGAGAGTCGAGTCGGAGACCTATCCCCCAATCGGTCACCAGGTTGTAGAAGAGTCTTCATACTATCACTCAACAATCAGAGGGGATTAACCGCACCAACCCATATGATTGGAATAAAATACAAGAGATATTAGGCTTTGTCGCAAGAGGTCAAATGACACCTTTATACAAGGGTCCCTCAGTTAGGTAAATCGATCATCGCTTCGACGAGTTGGGAGGTCGGCGTCCAGACTTTCTCCTGATAATCTCACCAGTCGGATGAGAAATGCAGTCGGTGGGAACCGCGGCCAACGTGCAAGGGGGGAGCTGATCTCGGCCGTCATTGCAGAGGCTTGGACTTAGGGGGACGTATACCGAGGCATTGTCCCATCACCCGTTCTGGGTTTTACGAGAATCAAGTCGGAGGCTCATTTCCCAACCTGTCGTGGAGATCGGTTTCACCTACTTCAAAAAGCTCTTGCCAGAAGAGAAAAACAACTCTCGGGGCCCATGTTTCAGGGGCGAGGAATTTTTATTTAAATGGAATAAACACAAGGAGGGGGAGAATAGACCTTCCCGCTCAGGGATAGAACCTTTTCAGGTCATTACCGCTCCAGGTATTCCCAAGCGATTCCCCTTCATGATTCTACAGGCGGTCTCTGCCAGTCTCGAATGCCTATTGAACGATGAAAGATCCCTCCTATTTCAGTTCGAGCTTCTCGATGACAAGTGATCTCCCTGTTGAGCCTTTAGGTACTTCTGAGCAGTTCTTCATCTCATAGAACACACCATGAAGGGGACTGACAGTCGGGGAGGTTCCAAAGGAACACACGACCACGAGGTCTCCATCCTACTTGGGTGTTGCTGAAGGATGACGTCAAGTAGGGACTGACAGTCAGGGAGGTTCCAAAAGAACACACCATCCCGAGGTCTCCATCCTACTTGGGTGTTGAATGCCGACCAAACCTGTTTCCTTATGAGTAAGACCCCTCATGGATCATAGCCGACGGAAGGAGATCATCGGGAGTAAGGAGCTTGCAGAATACCAAGCTTGGAGACGTCATGAGTAAGCAGTCTCATGGAACATAAGCCCTTGATGAAGATCATCGCGAGTATGAGCTCGCTGAATCCTAGCTTTGAAAATCACCGCGACTAGGAGCTCGCCGAGCATCAACTTGGAGGCCTCGCGAGTAGTTTGCTGAAGAAGACCATCGTGACTAGGAGCTCGCCGAGCATCAACTTGGAGACCTCGCGAGTAGCTTTATGTGCTTTCCCTTGGTGGCGAACTCGTCATGAATCATCCTGTTTGTTAGTCAGACAAAAGCACTCACGGGCTTTACCAAAGCACCCGTCAGTATGATCATGTGTGGAAATCATTGACATTGAAGAAGGAGGAAACTGAGGGGAGTAGTGTCCCTTTTTACATAAGACCCCCTACGCAGAGGGTTCGGGGGTTCCATACTCGCCTGGCCCTGAAATCGGCCTTCAGGAACCCGCCACTCTTGATCTAGGTACCACGTTCTCACCAACTTGCGAGTAGAGAACTCACCCCCGCGAGTAGAGAACTCGCCTATGGGCGAGTATAGAAGAATCTTGCTCGCCTGCCTGAAGTCGCCTCATTTGATGCTGCTCGCCTATGGGCGAGTAAGGAAGAAGCTCGCCTATGGGCGAGTATTGAAGGAGCTCGCCTATGGCCGAGTATTGAAGAAGTTCGTCTGCCTGCACGAAGTCGCCTATGCCGAGTAACAAGGAAGCTCGCCTATGGGCGAGTAGGGATGGCGAGTAAGGAAGGATCTCGCCACTATCCAGGAAGCTCGCCTCTCTTCCGAGTAAAGTCGCTGGCCTGATCGAACTTATCTTTGGATCTCGCCTGCAAGAACTCGCCTATGGGCGAGCATGGAACTCGCCTATGAGCGAGTAGGGATCTCGCCATCTGGAACTCGCCTTCAGGATATCGCCTCTGGAACTCGCCCAACTTGTCGAATGCTCGCGAGTTGCTGTCTTTGGCCTCCATCTCGCCACTTTAAGCCATGAAGCCTTCTCGCAAAAATTTCTTCCTCCGACTACGATCCACGCTCACCACACCAAAGTGTTGACGCCAGGAAAATCCTGACCTCAAGATTCGGATCAATGCAGCCCGAGGTTACTGATCCTGCGGTCCAACTCCACGGCTCTGATAGCTAAAATAGGAGAGAGAAAATGACTAAGCACACCCCAGGTGCTCCAGCAGGGAGGTCCCACCACATACCCGGAAGTTTGGGAGAAACTTCCCCTCCGCAACCAAAAGCTGGGCGAGGTACTAGACGGGCATGGATTTGGCGAGTATCCAACTTGGGGGGACCTCGACCACTTCCAAAAGTGCCATTTCTAGTACCCCTGGGGGTCTATTTATAGAGAAATCCTAGGGGGGTACAGGCGAGTATACTGCCTCTGCTCGCGAGTTACAAGGGCTACTCGCCCATACTCGCGAGATACTCACCCATACTCGCGAGATACTCGCCCATACTCGTGAGATACTCGCCCATACTCGCCCCTTGCTCGCCCAGCTCGCCTCTTGCTCCTGCTGGCTGAGTTGCCTTGTGTCTTGGATTGCCGGCTCCTGTGCTGACCCTTTGACCTTGACTTCAGCCTACGTGGCTTTGAATGGGCCTACCTCGGAGAATGAGGGTTGTACAACCGAGCCTCCAGCTCGCAATTCTACATCAACATTTATAAAGTAAAGCCTACCGCTCGTCAGACTACACTAGTCTTATATTTAAACTACGAGCCTACCGCTCGCTAGACTACACTAGTCTTATATTTAAACTACGAGCCTACCGCTCGGTAGACTACACTAGTCTTATATTTAAACTACGAGCCTACCGCTCGCTAGACTACACTAGTCTTATATTTAAACTACGAGCCTACCGCTCTCTAGACTACACAAGTCTTATATTTAAACTATGAGCATACTGCTCGCTAGACTACACTAGTCCTTCCTTATAACCCGAGCCAACCGCATGCAGGACTATCCCAGTCCTTCCTTATAACCCGAGCCAACCGCTCGCAGGACTATCCCAGTCCTTCCTTATAACCCGAGCCTACCGCTCGCAGGACTATCCCAGCCCTTGTAACATCCCCCAAACTAATAGGCCCCTGGATAATTTTTGTCATGACAAGTCATGACAAAAATTGGATAAGTGACCTAGAACCCTAGGATGAAAATGGAAGAGGTGGAAAAACTCATGGTGTGCACTTAGCCGTCATGATCCACCCTAATGAGAAGTGAACCAAAAAGGAGGATAAAATATCTTATAAACCCCACATAACCATGAATAGTTCATATGGTGAGTTAAGTACACAAAGAGGGCCAGGAAGGCCCATGAACTCATTAAAATGGGAAGGAATGCACTTTGGGGTGCAAATAGCAAAAATGGATGTCCTAGCCCAGAGGTGACCAAAAGACTTCAAAAAGCCAATATAACCTCACCATGATCCCTATGACCAACTAGGAGGGCAAGTAGGCCACTAGGGACCTTTGGGGTCAACCAATTTGGTCAATTGACCAAAAGTCAACTGTGAGCAACCTTAGGTCAAATCACCATAATTAAGGGCAATTGAACCCCAATTGATCAAATTGAAGCCACTCTCCTATGGCAACCTCCCTAAGGGACCTAATGGACCCAAAAGCCCCATCCTAGGGCCATCAATTTGGGAAATTGGGTCAATTTCTTAAGAGCCCCAAATTGACCTAAAAGGTGCTAAACCCAAATTAATCTTCAAGGGACTTAGAATGACCAAATTGATCCCCCCCCCCCCTAAACCCTAAGGGGGAGTATATGAGACCTAATTGGACCATGGGGTGCATTCAACCAAGGAGATTTAGGGCAAAATTAACAAAACACCCAAATTGTCCCTATAGGCAATTAAGTGCACTCAAGCCCCAATTGACCCCACCTTGACTCAATTCTTTTGGAGTAGGTCCATAGGGTCTTAGGGAGTAATATGGGTCAATTATATTGAGGGTGTAAGCTTGAGTCAAGCCCAAACCTAAAAATCCCCAATTTACCCAAATTGGGTCAAGTGAGTCCAAAACTCAAATTAAGTGGGCTTAACCCAATTCCATAGCCTAAGGAGGCAGCCCACATGATAATCAGACCATGGACACCTGAAATTTCGAGTGAGAAGGGGGTAATTACCTTTGGATTAAGCTTTAATGGGAAGAAGACAAGGGGGAGGCAAAAGAGGAGGAAATGGGGGGATGGTTGCCAAATGGCACCCCATTGTCATTCCCCAAGCTCTTCTCCCAGCAGGGGGAGTAATTCCCGTCAGTTTGGGGCAGTGGGGAGGAGGTTTGGATTGGCTGCCATGGGCGTCAAGGAGGTTGGCCGAATGGCCTTAATGGCAGTCGGCCATATACACTCCCTCCCCCTCGTTTCTCCCTCTCACTACGTTCAGAACTCCCAGAGCAGTCGAGCCCCCTCTTCAAAAGAAGTTTTCGAGCTCAGCCGCACAGAAAATGCCATGGATGCCGGGAATAGGAACACGACCTTCCACCGCCGCAACACCCGCCGCCAAGGCCGTGCTCAGGCAAGTTCCTTTCCCCCTCCACCCGTGCTAGTATCTAGATTCATTTAGGTGAGAAATCGGGCTCAATTGAGCCCGATCCCATGTGAGATAAAGGGAGATTTCTCGAGCATTTCTTCTTGCTCGGGATCGCCAGAGAGGCCATCTCCGGTGGCCGTGTTGCCGCCTGGCGTTAGCCACCACCTCCACGGAGGTGGTGGAGGCGGTGGCCGGCGGTAGGGTGCTGCAGATTGCCGGAAAAATGCCCTGCAAAACGGTACAGGCGCGTGAGATCTGGGTTGTTGGCTCATCGGGGACGATGAACCCTGGCCGTCCGATCTGGCTGATTCTTTTATTCGCAGCCCATGAAATGAATAAAATCATAATGTTGATTATTTGTCACACGTTTAGCCGATTTTGAATGCTATTTTTGAAGGCCTTAGAGGCCATATTTGCAAAAATAGGCAGAGACAACATTTGTAGCCCTTGGGGTCTACTTTCATTTGCCACCTTAAACTCTCAATTTGGTGCACTGTGGACCCCAGGGCATCCATTCTACTAAGACTGCTCATAATGCCTATTAGCAAACCATAATCCTGCCTAGGTTTTTAATGTACCTTGCATGCTATTTTTGAAGGCCTTAGAGGCCATAACATGAAAAGTTGGCAGAGACAACTATTGTAGCTCCTGATATCTACATTCTGTAGGATTTGAGATCAGGTGATTTGGAGCAATACTGCTCCTTGTAGAGCCATTCTACTAAGACTGCTCATTTTGCCTATTGGCAAACCATTTAATCCTATCTAGGTTCTTAATCAGATTGCATGCTGTTTTTGAAGGCCTTAGAGGCCATATCATAAAAAGTTGGCAGAGACAACTTTGTTTCTCTTGATGTCTACATTCTGTAGGATTTGAGATCAAGTGATTTGGAGCAATACTGCTCCTTGTGGAGCCATTCTACTAAGACTGCTCATTTTGTCTATTAGCAAACCATAATCCTGCCTAGGTTTTTAATGTACCTTGCATGCTATTTTTAAAGGCCTTAGAAGCCATATTTGCAAAAATAGGCAGAGACAACATTTGTAGCCCTTGGGGTCTACTTTCATTTGCCACCTTAAACTCTCAATTTGGTGCACTGTGGACCCCAGGGCATCCATTCTACTAAGACTGCTCATAATGCCTATTAGCAAACCATAATCCTGCCTAGGTTTTTAATGTACCTTGCATGCTATTTTTGAAGGCCTTAGAGGCCATATTTGCAAAAATAGGCAGAGACAACATTTGTAGCCCTTGGGGTCTAATTTCATTTGCCACCTTATACTCTCAATTTGGTGCACTGTGGACCCCAGGGCATCCATTCTACTAAGACTGCTCATAATGCCTATTAGCAAACCATAATCCTGCCTAGGTTTTAATGTACCTTGCATGCTATTTTTGAAGGACTTAGAGGCCATAACATGAAAAGTTGGCAGATACAACTATTGTAGCTCCTGATATCTACATTCTGTAGGATTTGAGATCAAGTGATTTGGAGCAATACTGCTCCTTGTAGAGGCATTCTACTAAGACTGCTCATTTTGCCTATTGGCAAACCATTTAATCCTATCTAGGTTCTTAATCAGTTTGCATGCTGTTTTTGAAGGCCGTAGAGGCCATATCATGAACAGTTGGCAGAGACAACTTTTGTAGCTCTTGATGTCTACTTTCTGCAGGATTTGAGATCAAGTGATTTGGAGCTCTACAGCTCCTTGTAGAGCCATTTTTCTAGGGCTGCTCTTTATGTCTATTAGCAAATTTGGGTGGAGTGAGCCCTATGCCTTGGTGTTGACCCAATGGCTTGAAATGTTGTACATGGGTCCTTGGCAGCAATATGCCTTCCCAAAAGTTATTTGGGGTTTTTGGGTACAAAAATCCCAAGGTATGTAATTTACTAAATTACCCCTAATTTAAGTTATAAAATAAAAAGGCGGTCATATGAACTTGGAATAATATGAGACTTAGGATCTGGTGCTTTTAGACTAGTATGGTGCTATAATAGTTTTCCCAGAATTTATTGAAATCTTAACATAGCACTTGTAGTGTAAACCCTTATACGCACACCAAACGTATTAAATGATAATTAAGGGTAAATATAACTTGGAATAATATGAGACTTAGGATCTGGTGCTTTTAGACTAGTATGGTGTTATAATAGTTTTCCCAGAATTTATTGAAATCTTAACATAACACTTGTAGTGTAAACCCTTATACGCACACCAAACGTATTCAATGATAATTAAGGGTAAATATTACTTGGAATAATATGAGACTTAGGATCCGGTGTTTCTTTTTAGACCAGCGTTATGTCATGGTAATTTTCCCTGAGATCATTGAGATCATAATCAAATACTTGATGTGTAAATCTCTATTTGCACACCTCTTATCTTAATAGAAACTATGACTTAAGATTCCCTGGAGAAGTTATGAAATTAGGATTTGAGATTGGTAGATCACTACTCATTGCGAACCTATGGTGATAATTGGAACTCGTTTGGATATGATGTGATCAAGATCGCACCATAGGAGTCTGATCTAGATCAACCTTGTTTCGGTCTGCGAATAGTGACACTGATTTACATGAATTAGACCACCACTGACCTCCACACGTAGAACTGTTAACTCTTTAGTAATTATGAAGGCTCAGGTCACTTGGAAGAGCATCTCTAAGGACATCTTGGGAAATAAGGATTGGGGCACGTCTAGCAGAGCTATAGGTGTGTGAGTTTACAGTGATATAAAAAGGAGGTTAGACCTCATCAAGGGCCCCGCACACAACTCATCAGTGTTAAACGATTGTATGGAAGCAAAACTACCCTTAGCCGGGGAGTCATTTTAAGGTAGTACTCGAGGGAGAAGTCGAGAAGTATCTAAGGCAATCCCTGGTTTAAGGATGACGAAGAATAGGAGTGTGGGTCCAAGTAAGGTTGAGAATGTTATTTGAATGTGAGCAGTTCCTCGGTGAAGAAAGGGGACTCGAGTTTAAAATGTGACGACGGGAGAGTCAGCTCCCGGTCACAGCTGGAGGTGTTGGAGTTCAAGGAACTCCCCCACTACTAATTGCCAAGTTTAACTCATCTTAGAGATGTAACGTAATTGGAGAGGAAAATGGGGGTCAAGTAAAAAGGGGTAGACACCAACAAGATTAAGTGCCTTGGGAATAGGAAGTTCGGGGTGTCAGCCCGCCACACTTCCTAGTACCGCTGCGAGCCCCTCACAGGGTAACCCTCCGGATGTCCAAGGTTAACCATAAAGCTTCTAAGTTCAACTAAATCATAGACAAGATTAGTTAAGTAGGAGAACTCGGCAAGTTAACTTCCATCCCGAACCGGGACGTTATATATAAGGAAGGACTGGGATAGTCCTGCGAGCGTCAGGCTCGGGTTATAAGGAAGGACTGGGATAGTCCTGCGAGCGTTAGGCTCGGGTTATAGGAAGGACTGGGATAGTCCTGCGAGCGGTAGACTCGGGTTATGAGGAAGGACTGGAATAGTTTAGCGAGCGGTAGGCTCGTAGTCCAAATATAAGACTGGAATAGTCTGGCGAGCGGTAGGCTCAACTTTATAAATGTTGATATAGAATTGCGAGCTGGAGGCTCGGTAGTAAATGGCTAATACTTGTTGCTTGTGTATAAGATGTGGTGGGTCTTCGGTTCTGTCTTAGTCGTCACACCGACAGCATTTCGTTGACTCGGCAGTGCTAGTGGTTGTATTGGGGCCAGGTTGTTTTACTGTGCGTCCGACGGGACGAATTCCCTAAACCCTGCCTGGCCAGTTCAGTTTAGTACGCAGGAGCTCATGAGTACCGGGTACCGGTATCACAGCGTACGTTTGGGCCTAGGTCTGGTAGTGTGACTTACCCACCTAGGTGAGGAGACACCCGCTCCTCTGCCACCGTTTGACCACGACGGGAGGTGCCCGAGAGGTTAGCTACCTCCAAAAAGTGGGAACTAAAGGTCTGTACGTACAGAGTCGTGTGTGTGAGTTGCATATGTATGAAATAATAATACAAACATTGCACCATTGCATTGCATATCATAGCATAGCATTTCTGCATAAACAGAGACCTCATCGTATAAATCAGTGTGGGCTCTTTTATACGATGAGTTTATTGCTTGTCAGATCCCTTAGCTTATGTGTTATTGTGTGTGCATATAAGTTAAGGTTACTTTCGTAGCTGCTCCTTAATTATACCGCTCTTTTACTTATACTGCCCTGTTACTTATACTGCTTCTTACTTTTGCTCATATACATACTCCTGCTTGGGTAGATATGCTTTCTTTACTTGTTTAGTACCTTTATTACTTGCTAGTCTCGCCACTGCCACCTGCTTCTTTGGATTACCCCTTGATGTCCTCCGCTTCTTCCTCCCGCTCGGTGCCTAGGAGTCGCGGGTGGAGGCGGTGAGGAATATGCTGAGTCTTTTAGACTGACGGTCAGTGGACCCTATTATTACAGGAGAACCAGGAAGAGCAGGTCAACCTGCAGAGGGTGGTGCCTGAGACGGTGAACAGGCCTGGAGTCGGACTCTCAGCTGCCGCCGGGAGAGCCCCGGTAAGCAAGACCCCTCATATTCCTACGCTACACATCTACCCAGGGCAGAAGCCGGAGTTATATGCCATCGAAGGAGTCGAGCCTTGTGGATGCTTAGATTGTTATATCTTCGCCAGGAGAGAGGCGAAGAAAGCATCCAAGGACCGGGCTTAGGCCATGTTGTACTATTATTTTAAATTCCGCACTCTGATGTACTCTTACTTTATATGAATATCTCTTGTTGGACATGTTTCTTTATTTGAAGTGATTATTGTGGACTTGTATTATTAATTCACTCTTCCTTTAAGATTTTGGTTGGCCTGGATATAGTTGCATAGCCGGCAGGATTGGCGTGTTGTGGTGGGGACCATGTTTGAGAGGGTACCACCACAAGACGGCAGTTCTGGGCGGTAAGACCCGGACTCAAAAAAAAGGGGTGGGGTCTTACAAACTGGTATCAGCTTAGCCAAAACCGATCCAAATAAGGAGTCCACAACCCTAGGGCAACCCCGCTCGAGTTAGTTTGAGGACAAACTAGCAGCGGAAGCAATGGTGTGCCCATAGGAGAAATCACGTTAAATTGTCCATCGAACGAGATGCTTAGGGCCAACCTTTCTAATTAAACACTTTTCTTATGTAGCCTCCGGTAAATGTTCCCAACCGGAGAACGACTCCCCATGTTCAGGTCGTGATTCCCCCAGTGCAAGATGAAGTCCCTCCGGAACAGGCTACGGTTCCCCCACTGCAAGACGAAGTACCTCCCGCACAGAATGCGGTCCCTCCTCCACCGGCTCCCGTCCAGTTCCAACAAACGGAGCTGGGTCAGACCCTGACCGCTATCCTGCAGGCTTTTACTCAGCAACAGGTCCCACTTCAGGCCCCCAACCCAGGGGCAAACTGGTTGAGCGTCTTCCGGGGTCTCTCCCCCCCATCTTACACAGGATCTGAGTCAGTGGTGCAAACGGAGGAATGGTTGGATGCAATCCAGGAAATGCTGGCAGGGATTCGTTGCCCGACGGATGTTGCAGTGTCCTTAGCTGTTTCTGCCCTAAAATCTCATGCTAAGAGATGGTGGAAGTCAGCTTTAGACACCACCTTTGCCGGTCTTGAGTACACCGACATCACGTGGGAAGAGTTTAAGGAGGCACTACTTGAGCACTTTGTGCCTCAAATAGCAAGAGATGAACTGGAGGAAAGGTTCTTGCATCTGAGGCAGGGGAATCTTTCAGTATTGGATTACCAGCGGGAGTTCTCTCACCTGGCTCGCTTCGCTACATCACATCAATTAAGCGACTCTGGGTACGCCAAGAGGTTCTTCAAGGGTCTACGAAACGATCTCAGACACTCCCTACAATATGTGGCGGACTCCAGTTTAGCACGAATCAGTGAAGCAGCAAGAAGACTGGAGGCAGATCAGCAAATGGTGAAGGGCCGAGGAAAAAGGCCAGCGGAAGATGGAAACGGGAATAGAGGACGGGACCACCGACAGCGCGGTGGATTCATTAGACATCAAAGAGGCAGAGGACAACCTCATCCAGACCCCCGACCGGACCGGAGACCCCCGGCTGTACTTGCACCTCAGCCGTTGCGGATGCAGGGGCCCCGAGAACAAGAAGGTAGAGCACATCCCCCGCCAGTGTGTTTCTGGTGTCACCAACCAGGACATGTGCATGCTCACTGCCCTCAGAGATGGGGTAACCCCCCACCCCTACCTATAGCAGCACCATCGGTACAACAAATCAGGGGCCGAGGTCGAGGACGTGGACGAGGTCGAGGGCCACCGAGTAGAGGCAGGCAGCCGGAGCAAATGTATGCACTGGATCTTGCCGAACCTAGAAATCCAGAGGATGTGATCACAGGTACCTCAGTTTTCCCTACATAATTGTTTAATTACTTGTCGACCTTTAGCTTACGTCAAACAATAAACTAAATCGCAAATCACCCAGGTATAGTGCTAGTATGTAAAAAGCCTGCGTACACCCTTTTCGATACGGGCGCTTCCCACTCATTCGTTTCGGCGGAATTCGTGGACGACTTGGACCAAGTACAACATTTCGAAGGCGTCGAAAGAAAGGTGCGACTGGAGGACGGGTCAGAGATAGAAACATGTGCTAAGTGCAACATGAATGTGGAGATCGGAGGGAAGATGTTCGAAGCGCCGGCAACACTGCTAAAGATGAAGGGCTACGATCTAATCTTAGGCATGAACTGGCTATACTGGAACCACGCCAAGATCGATTGTCAGGCAAAGAAAATCACGCTAAAACACGAGGGCGACGATGTGGTGATCGAAGGTATTAAACCTATCTCTCGTCGTTTAATCTCATCAATTCAAGCTGTCAAGGCCCACTTGCAAGGAGATGAAGTCTTCATGATCTGCTTTGAAATGAAGGAGGAAAGTAAGCCCCTGACTGATATTCCCGTAGTTCAAAAATTTCCTGATGTCTTCCCAGAAAAATTACCCGGACTACCGCCACACAGGGAAAAGGACTTCCAAATTCAACTAGTACCAGGAGCAAAACCGGTGTCTCGGGCACCATATAGAATGGCACCAAGAGAATTGGCTGAGTTCAGGACTCAACTCCAGGAACTGGTGGACTCAGGGTTCGTCAGACCAAGTTCATCACCCTGCGGAGCACCGGTACTATTTGTAAAGAAGAAGGATGGGTCGCTTCGTCTCTGCATCGACTACCGAGAGCTGAATCGGCTGACGGTACGGAACACATATCCGCTACCGAGGATTGATGAGCTATTTGACCAGCTACAGGGGGCCTTCTGGTTCTCTAAGCTTGATTTGAGGTCCGGATACTATCAGTTGCGAATACGAGAGGAAGATATCCCAAAGACGGCCTTCAGTTCTCGTTACGGATTATATGAATTTATAGTGATGCCATTCGGGCTCACGAATGCTCCCTCTGCATTCATGAGCTTAATGAACCATGTATTCGAACCTTACCTAGATAGGTTCGTTATCGTGTTTATTGATGACATCTTAATCTACTCCAAAACAAAGGAGGAGCATACCCAGCACTTGACTCAAGTCTTGAGCAAGTTACGGCAACATCAAATGTATGCAAAGTTCTCGAAGTGCCAATTTTGGCTACGGGAGGTGGCTTTCCTCGGGCACGTGATCAGTGGGGCCGGGTTGGCAGTGGATCCGGCCAAGGAACGGGCAGTAAGGGATTGGCCGCAACCGAAGTCGGCCTCGGATGTCCGCAGCTTCCTGGGACTAGCCGGATATTATCGTAAGTTCGTGGAGGGATTTTCAAGGATTGCACTTCCCCTCACGTCGTTAACAAAGAAGGATGCTGCATTTGTGTGGACAGACAAGTGTGAGGCAGCCTTTCAGGAGTTAAAGAACCGACTCACCACATCCCCCATTCTTACCCTCCCATCCGGAAAGGAGGGATTTCAAATCTACACCGACGCATCTTATCAAGGAATGGGTGCTGTCCTCATGCAACATGGTCATGTGATTTCCTATGCCTCGAGACAATTAAAGAAACATGAACAAAATTATCCGGTACACGACTTAGATCTCGGAGCAGTGGTTTCGCCTTGAAGATTTGGAGGCACTACTTATATGGGGTTCATTGCGAGATCTTCTCGGATCACAAGAATCTCAAGTACATCGACACCCAGAAGGACTTGAATCTACGCCAACGGAGATGGCTAGAGTTCTTGTGTGACTATCAATACACAATGCACTATCACCCCGGGAAGGCAAACACAGTAGCAGACGCGCTTAGCCGAAGAGCGAGTGCATCCGACACGGAACCTCGATTAATGGTTATGGAACTGATAAGGGTACTTCAGGACACGCAAGTCACACTGATGTCTAAGGCCAACCCCGAGACCTATGCAGAATACTTGGCATCCATGAGCATGACTTGTGACATCCAAGATCGCATTAAATTTGGGCAAAGACAAGATGCATCATTGGAACCAGTGTTTGCGGCCTTGGAGTCGGGCCCCTCCGGGAACTTTACCTTGTGTGATGGTCTCATTCACTTCCGTGGACGGATACTCATACCACAAGGAGACAGGATTCGGGAAGATATCATGGCTGAGGCACATAATAGCAAGTACTCCATACATCCGGGCGTCTCCAAAATGACGACGGATCTGAGAAAGTCAATGTACTGGCCCGGTATGAAGAAAGACATCGCCCGTTTTGTGACGCACTGTGTATCTTGTCAGCAGGTGAAGGCAGAATGCAAGAAGCCAGGGGGACTATTGCAACCTCTACCTGTGCCTGAGTGGAAGTTTGATGACATATCTATGGACTTCGTGCATGGGCTACCTCGCTCCCACTCCGGGAATGATTCAGTATGGGTGATTGTTGACAGGCTGACGAAGGTGGCTCGGTTTATTCCAGTCAGGAAGGGTGCTCCGGTCGGAACGTTAGTACGACTATTTGTAGAGAAATTTGTTCGGTACCACGGAGTCCCTAAGTCGATCGTGTCCGATCGGGATGGCCAGTTTACGTCTCGGGAATGGAAGGCTGTTCAAGCCTATCTGGGATCTCGGCTGACCTTCAGCACCGCCTTCCACCCTCAGACAGATGGTCAAACTGAACGTACAATTCGGACGATGGAAGACCTACTACGCCTCTGCATTCTGGACCGCAACGAACCTTGGGAAAGGTTGCTGCCACTCGCCGAGTTTTCTTATAATAATAGCCATCAATCCAGCATCGGCATGGCCCCCTACGAAGCATTGTATGGTCGTAAATGCAGAACCCCGCTGTCATGGGTTCAGGATGATTTTCCAGGAGTGCCAGGGTCGAAGTTTGAAGAAGACACGGACGCTCTGGTGCGACTAATCCGGGAGCGGATGCTAGAAGCCCAGAGTCGACAGGCCAAATATTACGACGCGCGGCATCGTAAGGTAGAATTTTGGGTGGGAGACAAGGTGTTTCTGAAGGTACGTCCAGTGCACGGTGTCACACGGGTACGGAGGTTAAAGAAGCTCAGTCCTAGGTATATGGGACCTTACAAGATCCTGGAGCGGATTGGCCCTCTGGCATACCGACTGGAGCTACCACCAGAATTAGAGAACCTGCACGATGTCTTCCACGTCTCTTCGCTCCGGAAGGCTCTGCTTAAGCCAGAACAACAGATCACTCGTACCTCAGGGCCAGTAGACACAGATCGGTCAGTCCGTTTGGAGCCTACCCGGATTGACGACTCCAGCATCCGTGTTCTACGACGAAAGAAGGTGCCATTAGTAAAGGTCCTTTGGTCCAACCACGGGCAGGAGGAACATACTTAGGAACCACTGGATCTAATGCAGCAACGCTACCCGAAACTATTTGAATTAGTAAAGCTCGATTGCAGAATGTATTTGATTTTCATTTTATTGTGCTTGATCTGAAAACCCGTACACCCGATCCTAAATTTCGGGGACGAAATTATTTTGTTTTGTATTGGGATTTGTAACATCCCCCAAACTAATAGGCCCCTGGATGATTTTTGTCATGACAAGTCATGACAAAAATAGGATAAGTGACCTAGAACCCTAGGATGAAAATGGAAGAGGTGGAAAAACTCATGGTGTGCACTTAGCCGTCATGATCCACCCTAATGAGAAGTGAACCAAAAAGGAGGATAAAATATCTTATAAACCCCACATAACCATGAATAGTTCATATGGTGAGTTAAGTACACAAAGAGGGCCAGGAAGGCCCATGAACTCATTAAAATGGGAAGGAATGCACTTTGGGGTGCAAATAACAAAAATGGATGTCCTAGCCCAGAGGTGACCAAAAGACTTCAAAAAGCCAATATAACCTAACCATGATCCCTATGACCAACTAGGAGGGCAAGTAGGCCACTAGGGACCTTTGGGGTCAACCAATTTGGTCAATTGACCAAAAGTCAACTGTGAGCAACCTTAGGTCAAATCACCATAATTAAGGGCAATTGAACCCCAATTGATCAAATTGAAGCCACTCTCCTATGGCAACCTCCCTAAGGGACCTAATGGACCCAAAAGCCCCATCCTAGGGCCATCAATTTGGGAAATTGGGTCAATTTCTTAAGAGCCCCAAATTGACCTAAAAGGTGCTAAACCCAAATTAATCTTCAAGGGACTTAGAATGACCAAATTGATCCCCCCTAAACCCTAAGGGGGAGTATATGAGACCTAATTGGACCATGGGGTGCATTCAACCAAGGAGATTTAGGGCAAAATCAACAAAACACCCAAATTGTCCCTATAGGAAATTAAGTGCACTCAAGCCCCAATTGACCCCACCTTGACTCAATTCTTTTGGAGTAGGTCCATAGGGTCTTAGGGAGTAATATGGGTCAATTATATTGAGGGTGTAAGCTTGAGTCAAGCCCAAACCTAAAAATCCCCAATTTACCCAAATTGGGTCAAGTGAGTCCAAAACTCAAATTAAGTGGGCTTAACCCAATTCCATAGCCTAAGGAGGCAGCCCACATGATAACCAGACCATGGACACCTGAAATTTCGAGTGAGAAGGGGGTAATTACCTTTGGATTAAGCTTTAATGGGAAGAAGACAAGGGGGAGGCAAAAGAGGAGGAAATGGGGGGATGGTTGCCAAATGGCACCCCATTGTCATTCCCCAAGCTCTTCTCCCAGCAGGGGGAGTAATTCCCGTCAGTTTGGGGCAGTGGGGAGGAGGTTTGGATTGGCTGCCATGGGCGGCAAGGAGGTTGGCCGAATGGCCTTAATGGCAGCCGGCCATATACACTCCCTCCCCCTCGTTTCTCCCTCTCACTACGTTCAGAACTCCCAGAGCAGTCGAGCCCCCTCTTCAGAAGAAGTTTTCGAGCTCAGCCGCACAGAAAACGCCATGGATGCCGGGAATAGGAACGCGACCTTCCTCCGCCGCAACACCCGCCGCCAAGGCCGTGCTCAGGCAAGTTCCTTTCCCCCTCCACCCGTGCTAGTATCTAGATTCATTTAGGTGAGAAATCGGGCTCAATTGAGCCCGATCCCATGTGAGATAGAGGGAGATTTCTCGAGCATTTCTTCTTGCTCGGGATCGCCGGAGAGGCCATCTCCGGTGGTCGTGTCGCCGCCTGGCGTTAGCCACCACCTCCACGGAGGTGGTGGAGGCGGTGGCCGGCGGTAGGGTGCTGCAGATTGCCGGAAAAATGCCCCGCAAAACGGTCCAGGCGCGTGAGATCTGGGCTGTTGGCTCATCGGGGACGATGAACCCTGGCCGTCCGATCTGGCTGATTCTTTTATTCGCAGCCCATGAAATGAATAAAATCATAATGTTGATTATTTGTCACACGTTTAGCCGATTTTGCATGCTATTTTTGAAGGCCTTAGAGGCCATATTTGCAAAAATAGGCAGAGACAACATTTGTAGCCCTTGGGGTCTACTTTCATTTGCCACCTTAAACTCTCAATTTGGTGCACTGTGGACCCCAGGGCATCCATTCTACTAAGACTGCTCATAATGCCTATTAGCAAACCATAATCCTGCCTAGGTTTTTAATGTACCTTGCATGCTATTTTTGAAGGCCTTAGAGGCCATAACATGAAAAGTTGGCAGAGACAACTATTGTAGCTCCTGATATCTACATTCTGTAGGATTTGAGATCAAGTGATTTGGAGCAATACTGCTCCTTGTAGAGCCATTCTACTAAGACTGCTCATTTTGCCTATTGGCAAACCATTTAATCCTATCTAGGTTCTTAATCAGTTTGCATGCTGTTTTTGAAGGCCTTAGAGGCCATATCATAAAAAGTTGGCAGAGACAACTTTTGTTGCTCTTGATGTCTACATTCTGTAGGATTTAAGATCAAGTGATTTGGAGCAATACTTCTCCTTGTGGAGCCATTCTACTATGACTGCTCATTTTGTCTATTAGCAAACCATAATCCTGCCTAGGTTTTTAATGTACCTTGCATGCTATTTTTGAAGGCCTTAGAGGACATTTGCAAAAATAGGCAGAGACAACATTTGTAGCCCTTGTGTTCTACTTTCATTTGCCACCTTAAACTCTCAATTTGGTGCACTGTGGACCCCAGGGCATCCATTCTACTAAGACTGCTCATAATGCCTATTAGCAAACCATAATCCTGCATAGGTTTTTAATGTACCTTGCATGCTATTTTTGAAGGCCTTAGAGGCCATAACATTAAAAGTTGGCAGAGACAACTATTGTAGCTCCTGATATCTACATTCTGTAGGATTTGAGATCAGGTGATTTGGAGCAATACTGCTCCTTGTAGAGCCATTCTACTAAGACTGCTCATTTTGCCTATTGGCAAACCATTTAATCCTATCTAGGTTCTTAATCAGATTGCATGCTGTTTTTGAAGGCCTTAGAGGCCATATCATGAAAAGTTGTCAGAGACAACTTTTGTAGCTCTTGATGTATACTTTCTGTAGGATTTGAGATCAAGTGATTTGGAGCTCTACAGCTCCTTGTAGAGCCATTTTTCTAGGGCTGCTCTTTATGTCTATTAGCAAATTTGGGTGGAGTGAGCCCTATGCCTTGGGGTTGACCCAATGGCTTGAAATGCTGTACATGGGTTCTTGGCAGCAATATGCCTTCCCAAAAGTTATTTGGGGTTTTTGGGTACAAAAATCCCAAGGTATGTAATTTACTAAATTACCCCTAATTTAAGTTATAAAATAAAAAGGCGGTCATATGAACTTGGAATAATATGAGACATAGGATCTGGTGCTTTTAGACTAGTATGGTGCTATAATAGTTTTCCCAGAATTTATTGAAATCTTAACATAGCACTTGTAGTGTAAACCCTTATACGCACACCAAACGTATTAAATGATAATTAAGGGTAAATATAACTTGGAATAATATGAGACTTAGGATCTGGTGCTTTTAGACTAGTATGGTGCTATAATAGTTTTCCCAGAATTTATTGAAATCTTAACATAGCACTTGTAGTGTAAACCCTTATACGCACACCAAACGTATTCAATGATAATTAAGGGTAAATATTACTTGGAATAATATGAGACTTAGGATCCGGTGTTTCTTTTTAGACCAGTGTTATGTCATGGTAATTTTCCCTGAGATCATTGAGATCATAATCAAATACTTGATGTGTAAATCTCTATTTGCACACCTCTTATCTTAATAGAAACTATGACTTAAGATTCCCTGGAGAAGTTATGAAATTAGGATTTGAGATTGGTAGATCACTACTCATTGCGAACCTATGGTGATAATTGGAACTCGTTTGGATATGATGTGATCAAGATCGCACCATAGGAGTCTGATCTAGATCAACCTTGTTTCGGTCTGCGAATAGTGACACTGATTTACATGAATTAGACCACCACTGACCTCCACACGTAGAACTGTTAACTCTTTAGTAATTATGAAGGCTCAGGTCACTTGGAAGAGCATCTCTAAGGGCATCTTGGAAATAAGGATTGGGGCACGTCTAGCAGAGCTATAGGTGTGTGAGTTTACAGTGATATAAAAAGGAGGTTAGACCTCATCAAGGGCCCCACACACAACTCATCAGTGTTAAACGATTGTATGGAAGCAAAACTACCCTTAGCCGGGGAGTCATTTTAAGGTAGTACTCGAGGGAGAAGTCGAGAAGTATCTAAGGCAAACCCTGGTTTAAGAATGACGAAGAATAGGAGTGTGGGTCCAAGTAAGGTTGAGAATGTTATTTGAATGTGAGCAGTTCCTCGGTGAAGAAAGGGGACTCGAGTTTAAAATGTGACGACGGGAGAGTCAGCTCCCGGTCACAGCTGGAGGTGTTGGAGTTCAAGGAACTCCCCCACTACTAATTGCCAAGTTTAACTCATCTTAGAGATGTAACGTAATTGGAGAGGAAAATGGGGGTCAAGTAAAAAGGGGTAGACACCAACAAGATTAAGTGCCTTGGGAATAGGAAGTTCGGGGTGTCAGCCCGCCACACTTCCTAGTACCGCTGCGAGCCCCTCACAGGGTAACCCTCCGGATGTCCAAGGTTAACCATAAAGCTTCTAAGTTCAACTAAATCATAGACAAGATTAGTTAAGTAGGAGAACTCGGCAAGTTAACTTCCATCCCGAACCGGGACGTTATATATAAGGAAGGACTGGGATAGTCCTGCGAGCGTCAGGCTCGGGTTATAAGGAAGGACTGGGATAGTCCTGCGAGCGTTAGGCTCGGGTTATAGGAAGGACTGGGATAGTCCTGCGAGCGGTAGACTCGGGTTATGAGGAAGGACTGGAATAGTTTAGCGAGCGGTAGGCTCGTAGTCCAAATATAAGACTGGAATAGTCTGGCGAGCGGTAGGCTCTACTTTATAAATGTTGATATAGAATTGCGAGCTGGAGGCTCGGTAGTAAATGGCTAATACTTGTTGCTTGTGTATAAGATGTGGTGGGTCTTCGGTTCTGTCTTAGTCGTCACACCGACAGCAGTTCGTTGACTCGGCAGTGCTAGTGGTTGTATTGGGGCCAGGTTGTTTTACTGCGCGTCCGACGGGACGAATTCCCTAAACCCTGCCTGGCCAGTTCAGTTTAGTACGCAGGAGCTCATGAGTACCGGGTACCGGTATCACAGCGTACGTTTGGGCCTAGGTCTGGTAGTGTGACTTACCCACCTAGGTGAGGAGACACCCGCTCCTCTGCCACCGTTTGACCACGACGGGAGGTGCCCGAGAGGTTAGCTACCTCCGAAAAGTGGGAACTAAAGGTCTGTACGTACAGAGTCGTGTGTGTGAGTTGCATATGTATGAAATAATAATACAAACATTGCACCATTGCATTGCATATCATAGCATAGCATTTCTGCATAAACAGAGACCTCATCGTATAAATCAGTGTGGGCTCTTTTATACGATGAGTTTATTGCTTGCCAGATCCCTTAGCTTATGTGTTATTGTGTGTGCATATAAGTTAAGGTTACTTTCGTAGCTGCTCCTTAATTATACCGCTCTTTTACTTATACTGCCCTGTTACTTATACTGCTTCTTACTTTTGCTCATATACATACTCCTGCTTGGGTAGATATGCTTTCATTACTTGTTTAGTACCTTTATTACTTGCTAGACTCGCCACTGCCACCTGCTTCTTTGGATTACCCCTTGATGTCCTCCGCTTCCTCCTCCCGCTCGGTGCCTAGGAGTCGCGGGTGGAGGCGGTGAGGAATATGCTGAGTCTTTTAGACTGACGGTCAGTGGACCCTATTATTACAGGAGAACCAGGAAGAGCAGGTCAACCCGCAGAGGGTGGTGCCTGAGACGGTGAACAGGCCTGGAGTCGGACTCTCAGCTGCCGCCGGGAGAGCCCCGGTAAGCAAGACCCCTCATATTCCTACGCTACACATCTACCCAGGGCAGAAGCCGGAGTTATATGCCATCGAAGGAGTCGAGCCTTGTGGATGCTTAGATTGTTATATCTTCGCCAGGAGAGAGGCGAAGAAAGCATCCAAGGACCGGGCTTAGGCCATGTTGTACTATTATTTTAAATTCCGCACTCTGATGTACTCTTACTTTATATGAATATCTCTTGTTGGACATGTTTCTTTATTTGAAGTGATTATTGTGGACTTGTATTATTAATTCACTCTTCCTTTAAGATTTTGGTTGGCCTGGATATAGTTGCATAGCCGGCAGGATTGGCGTGTTGTGGTGGGGACCATGTTTGAGAGGGTACCACCACAAGACGGCAGTTCTGGGCGGTAAGACCCGGACTCAAAAAAAGGGGTGGGGTCTTACAGCCCTTCCTTATAACCCGAGCTAACCGCTCGCAGGACTATCCCAGTCCTTCCTTATAACCCGAGCCTACCGCTTGCAGGACTATATCAGTCCTTCTTTATAACCCGAGCCAACAACTAGCAGGACTATCCCAGTCCTTCCTTATAACCCGAGCCTACCGCTCGCAGGACTATCCCAGTCCTTCCTTATAACCCGAGCCAACCGCTTGCAGGACTATCCCAGTCCTTCCTTATAACCCGAGCCTACAGCTCGCAGGACTATCCCAGTCCTTCCTTATAACCCGAGTCAACCGCTCGCAGGACTATCCCAGTCCTTCCTTATAACCCGAGCCTACCGCTCGCAGGACTATCCCAGTCCTTCCTTATAAAATGTTCCGGTTTGGGATGGAAGCTAACTTGTCATGTTCTCCTACTTAACTATTCTTGTCTATAATTTAGTTGATCTTAGAAGCTTTTGGGTTAGCCTTGAACTTTCTTAGGGTTACCCGGTGAGGGGCTCGCAGCGGTACCTGGAAGTGTGGCGGGCTGACAGCCCGAACTTCCTCTTCCCAAGGCACTTAATCTTGTTGGTATCTACCCTTTTTTACTTGATCCCCATTATCCTCTCCAATTACATTAAATCTATAAGATGAGTTAAACTTGGCTCTTAGGAGTGGGGGAGTTCTTTTGAACTCCGACACCACCAATTATGACTGGGTGCTGACTCTCCCGTCGTCACATTCTAAGCTCGAGTTCCCTTCTTCACCGAGGAACTGCACACATTAAATTAGCATTCTCAACCTTACTTGGACCCACACTCCTATTCTTCGTCATCCTTAATCCAGGCCTGTAAAACTTTAATTTCTGGTGTTGTTACTTTGAGAAGAGTGGTATAAATTGATGTTTTATTTTATTTTATTTATAGGAGAGGCTTGTTTGAGTCGGAAATAAACTTTCTCAAAGAGGTACTGCAAAGAGTTCTCTCCAGTGTTTCATTTTTAATGGCTCAAGTTGAACTTGACATTTTTACTGAAAGCTTTATTTAATATTTTACAGTAATTGTTCAGTGATGAATTTAATTATTACAATTAAGATTCTTATGTAATTATAGATGACCATGTATCTTCTGATGCATATATGGTTTGCATACTAACCTATTACGATAGAAATTTATCATTTCTTCTCCATTCTCGTTTTAGTATTAATCTACTAGTTGAAGCTTGCCCAGTTTTCATCTATATAAAAGTTTTTCCAATGAATTGGGACAGATTCTTTTATTGGTACTATGAGCCCACTCCATTATCATTAACCTTGTTCTATGTATGGTTGTATTTATGAAAACACTTTCAAATTTTTTTTGAGTCATTTGGGCACGGTGTTTTTGCTCCAGTGAGTTCGGACAAAATCACCGCCGTCATAAAATATATGTTTGGCATGACATCGATTATGACTACCACCAAGAAAAAAAACTAGTTTTGAAGATCAATATGAGAGGTCGGGCGGTCATGAACATCCTTCGTCGCTATCGCGACTCAGCTCTACGCCCCTTCGCAATGTGGTTTTGTTTAAGTTGTCAAATGAATTCCTTAACTAGTTTTGATGAAAGAGTAATTATGATGAGTTTTGTTTAAGTTGTCTTCCATGTAATTGTGAGGTCATTTGCACTAATCATGAAAACAATGTATGCGAGCAAGCAACAGAACACATCAAATGCCTCTTTTTTTGTTAACTCATTTTCACTCGGTGTGGTCTATGTTGGGTGCAGGATGAAATCATCAATTCCTTCAATGGTAGAGTTGAAAGCTTCATCACATGACCCCCCATCCAATAGTCTCACAAGGTATTATGAAATCCTTCCACATTCTTCTTTATGTTCATCTTGATTTCTCAATTTCACTAAATGCAGTCTACCTTGGGTGCAGGATTACTTAAGAGCGCCAGTATCAACACTCTACAATTAGGTATTGCACGGATGATCTAAGGGAGGTGGTATCAACACTCTACAAGGAGGTGTTGCACATGATATCACCAATTTCTTCAATGTTTCTAACATATTAGTTTTAATCTTATCTAAATACTGAATATCAAATAGTTTGTTCTGAATGTGCATGATATATGAAAGAATTCTAATGTCAATTTTTGTATAAATCATGTCTTAGAGCTTTTATTTTCTGTTTTCTTTCAAGTTATTTGTATTGGGTTGTATAGAAATATTTGTCCATTTAGGGGCAAACCCCCTATCATGTCTTTCCTTATAGTTTCTATCCAAGTCTTTTTTAGAAATAAACATGCAGCGAGTTTGCAAACTACAACGAGTTTGCTTCGGATTTAGCAAACTGCAGCAGTGGGTTTACTACAGCTGCGGAAAACTGCAGCTGCAGCAAACTGCAGCAGCAGGTTCGCTGCAGCTGCTGCAATCTGCAGCAGCGGGTTCGCTGCAGCTGCTGCAAACTGCAGCAGCGGGTTCGCTGTAGCTGCAGCAAACTGCAACAGTGGGTTCAGCAGCGGGTTCGCTGCAGCTGCAGCAAACTACAGCAGCGGGTTCGCTGCAGCTGCAGCAAACAGCAGCAGCGGGTTTGCTGCAGCTGCAGCAAATTGCAGCAGCGGGTTCGTTGCAGCTGCAGCAAACTGCAGCAGCGGGTTCAGCAGTGGGTTCGCTGCAGCTGCAGCAAACTGCAGCAGCGGGTTTGCTGCAGCTACAGCAAACTGCAGCAGCGGGTTCGCTGCAGGTGCAACAAACTGCAGTTTGCTGCAGGTGCAACAAACTCTTCGGTGTGAGTGTTGTGTGTGCAGTTGTCCTGAGTGTTGTGTGCACATTTGTGTTGTGTGTGCAACTGTGAGTAATGTGTGTGTAGCTGCGTTGAGTGCTGTGTTGTGAAGTGCGTGTTATTTTTTGTCCAGTTAGTGTGTTGTGTTGTGAACTGGCAGAAGATTGAGTGAGTAACGGAAAAGGAGTAACCACTATTTCATCAGACCTTCATGGGGTAATATAGCTCAGGAGAGAACAATGATAATTACTAGCATTCACTATTGGCACTTTTTTTGGTTAATTACTCCGGTTTTGTGCTGTATTCAGTATTATTTATTGAATAATGTTTTGCTTCTTGTAGTATAGGAATTAATCACTTGATTTTCTTCATGTAGTTTGTTGCAACTGCTGCTATCATTATATTACTCAAATGAACTTGCATGTTTAGGGTTCTTCAACTACTTATTCAGTTACTTTATTCAATGCTTATGTATTGTAATGATCAAATGAATTATTTTTGCATTAAATTTCATCTTAGTTTTAGTTTTAAACCTTTATGTCTTGTAAAGCTTACACATTTTCACATCACACCCATGAATCCTCTTTATATTATCTTTTTGCCCCTTTAAAGTGTTGCTGCCCTCTTTAATAATTGCTCTCTTTTATTTCTAGGGAGTTGGAGCTTGGAGCGAAAAGTGATGGAAGAAGATGCATTAGTCAGAAAGTGTAGAAGTTGATGTGTTTTGTAAAACATCTTGATCTTATTGTTGCTATGTAATATTGTTTTGTTATAGATAAGATGACACTTGTACTCTATCTAGCTACTGCAAGTATTTCAAATTTAATATTTGTAATGCGTTTTCTTTTTATTAATTTGGCATATTTTTTCCCTTCCCGTACTTGATTCAAATTTTATATATGAAAAGTATATTAGTTCATTAAACCTATATTGATTTCAATTTTTAAATATTTTAATTACAAATTATATATCAATGAGTATAAATCATTATTACTGTTGAAACCAGTTTCCCGATTTCAGCGTTCGAAAGGGGGTTGCGACTAACCCTTACTTGACCTGAGCCTCGACCCGTGACCGGTTGCTAGGAACTAGGAGACTCGGACTTGATGAACACTTGAATCCACAAATGGACCCCTTAAGCTACAGCGCGGAGGTCCCACCACGTACCCGGAAGATCTTAGAGCGCTTCCCCTCCCAAGCCAATGCTGAGCCTGGGCACCTTGGAGGGCACTAAGGAACACCTCACCGACCACCTTCAACGCCAAGGGGAGGGGAGGGATAGTGCTTGCTCACACGCGAGAGAGGGGGTCGGAACCAACCCACCCTCCCAAGGTGCCCATGGGGGTCTATTTATAGACTTTCCCAAAAAAGGACTGCGAATAGCCAAAATTGGACTGCGAATAGCCAAAATTCTGTTATCCGCAGTCCGATCATGACCATGAACAGTCAAAGCAGAAGGAGGGGCGAGTGGGGTTCGAGGTGCCCGCTCCCCCCCCTCACGGGAGGTCCTGCTTGCCTCCCCTAAGGGTGCCGGGCGAGTGGGAGGGTCTCCCCCACTCGCCCAAAGGGGGCGGCGAGTGGGAGAGCCTCTCCCACTCGCCCCCAAAGGGGGCCGACGAGTGGGAGGGCCTCTCCCACTCGCCCGGCGAGTGGGAGGACCTCTCCCACTCGCCCGGCGAGTGGGAGGGCTCCTCCCACTCGCCCAAAGGGGCCGGCGAGTGGGAGGGCCTCTCCCACTCGCCCGGCGAGTGGGAGGGCTCCTCCCACTCGCCCAAGGGGGCCGGCGAGTGGGAGAGCCCCTCCCACTCGCCCGAAAGGAGTGGGGGGAGCGGGTGCTCCCTCCGCTTCCTCCTGCCTCTTTTTGCCTTACCCGGTCTCGACCGTCTCGGCTACCGTCACCGTCTTGGTCTCATCCGGGTCGGGTCACACCAACTCGGGAAATATGAGGGTTGTACACAATCCCCGCTCCTTGCGAGCTTGCCCCAAGCTCGGAAGGAAAGTCCAACCCACCTATTTGACGAGTGGGTGGGACCTTAGGGAAATCCACGAAAGGATCCGTTATCGGGGAACCTCTGCCAAGCTTTTCAGCTGAAATTATTTTGAGACGAAGGGGAAAACCCTTCTCCTATACACACCCCTCCTTTGAACCGAGCTCAACTGGAGGTGGAGAACACTCGACACCTTAGGTCGAGCTAAACCCGACCGAAGGTAGAGGGAGACTCAACACCTCAAGTCGAGCTGAACTCGACCCGAGGTGGGGAACGAACCTTTCTCCACTAAACACCCCTCCGGCGAGCCGAGCTCAACAGGAGGTGGAGAAAGCTCAACACCTGAGGTCGGACTAAGCTCGACCGAAAGTGGAGGGGAACTCAACACCTCAAGTCGAGCTGAACTCGACCCGAGGTGGGGAACGAACCTTTCTTCACTAAACACCCCTCCGGCGAGCCGAGCTCAACAGGAGGTGGAGAACACTCGACACCTTAGGTCGAGCTAAACCCGACCGAAGGTAGAGGGAAACTCAACACCTCAAGTCGAGCTGAACTCGACCCGAGGTGGGGAACGAACCTTTCTCCACTAAACACCCCTCCGGCGAGCCGAGCTCAACAGGAGGTGGAGAAAGCTCAACACCTGAGGTCGGACTAAGCTCGACCGAAAGTGGAGGGAAACTCAACACCTCAAGTCGAGCTGAACTCGACCCGAGGTGGGGAACGAACCTTTCTTCACTAAACACCCCTCCGGCGAGCCGAGCTCAACAGGAGGTGGAGAAAGCTCAACACCTGAGGTCGGACTAAGCTCGACCGAAGGTGGAGGGAGACTCGACATCTCTAGTCGAGCTGAACTCGACCCGAGGTGGAAGGAACCTTTCTCCACTAAACACCCCTCCGGCGAGCCGAGCTCAACAGGAGGTGGAGAAAGCTCAACACCTGAGGTCGGACTAAGCTCGACCGAAAGTGGAGGGAAACTCAACACCTCTAGTCGAGCTGAATTCGGCCTGAGGTGGAAGGTGGGTAATCCACACCTACCAGGGAGCTTAGCTCACCTGGAAGGGGAGGGGACTTCACACCTACCAGGGAGCCGAGCTCACCTGGAGGGGGAGGAAACTCCACACCTACCAGGGAGTCGAGCTCACTTGGAGGGGGAGGGAAATCAACACTTTCTCGAACTACCGGGGGCGGAGGACCAGTTTACATCCCAGGTGCTTACCTTCACTAAGGGGCGGAGGGATTCAACCATCTTACCGAACCGATCGTCCTTCTTGAAATCTCACCTTCCGCGAGTCAACCTGATGAACCTCCCATCCGCCGGCATGACTGGGCCTGGAGAATGGTCTATAGTCAGGGATCTTACCGATTGGAGGCGGAAGTACCCGTCCGCGTCCTAGGTGCTTACCTTCACCTGGAGGCAGAGGAACTCAACGCCTTCCCAACCTGACTGGAGGTGGAAGTACCCATCCACGTCCTAGGGGCTTAGCTCACCTGGATGCAGAGGAACTCAACGCCTTCCCAATCCAATTGGAGGCGGAAGTACCCATCCACGTCCTAGGGGCCTAGCCTACCTGGAGGTAGAGGAACTCAACGCCTTCCCAGTCCAGCTACCAAGTAGCGAGTCGACCCGATGAGCCTCCCATCTGCCGGCATGACTGAGCCCGGAGAATGGTCTCTAGTCGGGGATCTTACCGATTGGAGGCGGAAGTACCCGTCCGCGTCCTAGGTGCTTACCTTCACCTGGAGGCAGAGGAACTCAACGCCTTCCCAACCTGACTGGAGGTGGAAGTACCCATCCACGTCCTAGGGGCTTAGCTCACCTGGATGCAGAGGAACTCAACGCCTTCCCAATCCAATTGGAGGCGGAAGTACCCATCCACGTCCTAGGGGCCTAGCCTACCTGGAGGTAGAGGAACTCAACGCCTTCCCAGTCCGACTGGAGGCGGAAGTACCCGTCCATGTCCTTGGTGCTTAGCGCACCTGGAGGTGGAGGAACTCAACGCCTTCCCAGTCCCCTTACCGATTGGAGGCGGAAGTGCTCGATGCTTTCGCGATGCAATTCCTCTTCGTGGAACCTTACCAACCGGTGCTCCCATCGGCCGGAGTAACTATTTTAAGCTAGAGTAAGAGGTATGATCAAAGAGACAATCAATATATTCATTAAGGATAAAAACGTTTAAGATCGTCGCCACTCCAAGTATTACCAAGGGGTATTCCCTCAACATTCTGGAGGCGATACCCCCCTGACCTGAGGGCCTCCAAGATCACATAGGGCCCCTCCCAATTGGGCTGGAGCTTTCCCACGTTCGCTGACCTTCCCGCAGCGTCGACCTTTTTGAGGACTAGATCTCCTGGGATGAATTGTTTGATTCTAATGTTTTTATCGAAGTACCTGGCCATCCGACGCTTCACTTCCTCTTGCCGAACCGTGGCGAGGTCCCGGAGCTCCTCAACCATATCCAGCGAGAGTCGTTGCTCCTCTTCGTTGCCTATTCTCCAGTTCTCGTCCCCTTCCTCGGCAGCTACGACCCGGGGGGATCTGACCTCGAACTCCACTGGGAGCACGGCTTCTGACCCGTGGGAAAGTTTGAATGGCGTTTCGCCCGTTGCCGTGTTGGGAGTCGTTCTCAAGGCCCATAAGACCGAGGGAAGTTGCTCCACCCAGTTCCCTTTCAGGTTCTCCACCTTCTTCTTCAGCAAGTTGACGATGACCTTGTTGGCGGCCTCCACCTGCCCGTTGCTTCGAGGATGGTGGATAGAGGCGAAGCGTAGGTCGATGCCCACTTGACCGCAGAAAGTGATGAGTTCATCGCTAGCGAATTGTGGTCCGTTGTCCGTTACAATGGCAAGGGGGAGTCCGTGTCTGCAGATTATTTCTCCCCAGATGAAATTCTTTATCACCTGCGAGGTCGTCTTCGCCAAGGCCTTAACCTCCACCCACTTGGAGAAATAGTCAATCATAACCAGCAAGAATCTCCTCTGACCGCTAGCCTGAGGGAATGGGCCGACCAAGTCCATCCCCCAGATGGCGAAGGGCCAGGGCGCAGTGATCGTCCTGAGCCTCTGCGCGGGTTGAAGTTGGAGCGGCGCGAAGAGTTGACACTTCTGACACTTTTTTGCAAATTCCATGGCATCCTTCCGCAGAGTCGGCCAGAAATACCCTTGCCTTAGCACCCTCTTTTCTAGGGTCTGACTTCCCGAATGGCTCCCGCATTCTCCGGAGTGGATTTCCTCCAAGACCCTTGGAACTTCATCTTCAGTCACGCACCTTGCTAGGAGCCCAGCCAAGGTTTTTCTGTACAGGCTTCCCTCGCGCATCACGTAGTATGCTGACTTGTACCTGAACCGCCTCTTATCTAGGTCTCCTTCCGGGAACTTGCCCGAGGCCAGGAAGGTGAGGATCGGGTCTATCCACGAGGTTCTCCGATCAATCTCCATCAACTCGCCTTCCTCGATGGATGGGCGGAACAGCTCGGTCACCGTTCCTCCTGCGCGAGGACCGTGCTTCGCCAACTGGTCCGCTCGGGCGTTCTCCTCTCTTGGAATGTGTTGAATGGAGAAGGTGTGGAACCATCCGACGAGGTCCCTAACCTTCGCCAGATACCTCTGGAGGGTTGGCTCCTTTGCTTCGAACTCCCCTCGAACCTGGGAGGCCACCACCATTGAGTCTGTGAAAACCTTCACGTCCCGGATCTCCAGTTCCTTTGCCAGACGGAGCCCTGCCACCACTGCCTCATACTCGGCCTGGTTGTTGGTCACAGGGAACCGAATGTGGATCGCTTGCTCGATCCTGGTCCCATGTGGGCTGACCAGGATCACCCCTCCGCCGAGGGAACTTTTTCCCGATGCTCCATCCGCGAACAGATCCCATGCCACCAACCCGGCGGGCTCTGGTCCGTCCACTTCTTTGACGTACTCTGCCAGGAAGTCTGCTACCGCTTGTGCTTTCATCGACAACCGGGGGATGAAGCTGATATCAAACTCGCTGAGCTCCACCGACCACTTCGCCAACCTGCCCGAATGCTCTACTCCCTCCATAATGTTGCGAAGGGGATGGTCGGTCACCACCCTGATCGAGTGAGCCTGAAAATATGGGCGGAGTTTCCGGGCCGAGATGATCAAAGCAAATGCTAGCTTTTCCAGGACAGGGTACCTCAGCTCCGCCTTCTTCAGGACTCTGCTAACATAGTAGATCGGCAGCTGCTTCTTCCCCTCCTCCCGGACCAGAACCGAACTCACTGCCTCGACCCCTACTCCTAGGTAGAGAAAGAGGTCTTCTCCTTCCCTTGGCCCCTGGAGCAAGGGGGCTCGCGTTAGTTGTTCCTTCAAGGCCTGAAAAGCTTTCTCACACTCCGGCGTCCATTCGAATTGTTGACCCTGGCGCAGGGCCTTGAAGAAAGGAGAACACTTCTCTCCCGCCCTGGAGAGGAACCGACTCAGCCCTGCTAACTTCCCAGTCAGCCTCTGAATTTCTTTCGCGTTCTTCGGCGATTCCAACTCCAAAATGGCCTTTACCTTGTCTGGATTGGGTTCGACCCCCTCCGGGGTGAGTAGATGGCCCAAGAACTTTCCTCGACTTGCTCCAAAAACACATTTGGAAGGGTTCAGCCTCATCTTGAACCTCCGAAGGGTAGCGAAGGTCTCCACTAGGTCTTGCAGGTGGGACTCCACATCCCTGCTTTTAACCATCAAGTCATCCACGTAGACCTCTAAGTTGCGCCCCTTCTGCTCTCTGAAGACCCGATCCATCATCCTTTGATAGGTCGCCCCCGCATTCCTCAACCCAAACGGCATCATCTTGTAACAATAACACCCATCGTCCGTGATGAACGAGACGTCCTTTACGTCGGGCGAGTGCATTCGAATTTGATGGTAGCCAGAGAACGCGTCCAAGAAACTCATCACAGGGAATCCGACCGCTGAATCTACCAACGCATCGATCCGGGGCAACGGGTAGCAGTCTTTGGGGCATGCTTTGTTCAACATAGTGAAGTCCACACACATTCTCCACCTCCCATCCCCCTTCTTCACCATTACTACATTTGAAACCCACCCTGGGTATTGGATTTCTTCCACGAATCCGGCCTCGAGCAGCTTCCCCACTTCCTCTCTGATAGGCCCGGCGAGGGTGGGCGACACCTTCCTCTTCTTTTGGCGAATGGGGCGGACGTTCGGGTCGAGGTTGAGGCGATGACATGCCACGTCCGCGTCAATACCTGGCATCTCCGCAGCGCTCCATGCGAAGATGTCTATGTTCTGCTGGACACATCTTCGGATCTTCTCTTGATCTGGTCCGCTCATCCTCCCGCTAATTCGCACCTTCTCCGGCCTTCCACTGCCGCTAATGACTCCTTTCTCAGTCACTTCCTCTGCCACCTCTAACTTGGTCAGGTCGCCCAACACATGATCTGCCTCATCTGCCTCCTCATCCCCCGTCAATGGCCGCAACATGCCGGGGGGAGGCGACCTCCCCGGTTCTTTGCTTCCCGCCATGAGACTCGGCTCGGGGCTTTCCGAATTAGTCACTTCCACGCTCACCGCACCAGAATGTTGAAACCAGTTTCCCGATTTCAGCGTTCGAAAGGGGGTTGCGACTAACCCTTACTTGACCTGAGCCTCGACCCGTGACCGGTTGCTAGGAACTAGGAGACTCGGACTTGATGAACACTTGAATCCACAAATGGACCCCTTAAGCTACAGCGCGGAGGTCCCACCACGTACCCGGAAGATCTTAGAGCGCTTCCCCTCCCAAGCCAATGCTGAGCCTGGGCACCTTGGAGGGCACTAAGGAACACCTCACCGACCACCTTCAACGCCAAGGGGAGGGGAGGGATAGTGCTTGCTCACACGCGAGAGAGGGGGTCGGAACCAACCCACCCTCCCAAGGTGCCCATGGGGGTCTATTTATAGACTTTCCCAAAAAAGGACTGCGAATAGCCAAAATTGGACTGCGAATAGCCAAAATTCTGTTATCCGCAGTCCGATCATGACCATGAACAGTCAAAGCAGAAGGAGGGGCGAGTGGGGTTCGAGGTGCCCGCTCCCCCCCCCCCTCACGGGAGGTCCTGCTTGCCTCCCCTAAGGGTGTCGGGCGAGTGGGAGGGTCTCCCCCACTCGCCCAAAGGGGGCGGCGAGTGGGAGAGCCTCTCCCACTCGCCCCCAAAGGGGGCCGACGAGTGGGAGGGCCTCTCCCACTCGCCCGGCGAGTGGGAGGACCTCTCCCACTCGCCCGGCGAGTGGGAGGGCTCCTCCCACTCGCCCAAAGGGGCCGGCGAGTGGGAGGGCCTCTCCCACTCGCCCGGCGAGTGGGAGGGCTCCTCCCACTCGCCCAAGGGGGCCGGCGAGTGGGAGAGCCCCTCCCACTCGCCCGAAAGGAGTGGGGGGAGCGGGTGCTCCCTCCGCTTCCTCCTGCCTCTTTTTGCCTTACCCGGTCTCGACCGTCTCGGCTACCGTCACCGTCTTGGTCTCATCCGGGTCGGGTCACACCAACTCGGGAAATATGAGGGTTGTACAATTACATAATATAAAACTATATTATACTTTAAATAATATTTCATATTTATAATAAAATCATGCGTACCCATCTAAATTATGAATTGACTGTAGTAAGAAGAATGGAAAACAAATGTAATGATTTTTTCGTTACTATTGTTTAATCTATTGTAACGAAATAATATTTATTATGCTTTATTGTAACGAAGATATTTTATTTTTAGTGAGGAAAAAATAAAACATTTGTAACGAAATAGTTTTAATCATAACTATTTTTTTGTGAGGAAAAAATAACATTCGTAACGAAATAATATTTATTGTGACCAATTTATTGTGAGGAAGAATCTCTTTTTGGTGAGAAAGTATCATTTGTTACAATTACTTTATTTGTAACGACATGCATACATTCGTTACAATAACCTTTAGCGTCGAGCTTTAGAGGAGGACTGTTACTTAAAGTTTTTTTCGTTACCAAAGAGTTTTTGTAACGAATTTTGGCACTTATTGTAACGAATTAAGTCCTTACTATATGTGCAGTTTGTTGTAGTGAGGGTTTGCCTTAGATATTTCTCGACTTCTCCCTTGAGTATTTACCTTAAGATGGCTCACCGGCTAAGGATAGTTTTACTTCCATATAATCATTTAACACTGATGAGTTGTCTGTGGGGCCCTTGATGAGGTCTAACCTCCTTTTTATCTCATTATAAATTCCTGCACTTACAGCTTTGCTAAACGCACCTCAACCCTTATTTCCCATGATGCCCCTTAGAGGTGTTCTTCCAAATAATCTGAGCCTTCATAATAATCAAATAGTTAATAGTTCTATGTGTGAAGGTCAGTGGTGGTCTAAATCATATAAATCAGTTTTACTATTCACAGACCAAAATAAGATTGAGCTAGATTTGACTCCTAAGGTGCAATCTTGATCACATCATATCCAAATGAGTTCCAATTATTACTATGGGTTCGCAATGAGTAGTGATCTAACAATCTCAAATCCTAATTTCATAAATTCTCCAGGGAATCTTAAATCTTAGTCTCTATTAAAATAGAAGATGTGCAGATAGTGATTTATACATTGACTGTCAACTAATGATCTCCATAAATTCTGATAAATTCACTGTAGCATAATATTGGTCTAAAAACCTCAAACCCCAAATTTCACATTTTTACAGAAACTATTTAACCATAATTTCTATTTAACATAAATGGGGTGCAAATAGGGATTTACACTACAGGTGTTATGTTAAGACTTCAATAAATTCTGGGAAAATTACTATAGCACAATATTGGTCTAAAAATACCAGATCCTAAGTTTCATAATTTACCAGGGACTATTTATCCATAATTACTACTTATTACAAATGGTGTGCCAATAAGGGATTACACTACAACTACCATTTATATGTCTCTATAAATTCTGAGAAAATTAACCTAGTACAATAATCATCTAAAAACACCAAATCCAAGGTTTCATAATTTACTAGGGAGTATTTATCCATAATTACTATTTATTACAAATGGTGTGCCAATAAGGGATTACACTACAACTACCATTTATATGTCTCTATAAATTCTGAGAAAATTAACCTAGTACAATAATCATCTGAAAACACCAAATCCAAGGTTTCATAATTTACCAGGGAGTATCTGTAACGATCCAGGCCCGCCAACACGGGACCCAGCTGGACCGCCAGCACCCTCCCGGCCCAGGCCCGCCAACACGGGACCCAGCTGGCACCGGAAGGGTTCAGCCTAACCAGATGGTCTGCAGACCATGCACCCCAACCCCTCTCTGTCCCACCACAGGGCACAGCGGGTTGTTGGAGACCGCAGTCCCCCTTTTGATGAGAATTGAGCCAGTTAAGCGGCAGCGCGTGGACTTCCCAGGAGGTCACCCATCCCGTGACTACTCCAGCCCGAGCACGCTTAACTATGGAGTACTTTCACTTCTCATCACCAATTGAGCTGCAAATCCCCCAAACTACTAGGCCCTAGATAATTTTTGTCATGACAAGTCATGACAAAAATAGGATAAGTGACCTAGAACCCTGGGATGAAAATGAAAGAGGTGGAAGACACATGGTGTGCACTTAACCATCATGTACCACCCTAATGAAAAATGAACTAAAAAGGAAGGCTAAAATATCTTATACACCCCACATAACCATGAATATTTCCTAAGATGAGTTAGGTACACAAAGTGGGCCAAGAAGGCCCCATGAACTCATTAGGATAGGAAGGAATGCACTTTGGGGTGCAAATAGCAAAACCTTGATATCTTAGCCTAGAGGTGACCAAAAGACTCCAAAAAGCCAACATGACCCCACTATGTTCCCTATGACCATCCCAAGGGGTAAGTAGGCCACTAGGGACCCTTGGGGTCAACCATTTTGGTGAAATTGACCAAAAGTCAGCTTTGAACTATCCTAGGTCAAACCACCATGACTAAGGACAATTGAATCTCCAAATGATCAAATTGGACCCACCCTCATAGGGCAACCTTCCTAGGGGACCTAATGGACCCAAAAGCCCCATCATAGGGCCATCAATTTGGGGAAATTGGGTCAATTACTAAAAAGCCCCAAATTGACCTATTAGTACTAAAAACTTAAATTAAACTTCAATTGGCCCTTTGTGACCACATTGATCACCCCTAACACACTTGGGCCACTTAGGGAGTCTAATGGACCCACTTTGGACCCTTGGTGTAAGCCAATTTTGAGGAAATTGGGCAAATTACCACTTTGCCCAAATTACCAATTACACCCTTTGGGTTCTAATTATCCCCAAAATGACCAAATTGATCACTCCTAAACACTAAGGGGAATATATGAGACCTAAATGGACCATAGTGTGCATTCAACCATGGAGAATTAGGGCAAAATCAACAAAATACCCAAATTGCCCCTATAGGCAAGAAAGTGCAATCAAGCCCCATTTGACCCCACCTTGACTCAATTCTTCTTGGAATAGGTCCATAGGGTCATAGGAAACAATGTTGCTCAGTCACACTGAGTGGAGTGAGCTTGGGTCAAGCCCAAACTCAAAATCTTCAATTTGGCCTATTTAGGCAAATGAACCCCAAACCCAAGCATAGTGGCTTAACCCAACTCCTTAGCCCAAGAAGGCAACCCACATGAATATCAGCCCCCCATGACATCTGAATTTCGAAATTTGGTGATTAATTGGGGTTGAACAAGTGTAATTAATGGAGGGAAGAGGACAAGAGGGAAAAGAGGAGGAAAGTAGGGGATGGGTGCCAAATGGCACCCCCTCTTCATTCCCCAAGCATTCTCTGAGCTTGGGGAATGAATTCCCGTCAGTTTGGGGCAGTGGGGAGGAGGCCTTGATTGGCTGCCATTGGCGGCAAGGTGGTTGGCCGAATGGCCTAAATGGCAGCCGGCCATTTACACTCCCTCCCTCTCTTTTCTCCCTCTCACCACGTTCAGGAGCCCTCAAGCAGTCGAGTCCCCCTTTCCTCTGGAGTTTTCAAGCTCAGCTGCACAGGAATCGCCATGGACGCCGGAAACATCAACCAAGTTTTCCTCCGCCGCAACGCCCGCCGCCAAGGCCGCGCTCAGGCAAGTTTCCTCTCCCCCTCCTCCTGTGCTAGCTCTCTCTTCTATCCCCTATGAGTTTTATCGAGAAGATGGAGATCTCTCCTCTGCATTTTTTTTCAGTGTTCCTAGCCGCAAAACGAAAATAGCCCCCGGCCATCTCCGGCCACCTCCGGCCAAACGGCCACCGCCAAATGGAAGCCCTATGTCGGGTGGAGGTGGTGGCTTTGGGGTTTGGCCGGAGACGGCCTAGGCTCGCCGGAAATCGGCCCGCAAAACCGCCCAGGGACGCGAAATCTCGGCCGCTGGCGCGATGGGGAAGACGAAATCACAGCCCTTCGTTTGTTTTTATTAATTAAATGTTTTTAGATTTTTTTTATTCTTTTATAAACCTAAGTACATACCAACAGAGTTGTAGAAATTATATAAATTAATTGGCTAGGATTCAGAGAAAACTTTGAATACCAAAGTTGTAGCCCATGCTCCCAGCTACCTACAGTAAAAATTTCGTGATTTATGGAGCATTAAAACTGCCTATACGAATTTTCTCCTCCTTTGTGATTATTAAACTAATATAGTGTGGGGACACTAAAATAGATATGGAAAATTATAGGCTTTGAATTAGGAGTACTGTCCAACATGAATGTTGCAGCTAAGAAACTAAGGAACAAATAGAAATTTACCTTGCTCAATTTGGAGCTCTACAACTCACTTTATGATTTTTCTAGTGTAGACCTTTTTTTGGTGTAGCATGCACATGTGAGCCCTTCTTCTTTTATAAATTAATTTAGAGAAGTATTTAACTCTAAATGTATGGAAATTGGGTGCATGCATAAGCCATGCCCTAATGTGCATCCTACCAAAAGTTGAGAACTTGAGGATATGATTTTTATAAGGTCTTAATCATCACTTCATCTCCCTTGAAAATATTAGATCTAGTTGTTTTATGAAGTCAAATCCACTCAAAATTTTAGTGGATAGTAGACCTGCTCATGCAATGTCTCAGATCAAAACCTTGGGCAATTTGGATTAGTGCATGTGGATATATCTCACATGCAAGATGCAAATAAAGAAAATTAGTTGAAGTAGGGGAAAGATATATAAGGTCAAAACCTTGGACAAAAGGGAAAAGAGGAGGAAAGTAGGGGATGGGTGCCAAATGGCACCCCCTCTTCATTCCCCAAGCATTCTCTGAGCTTGGGGAATGAATTCCCGTCAGTTTGGGGCAGTGGGGAGGAGGCCTTGATTGGCTGCCATTGGTGGCAAGGTGGTTGGCCGAATGGCCTAAATGGCAGCCGGCCATTTACACTCCCTCCATCTCTTTTCTCCCTCTCACCACGTTCAGGAGCCCTCAAGCAGTCGAGTCCCCCTTTCCTCTGGAGTTTTCAAGCTCAGCTGCACAGGAATCGCCATAGACGCCGGAAACATCAACCAAGTTTTCCTCCGCCGCAACGCCCGCCGCCAAGGTCGCGCTCAGGCAAGTTTCCTCTCCCCCTCCTCCTGTGCTAGCTCTCTCTTCTATCCCCTATGAGTTTTGTCGAGAAGATGGAGATCTCTCCTCTACATTTTTTTTCAGTGTTCCTAATCCTAGCCGCAAAACGAAAATAGCCCCCGACCATCTCCGGCCACCTCCGGCCAAACGGCCACCGCCAAATGGAAGCCCTATGTCGGGTGGAGGTGGTGGCTTTGGGGTTTGGCCGGAGACGGCCTAGGCTCGCCGGAAATCAGCCCGCAAAACCGCCCAGGGACGCGAAATCTCAGCCGCTGGCGCGATGGGGAAGACGAAATCACAGCCCTTCGTTTGTTTTTATTAATTAAATGTTTTTAGATTTTCTTATTCTTTTATAAACCTAAGTACATACCAGCAGGCCTAGGGTTGTAGTAACTATATAAATTAATTGGCTAGGATTCATAGAAAACTTTGAATACCAAAGTTGTAGCCCATGCTCCCAGCTACCTACAGTAAAATTTCGTGATTTATAGAGCATTAAAACTGCCTGTACGAATTTTCTCCTCCTTTGTGATTATTAAACTAATATAGTGTGGGGACACTAAAATAGATATGGAAAATTATAGGCTTTGAATTAGGAGTACTGTCCAACATGAATGTTGCAGCTAAGAAACTAAGGAACTCATAGAAATTTACCTTGCTCAATTTGGAGCTCTACAACTCACTTTATGATTTTTCTAGTGTAGACCTTTTTTTGGTGTAGCATGCACATGTGAGCCCTTCTTCTTTTATAAATTAATTTAGAGAAGTATTTAACTCTAAATGTATGGAAATTGGGTGCATGCATAAGCCATGCCCTAATGTGCATCCTACCAAAAGTTGAGAACTTGAGGATATGATTTTTATAAGGTCTTAATCATCACTTCATCTCCCTTGAAAATATTAGATCTAGTTGTTTTATGAAGTCAAATCCACTCAAAATTTTAGTGGATAGTAGACCTACTCATGCAATGTGTCAGGTCAAAACCTTGGGCAATTTGGATTAGTGCATGTGGATATATCTCACATGCAAGATGCAAATAAAGAAAATTAGTTGAAGTGATGTGACATGTATGGGAAAATGGGTGCATTTAGCATAAAAGTGGAATTTGATGAAAATGGCTCACCACTTGGCAAGGAGATTTTACCCATGTATGTGATATGACTCAATGCATCACCTTTGGGTATGTAGGAATTTTTTGGGCTTATAATTTCTAAGTTGTTTAATATTTCCCTTTAGGTCACATTTTAACTCTATATATAATTGTGCCTTGTTATGGGAAATATTTATACAGCACTTGTAAGTTAATTCCACCTAGGTTAAGTTTACTTCTGAAATTAGTAATCAACATAAACATTATAGGTATTGGAGTTACCTTTAAAATGCCACTGACTTTATGTCATTTGGATAAGTACAACTCATTCTATGTCATTTTTGGTGTGACATGTCTATAGTAAGTTTTGTTATGTTAATATGTTGTACAGCACTTGTAAGTTAATTCCACCTAGGTTAAGTTTACTTCTGGAATTAGTAATCAACATAAACATTATAGGTATTAGAGTTACCTTTAAAATGCCACTGGGTTTATGTCATTTGGATAAGTACAACTCATTCTATGTCATTTTTGGTGTGACATGTCTATAGCAAGTTTTGTTATGTTAATATGTTGTACAGCACTTGTAAGTTAATTCCACCTAGGTTAAGTTTACTTCTGGAATTACTAATCAACATAAACATTATAGGTATTGGAGTTACCTTTAAAATTCCACTGACTTTATATCATTTGGATAAGTACAACTCATTCTATGTCATTTTTGGTGTGACATATCTATAGCAAGTTTTGTTATGTTAATATGTTGTACAGCACTTGTAAGTTAATTCCACCTAGGTTAAGTTTACTTCTGGAATTAGTAATCAACATAAACATTATAGGTATTGGAGTTACCTTTAAAATTCCACTGACTTTATGTCATTTGGATAAGTACAACTCATTCTATGTCATTTTTGGTGTGACATGTCTATAGCAAGTTTTGTTATGTTAATATGTTGTACAGCACTTGTAAGTTAATTCCACCTTGGTTAAGTTTACTTCTGGAATTACTAATCAACATAGACATTATAGGTATTGGAGTTACCTTTAAAATGCCACTGACTTTATGTCATTTGGATAGTACAACTCATTCTATGTCATTTTTGGTGTGACATGTCTATAGCAATGCAAGTTTTGTTATGTTAATATGTTGTACAGCACTTGTAAGTTAATTCCACCTAGGTTAAGTTTACTTCTGGAATTACTAATCAACATAAACATTATAGGTATTGGAGTTACCTTTAAAATGCCACTGACTTTATGTCATTTGGATAAGTACAACTCATTCTATGTCATTTTTGGTGTGACATGTCTATAGCAAGTTTTGTTATGTTAATATGTTGTATAGCACTTGTAAGTTAATTCCACCTAGGTTAAGTTTACTTCTGGAATTAGTAATCAACATAAACATTATAGGTATTGGAGTTACCTTTAAAATGCCACTGACTTTATGTCATTTGGATAAGTACAACTTATTCTATGTCATTTTTGGTGTGACATGTCTATAGTAAGTTTTGTTATGTTAATATGTTGTATAACACTTGTAAGTTAATTCCACTTAGGTTAAGTTTACTTCTGGAATTAGTTATCAACATAAACATTATAGGTATAGATGTCACCTTTAAAATGCCACTGACTTCATGTCATTCGGCTAAGTACAGCTCCTTCTATACTATTTTCAGCGAGACGTGTGCAAACCTGTAATTTGATTAGTTAAATAACTTGTACAACACTTATATGTTAAACCCGCCTAGGTTAAGATCATTTCTGGAGGAAATGATCATTATGAATTCTGTAGACATAGATGTCACCTTTAAAATGCCACTGATTTCATGTCGTTTGGCTAAGTATAACTCCTTCTATACTATTTCTAGTGTGATATGTACAAACCCTTAATTTGTTAAGTTAAACATTGAGTGCATTTAGCAAGAATGTAGTAAAAGATAATTAAGGTCAAATACATCATGGATTAATTTGAGACTTAGGGTTGGACTTTTAGATCAATGTTGAGCTGCTGTAATTTCCCCAGAATCTATCACAGCCTTAGCCTAGCACTTGTAGTATGAACCCTTATCTGCATCCCTGATACGCCCGAAAACGGTTGCGTATTTTGTACGCAAGTGCATGTGCCGGCTCAAGTAATATAATGTGAGTTAAATATCGTTCCCACGGAGAGGTGTTAAACTCAGTGCTCGCAAATACCAGTTATGTCTTTCTTCAAATCCAAGGTATTCAAATATTTGTGATAATGATTATGAAAGCAAAAATTATCAGTGAACTATTTTTAAATTAAAATTAATGGCAGATCTATAATAAAACACTTTTCAAACCGTTATAAGAAATAATCTTGTATTGTGATTTCCTAAATCTAATGCAATGATTTTTATAAATAAAACTTTGTGAAAAATGCGTGGTGAAATATCGTGCAACGATTTTAATTTAGACAACCGTACCTCTCGATATCGGATCTCCCTAATTCCTTATCTCCTCTGTCATCTCTAACTCGAGTGACATAAAGAACCGCATTATGAATAAAAACCTATGTTGCTAACGCCAAGGGGAAATCTCTTTCTCCCTTCAAACGCTATATCGAACTTATGATACCCTTACGCAACTCATCTCTCGAATTATGAAGCGCAGTAGATAAACGAAACCTTGATCAGAAGTTTCAACATAAAGATCATAAGAACGATAACGATCAATCACCAAACATTCACAAAGAAAAATTAAAACAACATCATCATTGCAAAAGAAATAGTATTCTCACAACACAAGATCGCCGGAATTAGTTCATGCTTGAAGGAGAAAAGCAAAATAAAGGGTAGATCTTACTAAACATGATGTAAATCAAGTAGATCTTCCCTTCTCCGTTGATTTGACAGCGTTTCCTGCAGCCCGGACGCAAATTCTGGACTGGTTTTTCCCCGCATTTTTTTCTTCTTCCTCCTCTCTCTCTATTTTTCTCCCCTCCAAGTTCTTTTTAGAATGGCTGAAAATGTCCTTTTAAATCTCCTCCTTTCTCTCTCTAGGCGGGGCCCACTTTTGGTAGGTTTTAATTGCTGAAAAGATGCCTCATTTCCATCTGTAACCGTCGAAATCAAATATATTTCGGATCTGAAAATTCTGTAACCGCCGACAAGTTGCAACTTTTCGGCAGAAAAGTTGCAACTTTTTAAAATCTGGAATTCTGCTTCTTAAAACTGCCATATATGTTATAACATTTTTCAGATTATGTTACAACATATTCCAGTTTTTCAACAACACTTAGCCTTCGATCATTGACTCGATTTCTTCACAAATTCTATCATAAAAATATTCAAAAATAGACGTATTAATTATTTAAACTCCAAATAATAATTCATTTGAATATATATACTTTTCATTCATAATTATCATATAACATAAACAAAAAGGGTTAAATTAAGATGCAAGTTAACTTCTTTTTGCGAAGTTATCACACCCCCATACTTGAATCTTTGCTAGTCCCTAACAAAGGTGATTCATGATAAACCAGGAAACGACAAATGCTTATGAAAGTGTAGATTCAATTCATTCTACATTTCATTATAAGTCACATAAAATACATTCAAGTCATTCGCATTAACTGGTGATAAAATTGCTCATCTTTTAGAGTTCAAACCTTACAAATCCATGAGTCAGATATAATATAAAGTTCAATTAAGAATTCAAGTGTTAGATGTGAAGTTCTTAAAAATTATCTACTTTTCTTACAACTTATTTTTGATAAACTTCGTCACCAATAGGATAAATCAGACGTAGACTAAGACTTTGATTTGACCTCTACATGAGTTTGGTAGTAACCGGGGCCAAATGAAACGACTTGATGAATTTGAACTGGTAGGTGACTATTTCCCGAATTAATCATCATAGTGGCTCTCCAAATTATGGGGTTTAATTTTCAATAACACTTTTTTTTTGATATTTTCCATAGTTGGGATCATTCCAAATATGCGTGAACATACTTGGGCCACATATCACTATGATATAAAGATACTTTTTTTTCATCATAGTTGGGATCATTCTAAGTATGCGCGAGCAAACTTAGGCCTCATATCACTATGATATATATATTTTTTATATAACACCCATAACTGGTCGGCCTACTAGATACAAAGTTAAGGAAGAATAAGGAAATAAAGAACCCAGACTTTAAGCTCAAAAGTAATAGGTGATAGCACCCGGTAAGGAGTTATGTGGAAGCGAAGGTTAACTACGTCGGCTCAACATGTTGACTATTATCATTGAATTAGTACATGCTCAATCTCTTCCCATTAAGATCTGAAGTCACCTAAATAAAATTTAAAGGGTGTAAATTTTTTTTTAAGAACTATAGTGCATAGTGAAAAAGAATTCTTAAGAGAACTTTAGTAAATCTTACTAATTTCAAATTCTCAGTCTGAACTCGTAGGATTGACTCATCTATCGCACAAATTAAATTGAAGACTTGAATAGCTTTATTTTTAAAGAAAATAAATATAGAACTTCATGAACTACACTTCATAAGAAATTTGTCATGAGAGACACAGTGAAACGTGACTCCGTGCCCCCGTACTTGAACCTTTACTAGTCCCTAGTAAAAAAATTCTTGAAAAATGCATGCATACAATAAATCATATTTTTGTAAAGGAGTATTTAAGGAATGAAAATAAAAACTGAATGTGAATACTCCCCTGGAATCAACAACCCAAAGCATCTTCACATCCCTTCTTGTACATACACTGTTATGACAGTTACTCCTTTGATCTAATGTTCTCATGCTCATTATTTGTGCATACTGGGAGGCGAATTAAAATCAAAGATCCTGCTACTAAGTCCAAATGAAGTGTACCTGCAGTGATGAGCTCCAACAAACAAGGAAAAATAGACAAACAAAAATGAAATTAAACTAATTAAAATAGACTTGGAACAATAAAAATGCAGGAAAAATAAGATAACTACTAGGGTTATTGTCCTCCCAGCACGACTTATTCAAAAATTTTAAATTTCTAAATTATTGGACGATGAAAAGAAAAATGAACAGGTAACTGTTCTAATATTCGTGTCGGTAACGAGTACCGATACGACGATAAAACAACTACCCATCTACCTAAATAACAATACGTGCACAACACAGGTAGAGGGTACAAAAAGTAAGAACATGAGGAGTGTTCCTCACTATTCTCACCATAATATGTATCCTTGCCCAACAAGGTATCATCATCAACAGGAAGGTTGTATGGGGAGAAGAAAATGAATGGAGCTTCCACTATGGAGGAGGGATCAACCATCTCAATTAAGTGGATACTCATCTCATCAACTTGAGGATAATGCTCAATATCCTCCTGAGGCATCTGTGACACATCAACTTGTTTTGGCTCAGATAATGAAAGGAGATTAGGAAATAAAATAGAAGAGGAACATAAATGATTTCTAATCATAGGAGTGATCCTGGTTTCACTCCTAGTAGGTTCCAAAGGTTGATCGTTGTCGGTATCGTAAGCATCATAGCAAGGGGAACCCAAGAACTCAAGGGCCTCTGTGGTGAGTTGGACCTCCTCATCCAATGAAGAAGTGCAAACCTTCTTATTAAAAAGGATATCTTCTTCATCCCACATTGGCGTGTCATCGTGTTCCAAAGAATTATTCCCCCCATCGGAGAGAAAAATATCTTCATCCCACTTTGGCACAGCTTCAGGTTTTGGGTCATCACCTTGCGCAATATCTTCGACAGGATTGATAAAAATAGGTGTAGAAACATTTTGCAAAGAAAATGTAGGAACGCTATTAATATCTAATTCATAAAATACATGTTCAGGTTCCTTCGTGGGTGAATCAAAACTATGTGATGAATGAGTATGGGGAGATGACGCATCAATATCAATATACGGGCCCACAATTATGAGGGGCTTATCAGCAATAGTCCCACGCAAACATGGTGGTACTGGGATAGTAGACATGATCTGGATGCCCGATTCATAAATTTTCTCCATCTGTCTTTTGTAAGCGACACAATCCTTCAAGACATGGTCCGTATTATGACAAAATAAACACTTCCGAACATTACTGTTCGACAACCAAGGAGTCGAGTTATAGGGTCGAGGAATAATTTGACATGAGGACGCATGGTTATAATGATTTGTCGCACAATATTGGGGCCCTAAATACTCTCTATGTTTTGCGAGCCACGATTGATACCCAACAGTCCCCATGTAACACGCATCAGTAGTATGACTAAACGATCCACACCACTCGCATCTCACATGTGTATACATTTTTTTGAATGGATGCGGTTAAAATAAAATTAAAATTTCTTTGCAAAAATAAACTACCCTAAAAAATTATATCAGACACGGATAACCTGCTTAATAGTTTTTAAAATAGATTAGGATAAAATAAAACTAAAAAAATATGCTAAAAAAAGAAAGACATGCACTAGACAACATTATAGATAAAATAACAATAAAATAAACACTTGAGCTTTAAATACTCAGGTTTTACTAATATTGCAAGAAATAAACACTGAATTATTTGCACCTCCCCGGCAACGGCGCCAAAAACTTGATACGCCCGAAAATGGTTGCGTATTTTGTACGCAAGTGCACGTGCCGGCTCAAGTAATATAATGTGAGTTAAATATCGTTCACACGGAGAGGTGTTAAACTCAGTGCTCGCAAATACCAGTTATGTCTTTTCTTCAAATCCAAGGTATTCAAATATTTGTGATAATGATTATGAAAGCAAAAATTATCAGTGAACTATTTTTAAATTAAAATTAATGGCAGATCTATAATAAAACACTTTTCAAACCGTTATGAGAAATAATCTTGTATTGTGATTTCCTAAATCTAATGCAATGATTTTTATAAATAAAACTTTGTGAAAAATGCGTGGTGAAATATCGTGCAACGATTTTAATTTAGACAACCGTACCTCTCGATATCGGATCTCCCTAATTCCTTATCTCCTCTGTCATCTCTAACTCGAGTGACATACAGAACCGCATTATGAATAAAAACCTATGTTGCTAACGCCAAGGGGAAATCTCTTTCTCCCTTCAAACGCTATATCGAACTTATGATACCCTTACGCAACTCATCTCTCGAATTATGAAGCGCAGTAGATAAACGAAACCTTGATCAGAAGTTTCAACATAAAGATCATAAGAACGATAACGATCAATCACCAAACATTCACAAAGAAAAATTAAAACAACATCATCATTGCAAAAGAAATAGTATTCTCACAACACAAGATCGCCGGAATTAGTTCATGCTTGAAGGAGAAAAGCAAAATAAAGGGTAGATCTTACTAAACATGATGTAAATCAAGTAGATCTTCCCTTCTCCGTTGATTTGACAGCGTTTCCTGCAGCCCGGACGCAAATTCTGGACTGGTTTTTCCCCGCAGTTTTTTCTTCTTCCTCCTCTCCTCTATTTTTCTCCCCTCCAAGTTCTTTTTAGAATGGCTGAAAATGTCCTTTTAAATCTCCTCCTTTCTCTCTCTAGGCGGGGCCCACTTTTGGTAGGTTTTAATTGCTGAAAAGATGCCTCATTTCCATCCGTAACCGCCGAAATCAAATATATTTCGGATCTGAAAATTCTGTAACCGCCGACAAGTTGCAACTTTTCGGCAGAAAAGTTGCAACTTTTTAAAATCTGGAATTCTGCTTCTTAAAACTGTCATATATGTTATAACATTTTTCAGATTATGTTACAACATATTCCAGTTTTTCAACAACACTTAGCGTTCGATCATTGACTCGATTTCTTCACAAATCCTATCATAAAAACATTCAAAAATAGACGTATTAATTATTTAAACTCCAAATAATAATTCATTTGAATATATATATTTTTCATTCATAATTATCATATAACATAAACAAAAAGGATTAAATTAAGATGCAAGTTAACTTCTTTTTGCGAAGTTATCAATCCCAAAAGTAATATATGATGAATAAGATCCACAATTTTTGGGAAAATGGGAGACCCGGGATTTGAGGTTTTACCCACCAAGGGCAGCCTTTGGAAATGAAGACGGAGTATGCTTAGTGAAACTAATAACTTAGGGAATTGACTGGACCTACTCAAGATGACGAGGGATGACCTAGTAAGAAGTGAAAACAGTGATAGAAAGGTAACACAAGGAAATAGTCGGCTACTAGGAATGACGTGGTTCGGTGTTCAATAGAACACCGACTCGTGTATGCTCGAGTCAAATGGTAATCCACCCTAGAATTTTAGAGCAATTGGAGAGTAAATGGGTGCACTAGAACGGGTAGCAACTAAGTAAAATAAATATCATGGAAAGGGGGATTTGGGTTTCAGTCACCATCGCATTCCCTAGTACCGTAGCGAGCCCTTCACCGGGTAATCCACGGGAAGTCCATGATTCACCCCAAGCTTCAAAGATCAACTCACCATAGACAATAGTAGTAAGTAGGAGAACCTGACACGTACTCTTCCTCCCAATTTGGGAGGATCTGAAATTATGAGGCTGGTGTAGTCTAGCGAGCGGTAGGCTCATAGTTATTATGAGACTGGTGTAGTCTAGCGAGCGGTAGGCTCCAGGAAGTTTTCCAAATCTGTGAATGTATTCGACGTTGCATCGAACAACTTCAGACTTCTTATCCACGCACCTTTGAATTTTATTGGAAGAAGCTTTAAGATCTTCCCCAGCTTTGAATTGTACTCTGCTATCGATGTTCCGTCAATTCTTTATTGACGTATCCATCAAGATAAAGAACATAGACTTCAATCTCTGACTTCTGTAATGAATACCATTTGATGTTGCGTCGATTTCCAATGAAGCGTCAATTGTCAGTCTGAGTTATCTTTACTTCTATTCAAAGTTACTTCGACTTTCAAACGAATATGCGTCGACTACTTTTTGACACATAATTAACTCAACTTGATTTGGATCTCCTTTTTACTATACTTTGACACTTTTGTTGGAACATATGTTTTGCATCTCTTTAGTTTGACAATATCAAATCGCATACTGTATTTGATCATACATGTCTTGGGTATAGTGGGTAGGTTTACAGGTGTGAAGACGTCGAGAAATCTACTCTTTCTAACATACCATCAGGCGCTAGTCCTACCGCCGATGATATTCATATTGACGGGACTTGCTATCGACATGAAGGAAAATATCGACGTGATGACTTGTGTCATCGAGACGATGTCGTCAAGGCCACTACCGCCCCGCGCTAACCTACCGCTGGCACTAGCTTTGTCGATGAGACAACAAGCGTCGACTTGAAGGATGCGTCGACTTGATACCATGGCTTCGAGACGAATGCGTTGAGATGATATTGACATGAATGCCGCCGCGGGCACTAGCCTACTACCGCGCGCTAGCACTATCAACGAGAAGATTACGTCGACTTGATTCTCTATTGTCATCGAGAATGATTCGACGTAACTACTACCGCAAAGTGCTAAGCCCACTGCGCCGCGCTATCCAAAGACAGCAAGAGAATGTTTTTTGGCACCTTCCCTATGTGGCGCTGGATAGCTGGCGAAAGAGCGTACTGATGCTACCGCCACGCGGTAACTCTACCACCGGTGGTAAATTAAATGAATCCACTATAAAAGGTCTCGATTCTTTTACTGAAAAAGAGAGCACACACTTACGAGAATAGTGTTCCTCAGCCACCTCTTATGCATAGAACCACCGTCTCCATGCAAGGAAAAGAGAATTATCGCCCTCCCGCTTAAATTTGAAGATCTCTGAAGAGCAAAGTCTGCAACGACCATCCGCTGCTGATCGAGAGAAAGAAAAACGATATTTAGAAGCACCGATCGCTCAACGCTCTACGCAGGATATTGGTTTTTGAGGGAGCTATAGTTTCAATATCTTTCTTATTCATTCTTTCATTTTTTCTCTTTATTTTGAGTGAAGGAAAATCTATCGAGGAGGATTCCATAGTAAATCATCCTGGGAGGACGTTTGGATCTGGGAGATCTAGCGTGGCACTAAGACCCTTCCTTGGAGGAAGATGAAGAGCGGCTCGAAGACCTTTCCTGGAAGGAAAGGGAGAGAGACAACTGGTCCTTCGTTTAAGGTCGGTATTGAAAACCCAAGGGTGTCATATTCATCGTCTTCGATCTATGGTGTCATGGAGATCTAAGTTTTTGTATAAACAATGTTGCATTATTCAATGATATCTTCTATAGTTTATTATATAACCTGATGTGTTTTCCTGGAGAAAATATTGGTTGCTGCAGTGCTATTGCCGAAACATCATCTTGTAGTAACTGTGTTGTTTCTAGAGATAACGTCGCGCGGTAGGGTTATCGCCCAGTACTAGATCCGGTGTGTGCATTCCTACAGTATTTCATTTAAATCTCCAGTACTTGTTTAAAAAACTTATTCACCCCTCTCTAAGGTTGGCCACCCAATCCAACAAGTTGTATCAGAAAGGTTTTACTTTGAAAAGGATTAAATCCTGAAGTAATATGGCCAATGTAAATCATGCTTTTCTTGAGGGTCAAGGTGTGAGCAGACCCTCACTGTTTATGGGGTGTGACTACAGCCACTGGAGAACTCAAATGAAAATTTCTTGATGTCACAGAACATGGATGTATGGGCCAGGGTGGAATCAATATACACCGCACCCACTGTCACCATAAGAGAACAAGTTCTGGAAAAACCTCGTGATAGCTCAATTGGTGATGAGAAGTGAAAGTACTCCATAGTTAAGCGTGCTCGGGCTGGAGTAGTTTTGGGATGGGTGACCTCCTGGGAAGTCCACGTGCTGCCGCTTAACTGGCTCAATTCTCATCAAAGGGGGACTGCGGTCTCCAACAACCCGCTGTGCCCTGTGGTGGGACAGAGAGGGGTTGGGGTGCATGGGCTGCAGCCCATTTGGTTAGGTTGAACCCTTTCGAGCTGGATGTTGGGGGTGCCGGCGGTCGTCCTTGCGAGCTGTATGCTGGGGAGACCGTTACACCGGTTTCACAGCGTACGTTAGGGCCTGGGTCCAGTAGTGTGACTACCCACCTAGGTGAGGAGACGCCCGCTCCTCTGCCCCCGTTTGACCACGACGGGAGGTGCCCGAGAGGTTAGCTACCTCCAAAAAGTGGGAACTAAAGGTCTGTACGTACAGAGTCGTGTGGGTGTGTTGCATGTGTATGAAATAATAATCCAATCATCGCATCATTGCATTGCACATCATTGCATCGCATGTCTGCACAACCAGAGACCTCATCGTATAAACTTGTATGAGCTCTTTTATACGATGAGTTTACTTCTTGCCAGATCCCTTGACTTATGTGCCTCGTGCGTACGCATATAAGTGAAGGTTAGTTTTCCTAGCTACTTACATATTACTCTACCTGCACATACTTCTGTTACAGTAGTCTCCTGTATTTTATTGCTCTACCTTGTGATTGATTGTAGAACTGCTAGACAGTTATTTTAATGTACTTCCTGAGTTTTCCTAGCCGCTTACATATTACTTTACCTGCTCATATTTCTGATACAGTAGTTTCCTGTATTTTATTGCTCTACCTTGTGATTGATTGTAGAACTGCTAGACAATTATTTTAATGTACTTCCTGAATTTTCCTAGCCGCTTACATATTACTTTACCTGCTCATATTTCTGATACAGTAGTTTCCTGTATTTTATTGCTCTACCTTGTGATTGATTGTAGAACTGCTAGACAATTATTTTAATGTACTTCTTGAATTTTCCTAGCCGCTTACATATTACTTTACCTGCTCATATTTCTGATACAGTAGTTTCCTGTATTTTATTGCTCTACCTTGTGATTGATTGTAGAACTGCTACAATTATTTAATGTATTTCCTTAGTTTTCCTTGCCACATGTCATATGCTTATATTGTTACCCCTTGTTGGCCTCCGCTTCCTCCTCCCTGCTCGGTGCCTAGGAGTCGCGGGTGGAGGCGGTGAGGAATGTGCTGAGTCTTTTAGACTGACGGTCAGTGGACCCTATTATTACAGGAGAACCAGGGAGAGCAGGTCAACCCCCAGAGGGTGGTGCCTGAGACGGTGACCAGGCCCGGAGTTGGACCCTCAGCTACTGCCGGGGGAGCTCTGGTAAGCAAGACCCCTCATATACCTACGCTTCACATCTACCCAGGTCAGAGGCCAGAGTTATATGCCATTGAGGGAGTCGAGCCATGTGGATGCATAGATTGTTATATCTTCGCCAGGCGAGAGGCGAAGAAAGCATCGCTAGATCGGGCTTAGGCCCATGTTGTACTTTTCATTTTAATTTCCGCGCTCTGATTAACACTTAATTATGTACGATTATCTCTCATGTTGGACATGCTTCTCTAAGTTGATGTGATTGTTGTGGACTTGTGCTTTTAATTTATTCTTCCTTTTAGGATTTTGGTTGGCCTGGATATTGTTGAATAGCCGGCAGGATCGGCGTGTTGTGGTGGTGACCAGGTTCTGAGATGGTACCTCCGCAAGACGGCGGTTCTGGGCGGTAAGACCCGGTGTTTGTTCGCAAAAAAAAGGGGTCTTACAAACTGGTATCAAGGTTTTTCTATTTGCACCCCAAAGTGCATTCCTTCCTATCCTAATGAGTTCATGGGGCCTTCTTGGCCCACTTTGTGTACCTAACTCATCTTAGGAAATATTCATGGTTATGTGGGGTGTATAAGATATTTTAGCCTTCCTTTTTAGTTCATTTTTCATTAGGGTGGTACATGATGGTTAAGTGCACACCATGTGTCTTTCACCTCTTTCATTTTCATCCCAGGGTTCTAGGTCACTTATCCTATTTTTGTCATGACTTGTCATGACAAAAATTATCTAGGGCCTAGTAGTTTGGGGGATGTTACAAATCCCAATACAAAACAAAACAATTTCGTCCCAGAAATTTAAGATCGGGTGTACGGGTTTTCAGATCGAGTACAATAAAATAAAATCAAATACATTCTTGCAATTGGGTGTTACCTGATTCAAATAGTTCCAGGTAGCATTGCTGCATTAGATCCAGAGGTTCCCAAGTATGCTCCTCCTGCCCATGGTTGGACCAAAGGACCCTTACTAATGGCACCTTCTTTCGTCATAGAACCCGGATGCTGGAGTCGTCAATCCGTATGGGCTCCAAGCGGACTGACCGATCCGTTGCTACTGGGCCTGTGGTGCGAGCAATTTGTTGTTCAGGCTTAAGCAGGGCCCTCCTGAGCGAAGAGACGTGGAAGACGTCGTGCAGGTTCTCCAGTTCTGGTGGAAGCTCCAGTCGGTAGGCCAGGGGGCCGATCCGCTCCAGGATCCTATAAGGCCCCATATACCTAGGACTGAGCTTCTTTAATCTCCGTACCCGTGTGGCGCCATGCACCGGACGTATCTTTAGAAAAACTTCGTCTCCCACCTGGAACTCTACCTTACGATGCCGCGCATCGTAATATTTGGCCTGTCGACTCTGGGCTTCTAGCATTCGCTCCCGGATCAGTCGCACTAGAGCGTCTGTGTCTTCTTCAAATTTTGATCCCGGTACCCTTGGATATTCATCCTGGACCCATGATAGCGGGGTTCTACATTTCCGACCATACAATGCTTCATAAGGGGCCATGCCAATGCTAGACTGATGGCTATTGTTGTAAGAAAATTCAGCGAGCAGCAACAACCTTTCCCAAGGCTCCCCGCGATCCAGGATGCAAAGGCGAAGCAGATCCTCCATCGTCCGAATAGTACGCTCAGTCTGACCGTCTGTTTGAGGGTGAAAGGCGGTGCTGAAGGTCAACCGAGATCCCAGATAGGCCTGCACATCCTTCCATTCCCGGGACGTGAACCGACCATCCCGATCAGACACGATCGATTTTGGAACTCCGTGGTACCGAACAAACTTTTCCACAAACAGCCGCACTAATGTTCCGACCGGAGCAGCCTTCCTGACGGGGATAAATCGTGCTACCTTTGTCAGCCTGTCAACAATCACCCATACAGAGTCATTCCCGGAGTGGGAGCGGGGTAGCCCATGCATGTACGAAGTCCATAGATATGTCTTCAAACTTCCACTCAGGCAAAGTTAGAGGCTGCAATAGTCCCCCCGGCTTCTTGCATTCTGCCTTCACTTGTTGACAAGATACACAGTGCGTCACAAAGCGGGCGATGCCTTTCTTCATACCGGGCTAGTACATCGACGTTCTCAGATCCGCCGTCATTTTGGAGATGCCCGGGTGTATGGAATACTTGCTATTATGTGCCTCAGCCATGATATCTTCCCGAATCTTGTCTCCTTGTGGTATGAGTATTCGCCCATGGAAGTGAATGAGACCATCACGCAAGGTGAAGTTCCCTGAGGGGCCTGACTCCAGGGCCGCAAACACTGGTTCCAACGATGCATCTTGCCTTTGCCCAAATTTAATGCGATCTTGGAGGTCACAGGTCATGCTCATGGCTGCCAAGTATTCTGCATAAGTCTCGGGGTCGGCCTTAGATATCAGTGTGACTTGCGTGTCCTGAAGTACCCTTATCAGTTCCATAACCATCACTCGAGGCTCCGTGTCGGACGTACTCTCTCTTCGGCTAAGTGCGTCTGCTACCGTGTTTGCCTTCCCGGGGTGATAGTGCATTGTGTATTGATAGTCACACAAGAACTATAGCCATCTCCGTTGGCGTAGATTCAAGTCTTTCTGGGTGTCGATGTACTTGAGATTCTTGTGGTCCGAGAAGATCTCGCAATGAACCCCATATAAGTAGTGCCTCCAAATCTTCAAAGCGAAGACCACTGCTCCGAGCTCTAAGTCGTGTACCGGATAATTTTGTTCATGTTTCTTTAACTGTCTCGAGGCATAAGCAATCACATGACCATGCTGCATGAGGACAGCACCCATTCCTTGATAAGATGCGTCGGTGTAGATTTGGAATCCCTCCTTTCCGGATGGGAGGGTAAGAATGGGGGATGTGGTGAGTCGGTTCTTCAACTCCTGAAAGGCTGCCTCACACTTGTCCGTCCACACAAAAACAACATCCTTCTTTGTTAACGACGTGAGGGGAAGTGCAATCTTTGAGAATCCCTCCACGAACTTACGATAATAGCCTGCTAGTCCCAGGAAGTTGCGGACATCCGAGGCCGACTTCAGTTGCGGCCAATCTCTTACTGCCCGTTCTTTGGCTGGGTCCACTGCCAACCCGGCCCCACTGATCACGTGCCCTAGGAATGCCACCTCCCGTAGCCAAAATTGGCACTTCGAGAACTTTGCATACATTTGATGCTGCCGTAACTTGCTCAAGACTTGAGTCAAGTGTTGGGTATGCTCCTCCTTTGTCTTGGAGTAGATTAAGATGTCATCAATAAACACAATAACGAATCTATCTAGATAGGGTTCGAATACACGGTTCATCAAGCTCATGAATGCATAAGGAGCATTCGTGAGCCCGAATGGCATCACTGTAAATTCATATAATCCGTAGCGGGAACTGAAGGCCGTCTTTGGGATATCTTCCTCTCGAATCCGCAACTGATAGTACCCGGACCTCAAATCGAGTTTAGAGAACCAGGAGGCCCCCTGCAGCTGGTCAAATAACTCATCAATTCTTGGTAGAGGGTATGTGTTCTGTACCGTCAGCCGATTCAGCTCTCGGTAATCGATGCAGAGACGAAGCGACCCATCCTTCTTCTTTACAAATAGTATCGGTGCTCCCCAAGGTGATGAGCTTGGTCTGACGAACCCTGAGTCCACAAGCTCCTGGAGTTGAGTCCTGAACTCAGCTAACTCTCTTGGTGCCATTCTATATGGTGCCCGAGACACCGGTTTTGCTCCTGGTACTAGTTGAATTCGGAAATCCACATCTCTAGACGGGGGTAGTCCAGGTAGCTTTTCTGGGAATACGCCGGGGAAATTTTGGACTACGGGGATATCCGTCAGAGAGTTTCCTTCCTCTTTTATCTCAAAGCAAATCATATAAACCTCTTCTCCCTGTAAGTGGGCCTTAACGACCTGGGCTGATGAAATTAAACGACGGGAGACAGGTTGAATACCTTCGGTTGTCACCTCGGAGTCTTCGTGTTTTAATACAATCTTCTTCGCTTGACAGTCGATCTTGGCATGGTTCCAGTACAACCAGTCCATGCCCAAGATTAGATCATAGTCCTTCATCTTCAATAGTGTTGCCGGTGTTTCAAATGTCTTTCCTCCGATCTCTATATCCATATTACACTTAGCGCAAGTTACTATTTCTGTTCCGTCCGCCAGTCGCACCTTCCTTTTGATGCCGTCAAAGTGTTGCACCTGGTCTACGTTGCTTATGAATCCCGCCGAGATGAACGAGTGAGATGCACTCGTATCAAACAAGGTATATGCGGGTTTGTTGTAGACTAGCACTATACCTGGGTGATTTCGTGGTTTTAGTTTGTCGTTGAAGAAAACTAAAGCTTGGCATAATAATTACACAAGTACATATATAAACATAAAAGAAAAACTACAGTACCTGTAATAACGTCCTCTGGGTTCCTGGGTTCGGCCAAGTCCAGAGCATACATTTGCTCTGGCCGCTGGCCTCTACCTTGTAGCCCTCGACCTCGTCCACGTCCTCGGCCTCGGCCCCTGATTTGTTGTACCGGTGGTGCTGCTATAGGTAGAGGTGGGGGGTTACCCCATCTCTGAGGGCAGTGGGCCCTCACATGTCCTGGTTGGTGACACCAGAAACACACTGGCGGGGGATGTGCTCCACCTTCTTGTCTTCGGGGCTCCTGGATCCGCAACGGCTGAGGTGCAAGTACAGTCGGGGGTCTCTGGTCTGGTCGGGGGTCTGGATGAGGTCGTCCTCTGCCTCTTTGATGTCTGATAAATCCACCGTGTTGTCGGTGGTCCCGTCCTCTATTCCCGTTTCCATCTTTCGCTGGCCTTTTTCCTCGGCCCTTCACCATTTGCTGATCCGCTTCCAGTCTTCTTGCTGCTTCGCTGATTCTGGCTAAACTGGAGTCTGCCACATACTGTAGGGAGTGTCTGAGATCGTCTCGGAGGCCCTTAAAGAACCTCTTGGCATACCCAGAGTCGCTTAATTGATGAGCTGTAGCGAAGCGTGCCAGGTGAGAGAACTCCCGCTGGTAATCCAACACTGATAGATTCCCCTGCCTCAGATGCAAGAATCTTTCCTCCAGTTCATCTCTCGCTGTTTGAGGCACAAAGTGCTCAAGTAATGCCTCCTTAAACTCTTCCCGCGTGATGTCTGCGTACTCTAAACCGGCAAAGGTGGTGTCTAAAGCTGACTTCCACCATCTCTTAGCATGAGATTTTAGGGCAGAAATAGCTAAGGACACTGCAACATCCACCGGGCAACGAATCCCTGCCAGCATTTCCTGGATTGCATCCAGCCATTCCTCCGTTTGCACCACTGACTCAGATCCTGTGTAAGATGGAGGGGAGAGGCCTCGGAAGACGCTCAATCAGTTTTCCCCTTGGTTGGGGGCCTGGACCGGGACCTGTTGTTGAGTAAAGGCCTGCAGGATAGCGGCCAAGGTCTGACCCAGCTCCGTTTGTTGGAACTGGACGGGAGCCGGTGGGGGAGGGACCGCATTCTGTGCGGGAGGTGCTTCGTCTTGCAGTGGGGAAACCGTAGCCTGTTCAGGAGGGACTTCATCTTGTACCGGGGGAATCACCATCTGAACGTGGGGAATCGTGTTCTGAACCTGGGGAATCGTTCTCCGGTTGGGAACATTCACCGGAGGCTACATAAGAAAAAGGGTTTGATTAGAAAGGTTGGCCTAAAGCATCTCGTTTGATGGACAATTTAACGTGATTTCTCCTATGGGCACACCATTGCTTCCGCTGCTAGTTTGTCCTCAAACTAACTCGAGCCGGGTTGCCCTAGGGTTGCGGACTTCCTTATTTTGGATCGGTTTTGGCTAAGTTGATACCAGTTTGTAAGACCCCTTTTTTTTGCGAACAAACACCGGGTCTTACCGCCCAGAACCGCCGTCTTGCGGAGGTACCATCTCAGAACCTGGTCACCACCGCAACGCCCGCCGCCAAGGCCGCGCTCAGGAGAACCAGGGAGAGCAGGTCAACCCCCAGAGGGTGGTGCCTGAGACGGTGACCAGGCCCGGAGTTGGACCCTCAGCTGCTGCCGGGGGAGCTCCGGTAAGCAAGACCCCTCATATACCTACGCTTCACATCTACCCAGGTCAGAGGCCAGAGTTATATGCCATTGAGGGAGTCGAGCCATGTGGATGCATAGATTGTTATATCTTCGCCAGGCGAGAGGCGAAGAAAGCATCGCTAGATCGGGCTTAGGCCCATGTTGTACTTTTCATTTTAATTTCCGCGCTCTGATTAACACTTAATTATGTACGATTATCTCTCATGTTGGACATGCTTCTCTAAGTTGATGTGATTGTTGTGCACTTGTGCTTTTAATTTATTCTTCCTTTTAGGATTTTGGTTGGCCTGGATATTGTTGAATAGCCCGCAGGATCAGCGTGTTGTGGTGGTGACCAGGTTCTGAGATGGTACCTCCGCAAGACGGCGGTTCTAGGCGATAAGACCCGGTGTTTGTTCGCAAAAAAAGGGGTCTTACAGTATTTATCCATAATTACTATTTATTACAAATGGTGTGCCAATAAGGGATTACACAACAACTACCATTTATATGTCTCTATAAATTCTGAGAAAATTAACCTAGTACAATAATCATCTAGAAACACCAAATTTAAGGTTTCATAATTTACCAGAGAGTATTTATCCATAATTTCTCAATAATCAAATAATTTATCCATGGAAGACATTTCAAAACTTGTAAAGGAACTAAGCTAAATTTTCATCTAGGCCACATGAGATTACTCCTACTGATGTGCCTCATCATAAAGCTACACATTCCAGAGAATCAACATTTTCTAAATATAAATTTCTCAATAATTAATTAAATTGCCCATGGAGGGCATTTCATAATTTGTAAAGGGGCTACCCTAAATTTTCATCTAAACCACATGATATTGTTTCTAAGGATATTTAATGTCATGAAAAGACTATGCCTAGAAGGTGTGATTTTTGCTAGTTGTTTTAATCTCATAAATTTCCTTAATTTACAAGTGTGACAATTTGAATTTACTTAGAAACTTTAAGAAAATTATTTCCAAAGGTCATGAGACTTATGTCAAAGATGTATATCCTCATGACATACAAAAAACCCCAAGGTTTCAGAGGCATGCAAGGTGATTCCCACCTTCAATTCAATCAAAAAGTTCAAAAGCCAAATTGACTATTAGCACCCCAATTTAACTCTTAAGTCCAAAAACTTCAATTTGAAGCTCAGAGAAATCCACTCATGCACATGTGATGAAATTTTAACCAGATCCCATACATGAACTAAAGAAGCCCTCACCAAAATTTGGGGTCATTAGGAGTTATATAACTCCAAATATTCCATTTATTTACTTTTCTAAGTTTTGAACAAAACTATAGAAAAATTATCTCCAAAAAATCTGATATTTAAACCTAAGCTAGGTATGAGGCACATGCATGCATGGCTAAAATCTCAAGTCCAGATTACGTGAAATCAACGACCCAGATTTCGTCTTCCTCGATTAGCCTACGACCCGGATTTCTCCCGCCTGGGCCATCTTCTCCGGCCATTTCCCGGCAACCTGCAGCACCCCACGGCCGGCCACCGCCTCCACCACCTCCGTTGAGGTGGTGGATAGCGTTTGACGGCGACACGGCCACCGGAGATGGCCTCTCCGGTGATCCCGAGCAAGAAGAAAAGGCTCGGATTTCTCCCTCAATCTCGCATGGAATCGAGCTCGATTGAGCCCAATATCACTCCTAAATGGATCTAGATTCTAGCACAGAGATAGAGGGGGAGAAACCAGACCTGAAATAGGGCTGACAGCGGGTATTGTGGCGATGCGGCATGGTGGCGGCGAGCTCCGACGATCCTGCTCGAAACCTTGATTCTACAGCAAAAGCTCCACTCCAGGTGGCTATTCCGACTGCTCTCCCCCTTTTGAAGCTGATGGTGTCGTCCATTTGGGCTGAGGGTGACTATTTTGTTAGCAGCCATTTTAGGTTGGCGATTTCAACAAGGTGCACCTCTCAGCCAGCCAACCCCAGGCCTCCAGCTCATGGGAATTTAAATCCTGAGCTCGAATTCTTGCCATGGGAGGGAATATTTAGCTCCATTGCATTGGAATGAGGTGGTTGCCATTAGTGTGGTCGGCCACTTGGTTGGGTTCTCCCTTTTTCTCTCCTCCACTTGGCTGCCACCTCACCAAAACTGTTGGGATTCTCTTGGGAAAGCTGAGAGGAGGCTTTGGGGAGAGAGGGGGGGGGGGGGGCATGCCATGTGGCATCAACTTCATTAACCCCTCCTTTGTCTCATTCCAAAATTGGGGGAAATCCCAATTCTACCCCCTTGCATGTCATTGCATGTTGGATTTAGTGGGCAAGGCTGGTCATTATGCATGTGGGCTTCAGAGTGGGCTGAATTTGAGGGCTTTAGCCCATATGGCTTGGCCTAATTCATTTAAATACCATTTTTATCCCTATTTTGACCTAGAGTTGACTTTAGGGTTTGACTTGGTCAATTGATGAGTTGGCTGGTCCAATGTGATGGTCTTGAGTCTATTGACACTATCCAAGGTTGGTTGAGTCATGGTGAAGACCTAGGTGAGCTAATTTGACCAATAGGTGTAATTTTGACCAAAATTGGGGGAAATGTTGACTTTGGTCAATTTGGTCAAATTGATGATCCCATGGTGGGGCTTTAGGGTCCAAAGCATTCCTTGGAGTGTTTATCATCTATTGGAAGAGTCAATTTGCAAGTGTGAGTTCATTGTGAGCTAGTTTGACCTGAGCTGACCTGCCTCCTATAGCAGACCACATGTGGGTTTATTCAACTCAATGTGTCCTAAGGTCGCTACCTAGCCCAAACCCACAACACTCACCACTTGTCTCACCTTAATTGAAGTTAAGGGGTCTAGAAGTTCTGAGGATGTTACACAGTAGATCTCCTCTTGAAGTAAAACCAGATCCAAATTACTTTGAAATTTAGCAAGTGCTTGCTCATTCTGCAAGGTTGGGTTGTTATCAAAGCTCTCCTCGGCCTTTGCCAACTCCTCCTCTGCCACCTTCGCCTTATAAAAGACATTACCAAACTGTTTTTGGTTTCAATCCTTCGGCACGTTCCTAATATTTCCCAATCTATGCTCAAGTGTAATTAGTGCATTGCATCCCTCCGTATGTTTAAACCAACTGCCATCTACCAGCTTATTGAAATCACCATGATGATACCACATGTTTTGGAACTTGAAAGAGGAAGGACCACGATTTGCCTCCTTCATTGAGCATTGCACCAAAGAGGTGTTGGAGTTGGGGAACACTTCCGGCTCTCTTGTTTCTCACACCGGGTTAGCCCACGTGAGCTTAGAGACGTCAGAGCGTGACTCTCTTCGATGAATGAAGTACCAGCGAACGCGGGAGTCCGAGGGCGGCGAGCCCCCGACGGCAGCCAGCGGGTGGGGGTTCGGGGGCAACGTCCCCGAGCCAAATTTCGGATTGTGATATTCGGGTGTGCGGATATCCGGGTTTCAGTTCTGTGGCCTATTTAAAGGCGTGTAACCCGGTTCTAGGGTTAAGGTTCTTCTCAGCGGTTTTTCGGCTGAGGGTTTTGGAGGCGTCTACGAGAAGTTTCGTGGAGAGACGTTTCTGGCGGTGGTTCCTCCGTTTCTTATCCAAAGAGAGGGGTGCGAGGTAGGATCGGCTTTGATCCTTGTAACCTTGTGTGTTTTGTAATCTTTTTGGTGAATACAAGAAGGTGAAGCGGAGGCGGGATAGGGGACGTGAAGCGGAGGCGGGATAGGGGACGTAGCCCAGTTTTGGGTGAACCTCTTAAATTTGTGTGTTCTCTGTTGTTGAAACCAGTTTCCCGATTTCAGCGTTCGAAAGGGGGTTGCGACTAACCCTTACTTGACCTGAGCCTCGACCAGTGACCGGTTGCTAGGAACTAGGAGACTCGGACTTGATGAACACTTGAATCCACAAATGGACCCCTTAAGCTGCAGCGCGGAGGTCCCACCACGTACCCGGAAGATCTTAGAGCGCTTCCCCTCCCAAGCCAATGCTGAGCCTGGGCACCTTGGAGGGCACTAAGGAACACCTCACCGACCACCTTCAACGTCAAGGGGAGGGGAGGGATAGTGCTTGCTCACACGCGAGAGAGGGGGTCCGAACCAACCCTGCCCAAGGTGCCCATGGGGGTCTATTTATAGACTTTCCCGAAAATGGACTGCGAATAGCAAAAATCGGACTGCGGATAGTAAAAACACCCCAAAATAAGAGGGGGCGACCTAAACCCCCTTGCCTACGCGAGTGGACTTCGACCCACTCTTCAAGCTTGGCCGCGAGTGGAAGGCCTTCCACTTGCCCCAGGGGCGGGCGAGTGGGGCTGCTCCCCACTCGCCCCCTTAGGCGGGCGAGTGGGGCTGCTCCCCACTCGCCCCTTTAGGCGGGCGAGTGGGGCTGCTCCCCACTCGCCCCCTTAAGCGGGCGAGTGGGGCTGCTCCCCACTCGCCCCTACCCTTAGGCGGGCGAGTGGGGCTGCTCCCCACTCGCCCCCTTAGGCGGGCGGGCGAGTGGGGCTGCTCCCCACTCTCCCCCTTAGGCGGGCGGGCGAGTGGGGCTGCTCCCCACTCGCCCCCTTAGGCGGGCGAGTGGGGCTGCTCCCCACTCGCCCCCTTAGGCGGGCGGGCGAGTGGAGCTGCTCCCCACTCGCCCCCTTAGGCGGGCGGGCGAGTGGGGCTGCTCCCCACTCGCCCCCTTAGGCGGGCGGGCGAGTGGGGCTGCTCCCCACTCGCCCCCTTAGGCGGGCGAGTGGAGCTGCTCCCCACTCGCCCCCTTAAGCGGGCGAGTGGGGCTGCTCCCCACTCTCCCGAATCTGCCAAGCCTTAGTCGGTTTCGTCGTCTCCACGCGGTTGTTTTGGTTTCGCCCGGGACGGGTCACACCGACTCGAGAAATATGAGGGTTGTACATAATCCCCGCTCTTTGCGAGCTTGACTCAAGCTCGGAAAGAAAGTCCAACCCACCTATTGAACGAGTGGGTGGGACCCGGAGAGAATCTTTGGAGGGCTCCACCTGATGGCTATATATAAAACCCCTCGGAGAGGGGAGGAAGAGCATCCTTCCAGAGCGCTTCCCCCATTCCCTCTTCGAACGAGATGGATCCGCCTCGAGACTTTAGGGCTCGCTTCAAAGGTTTCGCTGGGAAGGGTTCGTCTGACGTGACAGAGCTTAAGGCTCTGGTCCATGGTCCTTCATCTTCTCCTACCCGTCCCGCGGTGCGATCACCTCGGAAGAAGCCCCGCCCTGAGTTGGTGAAGGAGGCTGCGTCGTCATCCTCTCATGGGGTGACCGAATTTGCCCGTGGCTTGGATATGGATGTGGTATTGGTTCTTCCCTTCTTCCTGCTTCGCCTTTGCGGTCATACCTGCCCATGACAACGTGTTTCTTCATTGTTCACAGCTCCTCGCGGAGGATCTTGAAGGGATCTGAGGAGTGGCAGAGGGAACGGGTGCTGATGCTCGGGTGAATCCTATCTCTCTCGTCCAGGAACCTGCCGTCCTTTCGACCGCTCACGAGGACTCATCTGCTGGAGGGGACAAGACTTCGACGGATCAGTCGAGTCGGAAGGACGTCTCGGTGCCACCCCACTCTCCTACTGCAATTACGGAACCCGTCGGGGACCTACCCGGCGTCTTCGTCCGTCTGAGCCGCTTGGAGACTCTTACCCAGGAGCTGCGGGAGGGGAGGTTATCTTCCGGACCCGACCCTCTCGCCCGCGTTTGCGTGCTGGAGCGTCGGGTAGAGAGGCTGGAGGCTGAACTAAATCTCCTACGAGGGGAGGTCCGGCTCGCGTTTGGAGGCATGACGACACCGTTCGAGGATCACTTCCGCCGGGTGGAAGCCTCCGTGCGAACCGTGACTGAGGAGCTCTCCTCAGCCAAGGCCTGCTTCGAATCCACGCGCGGAGGGGTCCCCTTCACCCAAGACCAGGGCTTCTGGAAGTGGACGGCGCGTTAGCCACCCCTTTCCTTTGGGATGTACTATTTGTTATGTAATAATAAGGATCGACTCGTCGTAGCAGCTCGCCTGCTTCGCGGCCGAGCAAATTGTTTTATCATGTTTATGTTATGCTTATTTTAATGATCCTGCCGAGTTATGCTTCATTTGAGTCGTTATCAGTTGACTAACTATCATGCCAGATGAGCGCAGCAACGCTGAGATAGTGGAGTAACAGGCGGGGGATAGGGACCTCGGGTGAACGGTCCGAGGGCGAAGCAGTTGGGTGGTGTGTCAGGGGGGAGACGCAGGCGAAGAGACCTTTCGGTCCGCATTGCTACCTCAGGGGAGAGGGCTGCGAGGCCCTCCCTCCTCTGCCGGGCGAGTGGACCATGAGGTCCGCTCCCGTGCACCGGGCGAGTGGACCTCAAGGTCCACTCGCCTGTGCTCGGGGCGAGTGGGCCTTGCGGTCCGCTCGCCCGGGGCGAGTGGACCACCTGGTCCACCCCCCCTTCATGCCCTTTGGCGAGTGGATCCCATGATCCACTCGCCTCCCCTTTCACCCCTCCCTTATAAATACGCCCTCCTTCCCCCTTTGGACCTTCACCTTCATTTCCTCCCTCTTTGCCTCTTTCCCAGATCCGGCTCTACTCTTTCCTTCCACTCCTACACGATGGCATCCAACCGTTCAGCTGCCAAGAGGAATGGTCGGGAGCAAAACGCGGCCAACTTCTCGGAGAGTTCTTTCCCCGTAGGGAAAGTGTCCAAGGAAGAGCTCTCCGCCTTCAGGACCTCCTACCTCCCTGAAGGGTGGAAATGTCGATGCCCATCAGGGGGTGAGACTGTCAACTCTTTTTACGATAATTGGCTTGCATTTCCTCTCCTCCACTTCGAGGCTGGGCTACGACTGCCCTTGTGGCCTGAGGTGAAAGAGTTCTTGAACTACTTTGGCGTAGTCCCGGCTCAGGTTAATACAAATGCGATCTCGATGCTAACAGCTTACGCGTGTTATTTGCGGGAGGAGAAGGTGATGTTCGACCTGAACGTGTTCCGCAAGATCTTCACCTTCCGAGCGACCGCTGACGGGGTGTGTTTTCTGACCGGCACACACATGGAGGTGCTTGAGACCCTCAACAAGGTCCACCACTGGAACGAGTCGTTTGTGTTCGTTCGGGGTGACCTGGACGGCATCCCCTTCTCCCCCACACAGAGGCCCGAGAAGGTCTGCAAACCCCCCTCGCTGCGTGGGGAGGCTGCTGAGCTGCACCGCTTTCTTAAGGGTGCGAGATTTGAGGTTGATCACCTCCGGAAGAACATTAATCAACTTGCCTACGTGGAACCGGGGGCAGGTACTTGGACCTTAACAACTTGCCTTCCTTAGGGCTCATTTCCTCCCATTTCTGCTCAACTCATTCTAACTTGTGCAGGTGTTCGCTCTCTTCCTCGACGGCTCCCCTCTGCGGGGGGAAGTTCCTCCCCCGCCCGCGAGCTCAATGAGGAGATTGCGGCTGATTCGGCTTCGGCTCCGAGGATATCTGGGTCAAGTCAACGGAGGGACAAGGAGCGGGCGGTGGAGGAGGGAGTGCCCTCCTCCCCACCGAAGGAGCCGAGGATGCGGCGGGGGAAAGCCGTTTGCCGAAGGGATTCCAGGGTGCTGCCCAGGGAGAAGGGGCAACCGAGTGACCCTAACGCCTTGGCCAACCATCCCAACTTCGAGATGGGGGGAAAGGCTACGGATCCTCTTGGCGAACCCATCGTCTACTGGGATAAGATGACGAACCGGGTCTCCCTCACCTCCCAGCTGCCTTCGTGGGTCGAGGGAGATATTACGGATGGTGCGGCGTATAGTTATACCTACGGCATCTATGGCCGGCAGGATGCTGCATCCTACAGGGAGATGTCCATGCGCGACCTTGCGTATGCGAGCTCCCAGGCTCAGCTCCGCGCGACCGAACTTTCCCACATGGCCGCCCGCCGAGGTCTTAGTCTCTCGCAACGGTCGGTGCGGGCGAGCGCGTCGCAGCGGGATGCAGAAGAGAAAGCTACCGGCCTTGCGGCTCGCTTGGCCACCGCTGAGAAACTCCTGGAGGAGTCATCCGGGGGCTTGGTTCGCGCCCATCTTAATGAATTTTCCTTTTCTCCTTTTAATTCACTATTATTTGTAGATTCCAACTTATTTGCATTGCTGGTCTGCAGGGACCCGGTGCCGCCGACTCGCTCAGGAGACGATGTGAGGAGTCGGACCAGGAAGTGCAGGACCTGAGGGCTCAGCTTGCCGAAGCGCATAGGCAATTAAAGGAAGGGGGAGAAGAAAGAGGTGCACCTTCGAGGGCGGTGAGGCCAGCCCAATCTCGACCCGCTGAAGTTGAGCTCACTCGGGGGAAAATCATGGCGTCAACGGCCCGAGCCCTGGTGAGTCGCCTCCATGACGTGGACGCCATTAGGGATAGCTGGAGGGGAGTCTCTGCCAGCGACATACTACCCGAGCTCTTTCCTTCACCCGGGCGATCCGGCTCGCCCCCTAGCAGCGGCTACTCTCCATGGTCGTGAGGGCGGCCCGTGACTTCTTCTTTTCTCCCGTCCCTCCTGGGAACTATGTATTTTCTGTGTTTGCCCCTTTTTCTCTCAAGCCTGCATGTACTAGAAAAGTGAAGTAACAATTCTTGTAGTACATGTTATCAATGAATCAGTAGTTATCTAAACAAATGGTCCCAGCTTATTTTTTCTTTTACTGCTTGAGGAGTTAATACCTTTGCTTGAGTCGGTCGCCGAGTCGTTGACTGGCCCGACGAGCTTCTCATTTGTCAATATGACCGAGCCTGTGGAGTGGTCTCTTTTAGTCGGGGATCCTACCGATTGGAGGTGGAAGTACCCATCCACGTCCTGGGAGTCCCAGCTCAACCGGGTGTGGAAGAACTCAATGTCTTCCCAATCTAATCATCAGGTCATGAGTTGACCTGATACGTCCCCCCTCCACCGGCAGGACTTAACCCGGCGGAGGGTCTCTAGTCAGGGATTTCGAACCTGGATATTCCTCCAGAACCCCTTTCCTATTCATCGTTCATACCTATTACAACTTACTTACGCTACGCCTCTTCGGGCCTACTGTTACACCTCGCCCTTTTCTGGGCCCTCCTTACATCTCGCCCATACCCGGGCACTTCACTAAACTTTGCCCCTATCTGGGCCTGCCGTTACATCTCGCCCCTCCCCGGGCACTTCCTCACACCTCGCCTGTTCTGGGCTCATTCTGCAGCTTGCTCTTTAGCCATCCCTGCCATTGCTTCTTCCACTTCTTCGGCCGCTTGCATCCATCCGATAGTGTTGACCGCGGTAACGTAGCACTGGCGCGCCTCACGGGGATCCCCCCTGACTCTCACCTGGAGCTTTCCGGAGTTGTACTTCAGACACTGGTGGTAGGAGGACGGCACGCATTTGTACGCGCTGATGAGGGGACGCCCAAAGATGGCGTTGTAGCTGCTCGGCGCGTCCACAATGACGAACCGGCAATTCTTTGAAGTTCCCCCCAGGGTAACGAGGAGTTCGACTCCCCCTTCCACCTCCTTCCTCTCTCCGGAGAATCCGAAAAGTGGCCCATCCGATGCTAGCACTCGCTTGGCGTCAACCTTCATTCCTTCGAAGGCCTTCTTGAACACCACATTCACCGAGCTCCCGTTGTCGACTAGGATCCGGGAGACGGTGAAGTTCTCGATCGCCGCCTTGATGACCAGCGCGTCGCAGAAAGGATCCTCATTGGCCGGCAGGTCTTGGATGGAGAAGGTAATCTTCTCGCTCGGAGGTGGGGACCGGGAGGTCGAGGCAACGCTCCGACGGTATATGGCATGGAGGCTCCCCTTCCGGGTGGCCTCTTTGCCTGCTCCCCCGTGGATGACCCCGATCCCTCCTAGGGCCCCTATATCGACCCTTTCTTCGCATGGATCATCCTCCTCCTTGCTCTTCCCCTTTTCCATTGTCCGAGGTCCTTCCAAGCACAGCTGCTTCCCCCCCGCTGGGGCTCTTCCTTCTTCTCTCATCTCGAGGAACTCGGGGCAAGCTGCGGTCGCGTGACCTTCCTGCTGGTGGAAGTCACAATACAGCAGCGTCGGCTCGCCTCCTTGCTTCTCCCAGCGTCCCCTCTTCCTTCCGGCTCTCTTCCGACCGATGGCCATGGCTTGCAGGGGCTGGACTTGTAGCGGCCCCGGGCCCTGTTGCCATCCTGCTGGGTGGAACCGCCCGTGCCTCCCCTGATAGCCTCCTCCTCCCTGGAAGTGGCCCCTTCCTTGGCCTTGAGGGGGACCAACCTGTGACCTCCAAGCTGGTCGGGCGGCTGTCGGTTGCGACTTCCAGCCTTGCTCCGGCCCAGCGGGAGGTCCCTGTTGTCCCTGACTCTTCACTTCCTCCTTCTTTCTTCCTCCACGCTCCTTCCTTTCCTCCTCTGCTACCTCGGCTAACCTAGCCACGAACTCCTGATTGGTAGCTTCGACCTCGGTTTCGCGATCGGCACGCTTCATTAACTCCTCGAAAGACAACGGAGGGTCTCGAGTTAAACTCATCCGGAACAGCCCTGGCTGTAGCCCAAGGGTGAAGGCCAGCTGCAGGGTGTGCCCGGGCACTTCGACGACAAGGAGGACCTCCGCTTGGAACCTGTCCATGTAGTCAGCCAACGACTCCCCTGGCTTCTGCCTGATTGCGAACAAGGCTTCCATACTCTTTCTCCTCTTCTTCGAGGTAGATAACCTCAACAAGAAACTCCGACGCAGATCTTCGAAACGGAAGATTGTTCCCGCCGGGAGTGAGTGGAACCAGTCCCTCGCCTTCCCTTGGAACGAGACGGCGAAAAGCCTGCACATGAAGGCGTCCGACATTTGCCTGATCGAGGTCATGTCCTCGAACCACTGGAGATGCTGGAGTGGATCGCTATCCCCCTCGTAGTAGGACATGGCAGGGTCGCGGAACCCATCCGGGACTGGAGCTGACATGACCAGCTCGCAGAAAGGGCTCCTCCATTCTTCTTGGTTGAGGGGAGGTGCTCCCGTTACCTCCCCACCTGGGCAGCTGGTCCGGGGTGAACTATTGAAAAGAACCCGTGCTTGGAGACTTAGGCCTTCCTCCGAGGCTGGTTCCCTCCCTTGCTGGTTGTTCCTTACTTCCACTAGGGGGAGTGAGGGGATCCTAGGTGCAGGCGGTGTTGAGCATTCGCCGCGAGCGGAGGATGCGGCCTGCATGAATTCCAGGATCTTCTTGCTGAACTCGTCGAAGTCGCTCTTCTTCACATACTCGCAAGGTGGAGGCGGGTCTCCCGACTCGTCGCTTCCAGCCATGGGACTTGGCTCAGAGTTTTCCGAACTAGTCGCTTCCACGCTCACCGCACCAGAATGTTGAAACCAGTTTCCCGATTTCAGCGTTCGAAAGGGGGTTGCGACTAACCCTTACTTGACCTGAGCCTCGACCAGTGACCGGTTGCTAGGAACTAGGAGACTCGGACTTGATGAACACTTGAATCCACAAATGGACCCCTTAAGCTGCAGCGCGGAGGTCCCACCACGTACCCGGAAGATCTTAGAGCGCTTCCCCTCCCAAGCCAATGCTGAGCCTGGGCACCTTGGAGGGCACTAAGGAACACCTCACCGACCACCTTCAACGTCAAGGGGAGGGGAGGGATAGTGCTTGCTCACACGCGAGAGAGGGGGTCCGAACCAACCCTGCCCAAGGTGCCCATGGGGGTCTATTTATAGACTTTCCCGAAAATGGGCTGCGAATAGCAAAAATCGGACTGCGGATAGTAAAAACACCCCAAAATAAGAGGGGGCGACCTAAACCCCCTTGCCTACGCGAGTGGACTTCGACCCACTCTTCAAGCTTGGCCGCGAGTGGAAGGCCTTCCACTTGCCCCAGGGGCGGGCGAGTGGGGCTGCTCCCCACTCGCCCCCTTAGGCGGGCGAGTGGGGCTGCTCCCCACTCGCCCCTTTAGGCGGGCGAGTGGGGATGCTCCCCACTCGCCCCCTTAAGCGGGCGAGTGGGGCTGCTCCCCACTCGCCCCTACCCTTAGGCGGGCGAGTGGGGCTGCTCCCCACTCGCCCCCTTAGGCGGGCGGGCGAGTGGGGCTGCTCCCCACTCGCCCCCTTAGGCGGGCGGGCGAGTGGGGCTGCTCCCCACTCGCCCCCTTAGGCGGGCGAGTGGGGCTGCTCCCCACTCGCCCCCTTAGGCGGGCGGGCGAGTGGAGCTGCTCCCCACTCGCCCCCTTAGGCGGGCGGGCGAGTGGGGCTGCTCCCCACTCGCCCCCTTAGGCGGGCGGGCGAGTGGGGCTGCTCCCCACTCGCCCCCTTAGGCGGGCGGGCGAGTGGGGCTGCTCCCCACTCGCCCCCTTAGGCGGGCGAGTGGGGCTGCTCCCCACTCGCCCCCTTAGGCGGGCGAGTGGAGCTGCTCCCCACTCGCCCCCTTAAGCGGGCGAGTGGGGCTGCTCCCCACTCTCCCGAATCTGCCAAGCCTTAGTCGGTTTCGTCGTCTCCACGCGGTTGTTTTGGTTTCTCCCGGGACGGGTCACACCGACTCGAGAAATATGAGGGTTGTACATCTGTGTTTTTTGTCTTTGTTTTTCGTTCGAATCTCTCTTCTCGGCACACCGTTTATTCTACAAGAGGGCAACCATCAGAGTATATATATATATATATGTTGGGGTTTGAGCTCAAAGTATTCTACAATACCACCATCAAGTTTGTAATGGGGTTTTATAGTACTTCCAGCATAGAACCGAGTCCTAGAGTGACACGAACCCGTTAGGCTATTCCGAGTCGGTCTTGACACGGCAGGACATATTAATACACATTAACAATCTCCTCCTATGTCCGTCGTGAACCCAGACTTCGGGTAAAGGGGTGGTTTGTATTGTATTCAATCAAACATGAGTCAATTACAACCGTGTTCAGCACCTGTTTTAATCAATTTGGACTATAACACAAAATCAGTATGCACGCATAAGTAAACAAAGAAACTCAGCTGCAACACAATAAGAGTCTCAGGAACGATCAAGACACAAGCCCTATACGTCTGGCGTCCAAAATCAAACAGAGATCTAAAAAGTCCAAAACAAATAGTGCTATAATAAAGAAAGAGCTAAACAATGCTCTGAGCAGAAGTACAGGAAATAAACAAAATAACACTCAAAAACTAGTCATCCAAAAGATAATATATACTTCTCTGGATCCCAGTCAACCAGTGCTCCTCCTATCCCAGATATTCCTGCAATTTCAACAGAGAATTTTATTTTAGAATGAATTCTATCCTTTGCAAATTTGCAGATATCAATTTTAGCATAAAACTTAGTATTGATTATTATTATTGGCTGGGAGGACACGTTCACAAAGTATTATAGTTTAACCTCAGAATCTGTTATCTGTTTCCAAATGAAACGATTATCAGACTTCTGGACACCGCAGCTATATCTGTAATCCTATATGGAATGTCACGGTTACTGCCCTTCTAAAGTCAATTGGAACTCATCAAGTTTGGAATGGAACCAATCTTCAGAAGAAGAGACAAACCAAGTCGGATTGTGTTATCAAGTTTGGAATAACACTCTCCTCCAAGGCAAAAGCTGAATCCGATGAAGCTGTTAACATCAAGTTTGGAATGAACAGCTTACCAGATCCGAGCTCAGCAACCAAGAGCATCAACGGACCACAACATGCTTGCATTGACAAAGGAAATATGGAATAATCAAAAACGTCTGGACTAAGGCTGAACTGAATCGCCTGATACTGAACTAAGACCGAACTAAATCGCCTTTAGTCACATTTCCCCCACTGTTTTGATTAACCGATCTTTGGGCATTCCTTTCGTCAGTGGATCAGCCAGGTTATCCTTTGAACGCACATCGATCAAAGTGTAATTCCTTGTTCTTTCAGATAATTCAACAATGCATGTCTCAGTCGTACATGTCTCTTCTTAGTATTATAGAGGGTATTCTTAACGACTTGAACTGCTGCTTGATTATCACAATACAAGCTCAGCGAGTTGACTTGTTACTTAGACAAGGGAATGTCTAAAATCAAGTTTCTGATCCAGTCTGCCTCTTCACTAGCTGAAGCTAAGGCAAACAACTCGGCCTCCATGGACGACAAAGCTATACAGATATGTCTTTTGGATTTCCAAGTGATAGCAGCTCCTCACAGGGTGAATATGTATCCACTGGTGGACTTGCTGTTCCCGACTTCTGAACACCACGAGGCATCAGAATGTCCTTCCACTGTAGGTGGGTAACCAGTGTAGCACAAATCATAGTCTTTAGTACCTTTCAGGTATCTCAACAGCCTATCTACCGCAACCCAATGCTCTTTTCCCGGACTGCTGGTAAAGCGACTCAACGTGCTAACCGAGAAAGCAATGTCTGGCCTCGTACAAGTTGTAGCGTACATGAGACTACCAATTATTTTGGAATATTTGACTTGATCAATGCTGACCTCTAGATTAGGACTTAACTTAACATTATGATCAAACCGTGTCTCAATCGGCCTACACTTATCATATCCCCAGGTAGAGAGAAGTTGCTCAATATAATGAACCTGGCTAAGAGTAACTCGACCCTTGTCAACTCTAACCTTCATACCTAACAGGGTATCAACAGGACCGAGGTCCTTCATGTCAAATACTTCTGCTAGAGTGGATTTAACATCCCTAACTGTAGCAAGATTAGACCCTAAAATCAACATATCATCCACATATAAGCATATGATAACTGTTTGATTTGACAAGGAGCGGTAATAAAGGCATTTGTTAGAGAGACTGGACTGGAATCCAATGCTCTTTACCACCTGATCAAACTTCATGTGCCATATCTTAGGTGCTTGTTTAAGACCATAGATTGACTTATCGAGTTTGCACACTTTGTCTTTTTGATCTTTGAGTACATAACCTCAGGTTGAGTCATGTTGATTTCTTCATTAAGCTCTCAATTTAAGAATGCAGTTTTGACATCCATCTGATGAACTATAAAGTTCTCAATAGAGGCTAATGCAAGAAGATTCCTGATAGTCGATAGATGACACACAGGTGAATAGACGTCAAAATAGTCAAATCCTCCTTGTTGCTTATAACCTTTAGCTACGAGACGCGCTTTATACCTGGCTATAGATCCATCGCTATGTAATTTCTTCTTTAAAACCCACTTGCATCCTAGGACTTTAGCACCTTTCGGTAAGTCAACTAGATGTCAGGTATTGTTATGTAACAGCGAGTCCATCTCATCATCAATGGCTTCTGCCCACATCAACGAATCTCTAGACCTCATTGCTTCCTGATAGGAGAATGAATCATCCTCTAAGTGATAGGTGATGAAATTCTCACCAAAATCCTTAGGGATTCTTTCTCTGGTAGATGCTCTAAGTGGAATAGGTTCCACCTCTACAGGTTGGGGAGCAGTTCCAGAAGGGCCAGCTTCAGGTTCAACGATAGATTCAGTAATCATATCATTGCACCTAGAGACAGACAATCCATGATCTTTGACAAATTTGTCTTCAAAAAATATGGCATCTCTAGACTCTATCACAGTATTCGTGGATAGATCGAGAAATCTGTCTGCTGCACTATCATCTGCACTACCTAGATAGACGCATATCGTCTTCTTAGGTCCCACATTAGGCCTCTTAAGGTCTTGTATACGCACATATGCAATACAACCCCAAGTCTTTAGAGTATCGTACCTGCACGGATGACCGTGCCACAGCTCATACGGTGTAGAAGTGAGCTGAGAGTGTGGTACTCTATTTAGAATGTGATTTGCAGTACAGACTGCTTCTCCCCAAAAGGAATTAGGCATGCCAGCTGTTAGGATCATAGAGTTCAACATCTCTGTTAACGTTCTATTCTTGCGCTCGGCAACACCGTTTGACTGGGGTGAGTAAGGAGCTGTGGTTTCAAGGATAATTCTCTCAGAGACACAGAATTCCTTGAAGCCAGTAGCAGTGTATTCTCCTCCTCGATCACTTCTAAATCTCTTGATTTAAGAAAAAAAAATTTACCTGACGAGAGAACCAGCTCGGCTGTCCCAGCAGGGTCACCTGAGTCTCTCCTCCATTGCAGTTCTCCACTCTCTCCTTAACAACCTTAACCTCAGTCAGTAATCCTCTGTCATTCGTTACATGACAGGTAGCACCGCTATCCAGCCACCACTCAGCAGACGAACTGCGGTGACTGCTCCCGATCATAGCCACGAAGGACTTGGGATTTGAAGCATCTGCCAGCATGTTCGCCACATTTTGAGGGGCTTCCTCCTTGTCTTTCTTATAGGCCTTACAATCAGCCGCCCAATGTCCCCAATTACCACAGTTGTGGCACTTGCCCCTCTTCTTTTTGAAAGAGGGCTTTCTAGGCACTAACTGGGTAGAGGCATCACTTTTTGGCGCTGGTGGCTTCTTACGAGGCTTGCTGGGCCGAGACACAAAATTGACAGTCTGTGAGGACTGAACACCTTGATCCTGTCTCTTCCCGGCAATATTTTGATCTTCGATAAGAATGAACCTTTTGAGTTCATCGAGTGCGATTGTTGAAACCAGTTTCCCGATTTCAGCGTTCGAAAGGGGGTTGCGACTAACCCTTACTTGACCTGAGCCTCGACCAGTGACCGGTTGCTAGGAACTAGGAGACTCGGACTTGATGAACACTTGAATCCACAAATGGACCCCTTAAGCTGCAGCGCGGAGGTCCCACCACGTACCCGGAAGATCTTAGAGCGCTTCCCCTCCCAAGCCAATGCTGAGCCTGGGCACCTTGGAGGGCACTAAGGAACACCTCACCGACCACCTTCAACGTCAAGGGGAGGGGAGGGATAGTGCTTGCTCACACGCGAGAGAGGGGGTCCGAACCAACCCTGCCCAAGGTGCCCATGGGGGTCTATTTATAGACTTTCCCGAAAATGGACTGCGAATAGCAAAAATCGGACTGCGGATAGTAAAAACACCCCAAAATAAGAGGGGGCGACCTAAACCCCCTTGCCTACGCGAGTGGACTTCGACCCACTCTTCAAGCTTGGCCGCGAGTGGAAGGCCTTCCACTTGCCCCAGGGGCGGGCGAGTGGGGCTGCTCCCCACTCGCCCCCTTAGGCGGGCGAGTGGGGCTGCTCCCCACTCGCCCCTTTAGGCGGGCGAGTGGGGCTGCTCCCCACTCGCCCCCTTAAGCGGGCGAGTGGGGCTGCTCCCCACTCGCCCCTACCCTTAGGCGGGCGAGTGGGGCTGCTCCCCACTCGCCCCCTTAGGCGGGCGGGCGAGTGGGGCTGCTCCCCACTCGCCCCCTTAGGCGGGCGGGCGAGTGGGGCTGCTCCCCACTCGCCCCCTTAGGCGGGCGAGTGGGGCTGCTCCCCACTCGCCCCCTTAGGCGGGCGGGCGAGTGGAGCTGCTCCCCACTCGCCCCCTTAGGCGGGCGGGCGAGTGGGGCTGCTCCCCACTCGCCCCCTTAGGCGGGCGGGCGAGTGGGGCTGCTCCCCACTCGCCCCCTTAGGCGGGCGGGCGAGTGGGGCTGCTCCCCACTCGCCCCCTTAGGCGGGCGAGTGGGGCTGCTCCCCACTCGCCCCCTTAGGCGGGCGAGTGGAGCTGCTCCCCACTCGCCCCCTTAAGCGGGCGAGTGGGGCTGCTCCCCACTCTCCCGAATCTGCCAAGCCTTAGTCGGTTTCGTCGTCTCCACGCGGTTGTTTTGGTTTCGCCCGGGACGGGTCACACCGACTCGAGAAATATGAGGGTTGTACAGCGATCTTTTCCTTCAGTCTGTGCATTTCAGTCTTGAAGGTCGACCACTCAGGAGGTAGCTTGCTTAAAATCAAACACACAAAACGATTATCGGACATGTCGGACTTATCATCCGACAGCTTAAGATGTAAACTTTCCAGTTCAATAATTTGGGAGGTGATCGAGGAGTTCAAATTGAATTTGAAATTAAAGAGTCTCTCCCCAAGGAGAGTCCTCGACAACCCCTCCTCCTTCTGGAAGTGTGCATTCAAGCGATCCCAAATCTCTTTTGCAGTTTTATAACCGCTGTAGGTCAAGGCGAGTCTAGTGTTAAGTGAATTAAGGAGGTAGTCTCTACAAAAATCTTCGTCTTTTCTCCACTGATAATCCTCCACGTCCTCTTCGGTTGTGGCGAAATCGCTCAAAACAGTGTAGAAAATCTCTCGTTCTTTCATTCCAAGCTAGACGTGCAGTCTCCAAGCATGGAAGTCGGAGAGATCGAACGACTGGAGCTTGACGATGTCGTAGGATGTAACCTTCGGCATCTCGCTAAAGCTATAGACCGAAAAACTGAAAAGAAATCACCTGAGCTGCGCAGAGACGAGTCGCGATCTTCGGATCCAATCCAATATTGTTTGTTCCAAGCAACAATGAGCCACACAATGCTGATTTTTATAACTTTTGACAGATCTAGCAGCAGCAGGTTCTGGCAAGACCAACAGTAGAAGGACCTCCCCTCACGGCTGGTCAAGAACACTCTCAAGGAGAGAAAAAACAAGATCTCCTTCTATGGATTGAGTGCAACACAAAAAGCAAAGAAATCTGATCTTTCTGATCTGCGCCAGAGATCCAGAACCAGGGGCCTCACGATGAAGAACGACGCTGCTTCCGGGAAGAAATCGCGATCGAAACCCAGGTTGGCTTCTTCGATTTCTTTGAGCAATCTGGATCAGGAAACAACGGCAACTGCTTTCCCTCTTCTCGATCCAAAGAACAGAGAAAACGCGAGAAGCAAGCAGCGATGGAAATATCAGATCCAGCGACCTTCACCGAGAAACTTCCTCTTTTTCGACAGCTACAGGAGCGCGAACGAGCAGCGAAAAACGGGAGCGTATCCACCACGATCGGCGACGACAGTGGAAATCGCGAGCGGCGCACTCCGAGCGGAAGAGAGAATCACGAACAGAAAGATCAAGAACGAGAGCGGCGGCGAACGAGAATATCGAGCGGAAACCCTAACCGGCTACTTTGAGAATGTTGGGGCTTGAGCTCAAAGTATTCTACAATACCACCATCAAGTTTGGAATGAGGTTTTATAGTACTTCCAGCATAGAACCGAGTCCTAGAGTGACACGAACCCGTTAAGCTATTCCGAGTCGGTCTTGACACGGCAGGACATATTAATACACATTAACAATATATATATATATATATATATATCATGTGAAGTTCACATTATTGTTGACTCAAAGTTGATTATTGATAGCCTATCCAATAGGTCCTTCCATCGTGGCAGATTTTGGATTGTGGTGATATGATTATTCGTCTGGCTAATTCTATGCAATTTTCTTGCGCTCACATTTATAGAGAGGATAACTGTGTGGCGGACGCAATGACCAAATATGCATTGACTAGTGGTATAAGTTGTGGTTTCTCTAAGGAATTTGTTCCTGTCTTCATTCGCATGATCATCCGGGACGATGCTGAGGGATATGCTTACTTATTAGAGGTCTTTCTTCTGTGTCGATCTGTCTGGGTTATGGATAACGTTGTAGCGGGTAGTGTTGTTCGATGATTTTAGTTTTTTTCTCTTACAACCTTTATATATCCTGTATCTTTTTCACCTTTTTTTTTTAATATATAAAAAAAAACTTCACTTTTAGTATGAAATAAAATATATTTTGAATTTTTTTCTTAAAAAGGGCTAAGTTTAGTATGCTAATCATTCTGTTGTACACAAACTGCATGATAACATATATGATGATCAGTTCTATAGTGAGCCCATTAATGGCAGGAGATGGTCCTTATAATTAACAGGAGTTTGGGGGGACGTGATTGCATGGAAGCACAACTATAAATAGTGTTGAGTGACAATAATTTACTTGGCCTCCTGCGTCGACGACGGTAGTGTCGAGTGACAATGCACGGGGCCTATCCTTCGTCGCTCGCCTTCCAAATGAATAGTGTGCAGCTGCAACAGTGTGCCGGACGATGGCGCGACGTCTCCCCATACAAAATATATATAGCACACCAACAATACACCATTTCCTCGACATCCCCCGCCGCACGCCTTCCTTCAAAGCGGGCATTGATAAAGCTACAATTCAGTTGATGTCGAGCAAAAGCAAAGATTAAAATAGAAGAGCACAAAGACAGCAACATATAAACTCGATCTCTGATGAATGCCTCTCCATTTGTGCTAATATTGGCTTCGATTGGCGCGGTGGTGGCGGTCTTGAACGCGCTAGTCATGAACCGTCGTTCGTGAACTCCCGACCTCGCCTAAAAAAATTCATGCATTTTATGCTCAAAACTAGTTTATTTTATTTATAGCGGTCATAACCTTTGTCTTGCCAAACTTACATTCTATGATAATGACGTTTTTGACCAAACTCGTCGGAGCAAATAAGCCGCGCTAAACGAAGTCATTATCTCCCGGATATGTGATTGTCTCATTGTCCGCAATGTGATGTTAAGAATCATGCATGAGGAAGAGGCTTGCGATTGTCTCATTGTCTGCGACGATATCCAAAGGGGCGAGGGCGAGGGCGAGGAGGAAGCGAAGACAATCCGGTTGGCTGTGTCGGTGAAAATCAGAAAACGCGCATGTTAATAGTATAGATAAAGAGGGCTTTTAATTAGTCTCCAATGTGAATCATTCCTATGAATCTCCGCCATCTAGCTAGAGAGAGTGATAACAATCAGAGGTTTGTGATCATTTTTTCGACTTCATCTTTCTTCAGTTTTCTGCGAGTTTATGCCTGTCCTTTGGGTAGATTCTTCTAGGTAGTCGGTGCGAGATTAATCTTGACATGCCTTTTTTTGATTCATGTTGGTGTTGGCACATACTCATGACTGCCCTGATCAGAAACATAACAATAAACAAAAAAGAAGATTATCCAGCCGACAATTCAAGGAGAATGAAAGAAGAATAAGATCCCCCGGCCAGCAGAAGATCGGGTTGCTGCCAATTAACCACCGAAAGTATCGCTTGTTGCCATGTGCTCATGTCCCGCTGCGCATTTAAAGTCTTTGTCCCCTCTATGGTATTTTTTTTACTCTTTTGCCCTTCCGCTCTTCCTTTGTATCCCTGCAGGTTCTTGTTAGGAAATATGAGGAATGTATGTGTTGAAGGGAAGTGCTTGTGTTTAGAGTTGTAGCTACTGTTTTTCCTGTGAAATAAAGCCCTGGCAGTACCGTCTGTCTTCTCCCCAATTCCCGTTTCATTCCCATTTTGTGTTCCTGTTTCTACAGTTTGACTGTCCAACACGCCTCTGATACCATGTTAAACCACCTACACTACTCATTCTCCATTCCGAAACCCGGGTCAAAGCCGATAGGAGAGGCAGAGTCTATTATAACTTTATAAGCAATGGTGGATCGTCTGAGTAGGCGGTCTAAGACTAATTTTGGCATGCCTTTTTTTGGTTCATGCTGGACCGTCCAACAACTGCTTCAACAATTTACATGCTTCCATGAATTTTTTCTGGATTTTTTTTTGAATTATAATAGAGGATTACTGTTATAAAACAGGTGACAAATAAATTAGTGATATTTTTTTTAATTCTGCAAAAAACTGAAATTAAATAATGTGATAGTAACAATGAGTTCTCTTAAAATTAATATTGGAAATTTTAGCTACAGGGAAGGAGAAACAGCAACAAAGCACAGGAATAGGGGTATGGATTCTTTTATTTTGGGCATCAATTATCACTCTGATGTGATGTGGAGGAAGCAAACAAACATGAAATAATTTGTACCTGAATTTGCTTTAATCATGGATGCTCATGGTTGGTGCAATAACTAGCTTGGAGAATAATAATCATTTATATATATTATTATTATTATTATTTATATATTGACTAGCTTCTTGCTAATAAATAATACAACCACTTTTGGCAAATTAAGCTGGATCTGGCTGCTGGGATGAATAAAATAGCATTGATATACTGTGAGAGGATTGAGAATGTATTGAAGTGTGGATTAATGAAAAAAACAAAAGAAATAGACGAGGAGTAAATTATAATAGTAGATGTTGTTTCTGTGGAATAATATCGTCAAAAACTCGAAATTGAACCGAAGAAGCACATAGCACCTGAACTTTTACTGGATGGAGCAAACTCAAAGGAAGAAGATAACTGTGAGAAAATGAGAGTGCTCAAGAGCAAGAGAACATGCTGAGAAGTTTGAAAAAATATCATATAATTAGGCTAGCTGACGGAATATATATAGTAGATATATATCACCTCACAATTGATTTAGAATCACTGCAAACTGATAATTCCAACATATTTGGAGTAAAGATGTACGTGTATCGATAAACAAAGCACAGGAATAGTAAAAGGTGTTCAACATTAGTTATTCCCTAAATTTAAATCCAAATCTAGTCTGATGTGTGCGAGTAAGCACGCACATATATGAATCATGGTTACTCTTTACATTGTGCTCAACATAATAAAGGAGAGAAAAAATGAGTTATAAACTCTTCAAAAGTGTTCTTCCCAAATAATGTAGAAGTACTAAATGGATTCATTTTTTCACGATGAAAGAATTTCCCACTAAAGATTTTGATCTACTCCAAATGATTTTGAGTTTTCCATCAATTGATATAAAGAAGACACAAAATGAGTTATAAACATTTCAAAAGTGTTCTTCCCAAATGTACCGTTAAAATATCAACTAAGGCTAGCTATCAATAGGAACACATATCGTGTGTGTGTGTGTGTGTGTGTGTGTGTGTAAAGCTCATGTGCATGAATATTAAAGATGTAAACATATATAGCCTAATAATATTATTTTGCTTACATAAACATACTCATCTTGCATGCTATTCAACTTAAACTTCTATAAATATGCATAAGATAATTCACATAAACTTCAAATTACTTGAAAATTGGCTTCCAACATATGATCACTAGCTACCTCATAAGAGTGCCTAAAATTTATCTTTCTTATATCTTACAATAAGCTTTTATGTAAGCCTTCTCAATGCATCATAAAATAGCTTGCATGCAATGCTTCAATGCAACAAAAAAATTATTTGGTCTCCATCAATTCCTTTTTAATTTCTATCAAAGTCCCAATAGAGCTACTTGCACAATTTCTCATATTATTTCATGATGTAATGAGCATAAAATATAGCTAAAGTTATTAACGTCTTCATGTAATTTGATTCATACGAGTTATATGTGTTTAGAAGATGATGAAAAGGAAAAAAATTAGGCCAATACTACCGCATTTTCATTAAAGGTACAAAAATTTCCATGCTTAATACTTTTTCCTTCTACCCAAATTAACTCTATTATGTGGGCCTTTATATAGAGGCAAGTACATAGATAAGGACATAACTCATTTCTATGTAAATGAGCCTATTGATTACCGGGCTTTACATTTACTTGTCTTTAGATGGTAAACTAGTAGTCTGCAGGTTTCTATTCATATTTTTGACATGAACTTTGTGTTGTTGTGATTATCGTCAACACTCTTTCTTAATAAATGTAGTTGGCGACGCTCATATTCTTCCTCATTTCTTTGAAGCGAGCGGCTAGGAGAGGCTTGGTTAATGCATCCGCGAATCATTTTTGGTCTCACTATAATCAATGATGATTTCTTTCTTGTTGATGAGATCTCTGGTATAATGGAGCTTTAATTATAGATGTTTTGTTTTATTATGGAAGACTGTGTATTGCGTTGTTCTAGGGCAATTGCAGAGGTGTTGTCAATTTCATCTTTGTCAGTATGTTTCCTCTTCAAATATCTCCTTTAAAGTTTTCAAATCCAGATGGCTTCTCTTGCGGTCTCAATTAGAGCAACTTATTTAGCCTCAATAGAAGATAAGGCAACATGTCTCTGCTTCCCTGTCCTCCTGGATATAGGTTTACTGCCAAGGAAGAAGATGAAGCCTATTGGACTTCTTCGATCGTCGGCACATCCCCCCAATCACTATCGAAATACCTATTTAGCTGATTTTTTCTCTTCTTTCTTGTAGTGGATATCATAATTGCTTATTGCTTTGATATGTCAAAGCATTCATTTTGTCGCTATACGATAATTAATACTCAAACCATCATTGGGCCTGCCAAATCGTACCCAGGTTTTGTAGGTCAGGCGAGCCTTCTTTTTTTCAAAAATGTGCTGGGTAAGGATGGAACCCACAATCATCCCGACTTTCATAAATAACCCACCCAATAGACCACTTTGCAAGTTGTTATAAACGACTCATAAACATTTTTCTATATGAAAGAAACGGTAATGCCATATAATCTATATTATATTAAAAGGGAAAATATTTTTTTTTGGTGAAATATTCAACTTTTCAATTTTATCTTTTCGTTATAAAATTATCAATTTATTTAATTTATGTTTTTTTTCTTTAATTTTAAAAAATGAGCTCCTATCTATAATAAAATATATGCTCTCGCCGTCGCTCGCAAACCCCCATGTAGACGAAAAAATTGATTGACGGACGAAGTATAGCGCTTGGGGGTTTGAGAGCGGCGGGAGCGCCGCTGCGCCGGGGCAATGCCCTGACCGAGCTACCAGCTATCACGCGAGGCTCGAGGTATATTATTACTCGTATAATGATATATAAATATATAATAAAATAAAATATTTATATCTTTTAAAATATATATTATTATGGTTGGGTCTGGTTTTTAAAATTTTGGTGTTACATCGTATTTATTTATCGCAGGAAATTAATTTTATTATTTTCATATATTATCTTTAATTAATTAGCCCTGTTCAAAAAGCCCGCCCGGGCCGGGCCGATACCGGGCCTGACGGGCCCGGGCTTTTGTCATCCGAGCCTTGCTTTAGCCGGGCTCGGCACCAGCCCCGGCAGGGGGCTTGCCAAGGCACCCAAGGCCGGGTCAGGCTGGGCCCAGTTAATAAATCCCTCCTATATGAGGGATTTAATAAAATCCCGCCTATTTAGGCGAGGTTTTAATTAAATCCGGCTTAATAGGCGGGATTTAATTAAAATCTCACCTGTTTAGGCGGGATTATCCTGCCTGGTGCTTGGCCTCGGTGCCAGGCCCAAGTAAGGCACGGTGCCCGGGCTTAGGTGGGCCTGGCCCGAGCACCGGGCCGAGCTTTGAGTATATATGGGGGCCTGTTGGGCCCCATAGCCTGACCTGAGCCCGGGGCGGGCTAGGTCGGGCCCGGGCTTTGCTGGGCATTTTCTGGGCCGGGCCCGAGTTTTTTTGAACACAATCTTCTCTAAAGTTGAAAAATAGATATTTTTCGAATAAAAAATAATAATTATCGGGGCACAAAATATATATCAGAGAGTATTTCTCTGCTTTCAAATGGCTTCCACCACAGCAACTTAACCAGTCGTTACGCACAGTGTTCCATGTTTCGAGTCTTCCCGGAGAATCTCCCGCGCAATCTCGTTGTCTTCTTCGGAAAATCCCGACATCTTTGTCCCTCTCTTCAACGATCATGGTGTGAGATCCAACCCTCTTAGCTTTTCTAAACCCTAGGACGCCGCCAAACTCCCAATTTCTACTTGCCGAGTCAAACCGGAGCATCAGGTGTTCTAGGGCACGATGCCGGCACTGATTGCTCCGGGGAAAATTCTCCGCCTGGAGCTCGAGAACTTCAAATCGTACAAGGGCCGGCAGGTGATAGGCCCCTTTTATGACTTCACGGCCATCATCGGACCCAACGGGTCCGGCAAATCCAACCTCATGGACGCGATCAGCTTCGTTCTCGGCGTGCGTTCCACTCATCTCCGTGGTGCGCAGCTCAGGGATTTGATCTACGCTGCTGATGACCGGGAGAAGGAGCAGAGAGGGAGGAAGGCCTTTGTCCAGCTAGTTTACCAGATGGGGAACGGCTCCGAGCTTGTGTTCACGAGGGCCATCACTGGTGCCGGCGGCAGCGAGTACAGGATCGATCACAAGGTTGTCAACTGGGATGATTACAGCGCCAAGTTGAAATCTCTGGGTATTCTTGTCAAGGCCAGGAATTTTCTTGTGTTTCAGGTCGGCTTTTCTATGCAGTCAATGCATTTTATTATTACTTTTTATTACTTTGTATACAAGGCAGTTTATGTTATTGATTGATTATTGGCCAATATGTCCAATTTTCAAACTTAGAAAGTGATGCAAACCCTTTCCCAACAGGAACTCGATCACACAGAATTATACCTCAATTACATAAACACAGATAGAACAAGTATCAAACTAGGATTAGATTGCACTGAACCTTAACAATTTCATCCAGCTTCGCCTTAAGGAGTAGTCCTGAACATGCAAGCACTGCAGGAGATCGAAAGGTCCCTCTACTTAGGTAAACGAACCGTGACCAAAAATGAAAACGATAACAGGAAAACAACATATCATTGAACTCTCCCAGCAGCTATTTATAATCTTCCATAGCTGTGTAATCAATTACAAAACTGCCCTTTATTAAGAATTTCAAAACACCCGATGATTTATTCCTTCCCACTTGTTTCAGCCTTGACGACATTTGGTGGCAACCCAACTGTCATTTGAATTCGTCCCTCCAGGTCGTTGAACTATTCTGGCTGTATCACTACTCCCCTCTCCAAAAGTTCCTTGACCTCATGGAACGAATGATGGGTAACGTTGCCGCAACGACCAGAGATCTTCCCAAGTAGCCTCCTCCACTGTGCCATTGCACCATTGCACCAACAACTGCATGATTACTTTACCATTTTTTGATGCAGTGCGTCGGTTCAACATGTTGAATGGTTCTACCATTAAATTGCCTTCTGTGTTCACCGTTGAAGGTAAAGGGATGCTCTAGTTTAGAACGGTACCTTTGTGTTCTCGCAATTGTGAGATATGAAAGGTGGAGTGTATTTTGGCATCTTCTGGCAGGTTTAAATGATAAATGACGATCCCAATCGTTTCTACCACCGGAAATGGACCAAAAAATTTTGGTGATAACTTGTGGAATCCATGGGAGCGGAAACTGGTCTGTTTATATGGTTGGATGTGCACGTATGGCCAAGAGCCCATTTCCAGGGTCCTCTCTCTGTTTTTTATCTGCCAGCACTTCCATTCGGTTCTGTGCTTGCGACAAATTGAATTTCAGGATAGAAATTACTCTTTCTATGGCTTCTAAAGATTGATACACCTCTTCAACATTGGCATCCACGGAAATATACAGCGAATGTAATGGTGGTTCTTGCCCGAACACAACCTCATAGGGAGTCATTTTGCTGGCACTGTGAAAGGTTGTGTTGTACCACCATTCAGCCAATGGTAGCTAGCTAGACTAGCTTTGAGGTTTCTCATAACACATGCACCATAAATAACTCTCGACACAGTGGTTCACCACTTTGGTCTGACCATCTGTTTGAGGATGGTAAGACGTGGAGAGTTTCAGTTGAGCTTGCAATGTGCGGAACAACTTCTACCAGAATTGACTGATAAAAGTAGGATCACGGTCACTAATGATCGACTTCGGCAATCCATGTAAGCGGAATATAGAATCTAAGAAAACCTGCTATGCTCTCACGGTATATGGGTGAGATATGGCCATGAACTGAGCTTGCTTACTCAGTCGATCGACCACCACTAAGATTGTTGATTTGCCATTGCTCCTGGTAGCCCATCGATGAAGTCGAGGGATATGTCTTGCCAGATTCATTCCGGAATGGTTAGAGGTTGTAATTGACCAATAAACCTTTAATTGTCAGGTTTACATCTTTGACAAATCGAGCATTGTTGGATATATGCATACACCTCGGGTTTCATTTTTTTCAGAAGAACATCCTTTTCAGCCTCCGGTAAGTCGTGGTAATAGCAGAGTGCCCTCCCAACGTCCCATCATGATACAACTGTAACAATTTATTTTTAATGGAAGATTGTTACCAACTACTAATTTCTCCTTTCACTTAAGCACACCATTGCTCCGCTGGTACTTAGGCCTGCTAAGTTCATTGTCCTCCTTCGTTGTTATGATCTTCTGAATGTACCCATCTCGACTCCAAAATTCCTTAATTTGGTGTAAGATATCAGAATTGATGGTAAAAATTCCACACAATTCTCCCGCTGCCGCTTCATACCTCCGGGACAGAGCATCCACACAAACGTTCTCCTTCATCTTCTTGTATTGAATTGTATAATCATAGCTTAATAGTTTGGCGGTGTATCATTGTTGTGCCGGGGTTGCAATTTTCTGTTCAAGTAAGAATTTCAAACTTTGATGGCTATCTTAATCACAAAACAACATCCGATCAGGTAGTGTCGTCATTTCTGGACTGCCATCTCAATTGCCAACAGTTCTTTTTCACATGTTGACGGGAGAGAGTTCTTCTTCTAAGAACCTTGCTAAAGAATGCAATGTGACGACCTTCTTGCAGCAGAACAGATCCTACTACAGTCTCAGAAGCGTCATTCTCTACCACAAATATCTTGTGAAAGTTGGGTAAACTTAACACAATGGGTTGAGATACGATAATTGCTTCTTCAGCTTCAATAAGTCCGTAAGGGGTTTAGCTATACTTCCATAACCTCGGATGAATCAACGATAATAGCCCGTTAAATCCAAGAATCCTTTCAACTTCTTTAAGGTGGTTGGTGTTGGCCAGTCCAACATGACTGTGATTTTGAGGGGGTCAATGGTAATTCCTTTACTCGAAATAATGTCCCAAGTAATGTATTTGTTGTGCTCCAAAACTGCACTTTCTGTGTTTTAAGGAAAAGTCGGTGTTGCCTCAAAACCTCAAACGTGAAGGAGAGATGACCAAGGTGCTCTTACAATGATTTGCTGAAATTAAGATATCATCGAAAAAGACGAGGATGAACCTGCTTAGCTGATCTTGGAAAATTTTGTTCATTAGACTTTGGAAGGTAGAGGTCGCGTTTGTTAAGCCAAATGACATTACCAATAACTCATAGTGTCCTTGATGTGTCTTGAAGGCGTTTTGTAAACATTTGCAGTTGTTATCCTCACCTGGTGGTACCCGACCCTTAAATTCAGTTTAGAAAAGAACCCCCCCCCCCCCCCCCCCCCCCCCCCCCCCCCCCCCGCAGTTTATCAATGAGCTCTTCAATGATATGAATGAGGAATTTATCTTTCACTGTCACCTTATTCAGCTGGCGGTAATCATTGCAAAGCCTCCATGTGCCATCACTCTTCTTCACCAGCACTACAAGTGAAGCAAATGGGCTGCAACTATGTCTAATGATTCCAGTGCTCAACATCTCTTTAATTAACCTTTCGATTTATGTTTTATGTAGAGAGGGTGACGATATGGTCGTAAATTGATGTCAATCCTACCTTCTTTAAGGGGAACATGATGCTCATGTTCCCGAATGTAGGGCAATTCCGTTGGCTCTTTGAACAAATCACTGAATGTTTGTAGCAACTCTTGGAGCTCCACGGGTTCTTCTGCCTGCAAATCCATCTCCAGTTTCGGGTGAAGGTTAGCTGAGCTACATGTTGCTAAATCAGGTGAGGGCTCACTCACTTGGATGTCGCAGACCGCCAGCATGTGTATTTGACCACTCTTTGTCATCAAGTTCTACATTCAGGTACCTGCCAAATTCTTGGATCCACGCAAGGAAATCTTCTTACCTTTTGGCTTGTGAACTTCATTTTTTGATTGTTAAAGTCTCAGTACACAACTCCTAGCGTGATTAGCCATTGAACACCCAACACAATTTCATCCCCCAGGGGCAACACCAACATATATGAGGTGACGAATACCCCTTGCATCCGTCATCGAAACCCCACCACCTTATGAGTACTGGATATGCTTTTCCCATTTGCAATCGCCACATGGAATTCTGGAATTGGAATGAGTTTGCATTGTAGTCTGTTGGCGGCTTCTAGATCCAGGAAATTATGCGTGTTGTTTGAGTCGATCAGAATGTTGATGGGTTGTCCTTGATGAGATGTCGTGACACATGGTGTAGAAGTGGATCATCCCAGTGAGAGCATGTACCGATACTTGTTAAGATTCCGCTTCTTCGGGTTCTTCCGGCATGACCAACTCTTCATCGTCGGCTGCATCTTCCTGTTTGTCATCCTCCCCTTCAGGTAGGAGTTCTAATGCATGCGATGGTGCTTCTCTAAACATCGATGTCTCGGGGTATATTATCACACCATAAATATTGCCCCTTACTCCTCTTCTCATCCATTTCTGTGGATGTCAAACGTTGTCCTCCTCTCCTGGTGTCTGAGTTGTTGCCGGAAGTATGCAAAGGAAGAGATGTCTTTGGATGCTCAAATGTTTGATGGGATCAGAGGCTCAAAAGATCTTCGAAGAAGATATCAACTTCTCAGATATAACTGGGGGTTACTTATGTGGGCACACGGGTGAGCTTTAAGGTTTTAACAACCCGTAATCTTGACTCTTTTCACATCTATTTGATGTTTCATCAATTTCATGAGATAGGCAAGATTCTGAATGGTCTTCAGGCACAACCCTTTGTGGTGACTTTTGAATTTCATTGAGGACCATCGACCTCTTTAGAATTTGTCTTCTTATGCCAAGAAGACTAGCCAACATTAAGATGAGAGAAGCCTGTTTCAAATTGAGGGAATATTACTTCAATGATAAAAAAAGGTTTCAAAGAGTCTCTTCTGAGAAAAAAAACCTAGACTCTTTCTTAGCCGAATTGAAAAAACGTGTGCAGCGAGGAGTGTGTTTGACAGTAAACGATTGTTTCTCTTCCTTTACTCTAGATCCAAAAGTGGCTACTGGGAATCACCTATGTGCTATCTTAACTTTATGTTCCTGTATGCGGGCTAAGAGTAAACATCTTGTAAGGCCTTGGGTTGGAACATCCTTACCGCATACCGATTTCATCCTTCAACCCAACTAAACAAAAGTTGATTGCATATTCTTTTGAAATACGAACACGGTGAAGGAGAACATCAAAATCATCCAAATAGCTTTGCACCGTTCCCCGCTGGCGTAGATTCTTCAACTCTCTCATTGGATCATCAAATAATATAGAACCAAATCGATGAAACAATGCCTGACTATACTCTTCCCGACTTGGCCATTGATGGGCGTGGTGAGACTTCATGCATGCCTGATACCAATATGAAACTTTCCCTTCCATGTGCACCGAAGTGATCTTCACTTTTAGGTCTCCCGAAGTGCCGTCGATATCAAAGAACTGATCATATTTATAGATTCACTCCTGCAACACCTTTCTGAAGAATCGAGGAAATTCAAATATAGAGAAACGAGTGGCCATGTGGGATGAAGATGTAAGACCCTCTTTTTTTTTTTTTTTAAACCGGGTCTTACCGCCCAGAACCGCCGTCTTGCGGCGAGACCATTACACCCAATGATCCCTACCACAATACGCCGATCCTGCCGGCTAAACAACATCATCCAGGCCAACCACAATTCATAGTAATAGAAGCAAATAAAAGCAACAAGTCCACAAATCACATTAAGTAAATAAGTTACATGATTATAATGTCCACGATGAGAATTAAAGTAAAAGAGAACTAAACGAAAAGGGCTTATGCCCGGTACATGCTTAAGTATAGTGCTACAACACACTTTCTTTACATCTATGCGGAAGCTATCAATTCTGTCTTCAAACATCTGTAGCTGCTGCTGCGACGATGTGTAGAGTCTGATCTGCTCCATCCTGTCTTCTTATCCCGTCTCCTAAACGGGGTCCTGCTGCTCTGGTACATCATCCCTAAAATGATATGGTCCACTGACCGTCAGTCTAAAAGACTCAGCATATTCCTCACCGCCTCCACCCGCGACTCCTAGGCACCGTGCGGGAGGAGGAAGCGGAGGACATCAAAGGGTAAATCAAGAAGCAGGTGACATGTGGTAAAACTAGCAGTGTATATAAGGTAAAGGACATTGCATTATAAGAAGCGAGTAAAATAGATTAGAGCAGCTACAAAAATAACCCTAACTTATATGCACGCACAAAGGCATATAAGCTAAGGGATCTGGCAAGCAATAAACTCATCGTATAAAGAGCCCACACTGATTTATACGATGAGGTCTAGGTTTATGCAAACATAAAAGGCAATGCAAATCATGAAACAAGTACAATAGATTAAGAGCAGCTACGAAGGTAACCTTAACTTATATGCACACACAACGACACATAAGCTAAGGGATCTGGCAAGCAATAAACTCATCGTATAAAAGAGCCCACACTGATTTATACGATGAGGTCTAGGTTTATGCAAACATAAAAGACAATGCAAATCATGAAACAAGTACAATAGATTAAGAGCAGCTACGAAGGTAACCTTAACTTATATGCACACACAACGACACATAAGCTAAGGGATCTGGCAAACAATAAACTCATCGTATAAAAGAGCCCACACTGATTTATACGATGAGGTCTCTGTTTGTGCAATAATGTCATGCTATGATGTGCAATGCAATGATGCAATGTTTGTATTATTATTTCATAGACATGCAAGTACTCACGCACACGACTCTGTACGTACAGACCTTTAGTTCCCACTTTTCGGAGGTAGCTAACCTCTCGGGCACCTCCCGTCGTGGTCAAACGGTGGCAGAGGAGCGGGCGTCTCCTCACCTAGGTGGGTAAGTCACACTACCAGACCTAGGCCCAAACGTACGCTGTGATACCGGTACCCGGTACTCATGAGCTCCTGCGTACTAAACTGAATTGGCCAGGCAGGGTTTAGGGGATTCGTCACGTCGGACGCGCAGTACAACAACCTGGCCCCAATAAAACCACTAGCACTGCCGAGTCAACGAACTGCTGTCGGTGTGACGACTAAGACAGAACCGGAGACCCACCACATCTTATACACAAGCAATAAGTATTAGCCATTCACTACCGAGCCTCCAGCTCGTATATCTACCTCAGCATTTATAAATTAGAGCCTACCGCTCGTTAGACTATCCCGGTCCACTCTTATAACCCGAGCCTACCGCTCGCCGGACTATCCCAGTCCACTCTTATAACCCGAGCCTACCGCTCGCCGGACTATCCCAGTCCATTCTTATATAACGTCCCGGTTCGGGATGGAAGTTAACTTGCCGAGTTCTCCTACTTAACTAGTCTTGTCTATGATTTAGTTGAACTTAGAAGCTTTATGGTTAACCTTGGACATCCGGAGGGTTACCCTGTGAGGGGCTCGCAGCGGTACTAGGAAGGGTGGCGGGCTGATACCCCGAACTTCCTATTCCCAAGGCACTTAATCCTGTTGGTGTCTACCCCTTTTTACTTGATCCTCATTTTCCTCTCCAATTACATTACATCTCTAAGATGAGTTAAACTTGGCAATTAGGAGTGGGGGAGTTCCTTGAACTCCAACACCTCCCGCTGTGACCGGGTGCTGACTCTCCCGTCGTCACCTTTTAACCTCGAGTTCCCTTCTTCACCGAGGAACTGCACACATTCAATTAGCATTCTCAACCTTTCTTGGGCCCACGCTCCTATCCTTTGTCATTCTTAATCCAGGGTTTGCCTTAGTTACTTCCCGACTCCGCCCTTAAGTATTTACCTTAAGATGGCTTACCCGGCTAAGGGCAGTTCTACTTCTATATAATCACTTAGTACCGATGAGTTGTGGGTGGGGCCCTTAATGAGGTCTAACCTCCTTTTCATATCACTATGAACTCATACCTTATAATTTTCTAAACGCACCCTTAAACCTTATGTCCCAATATGCCCTTAGAGATGCTCTCCCTAATAATCTGTCACCTTTTTGATATTCGAAGAGCTAATAGTTCTATGTATGAAGGCTAGTGGTGGTCCATGTCATATAGATCAGGTTGGCTACTCGTAGACCAAATTGAGGTTGCGCTAGATTTGACTCCTATGGTGAGATCTTAAGCTTATCATGTCTAAATGAGTTCCAAGTTTTTGGCGATAGGCTCTTAATGGGTGACTAACCAAAATTTCTGATATCAGACTTTATAATATTCCAAGGTGTTTACTCATAAACTCTATTTAATTGAACGGTGTGCGAACATGGTTTTGTTCCTTGAGTATCATTTAGATATCCCTACATGTTATAATAATTTTACCTAAATATGGTAATGGTCTAGGAATCACAAACCCCAAGTCTCCCATTTTCCAAGAATTACTTGACCTTATTTATCGTTTATTACTTCTGGTGTGCAGTTCGGGGTTTATACTACGAGTGTTGGACTAAGGGTTGTTAAATTCTGGGGATCTACTGTAGTTCAATATTGGTCTGACGCTATCAACCCTAAGTCTCATATTAATCCAAGAAGTATTTAACTTTAATTACCTTTCATTACATTCTTGCTAAATGCACCCCAATGTTTAACTTAACAATTACGGATTTGTACATGTCTCACCCAAAATAGTATAGAAGGAGCTATACTTATCCAAATGACATGAATTCAGTGGCATTGGAAAGGTAAGATCTAGCTCTACTTTACTCCTGTTGAATACAAATTCCAGAAATGTATTTAACCTAGGTGAATTCAACTTACGAGTGATGTACAAGGTGTAAAATTCAGCAAAACACTATTTTAGACAAGTCACACTAAAAATGACTTAGAAGGGATTGTACTAATCCAAATGACTTAAAGTCAGTGGCATTGGAAAGGTAACATCAAGCTCTACATTACTCATGTTGAATACAAACTCCAGAAATGTATTTAACCTAGATGAATTTAACTTACAAGGTTGTACAAGGTGTAAAATTCAGCAAAACACTATTTTAGACAAGTCACACTAAAAATGACTTAGAAGGAATTGTACTAATCCAAATGACTTAAAGTCAGTGGCATTGGAAAGGTAACATCAAGCTCTACATTACTCATGTTGAATACAAACTCCAGAAATGTATATAACCTAGGTGAATTTAACTTACAAGGTTGTACAAGGTGTAAAATTCAGCAAAACACTATTTTAGACAAGTCACACTAAAAATGGCTTAGAAGGAATTGTACTAATCCAAATGACTTAAAGTCAGTGGCATTGGAAAGGTAACATCAAGCTCTACATTACTCATGTTGAATACAAACTCCAGAAATGTATTTAACCTAGGTGAATTCAACTTACAAGGTTGTATACAGTGTCTACCTACAAGGTACACATATCACACATATCAAGTGTGACTCAAGTGTGACTATTATACCACCTAGATGATATGGGCTACAATTTCCACACACCCTAAAGTGATGTATTCATTCATGTCACATACATGGATAACATCTCTTGCCAAGGGTGGAGCCATTAAGAGAGAAGCATAAATTCATTGGTTATGCTAAATGCACCCATTTTGCCCATACACCTCTTGCATGCATGTGAAAACCTCAAACTCAAGGGGGTCATATAGTTGAGTCTCCTAGCAAGCATGGGAATAAAACTGTAACATGCAAGGTGATTACACCTACACTTCCACTAAATTTCGAAGCCCAATTTTGACTAATAGACATAATGAGCAGTCCTAGAAAAATGGATGCCCTGGTGTCCACAGTGCACCAAATCAGGTGTTTAGGGTGGCAATGGAAAGTAGACATCAAGGGCTACCAATGTTATCTCTGGCACTTTTTACCAATATGGCCTCTAAGGCCTTCAAAAATAGCATGCAAACTGATTAAAACCTAGGCAAGATTATGTGGTTTGCAAATAGACAAAATGAGCAGTCCTAGTAGAATGGATGCCCTGGTGTCCACAGTACACCAAATCAGGTGTTTAGGGTGGCAATAGAAAGTAGACATCAAGGGCTACCAATGTTATCTCTGGCACTTTTTACCAATATGGCCTCTAAGGCCTTCAAAAATAGCATGCAAACTAATTAAAACCTAGGCAAGATTATGTGGTTTGCAAATAGACAAAATGAGCAGTCCTAGTAGAATGGATGCCCTGGTGTCCACAGTACACCAAATCAGGTGTTTAGGGTGGCAATGGAAAGTAGACATCAAGGGCTACCAATGTTATCTCTGGCACTTTTTACCAATATGGCCTCTAAGGCCTTCAAAAATAGCTTGCAAACTGATTAAAACCTAGGCAAGATTATTTTCATTAAGTACACAAAATGAAATAGTTTGCAAAACTTTAGAAAAACATTCTCTAAGATTTTCTAATTTTCTCACTAATCATAGGTTAAATATGGGTACATGCATGGCCTAAAAAAAAATCATCCATGTTGCATGCACCAATTTCTCTAAAATTCCAAAACTACATAAATTGTGACATTATACATGCCACACTAAAACAGCTCTATAGGGAGCTACACTTTACCAAAAATTATGTACAACATATCAATGGAAAGGTAAGAGAAAGATCTACAACATTGATGTTGGGGACTTTGTCTAATTTTGTGTGTAAACAGGTCAAATATCAGGCCAAAGATGCAGCAAATGTTGTGACAGATTTCATAAATCAAGGTATTAAATTTTTGACCAGCCTCACTAGAATGAGTGCTGTGGTCCCCAGACTTGACCAAATGGCCTGATTTCACTTCCATTGGAAAGTAGACATCAAGGGCTATAAATGTTGTCTCTGGGCATTTTTCGAAAAGAGGCCTCTAAAGGCCTTAAAGAAATTAATCAAAACTAGTCATGATATGTAGCAGAAATTTGTATTAGGAAATTTATTATTTAAGTGGTCTGCGGTTAGCATTTCCCCCCAAATCGGACGGCCAGGGAGTCGTCTTCCCCGATGGATCAACAGCCCTGATTGACTGCGCCTGGGCCCTTTTGCGGGGTGTTTTCCGGCGAGCCTAGGCCGTCTCCGGCCAAACGCCCAAGCCCACTCCTTCACCCGACATAGGGCTTCCTTTTGGCGGTGGCCGTTTGGCCGGAGGTGGCCGGAGGAGCTCTCCGGCATCTCGCGATTTCTCGGTCGGAACAAGGAAAAACTCGAATGGAGAAACTCCATTCTCTATGCGATTTTGAAAACGGAAGAAATGGGGAGACTAGCACAAGTGGAGAGGGGAAGGAACTTGCCTTGATCGAGCTTGATCTTGAGGAAGAACGAGAAACGCCATGGCCGAACTCGAGCTCCATCTTCCTGCTCGATCTTCCTCCTCAGAGCCGGTCTCCTTCTGAAACCATAGGGCTTCTCCTCCTTGGCACCTTCTGAAGCTAATGGGAGGTCTGAAAAGAATCGGGGGTGGCTTATCCCATGGTTGCCATTAATGGGCGATTTCGGCAATGTTGGCACCTCCCTCAAAAGCCACTAACAGTGCTCCAGCTCAGCCAGGCTTTACTCCTCAGCCCGAATTCAAGCTGAGGGGGAGGGAATTTGGTCCAATGGCAGCTCATTCCTTGGGTTGCCATTAATGTGGCCGGCCAACCCCTTGTTTTCTCCTCCACCCTCATCACTACAGCTGCCACCTCACTCCAATTTCCTGCAGGGAATTACTCCCTGAGCTCAGAGGAAGGATTGGGAAGAGGAATTGAGTGCCATTTGGCACTCATTCCTCAAATCCCTCTTTTGGCCTCTTTTGACTTAAATTCTCCTCATTTCCACCCAATTTCCACCCAATCTTAATTCTCTGAAATTATACCATGCATTGGGCCTATAATGTTCAGTGATGGGGCCCAAGCATTGGGCTAAATCCAATGGACTTGAAGCTTGGGCTCACTTGACCCAAATATACCACTTTGGGGATTTTGTGTTTGGGTTTGACTCAAGCTCACACTACTTAATATGATTGATCCACATTACTGTCTTGGACCCTATGGACCCATTCCAAGAAGAATTGAGTCATGGTGGGGTCATATGGGGCTTGATTGCACTTATTTGCCTATAGGGGCAATTTGGGTATTTTGTTGATTTGCCCTAATTCTCCATGGTTGAATGCACACTATGGTCCACTTAGGTCTCATATACTCCCCTTATGGTTTAGGGGTGATCAATTTGGTCATACTAAGTCAATTGGAGATTAGTTTAGGTTTTAGCACATTTAGGTCAATTTGGGGCTTTTTAGGAATTGGCCTATTTTCCCCAAATTGATGGCCCTAAGATGGGGCTTTTGGGTTCATTAGGTCCCCTAGGGAGGTTGCCATAAGAGGGTGGGTCCAATTTGATTATTTGGAGTTCAATTGCCCTTATTCATGGAGGTTTGACCTAAGATAGCTCAAAGTTGACTTTTGGTCAATTTGGCCAATTTGGTTGACCCCAAGGGTCCCTAGTGGCCTACTCACCCCTTGGATGGTCATAGGGGTCATGATGAGGTTATGTTGACTTTTTGGAGGTATATTGGTCAACCCTAAGCTAAGCCATCAAAATTTGCTAATTGCACCCCAATGTGCATTTCTTCTTAATTTATGGAAATCATGGGGCCTCCTTGGCCCATTTTGTCTTCTTGGAGCAATGTCATGACCTTGTCAAGTAATTCTTGGAAAATGGGAGACTTGGGGTTTGTGATTCCTAGACCATTACCATATTTAGGTAAAATTATTATAACATGCAGGGATATCTAAATGATACTCAAGGAACAAAACCATGTTCGCACACCGTTCAATTAAATAGAGTTTATGAGTAAACACCTTGGAATATTATAAAGTCTGATATTAGAAATTTTGGTTAGTCACCCATTAAGAGCCTATGGCCAAACTCGAGCTCCATCTTCCTGCTCGATCTTCCTCCTCAGAGCCGGTCTCCTTCTGAAACCATAGGGCTTCTCCTCCTTGGCACCTTCTGAAGCTAATGGGAGGTCTGAAAAGAATCGGGGGTGGCTTATCCCATGGTTGCCATTAATGGGCGATTTCGGCAATGTTGGCACCTCCCTCAAAAGCCACTAACAGTGCTCCAGCTCAGCCAGGCTTTACTCCTCAGCCCGAATTCAAGCTGAGGGGGAGGGAATTCGGTCCAATGGCAGCTCATTCCTTGGGTTGCCATTAATGTGGCCGGCCAACCCCTTGTTTTCTCCTCCACCCTCATCACTACAGCTGCCACCTCACTCCAATTTCCTGCAGGGAATTACTCCCTGAGCTCAGAGGAAGGATTGGGAAGAGGAATTGAGTGTCATTTGGCACTCATTCCTCAAATCCCTCTTTTGGCCTCTTTTGACTTAAATTCTCCTCATTTCCACCCAATCTTAATTCTCTGAAATTATACCATGCATTGGGCCTATAATGTTCAGTGATGGGGCCCAAGCATTGGGCTAAATCCAATGGACTTGAAGCTTGGGCTCACTTGACCCAAATATGCCACTTTGGGGATTTTGTGTTTGGGTTTGACTCAAGCTCACACTACTTAATATGATTGATCCACATTACTGTCTTGGACCCTATGGACCCATTCCAAGAAGAATTGAGTCATGGTGGGGTCATATGGGGCTTGATTGCACTTATTTGCCTATAGGGGCAATTTGGGTATTTTGTTGATTTGCCCTAATTCTCCATGGTTGAATGCACACTATGGTCCACTTAGGTCTCATATACTCCCCTTATGGTTTAGGGGTGATCAATTTGGTCATACTAAGTCAATTGGAGATTAGTTTAGGTTTTAGCACATTTAGGTCAATTTGGGGCTTTTTAGGAATTGGCCTATTTTCCCCAAATTGATGGCCCTAAGATGGGGCTTTTGGGTTCATTAGGTCCCCTAGGGAGGTTGCCATAAGAGGGTGGGTCCAATTTGATTATTTGGAGTTCAATTGCCCTTATTCATGGAGGTTTGACCTAAGATAGCTCAAAGTTGACTTTTGGTCAATTTGGCCAATTTGGTTGACCCCAAGGGTCCCTAGTGGCCTACTCACCCCTTGGATGGTCATTGGGGTCATGATGAGGTTATGTTGACTTGTTGGAGGTATATTGGTCAACCCTAAGCTAAGCCATCAAAATTTGCTAATTGCACCCCAATGTGCATTTCTTCTTAATTTATGGAAATCATGGGGCCTCCTTGGCCCATTTTGTCTTCTTGGAGCAATGTCATGACCTTGTCATGACAAAATGCATCGTAGGGGTCTAGTTGTTTTGGGGATGTTACAGAAGAAGAATGCGAAGATCGAGCCTCCGCTGAGGAGCCCAGACCTCCAAATTCAAGAGATCTCTTTGTTTTGAGTCTACTGAACATTTCACGCACCTCTTTAAGGGTCCTGCTATGGTGGTCATTCAAGAGTTGAATCTAACGCGCCATGGCATTCTGATTCTCCTTAAGCAATTCTTGTTCATTCTGAAGATCTTTCGATCGGGTTGCCTCCGACGTCGGCATGGTTGCAATCGCCTAGTTGATCGCTCTGATAGCAATGATGCAATCCGTTTCCCAACAGGAACTCGATCACACAAAATTATACCTCAATTACATAAAAGCAGATAGAACAAGGATTAAACTAGGATTAGATTGCATTGAGCCTTAACAATTTCATCCAGCTTCGCCTTAAGGAGTAGTCCTGAACAAGCAAGCACAACAGGGGATCGAAAGGTCCCTCTACTCAGGTAAACGAACCGTGAACAAAAAAATGAAAAATGAAAACCGGGAAAACAACATGACATTGAACTCTACCAGCAACTATTTATAATCTTTCATAGCCGTGGAATCACAATTACAAAACTACTCTTTATTAAGAATTTCGTAACACCCGATGGATTAGTCCTTCCAGCTCATTTCCGCCTTCACGAAATTTGGCGGCATCCTAACTGTCATTTGAATTCGTCCCTCCAGGTCTTTGAACTGTTCTGGTTGAATCAGAAAGGTGTCCCCACTAGCTAGGGCTGTTAACTGCTCGAAGATTGCTCAAAAACCAGTCCAAAACAATCGTAGCCGCGGGAAGCTTGGCTCCATCTCAATTCATGCCGACCTCAGATAAGAGAAAGTTCACTTGAAATCAACTCAAAATTAAAAATACAAGAAAATATATTAATATGCTATGTTGGTTATCATTTATTGAGCATCTAACAATCTTAATATCATCTCATGCTCTATGAGATTATGTCATTGGCTTGTTGTGCGATGTAAATTATTCCTAAATTAATCTTAATTCTTAAATCAATCTTAGAGTTTTAATTGTTGATGCTTCTGTTGGCACTCAAATGTTGCTCAGTTTTTCTTCCTCCTTGATTTTTTATCTATACCAATGCAGTGTTTTCTTTCTTTCGACTTTTTTGAGTATTTCAAGTTGACTCTAAGTCAAAGAAATTTGAGAGGGGCTCAAAATTGGCTCGAATCTATTTGAGCTCGAGTCTATTTCGAGTCAACTCAAACTTCTTCAAGCTGACTTGGATTAGCTTAAATTCAGATCAATAACATCCATACTATTAGCTAAACTAACCTGGAGTAAAGATTAAGAACTAGTATCTTTCTGTTTATAGATGTTGTTGGCATTTGAAAGGCTGTTGTTAGCCTTTTTTATCGTAGTAATCCTAACTGTTAAAGTGGGAAAATAATAATGTGATACCTTCAATAGAGGAACCCCACCTTATATATAAGTGGGGAAAATACAACATATTTAATTTCATTCTAACACTCCCCCTCAAGTTGGGCATGTTATGTTTCTCATACCCAACTTGTCAATACAAACACAGAAAGCATTACCCCGAGACTTTTAGTAAGAATATCAGTTAATTGTCCGTCTGAAGGAACAAAAGGAATACATATAATCTTCTTTTCGATATTCTCCTTAATGAAGTGTCTGTCCACTTCAATATGTTTGGAGCGATCGTGCTGAACGGGGTTGTTGGCAATACTGACTGCAACTATGTTGTCACATTACAAACGAATAGGGTTAGGTTCACTTAAACCCAGATCACACATAAGGGAGCGTATCCACAACCCCTCACATATGTCATGTGCCATAACTCTAAATTCAGCTTCTGCACTAGACCTTGAGATGACACATTGCTTTTTTACTTCTCCAAGTAACAAGGTTCCCTCCAACAAATGAGCAATACCCAGATGCAGAACGTCTATCTTCAATGACCCAATCTGCGTCAGTATAAACTTCAATCTTTAAATCTATATATTAGGAGTGAAGAGGATCCCTCTTCCCGGTGAGGTCTTCAAGTACCTCAAGATTCTATGAGCTGCATTCATTTGTCTCGTCTTCGAGGAGTGCATATATTGGCTAACGACCCCCACACATAGGCTATGTCGGGGCGAGTATGAGACAGATAGATTAACCGCCCGACAAGACGCTGGTAACCAATAACGTCTTCAATAGAATCACCATCATTTCTTCCAAGGTTGTGGTTGACCTCCATATGGGTACCGGTAGATCTACACCCACTCATACCAGATTGTTCCAACAAATCGAGGATGTGTTTTCTCTGGGAGATTAAAATACCCCGTTTGGATCTAGCTACTTTAATGCCCAAAAAATACTTAAGTTTCCCTATATTCTTTACTTCAAACTGTTTTTCCAAATTCATTTTCAACGCTTTAACTTCTTCGACATCATCTCCTGTTATGACAATATCATCGACATAGACAATGAGAGTCGTTAACATATTGTCCCTCCATTTTATAAATAGAGTATGGTCAACATGACTTTGTCTGTATCCAAGAGAGATCATGACATTGTGAAACCGACCAAACCTAGGCCCTCGGAGATTGCTTTAGGCCGTAGAGAGCCTTCTTTAACCTTCACACTTTTTTCCCTCAGTGTTGGAAGGACAAAAACCTTTGGGGGGGGGGGGGGGGGGAGATATATACTTCCTCTTCTAAATTTCCATGAAGGAATGCATTCTTCACGTCCAATTGGTGATATAAGTGTGCTCGCTTCCTCCATAACATTATTTGCTTTTATAGTTTTTGTGCCATGACTAGGATTGTCTATATAAATCTAGACAACCGGTCGGCAGTGTTGATTTTGTTGTGATTTAATCTGTATTCTTTTCTTTTGCAAGATCGTAGGTTAAAATTCATCTTATTTTTACCGGAAGGAATAGCTTCATCTGAATCTTTTTCTATTATGTATTTATATTTGATCAACCGTGCTCACTCTTTATATGTATACATATGTACATGGATAATTACTTATTTTTATATTTTTCCTTCTTCTGTAATGGATATTACCATGTTTTGGTGCTTAATTCTTATGACAGGAAATAATTTACCTTACAATATATAATATATTTTTCTTATTTGATCTGAAATTGTGCTCCAGGGTGACGTGGAGTCCATCGCGTCAAAGAACCCGAAAGAACTTACTGCCCTTCTTGAGCAAATTTCGGGATCCGATGAGCTCAAGAAAGACTATGAAGATCTAGAGGAGCAAAAGGCAAGGGCTGAAGAAAAATCAGCTCTTGTATACCAAGAAAAAAGAACAATAGTAATGGAAAGAAAGCAAAAGAAAGCACAAAAAGAAGAAGCTGAGAAACATTTACGCTTGCAAGAACAATTGGTAGGGAATAATATGCAATGATGTAGCTTTTTTTGAAGTTTTACTTCATTTGATTTTTAATGCAGTAGACACTCAAAGAAGGGGCATTATCTTTCAACTTGTCTTCTTTGAATCATGTATTAGGTTTGATCTTTTAGGCTGTCTCTCATCTGTAAAAATATTATGCTATTTAGTTGTTGGTTTGTTTTACTTAAACCAAGGAGATTAGGGTCATTGTAGAAGTTGCCTCTTTCTATATATAGAACTATGGTTCATTTGTAAGGATAATTGATAAGGATGAGCTTGTTAAAAACCATTATTGTTCTCCTTTATCTTTCAAGATGAAATGTCTTTCCAATACATTATTTGATAGTAGTCGAATTATTTTTGTTTGTCATTTTCTATTGCCAACATCTCACCACCTTCATCATCACCTTCTTAGCTCTAACGACTTCGGTGACCTTCTCCTCCACCCCAATAGACTATGTCACGGCCCTCAAATTCACCTTCTTCGTCCTCAATATCTTCTTTTCCATCTTCAACAATTTCGTTGTCCTCATCCTACAAAATCATTGTTAAGGAATCAAAAAGCTTCAATATATTATGAGGGAACTCCTCTATTTATACATATAGAGGAGAAAATACAATTATCTCACCCACAATGTGGGACTATTCAATATAAAGAAGGAATGTGCTATAACTATGGACTTTCTAATTGGCTTTAACAATCATCATTGCTTCTTTCACACAACTGAAAACTTTGTTGCTACGCTTCACCACCCTCCTCCTGAATTGTCGATCATCGCATTATTATGCTATCTCTCACTGCTGCTGCATTCCACACTTATGCCTGTGTTTGCCATCATACTACTGCATATGCCACATTGCTTTTCTGCATACATGTCCGCTCATTTTCATGAACGTTTTCGCATATATGTTGTCGAGTTCTTGATTTAAATTGCTTAAATAATGTTTGAATTCTTGATTTAAATTGCTTAAATAATGTTTGAATTCTTGATTTAATTTGCTTAGATAATGTTTGAGTACATGCTCATACTGGTGCTTTTTTATGTTTGCAGAAGTCATTAAAGGAAGAGCACTTCTTATGGCAACTGTTTAACATTGAGAAGGACATGGAAAAGTTAAATCTTGAACTTGGAAATGCTAAGGAAGAGCTTGATGGTCATACCAAAGAGCATGAGGACTATGACCGGCAGTTAGATGCAAAAAAGAAAGAGCAGAATTCGTATTTGAAGGAAATCTCTTTATGTGAAAAAAATATATCGAAGAAAAAAACTGAACAAGATAAGAAGGTGAAACGGCATTTGTTTGATACCTTAAATTTTTATTTAATATATATAACTCTGCCTAATCATAAGCTTCTTTTTCTTCACACACACACACACACACACCTCCCTTTTGGATTATCCTAGTGACGAGGTAACTGGGAAGCTGACGACCTCTTTAGAAGCTTCTTCTTCATCTGCCTTTAATTGAACCTTCCCATATTGCTGATGGTGTTCATATGGGAGGAGGTTAAGGAAACAACTCCCTATAAAGTTTTTGCTACACTATTTCCCTCTTATCCATACTGGAAATCATCAAGATTTGTTTTGATCCTATGGAAAGCTTCAATTAAAGAAACGTGCTTCATGAGCATATTGTTACATACGCTATAGATTTGCAAGGGAGCTTATTTAAATTTGTTCTTGACTAATAGTCATGATCATGGTTGTCAGGATTGAGATTCTAGGTGAGATTGTTTTGCGGTTTGAATCGGATCGTAGGATCAGATCGAGGAACGCAAGATCCTACAACATTCATAAATTAAGACTTAAATTAGATATGTCAGATTAGTATTGAAACCATAGTTCAGATATACCAGATTTGTAAGATACTAAGGCGATGAACCTTCTCTTTAGAAAATCCATTCATTTTTCAATTGTCTGGTCCTAAAAAACACAAATGAAATTCACAAAAGATAATTTTATAATTCAAGTTTTTCTGAGTTTGTGAACATAAACAAGATTGTGAATAATTTGGAGACATGCAATATATATAAGCAGGAGCGTCGACGTGGAGGCTGGATAATTACCTTAGGTCCTTAGGAAACAGGAACGTCGACCTGGAGGCTGGATAAGCAGAAAGAGCTGGAACTGTAACTCTGGTCATCGGCCTGAAACTCTGGAAGGGGCGTGCGACCTGCTAGGTCATCGCCTCGTCGGCCTAGAACTCTGGAAGGGATAGGAGGATGACGATGTTGACCTGGACGGGGAAATGTTGGCAGTCGGAGCTTGACAGAGATGTCGGTGGTCGCGGTCGGAGCTCGCAGAGACGTAGAACGACGAGGAAATAAGGTTTCGCAGAAGCACGGGTCGGGAGTCGGGACACAGGAAGCAGAAATAAAATAAACCGCTCGATTTATTATATTAGATTCAAATCGTTAGGATCGGGTCGGGATCGTGATCCTAACGATCCTATGATCCAGATCGCGATCCCGCATGGTGAAGCCCTGGTTTCGATCCCAGGTAAGATCCATATTGAATTTTAAAATCGAGATCGTAGGATCGTATGATCTGGATCGCGATCCTTATAACGTTGGTCGTGATAACATCATCTTTGTGCAAAAATATCAGCCACTTTCTGTCTGAGATGGTTTCTAATGGCATTTACTGTAGAGAAGCAAATTGAAAGGAGTGGTCATATTGGGATGCATAAATAATGGAATGATTGCAAGATGGAATGACTAAGAAATTTTAGATGCAATTTCACTCATTTGTGCACTCTTGACGTCTTATTAGAGTATACGTACTTAACTACTTATGTTGTCAGATTTACATATCTTTTTTTATCTCATTTCCCTTTTCACGTGATTTTTTCTATCTCCGGTTATGGGTAACCTTATTGTCATAAAGTATAGTATCGGATAGCTTGCCGCTGTCAAAGGAAAAGAAGTTGATTAATGCGAAGGGAGATACAAGATTTTGAGACAAGCTAGACCTAATCTCTCGAGGGCAGAATCCCTCTAAGAGCCTTCTCTCCATAGAGAGCCTAAACCAAATGATCTAAGATGATCTTAAAGATTCACTACCACTCTCTTATATAGACGGGAGTGACATGAACATAATTCCGATCCTTGAGGCTACTTATGTTGATAGTATGGTGGATAGCTTGGGAAGTCGTATTCGTATCAACACTCCTCTTCTAAAAACCATATTGTCCTCAAGGTCGAAGCCCGTAGGTGTCAGTAACGAGCGTTAGAGAATCCAGGTCAGCAAAGTCGGGATCGTCGTCTTAATCAACAAGCACAAGTCCTTGAGAGGGCATTTGTGGGTGGACAAGTACGGATGGCGGCAGTAAAAACAGAGGCCTTTTTAGGAAGCTTGAAGTACTGCTGGCGAGATAAGCACTAGGGTGGTTGGGGTATTGGTGGAGGTGGGATCAGTGGAACTAGCGACGATGGCTCATTCCAATGGAGATCTATGTGGAGTCAAGTGATCCAAGCAATGGAGTGGTGATTTGGGTTACAACGATGGAAAAGGTTGGTGGGGTGTCTGAGTAGAGGAGGACGATTGTGTCGTGTTGGAATTATCGAGTCCATGTCGGTCTTGTAGTGTCTTTATGTATTTGGGGTTTAGTCCCACACCGCCTATCGGTGTCTTATGTCATGTTGTAAGTCCTATATAATACCCCCCTTGTGGATGAATAAGATTGCACTAGTTCTATTTTCCCCTCTTTCAACATGCCGCATAGAATTCCTTATTGAGGCAACAAGTTTGCTCTATGATGCAGGAGAGAGTAGACATGTTATGGGCACGAAGGCGCGAGCGAATGTAGGGATGCAGACCCTCAAGGAAATATCCTAGATAATGGTCAAGGGATAGTTCGTGACGTGCGTGGCAACCTCAATGTACTAAGTGATGTAGGTGGCAACGATGCCAGACTGACGAACAGAGCTGAGGCGTTCATAGGAATTACCCACTTGGCGCATGTCATAGTGGCGGAGGAGTTCTTCCTTCAAGGTAGGCCAATAGAGATCACCAACATGTTGGCGCGTCCAACGCACCCAATGAAGCGCAAGGCCCTTCATATAAATAATCGCCATAGGAACCTTCTGATTGGCGCATGTGGACTGGAGGTCAAAAAATTACTCGGCATGGCCCTTCATATAAATAATCGCCATAGGAACATTCTGATTGGCGCATGTGGACTGGAGGTCAAACTTACTCGGCATTGGCAATCCGACTGAGGGGGTCGGTGTTGTCAAATTCCTAAATCTCAATCCGGCGGAGGTGGGCCGGGTGGATATCCTCAGCGGGGTGTAGGAACCTCATTTAGTCAATGGCAGATCGATTTGGGAGCGACGATGGTGGTGCTGGTGTACGTTTTACAGTGGTGGATGCGAGCTCGCGAAGGAGGAGGATAAGGTCTTCTAATTGAGCTTCAAGACGATCCAAGTGAGTGGAATTGGTAGAAACATAAGCAAAGACATGAATCAGAGGAGCCGACAAACCGTGAGAAGGGAGACAAAGGGCTACTTGACTAAACGGGTGCGAGGAAAGGTGGTTGGATGTAGCGACGAGAAATGTTGGGGCTGCTGTTAACAGTGCAGTGTTGGTAGCCATTGGGGGGGGGGGGATTGCGAGAAGTGTTGGAGACGGACGACCATGTGCGGGTTTCGATCGAGAGGAGGGCTGGCTGTCAACAACGAAAGTCTAGGTACGGGGTCCTATCAGGAGTCCTGGTGCAAAATTGTGTCGGTCATCGGTTGGATCAGCCTCCATGGGTGAGAGGCGTGCACAGGAAACAATGGAGAAGTGAGCGGGACGGTGATCCATCGGAGCCTAAGGTAGTACCTTTATGCGCAGGGGGTCGGCGGCCTGCAACTGTCGTCGCACGTACGCGAAGACTGATGAGTCTACAGTGTCTTCAAGCGCTACCGATAGTCGAATCCACAGAATCGAGCGATCCCGCAGGCATTGCTGACTGAGAGATCGTTCCACGAAGATGGAGCGGGCAATATCGAGTAAGCTCGCGAGCTAGTTAAAGGAAGAGAAATTCGATTAGGGTTCAGATTTGAACCTTGCATGGGCGGCATGTCAGGCCAGTTGATAGCTTCCACCGTCATCGAAGGAAAATAAGTAGATTAAAGCGAAGGAAAATATAAGATTTCGAGATAAGCTTGGCTTAATCTCTAGAGGGCAGGATCCATCTTAAGTGAGAGCGAGCTAGATGGGTCTGTTTATTATGCGAGTTTTTGTGGAGTGATTAGGGTTATAAATAAAGTCCGGGCCCGAAAAGCCTGTCCGGGTTTGCCAGGTCTAAAACCTAGTTAGTCTTGGTCCTGGCCTTGGGCGCCCCAACATGCTCCCATTTTTTTCCAAGTCTAGTATGGTGCCTGACCTAGGCTAAGCCCAATATTTTAAAAATGTTGGGTGCCTACCCAAATTTGGGCCTTGTCTTGGCCAAGCTAGGCCCATTCTTGGGCTTGACTTGGCTTGGCCTGGCAAGACAACTCTGACATGCCTTCCTTTGCATAGAGGGTCTGGGTTTACACTCCTGGGAGTGATTAAGGTTAATTTGATGAAATGCGGGATCAAAACGTTCTACAAATGATACGAATTTGAGAAGGGTTTGCTTCTTGAGATATGAGTGCGTTTACTAAGGCTTCCTTTGGCGCGGCGTTTTCGTCCGGTGCGTTTTCCCCAAACATGACGCGGCGAGCTTTTCTCGTTTGTTTTTCCGCCAATTTTTCGAACCGCCGGCGTTTAGCCCCTGTGTAATTTTCCGCGTCCCGAACCCCTGCCCTGCGCCTCCAGTTTGCCGCGTTTAAGGAGGAGGAAAGAATTCTTTCTTATCTTCTTCCCGTGCAGGTCTCACGGTTGTTCCGCGTCGATCTTGCAGGTGCTGCGGTTGCCGCCGCCAAAGGTGGAGGAGTTGAGACCGGCACCGCCTCCTCCTCCGCTGGCAAGCTCTACTACTCTATCTGAGGTCACCGCCACCGGAGGTGGAGAAGTTTACACCGGCTCCGCCTCCTCCTCCGCCAAGCTCCAGCACCTCCTACTCCTCCATCTCGAGGTCACCGCCGTCGAGAAATAAAAAAAACTTATGACATCAACAACATTGGCAGGAGGGGCGGAGGCGGGGCGGAGGCGGGGCGGAGGCGGGGCGGAGGCAGGGCGGAGGCAGGGCCGCATGGCGGAGGCGGCAGGGCGGAGGCAAGGTGAAGGCGAAGGATTAATAAATTTTACTGTTTATATACTATAGTATAAACAGTAAAATTAATAATATTAGAAAAAATATTATTTTTTTAACAATATATATAGTAATATATATATATATATGTATATATCAGAAAAAAAGTAATTAAATATTTATATAATAGAAAATATTTTATAATAAAAAATATTTATAAAACGCTGCCGCTGTTTTGCCAAACGGTTCTCCGTTCTGATCAACTCTGCAAATACAGACTACCCAAATAGATTTTCATTTCCAGCAACCAATTTCCAACAGCTCCATTTACAAACCTGCATTTACAACAACTCCATTTACAACCGCAGCCGCTCTCCCAAATGAAGCCTAAGATTAGTGGAGTTTCAAGTTTATAGATTTAATGCATGTTAATGTTCTCTACAAAAATTGGAGGTCGATATGAGTCAGTGAATAAGATTACAAGTAAATGAAATCAAGAGCATTTTCGGTAACTTTTTGCTCTGTTATCAAATTGATGTATCATAATTGAGAAGAGATAAATGTAATTGCATTTTAGTAAAATTAATGATATCAAACAACCAATTGTCTGGCTACTGTTGTCAAATCATCAAGCATGATGATGTGAATCCGCAGCATCTTAAGGGAAGAAATCCAAGGGAAGACACTCAATTGTTTTTAGTCATGGTCAAGTTAACAGCATCTTAAGGGAAGAGATCGAAGTCGAGAACAACCGGAATGGAAGATCTTCTTCGTCGAGGAGCAATGACAGGATTGAAGCCTAGAGCAGCAGCCGGGATAAGGAGCGGAATCGACGACGAATGCAGAGCCCTCCGTCGTGGAGAACAGAAGCCGCTCCCGTCGACGGAATCAAAAGTCGGTCTCGTCGATGGGAGCGGAAGTAGGACTCATCGATGAGAACTCTTAACGGGAGAAAGAGACGGGATCTAGAGAGGAAGCCACCGAGAAATTTAGGGGCCAAAATTTCAGGGAGGAGTCAAACCTACCTTTGATACCATGTTTGAAATAAGAAATGAAATATAAGATGTAATTTATTCATCCCTCAAAGGGGGTATATAAAGAATTACAAAGAACATACCAAACATCGATTGCCGATATGGGACTAAAGACACGACACACATCTAAGACAATACATACCCTGAAATATAAAATACACTAAATGCGCAAACTCCAACAGAACACATCAAAGTGGGTTCCACAGATTAAATTGCTTGGCAGGACCAAACTGTTTAATTGCTGCAGTAAGCCCTAGTCGTGATAGAGTTTTCGTAAGGTTCTCTTCCTAATGAACATCAGCATTGTTGACCACTGGCAGTAGCTAGCTCCAGTAGGCCGTTATCAACGTCTATCACCTTAATTGGAGTCATATGTTATTGCCGCTACTGATTCAACCCGAAGTCGCTGAAAATTGAGTTGTTCAGCCACCTCTTTGGGAGACAACAAGAAGAGGGTTTGCTGCGCTCTTCGAGAATCATCCTTGGGTCATCAAGAAGTAGAACCTTAAGGTACCCAGCACCTATTATATATCAATCATCTATCTAGGAACCCTAAAGAAAGCTTGTGAATTCTATCCTATCTCTTGTAATCTCTTGGATCTTTTTGCCATAATGATAAGGGGTCCGATTCAGATCAATGCCCGCCATCTGCTCTTGTGCGCTTATGGTATGATGGAAGAATGGGCCTTTTCTAGGCTACTTTAATGGATGATTTTGATAGATTGCTAGAAAGTATGTTAGCATAACTTATGAAGTGTTTAATTATCAGGTACAGATGATATTTTCACTCTGATGAAATACTGTTTTATACAAATACTATTTTGCTATTGATGGCTGCTTATGAAAATAAAATAGGACCCCCAATATTGAAGCATCTTCAACCTTTTATTTAAGGACTTATTTAGTTCTAGAAAAGCTTTAACTGGCTTATTTAGTTGCTTTAAATTAGAAAGCACATTTGGCAGAGATTGATGAGTTTACCATCACTTGTTTTTGGATTTAGTTGGAATAAAAATGGTTGGACCTGACAAACACCATAGAAGACCCTCAAACTTTTGCTTTTCACACTAAAAATTAGTGAAAATGAAATCATCATTTTCTAGCACATGCTTTCTTTCTACAAGCAAATCAAATGAGACCTTATTCTTGCGGGTAAACTAGCTGGTTACTGCCTCACTATGTATTATGTCTTTGGTGGAATTTTTATTTATTAAAAAATTCTTAAAATGTGTTAGTTACATCTGTAATGAATGTTGAAATTGATTATTCTTTTCATGCCATTTTGTTACTTCAGCAACCAGAGCTTCTTAAACTAAAAGAAGCAACATCAAGAATCAATTCAAAAATTAAAAGTAGCAAAAAGGAGCTAGAAAAAAAGAAAGAAGATAAGAGGAAACATGAAAAAGAAATATCGAAGCTAGAAAAGGACTTGGCCGATGTGAAGGAAGCTCTTAATGTACTGAATGAGCAGGGTCAAAGTGGCGCTGGGAAGCTGCATTTAGCTGATAATCAAGTTGAGGAGTACCATAGGATGTAAGTTCCATTCATCAAATTTTGTTATACTTAACATCTGATTTTTTTCCCCAAGGTTTTCTTGTGCTGTAGTTCTTAATGTTCTGGCTAATCTAGCTTTTATGTTACTGAAGAGAGCTTGAATATCTTATTGACCTTAAACGCTTAAATATTATCTAAAGAATATTTCTTAATTTTCTTGTCAGCTTGAGTTTGTATTTTATGTTTGTGTCGGAGAAAGTGAACATGATTGGTTAAAAGATAGTTTGATTTCAGTTATGATTTTATGGAAATTGGAAAGTACTGCTAAGAAAACTTTCTTGCACTTTAGGGAGTATTGTGGAATTCTCAGAGCAGTGCATTGTTATAAAGCAAAGAGATGCATTCCTTTCTGTAAGAAGTTGATGCACTTTGAATGAACCCCTTAAAAACTAATATCCATAGTTATTTATATTTCTGATGGCTGTCTTGAAAGTTATCACTATGAAGAGCTTCCGTCATTTCTATTTTATTAGTCCTTATGTTCTTAGAGAATATTTATGCTCTATTGTCTTTTTTGCAAAGACGGAGTATATGAAGTGTCATTAAGTTGGGTGACCAAGATATTTCTTGCAGTGAGTGTTTTAAATATCTGGGATCGATAGTTCAAAAAGATGGAGGTTTAGATAAAGATATGATACATAGAATTCAAGCAGGTTGGTTGAAGTGGAGAGGTGCGTCTGGGATCTTATGTGATCGTAAAGTACCATTAAAACATAAAGGCAGGTTTTACCGTACTGCAATTAGACCAACGATTCTCTACGGTTTTGAGTAATGGGCAGTGAATTGTGTACATGAGCAAAAAATGGGAGTTGCGGAGATGAGAATGCTTAGGTGGATGTGTGGACACGACAATAACAACACTCAAGCCTTTATCTAGGGGTGTACAAAAAGCCAGTCTGGTCCCGGCCTAGAAAAGGCCTGGCTAGGCCGGGGACCGGAAGGACAGGGGCCCGGGCCAAGCCTAGGGGGCCTAACAAGGCCCTTTTTCGGCCATAAACCTGGCCTAGTGCCCAGCCCGGGCCAAGCCCAGGCTAAGCCCGGGCACCAGGTCAGCTTCAGGGCTTTTAGAGCCCTATATTCTGGTCTTTTAGAATAGCCATAATAGCTGTGTTATTATCGCTATATTGCTATAATATGGCATTTACTGCCATAATGACATTTACTGCCATAATGGCATATACGACCATAAATGCAGTATATGCCATAGCCGCATATAGGCCTAGGGTCTAGGCTGTTAGACTTGCAACCTAGGTCCTAGGCCTATTATATTATAAAAACTTATAATATTAAATATTTTTTAATAATTAAATTTTTATTTATTTGAAGGCCGGGCTCAGCCTGCAGGGCCTAGACAGGCCCCCTCTTGGAGAGGAGGCATGGGCCTGGCAAAAACCAGACCCGAGCCTGGTTGGGAAAAGCCTGGGCCTGACGGGCCTTATGGACACGACTACCTTTATCCCACTATAGTGGGGTCGGCTATATGGTTCCTTTGTCTCCATTGAGCCCTATCTTTAGTCATAATCTCACTAATGCCTACATCATGTCTTTCCTTATAGTTTCATTCCAATTCTTTATTGGTCTACCTCTCCCCCATTTAACATGCCTAGTGTCTAAACTCTCACAACGCATAACATATGCCTCTAATGGTCTCCTTTGTACGTGTTCGAACCATCTTAGTCAAGCTTCTTGCATCTTCTCTGCAATTGGTGCCACTCCTGTCTTATCCCTAATACATTTATTCCTAATTTTATTGAGTCTCGTGTGTCCACACATCCACCAAGCATTCTCATCTTTGCAACTACCATTTTTTACTCATGTACACAATTCACTGCCAACACTCGGAACCATAGAGCATCGTTGGTCTAATTGCAGTACGGTAAAACTTGCCTTTAAGTTTTAATGGTACTTTACGATCACATAAGATCCCTAATGCGCCTCTCCATGTCAACCAGCCTGCTTGGATTCTATGTATCACATCTTTATCAACACCTCCATCTAAGCACACACAATGGGAAATATCTTGATCACCCAACTTAATAACGAAGTCATCCGTCCTTCTTGCACTGCTAAATTCACTGCCCAATGTATTTTATCCCAAGTTGTTGTTTGTACTTTCTCTCTCTTTTCCTTCTCTATATAAGGAGGGGTGCACCCCTTGTAATGATCAGATTTCTGGAGAATAAAGATTCTTATTTTATTTGTATTTCGGGTTTCTACAATAGATATGGACATATCTTACCTTTGTTTTCATTGTGTGTCTGCTTATAAATTTTTTTGCCTGCTTTATGATTCCTAATGCTCAAGTTTTTGCCTAGTGTTGCATCATGTGTTAAACTATGCAAACTTTACTTCTGAAGACTAAGTGCAAAGAATAGACAATTATTTGATGAAGCTCTTAAGATAGTCACATTAAAAGAAAAAAACATGGGATCTGCGCAATTTGTATGATCTCATGCATGATTGCTTCTATTTTCATTTTGGTATTTACTTTGATCGTTTCAAGTTTATTAGTTTCATGTAATTTCCTTTTTGAATATATCTTCTGTAATGCTACAGCAAGGAGGCTGCTGGGACAAAAACTGCCAAGCTGAAAGATGAGAAAGAAGTACTTGACAGACAACTACGTGCTGCTGATGAAGCTTGTAAGAACTTGCATGAGAACCACCAAGAACTCAAAAATCGTGAGCAGGAGCTTTCCTCGCAGGAAGAGCAGTTAAAAACAAAATTGAAGAAAATTAATGAAGTAATTGTGAAGTTTAATGCTGAAATGTCACGTGCTAGCAAAGAACTCAAAGAAATACAAACTGACAGCAGCTCAGTTCGGTTAGTTGTTTTCGATTTGGAAATCTTTGACAAGAATACTTATTTTAAGCAATTGATTTCCTGTTCTTCCGTTACTTTTTGTTTTTTCCTAGGAACTTCCATTGGTACACCAGCAGCTCTAGAAACACTGTCCAGAACGTCGAGGCCATGTCTAAGCTGCTTGATTAAAAGACCAGCCGAGCATGCTTGTTTGTACCTTGGTACTAGGTTATATGTATAAAATAGTTGTATTAATATACTTATAAGCAATGAAGTAGACAAATTGCTTACCTATTTAGATATATTAGTAATCTGACATACAAACCTATCACCTATGTTGCATGGGGATGGGGATATTACGGATGTACATGTCGACGACGCTGTGGCGAGTCTACACGCGGAGGAAGACGATGACGGGTCCGTCTGGAGGAGGAGAGACTGAAGACGCGCCGCCGGCATGATTATCTTATTTGCATTCTGTTGTGTTACATTCTGTTATATGTACGCTTTACTATTTGCACCGTCTTTTCGTTATCCGCACCCCGCACCTATAAGGGGTTGCGCTGTACTCTTTTTCATTATCTTTGGATGAATGTGTTTTAGGGTTGCTCCCTAGAGTTCTCCTCTCAATCTCTTCCCCTCTCTCTCTCCTTGTCTCCGCCGGTTCTTCCCCTCGTCGGATTCCTCTCCGAGAACGTATCATTTGGTCTGACCTGCCTCACCGCCCTCCATCTAGCCGCCGGTGATCGTGATCGCGCAACGTCCGTGACCTCCATTTCCGCACCTGATTCCGTCGCGACTTCTGCTTCCACGCATCGCTGCAGCGATCAATTCCGCCCGCAACGCGTCCACCTGCATGCCGCGTCCCCCGATCCGTCGCTTCCGCCTTCGGAGTCGCCGATCCGCCGATCCGCCCCACTAGCGTCTGCGTCAGCATGTTTCGTCGCTCCCAGCACCTGGCCGTCCGCTGATCCGAAGGTTTTGCGCCCCGATCTGACTCAGGAAGGCCGCCAACCCTCTGTTTCCGCCGACCTCCGCCAGATCCGCCCACTCCCTGTTGGGTTTTCTCTAAACAAAAGTGGAACAACCCATCATATGTGTGCAGCAGAATAAACAAACAAGAACAACCCTAAACAGTTTCGGATCTTGCGATTTCATGAATCAAGAAATAAATAAAACAACACATTGCAATATACCTGAGAGAGATTGAGTTAATACTCAACCATGGTGCTCCAAAATCTGATCCAGAAACTAGTGGCTGAGTTCCAAGCACAGAAAATAGATCCGCGCCTCTACAACAGTCCACACGAGCGAAGGAGAACCCCAAGCTTCTTGTCCAACAAGATCTGGGTCGGAGAAGGAGTGCCCTTAGTGTCTCCCACAAATTGCTAGATCCGTCCAAGGGAGAGGCGGCGTCGGCCGGACTGGGTCTCGCGGAAACCTTGCGGAACACTTCCTTCAGAATCTCGAAAAGATAATCTCTAAGGGAAAACCTAATCGCTTCCCTATTTATACCCAGGGGCATAAAATTAGATATCCGCAGATCCGAGTCTTTAATAGGAGTATTTAATAAGTATCGTCGTGATCACTAAACATCGTCTAGCCGATCTCGAGGATATCGTCGTGAAGATCTATATTGTCGAGACGATCTTAACGATATCGTCGTGAAGACTTATATCGTCGAGACGATCTCGACGATACTGTCGTGATGACTAAAATATCGTCGTGACAATCACGACGATATCGCACAACATTTCAACGTTTCATCAAAGGTTGACAGTCGGTTATATCGTCGTGATCACTCGACGATATTCACAATATCGTTGTGATGATCTCAACGATGCATGCAATGTCGTCTTGAACACATGTCAACATGCTCCATACAATATTCATAATATCTGTGGAACATTTAGCCGACTTGACCTAACTCCAATGAGTCATAGGATTGGTCATTCACTCATATCCAATATGAGTAAGGCCAACACAATCCTTCCTCTAACTTCTCCAAACGCTCTTATGTGCGACCCTATAAGCTCATATCGCGTTGGCAGTGAGACTAACTGGTTGATTGCTTTGAGATCACCTTGGAAATACCAACACACCCAGCCGACGTCCGACGTCTCCAGCCCCATGGTTTCCAACACTCACTCCTCCGGCGACCCCGCTCCAGATACCGCCTCTGAAGCCCTTAGCCGTCGCGTCGAGGCTCAAGAACATCTTATCGTCTCCATGCACGCCTCCCTCCTCACCCTCCACTCCAAGATTGACTCCCTCGAGGCGTCCGCCACCGCCGTTTCCGCCGCGTCCGGCTCCGGCTCACCCGCAGATGGCGTCTCTCTCCTTGGCGCAGGGCCGCCGCCCATTCCATCCGGGACCACTCCTCTGCCCATTCAGGACCGACCCTCCCTCTCCCTCGACATTCCCTCTTTTGTTGGCATTGACCCGATGGGTTGGATCGCCAAAGCGACTACACACTGGAGCACGACAAGGTGTCTTCTGCTGTGGTTGGCCTGGACGGCTCGACCCTCCACTGGGCCCGGTGGCTCCGCCAATCCAACCCGTGCCTCTCCTGGCCCGAGCTCAAGCAGGAGATGATCCGACGGTATGACACCCGGTACTCTGGCTCCTCCGCTATTGAGCGGCTATGCAGCATCCGCCAGACCGCCGGCCTGGACGACTATATTGACGAGTTTTTCGCCTTGGTCACTCACGTCCCCGGATTGCCACCTCACCATTAACTGGGCTTCTTCATGCAGGGGCCTTTTCCCCATATTCGCTCGCGTCTCCGCACGCACCATCCCCGCACGGTTTCCGACGCCCTTGACATGGCGCGTCTGGTGGAGGCCGACCTCAGCCCCAGGGGGCCCGCAGCCAGTCATCACTCACCTCGGCCTCCCTGGCAGCCATCTCCCTCGACAGCCCCGCAGCAGACGCCCCCTGGGGGGACCGACCCGACCGCCCCTGGGGGGACCGACCCGCCCGCCCAGCGGTTCTCCAGCGCATCTCCAACAGCGCCTACAATGACTTCCGCAGCAAGGGCCTGTGTTTCCGGGGCCGTCAATCCTACTCGCCTACGCATGTGTGCTCCATCAAGTAGTTCCACGCCATCATCGACGACTTCGACCCGGAGGTCACCTTGGAGGATTTAGAGGCCCTCGAGCTCTCTGAGGGTGACTGCATGGTGGACACCGCTTCTCCTACTTTCCACCGCTTGGAACTGCCCTGTTTCTAGGTGGGCGGGATTTCGGGGCCTCAGACCATGAAGCTGGCCGACACGTTGTGTGATCGTCCCATTGTGGTCATGGTGGACAATGGTGCGAGCCACAACTGCCTCTCCGCCCAATTGGCGCACCAACTTCACCTTCCCTTTCCCTCTCCTGACTTTACAGTCTGCTTGGGCAATGGGAGTCGTCGGCTGACCCACGTGTGTTGCACCGCTCTCTCCCTGACGGCGGGGTCCTGCCCGGTGACCGCGGACTTCTACACCTTCGGCCTCGGCAGTATTGACACCATTCTGGGAGTGGTTTGACTCCGCACGCTTGGCGACGTACGGGTCAACTAGGCGAGTATGACTATGCAGTTCCTCCAGCAGGGCCAGACGTGCCGCCTGGTGGGCGACTCCGCTCTGCTGCACTCTCCGGTCTCCACCCGAGCGATTTAGCGGACCACTGACATCGAATTTTCCGTATGGCTTTGTTCGTTCTCTGCTCCGGCACCGCCGCCTCTTTCACACCCGGCCGACCTTCAGGCGTTACTCGCCGAGTTCGTCGACATCTTTAAGGACTCGACCGGCCTCCCCCCGGCTCGCTCGACTGATCACGCCATTCCCCTCCAGCCCGGTAATACGGCGGTGTCGGTACGCCCTTATCGCTACAGTCATGTGCAGAAGGACGAGATCGAGCGGCTGGTCCGTGAGATGTTGATGGGGGGCCTCATCCGTCCCAGTGCGAGCCCCTTCTCCAGCCTGATCCTCCTGGTCCTGAAGAAGGACGGTAGCTGGCGGTTCTGTGTGGATTACCGGGAGCTCAATAAGGCTACCATTTCGGACAGGTACCCGATCCCAATGATTCAGGAGCTCCTGGACGAGCTCTACGACACCATATTCTTCACCAAGCTGGACCTCCTAGCGGGCTATCACCAGATCCGAGTGCGGCCTGTGGACATCGCCAAGACCGCCTTCTGTACGCACGACGACCACTACGAGTTCTTGGCCATGCCCTTCGGCCTGACTAACGCACCCGCTACCTTCCAGGCGACGATGAACGACATCTTCCGGGCGTTACTTCGTCGACACGTTCTCGTTTTTTATGACATTTTGGTATACAGTTCTTCCTAGCAGGATCACCTTCGGCACGTCCGCCTCACTCTGACCACCATCCGAAGTCATCACCTCAAGCTCCACCCGAAGAAGTGTTCCTTTGGGGCGTCGGAGGTGAGCTACCTCGGCCACACCATCTCGACCCAGGGGGTCGCCATGGACGAGGAGAAGATTGCGGCGGTCCTTCATTGGCCGACTCCTACATCCCTGCGGGACGTCTGTGGATTCCTCGGCTTGACGGGATACTATCGCCGCTTCATCCAGTGGTACGGAGCTCTAGCTTGCCCCCTCACGCATCTCCTGAAGAAGTCGGAGGAGGGCCCTTTTCAGTGGACGACCGCCTTTGTCGCCGCCTTTGCCGCCCTTCAGCAGGCCCTAGTACACGGGCCGGTTCTGGCCATACCTGATTTCTCTCTGTCGTTCCTCGTGGAGTGTGATGTATCGGGCTCCGGGGTGGGAGCCATCCTCATGCAGGCCAGACGACCGATAACCTACTTTAGTCGCGCTTTCTCCAGCACCGTTCGCAGTCGCTCCGCATACGAGAACGAGCTCATGGGACTCATTCTCGCCGTTCAGCATTGGCGCCCATATCTCCTGGTCCGCCCCTTCGTCGTCCGCACTGACCACCATAGCCTCCGCTACCTCCTCCAGCAGAAGGTCGCCACGTTCGCCCGACAGGTGTGGGTGACCAAACTCCTGGGCTATGATTTCACTATTGAGTTCCGCCTTGGGAGGGCGAACCGAGCGGCTGATGCCCTCTCTCGTCAGAGCCAGTCGCTCGAGCTCACGACTATCTCTCGGCCGGTGTGGGAGGACGTGGCGACCATCCAGCACGAGGTTGAGGCCGACCCGTTTTATCGAGGATTCGGACGGCGCTCATCGCTGACGCCACCGCCCATCCACCATACTCGCTTGTAGGGGGCGCCTGTTCTTCAAGGGCCGCCTTGCTCTCGCACCCTCTTCACCGAGCATCCCCTGCCTCACCGAGTTTGACGCATCGCCCTCCGGAGGTCACGCCGTGGCATTTCGTACCTACTTCCGTTTAGCGGCCTCTCTCTATTGGCCCCACATGTTCCGACAGGTCAAGGAATTCGTGGTCGCTTGCCTGGTCTGCCAGAAGGCCAAGTACGAGGCAGCGTTTCTGGCCGGCCTCCTTCAGCCTCTTCCCATTTCGGACCACGTTTGGGAGGACGTGACCATGAACTTCATTTCTCGGCTACCGCGCTCCCAGGGGTTCGACTGCATCTTGGTCGTGGTGGACAGACTGTCCAAATACAGTCATTTTATTCCCCTCCGTCACCCCTACATCGCCGCCACGGTCGCGGCCAGCTTCATCAGCGGCGGCGTGCGCCTTCGTGGGTTCCCCCGGTCGATCGTGAGCGATCGTGATCCTCTCTTCTTGAGCACCTTCTGGACCACACTTTGCTACAGGGTACTCGTCTCCACATGAGCGACGCTTATCACCCGCAGACGGATGACCAGTTTGAGGTCCTCAACCGCTGCTTGGAGACGTAACTCCGTTGTTTTGTGGGGGAGCGACCCCGTGGATGGGCCAAGTGGCTCTGTTGGGCAGAGTACTCCTACAACACCGCCTACCACCACGCGGCCGGTACCACCCCCTTTCGAGGCCGTCTATGGCCGGCCGCCGCCCTCCATTCTCCGCCATCTGTCAGGGGAGTGCCAGGTCAAGAGTTTGGCCACCGCCCTGCAAGACCGTGACACCATCCTGGACCACCTGAAGCATCACCTCCTACGGGCCCAACAGAAGATGTCCTTTGCGAACAGGAAGCTGCGCGACCTCTCCTTTCAGGTGGGGGAGAAGGTGTTCATCAAATTGCACCCATACCGCCAGCTGTCTGTGGCCCGCAGGTCCTTCCCGAAGCTAGCCCCCCCGGTTCTTTGGCCCCTTTGAGATACTAACGCGTATTGGCGCGGTCGCCTACCACCTCCGCCTTCCCTCCGAGAGCCTCATACACCCGGTCTTCCACGTATCTCAGCTACGCCGCGTGATGGGCAACCTCGCCACCACAGATCACATTCCGTCCGACGTCGACCTTGCCGGCGAGGCGCCGTATTACCCGGCCAAGATACTTGATCGCCGCTGCCTTCTGCCGGGAGACCCCACTTCGGAGGATATCTTGGTCGCCTGGGCTAATCACCCAGACTCTGATCCCACATGGCTTCCTCAGGATGACTTCCGCCGCCAGTTTGCTGACTACTGCCTTGAAGACAAGGTACATTTTCCAGACGGTGGTATTGTTACGGACGTGCACGTCGACGAGACGCCGTGGCGGGTCTACACGCGGAGGAAGACGATGACGGGTCCGTCTGGAGGAGGAGAGACCGAAGATGCGCCGCCGGCATGATTATCTTATTTGCATTATGTTGTTTATATTCTGTTATATGTACGCTTTACTATTTGCACCGTCTTTCTTTATCCGCACCCCACACCTATAAGGGGTTGTGTTGTACTCTTTTTCATTATCTTTAGATGAATGTGTTTTAGGGTTGCTCCCTAGAGTTCTCCTCTCAATCTCTTCCCCTCTCTCTCTCCTTTTCTCAGCCGGCCCTTCCCCTCACCGGATTCCTCTCCGAGAACGTATCAAGGGATGAGATGTGAGATACGATATAGATACGTGATTTGAGATTAAAAAAAAAATCTAGGATACGAGATATGTTGTTGAATTCTTAATTATTTAATTATAATTACAAATTGGTATGAAGACATGTGACACTCACATCTTCATTTTTTCAATTATTATATCTCACATACCATATATTAATGAAAGCAATGTTTATGTGTCACAAAATTAGATAGGATCCATGAATGAAAGTATGTAATCAATTAACTCTCACCATTCAACACTTTTTTCTTTTACATATTTTTCTCCATGTTATCATAGAATATACACAATTTTGGGCATTTTGAGCATCCTTTAGCGTATTTGGGAGTATATGAGAGTATCTGAGTATGCGAGATTTTTTTATTTTAAATTAAAAGAAAAAATTTCAGAGAGTTTCAGGTACGGGTCTCCTAGAGTTTCCGGACTTAGAATTATTTCGGATACGATATGTGGGACTGTTGCAAGTATTTGTGCTTCCTAGCCTATTGCCAGAATAAGGAATCAAGTTCTTTTTATGTCCTCAACCAATACTAAGAGACAAATAGACCACTGGAATATCACTAGTAATTATCTTTTCTCATTCCAGGTCTTATTGTAGAACTGTTTCTGTTGTAGTAATCCCTAGTAAGCAGAGGCTGCCTTTTTCATCATAGTCTGAATTTTATCATAGAAAAGACAATTTCGAAAATGAGTTTTAAGTTTTCTTGCTGACCATACACCGAAAGTCATTAAGCAGTCTCGGGTTTCATCAATCAGGAATTCTTACTTAAACTAGAGCTTTTTTATTTTAGAAATTCATTTTATTGAATTTCCTTAACCCTAACTATATTCCCTTGCAATCCATGTGCAATCCATGTAACCTATAGACGTAATCAGCTGACTAATCATTTCTTAAGATTGTACACTTACATCTAAGGTAATTTTATCATCAGAAGAAAACGTAGTGTTTGACAGAAACAAAATACTATTTTATTAATCAGTGATCTTAATATGATAGAGTTAAAATTCAGCTTAGATTTTACAACGACACTCAAGCCTTTATCCCGCTATAGTGGGGTCGGCTATATGGATCCTTTGTCTCCATTGTGCCCTATCTTTAGTCATAATCTCACTAATGCCTAAGTACATCATGTTCTTCCTTATAGTCTCATTCCAAGTCTTTATTGGTCTACCCCTCCCCTGTTTAACATTCCTAGTGACTAAACTCTCACAACGCCTAATAGATGCCTCTAATGGTCTCCTTTGTACGTGTCCAAACCATCTTAGTCGAGCTTCTCACTTCTTCTCTGCAATTGGTGTCACTCCTATCCCTGATACATTCATTCCTAATTTTATCTAGTCTCGTGCGTCCACACATCCACCTAAGCATTCTCTCTCCGCAAATCCCATTTTTTGCTCATGTACACAATTCACTACCCAACACTCAGAACCATAGAGCATCGCTGGTCTAATTGCAGTACGGTAAAACTTGCCTTTAAGTTTTAATGGTACTTTACGATCACATAAGATCCCTAACGCGCCTCTCCACTTCAACCAACCTACTTGGATTCTATGTATCACATCTTTATCAACACCTCTGTTAGGGGACTACGGGGAGAACTAGAAAGAAAGAAATTAGGGTTAGGTGGAGGAGAGAAAAATACATGAGAATTACTATGCTTGCCTCCCCAATAGAGCCCCCGGGTATAAATACACCCAGGCCAAGGAGGGGCCGGTCGGCTCCTCCCAAAAGGGACTGAACCGGTTGGTCCAGTCCCTGGCCGGTCGGTCCTGGTGAGTGGGGGCTGAACCAGTTGGTTCAGCTCCGCTGTTGCTTGCCGTCTCCCTTCGCCTGCGAGCGTACTGACTCCCCGAGAAGCGTGCCGAGATTGGGGGCGTAACATTTCCCTCTCCATCAAGAACCAACTTGTCCTCAAGGTGGTAGTCCGGGTACAGTTCCTTGAATTCCAGTAGATCCACCTAAGAATTGTGTGCTTCCGATAAGTTCTTCCATTTGACCAGGAGCTCGGGGCGGTATTCAGCGCCTCTCTGTTTCCATTTGAGCAGAAGAATATCCTCAGGTAGCGGTCGGAGTTCGCCCGCAATGGTAGCCTATGGTAGAAAAGGACTGGGCTGAACATTGTTACCAATCTTCCGTTTGAGCAAGGACACATGAAAGGTCGGGTGAATGTGCGAGCCCTCAGGAAGCGCCAAGGTGTAAGCGACCGGCCCCACCCGGCTGAGTATACGAAAGGGGCCATAATAACGGGGAGCCAATTTCTGATTCGTGCGTTGAGCGACTGACAACTGTCTGTAAGGTTGGAGCTTGAGGAACACATCATCACCCACGACAAATTCCCTCTCTTTACGATGCTTGTCCGCTTGAACCTTCATGCGATCTTGTGCGAGACGGAGGTTCGCACGCAAGGTCACTAACGTGCGATCCCGTTCACGGAGGGCCCGATCAACCGTCGGTAAATCCGTGCTGCCAGGCTTATAACTGCCCAACGAAGGAGGAGGACAACCATAAACGACCTCGAACGGGGTCATCTTGCTGGCGGAGTGGTAGGAGGTGTTGTAGCAATACTCGGCCCAGTGCAGCCAGTTGGTCCAAGTCCAAGGTTCATCCATGACAAAACAACGGAGGTATGTCTCCACACTCCGATTGAGATCCTTTGTCTGGCCATCAGTTTGGGGGTGATTTGTTGTGCTGAAGCGTAAGCAAGTCCTCTGCAGTCGGAAGAGCTCCCGCCAGAAATTGCTCACAAAGGTGGGGTCTCGGTCAGAAATGATGGCGCGCGGAAGGTCGTGCAGGCGGACAATCTCTCCAGCAAAGAGACCGGCGACTGTCTCGCCAGTGTATGGATGGCTCAGAGCTAGAAAGTGGCCATACATGGAGAGTTTGTCAACCACGACCAAGATAACTGATTTGCCCTGAGACTTGGGCAACCCATCAATGAAATCCATCGACACCGTGTCCCAAATGTGTTGTGGAATCTCTAGAGGGGTAAGCAGCCCGACTGGTGTGGTCGTCTCATACTTCTGCCGCTGGCACATCTCGCACTGCCGTACTAACTGTTGTATGTCGCGACGTAACCCATGCCAAAAAACATTTGCTCTCGCCCGCTGAAGGGTGCGGAGCACTCCTGCATGGCCGCCCGTTGGTGATGAATGGAACTCATGCATCATGACTGTCTTCCACGCCGAAGCGGGGGGGGGGGGGGGGGGGGTGGGTGGGGGGGTATAAACACCCGACCATGATAATAGAGCTTCTGAAGGTGATAGCCCGTTGTTGTGGCCTCCCCGTGCCGCAGGGCTTCCACTAAGGTGCGTAGTGAGGGATCCCGCAATACCTCCTCTTGTATATCATCTAGGGAGTCAACTAGGGGACCGGTTATTTGGGCAAAGGTGCCCTCTGGTAAGCGAGAGAGGGTGTTAGCCACCACATTTTCCTTGCCCTGCCTGTAGAGAATCTCATAATCATAGCCTAACAATTTGGTGACCCACTTATGTTGGAGTGACGAGGAAACCCGTTGTTCCAAAAAATGCTTCAAGCTCTGATGGTCGGTGCGAATTTTGAAATGCCTCCCCAGCAAGTACGGCCGCCACACGGACACTGCATGGATGATGGCTAGCATTTCCTTCTCGTAGGTAGAGAGCCCAAAGGTACGAGGGGCGAGCGCCTTGCTATAGAATGCCAACGGTCGACCCACCCTCCTGTATTAACATTGCACCAATGCCCACACCTGACGCGTCTGTTTCGAGCACAAACTCCTTGTTGAAATCCGGTAAAGCCAGGACTGGTGTGGACGTCATAGCCTTCTTGAGTGCCTGGAATGCCGCCTCGGCTTCTTTGAAGGCGTCCTTCTGCAGTAACTGAGTCAACGGTCGGGCAATTTTACCACAATCCTTCGCAAATCGTCGGTAATAACCGGTGAGTCCCAAGAAGCCCCGTAAGGCTCGGACGGTGAGCGGCCGCGGCCACGACAACATGCTCTCAATCTTCCGGGGGTCGGCCGTGACTCCGTGAGCCGAAACCAAATGCCCCAAATATTCCACTTCCTCCTGACCAAAGGAACACTTGGACTGCTTGGCATAAAGCTGGTGCTGGCGGAGAATGGTGAAAACTTGCTTTACATGGGCCACGTGCTCCTCCCAACTGGCGTTGTTTATGAGGATGTCGTCGAAAAAGATCAACACAGAACGACGGAGGAGGGGGCGGAAGATCTCGTTCATAACGGCTTGGAATGTGGACGGGGCATTGGTAAGGACGAAGGGCATCACCAGGAACTCGTAATGTCCATCGTGCGGAAGGCTGTTTTATGAATGTCCTCGGCTCGCATCCGAATCTGGTGGTAGCCTGACCGCATGTCAAGCTTGGTGAATAGAGGTGCGTCGTGCAGTTCGTTCAGTAGCTCTTCAATCAAAGGAATTGGAAATTCATCTTTAATGGTCGAACTGTTCAAGCCGCGGTAGTCCGCACAAAACCGCCAAGACCCATCCTTCTTGAAAAAGATGATCGGGGAAGAAAATGAACTTGTACTGGGACGGATAATCCCCGCGGCCAGCATCTCTCAGACATTGCGCTCGATCTCAACCTTCTGAATGTGCGGATAGCGATATGGTCGGATGTTAGTGGGCTCGGCCCCCGCCTTGAGATGGATCTCGGAATCTCGGTTGTGGGAGTGTGCGGGGCTCCTGAAATATGTCGGCATATTGTACTAGAATAGACTGCATCTGGATAGGTCCCTCTGACGGCGCAGTAACGGCCGACGTAACACCCATGAGTACCGCCATCGTGTTCCCTTCCTCCCCAAGTCGTTGCAGGCTTCGAATAGAAATTTCCTTCACCGGAGCGAATTTGAGGCCACCCAGACAAAACCGCTTCCCTTGTTGAAGAAACTCCATCGTCATGTGCTCCCAGTCAAAGGTCACCCGTCGTAGCTGTCGCATCCAGTGTACCCTGAGCACCACGTCTAAACCTCTGTTGGGTAGAAGATAGATGTCAGTCCGTCCCGTGTACCCCTGTATGCTGAGTTCCACCTCCTTCATCACCACTTCACACTGTAGCTTGCTTCCATCTGCCACCATAACCTGAAAAGCAACACCACGATCGATCACATGCCCCACCCGGTGAGCCACCTCGGGGTGAATGAAGTTGTGGGTGCTCCCACTATCCACCAATATCGTCACGCGTACGCGTCGAATCTTTACTGTCCTCCGCATAGTGAGGGGGGCATTACAGTCCTCCATGGCCTGTATGGACACCCCGAACTTAATCGCCTCCACATCCTCCGTCAGGTCTGGTTCGGGTTCCGGAACAACCTCATCCTTGATATCATCGTGTAGCATGAAAACTTGGATTTTCCGACATTTGTGCCCAAGAGTAAACTTCTCATGACAATTGAAGCACATACCATTCACTTTCCTTGCTTGGAGTTCGGTCCACGATAGCCGTGTGATAGTCGGCTTGCCAGTTATCTGCTGATCTTTCCTCACCACCCCTGCTGTGGTAGTGGTCCGCCCTGTGCTGCGGGAGCGTTGCATGTTGAAGTGTTCTTCCTGAATGCGGGCTAGGCTGATGACATGGTTAAGACTGCGAGGCATATACGACTGAATCTCGTCTCGTAAGTAGTCCTTGAGACCAGATACAAAACAACTGAGCAATGTTTTCTTTTCCCAATGCACCCGGTTCGCCAATTTCTCGAACTCTGTACGGTATTCCATCACTGTACCCTTATGGCGTAATTTCTGAAGGAGGGCCTCAAAATCCTCATACTCCAATGGCCCAAAGCGGGCGGTAAAACCATCCACAAAGTCAGTCCAGGGCACATAGTCCTTGCCTCTCAGAAACCACTGCACCCACTGGAAGGCATCGTCCTCCAGATGAAATGATGCCAGTTGTACCCACTGCCCTTCTGGGATCTCCTGGTAACTGAAAAAAAGCTCGGTCTTCTGCAGCCATTCCAAGGCGTCACCACCGTTGAACCTGGGGAAATTCATGCGCGTCAATTTCGGCGGCATGTATGCCCTCGGCGCGGCCGGACCACGCCATCCGACCTCCGGTCCATACCACGTTGGCCTCCTTTGTTCCACCGGCTCGAAGGGAATGCCCGGAAATTCCTGGCAGAGCAGTCCCGCCGTTGGGCGGTGGTGGCCGCCCCACTGCATGCCGGTGCTGACTCCCCTCGGCTGCCCGACGTCGATCGAGTAAGGGAGCAGACCCTCCGTCGTCCCCACAGGAGGAATCGGCCCTCCAGGCGCTAGCCCGAGCCCTCCGGGGTCCTCGCCGACCCACCTCCACGGCGGCTGCCCAACTCCCGACTCGTCACTGCCGCCTGCGCCAGTCCCCGCACCGTGCGGGTTTGCTGCCAGCGCGCCAGTTCCACCGTACCCCGCCCCTGCGCGACCCGATGCCGCCGATCCCGCTCCGTCACCCCTACGACATCCCGATCCTCCGAATCCAGGTGGTTCGGTCGGCAGATTTGAGGTTCCACTCGGACCCTCATTCGGAATTGCCTTGCCCTTCAGATTTTGCGCCAATAACGCCTTGAGTTCTTCCATGCGAGTGTCGATCCGCTTCTCCAACCTTTGTGTGGATGCCAACATTTTTTCCTCGATGGCGGCCACCGAATCCATCAATCCAACATAGTTTTTTTCTAGGGTTTCCAACCGATTGATTTCTTCTTGCGTGCGTGTGGTGACCATGTCGGAGAAGCGAGCCTCTGATACCAATTGTTAGGGGACTACGAGAAGAGAGGGGAGAACTAGAGAGAAAGGAATTAGGGTTAGGAGGAGGAGAGAAAAATACCTGGACTATGCTTGCCTCCCCAATAGAGCCCCCGGGTATAAATACACCCGGGCCAAGGAGGGGCTGGCCGGCCCCTCCCAAAAGGGACTGAACTGGTTGGTCCAATCCCTGGCCGGCCGGTCTTAGTGAGTGGGGGATAAACCAGTTGGTTCAGCCCCGCTGTTGCTTGTCATCTCCCTTCGTCTGCGGGCGTACTGACGCCCCGAGAAGCGCTAGCTTAGCTTTTATGAGAGATAAATTGTAATAATATTTATCTTTAGTAAATATGTGCAGCAATTGGAACCTTTGTGAATATTAATTGCAATTAATTTCCAAGTAACACCAATAAAATTTTGAAGGCACACTTATTGTAAGACCCTGAGTTGGTCACTGGTGCTTTGGATTTGACTTCGCTTCTCTAAGTTTGGGTTGGTGTGCTGGTAAGAGTGACCTTTGGAGCTTCTGCCTGCTGATCAGTTATACTAGTTAGAATTGTAATTGTAGTTCCACTATTGGATTTCATTCTTAATCAGAGTACTTAACTATGATTGTAGGGGAAGATACCAAAGTCTGAAGCAGAAAGTTGAAGAATGCGATCAAAAATTGCGGGAGTTGAAAGCTGATAAGCATGAAAGTGAGCGAGATGCTCGGTTGTCTGATACTGTGAAGAGTCTTAAACGGCTATTTTCTGGAGTACATGGTCGGATGACAGAATTGTGCAGGCCCTCGCAGAAGAAATTCAATCTTGCTGTGACAGTTGCTATGGGCAAGTTTATGGATGCTATAGTAGTAGAAGATGAAAATACAGGAAAGGAGTGCATTAAGGTAACTCACAGGGAACTTGTATATTCTTTTTCCTTATTTAGCTGAAAAATGTCTCCATCATTGAATTTATGTCTAGCATTATTCGAGTGATTTGTTAACATACTTTGATTTGTAGGTTCAAGTGATGAAATTAGTAATAACCTCCACGCCTCTGTTGAATAATTTGACAGTTGGTTTTCGTTTCCCACATGGTGATGATATTTTGCCAAATCGCTGACTTTCCCAAATAAAGCCAGCTCCTGTTTGTTAGCACTGGATATTAAGTTGTCAAATATAGGGGCATAATAAGTTGAACTTCATTGAACTCAAGTGTTGTTTGGCTCGACCTCAGTAAGCAAATGTCCCAAACATTTCCAAGTGTTGGGATCTCTTACTTATATCAAGCTAAACATGAGTTGTTTGCCAGCATGAACTTAGTTTGAAATTTTTATATAAGTTAGAGAAAATATACATGTCTCTTACCTACATTTATTCACTTTTACGGTCTCTCTCTCTTTATATATATACACACACACACACACACGAGTGCCTGTGTTACGCATACACTTTCGCTCACGTGGACGCATGGAGATCACCGACGCATGCTTATGGACGCCGCCACAACTATCTGGAACACGTGCATGGAATCCGCCATGATTATTATTATTTTATTGAACTAAGTGTGCTAATTATTTAATTAATATTAATTAAATAGTTTTTAATTAATATTAATTAGATATTATGATTATTAAATGTAATGTCTCTTTTTGTGTGCCCTCCCCCATCTATATAAGAGGGAGGGGTAGGAGTTTGGAGGGATCGGGAATGTATGCAAGTTTTAGGGTTGCTCCCTAAGTTTCATCTTTATCCTTCCTCCTTTCTTCTCGCTCACCACCGCCGGCCTCCCCCCCTTGCCGGATTCTTCCTCTCTCTCCCTATCTATTCGGTAACAGCCCGACACGGGGCTCCGACCCTACGGCCAAGCACGACAGTACCCCGCAAGCGACGGCGGGCTTCGCCCACCCCCAGCGCGATGCCGTCGGGCGGCTTCTGCCGCATCCAGACGGGCTTCGCCCGCCTCAGCACGGGCTTCGCCCGTGCTCGATGCATCTGCGGGCTGCACTCGCAACATATACATATGAGTGCTCGAAATGATCGTAAAAAAATATATATCAATATTACAATATTTATTTTGTAAAAAAAATACGTATAAACTTAAAAAGATTATTTTCCCTCTCTTTCTCTCTCCTCTCTCTCTCTCCCACTCTTTCTCTCCCGATAAGTTTATTTTTATTTTTTTATTAAAGATGTTTCGGATAAAACATCTGAAAGATCCAACGGTGGAAAATGAAAGCACGGTAAGAGCATAGAGAATGTTATATTCCCTTATATAATAAAGATATATATATACGAGCAGCTCCGCACGGGCTTCGCCCGTGCTCGCTGACTCTTAGCGGGCTGCGCCCGCATTCGAGCGGGTTGCGCCCGCATTCGAGCGGGTTGTGTCTGCATACGACAGTACCCGACCGGCGACGGCGGGTTTCCCTCGCAACTTATACATATGAGTACTCAAAGTGACCGTAAAAAAATATACATCAATATTTTATAAAACAAAATTCAAAAACATTTATATTTTTATAAAAAATCATTTTAAAGTAAGCATTATATTTCGAAATTAATTTTTTGAGGCATAATGATTACCTACCATAGTAGGTGTAGGAGGTCTACTAATTTTTTTTTGGATTTTATGAATTTCCATCATTATTTTTATTATAGGGATATTGTGTAATTACACAAATAGCTATTATATTTTATGAATTTCCATTTTTTTCGTAATATATATTAAGTCATTGGAGTAAAAGAATGAGGCTATATTTGGCACTTTTGAATGTTGCACCAAAGGCAACTTCTTGTATATAGTAGTTAAAGATATATATATATATATATATCAGTGTTGTGGATATTGGCCAACATGTTCGCCAGCATAAGGGTTTCATGGATAAAACAACACGTTTTCGATATTTTTTTTGCAAAATATCCTTTTGGAGTATATCGGACGATATAGTAGCTATCGACTGATATATGATTTAATAGACAACAAAACGAAATTGTTTCGTTGATCGTGTTGCTTTGTGCTCTAGCTCTAATGCTCTATACTCTTTTCCTGCTTCCTCTGGCTTTCTTCTCTGGGTTTGTCCGTTGTCGATGTCGATTCTGTTTGATCTTTGGATTTTGGACCGAGGGTTTCTTATCTTCAATCATCGTTGATGACTTCTTGGCTTTCTACTTCTTTTGGCTCTTCCCCATGTTATACTATTATTACTTGTGTAATATAATGTTCATACTAATGTGGTAGATTAGAATTTCAATAAATGTTAAACTGTTAATATATCAATATATATAAATAAATAAAATGAATATATGTATATAAATATTGAAATACGTTATATAAAATATCTCTGATATATCCCCCGATATATTATAACTGACATGATGAAAACTCAAACCAACATGTCTCCGACATCCGCATCTACAACCTTGATATATATATATGCATATCTACATATATATATATATATATATATATGTGCGTGTGTGTGTGTATGTGTATATATATATGTATATATATATGTATATATTATGCATACACAGTTAAAAATTTACAAGCATACATGTGTTCATGCATGTATCTGCACATCTTTGCATATATGTAAACATAATCTACATAGTATTGATTAAGATGGCCAACTCTATACTCGGCTCGCTAATTAAATGAGCTTGTAAAAACAAGATGATCTCGAGCTAATTATCAAGTCGGGTGTTAATGAACACGAACATTAAGCTTTTTGGATAACTCTTTGTGAAAGCTTTTGTCTGTTGAAGTACAGTTAATTTTGTTGATGATTGGAAAAATCATGCCATTCATGATATTAGGTCAATTGACCTTATTTTTACAAATGCTATAAGAGGGACAAATTAAATAAATATACAAGCTACATGGTGGGGATCATAGTTCACGGGCCGACCCTTATTAGAACCCGTCCGAGTTTACACACAGGCGGAGTTAGGATTGTCGTATGGACGATCTGAGACCATAGTCGTGTTCAGAGCGACGATGAGATATTTTTATGTATTTCTTGTATTTTTATGTATTTTATTTATGCACATTCTATGTATGTTTTTATCAGCATAGCCGTTCGTAGTGGTATCCTAGCCTATAAATAGGATTTTGAGCTATTTTTGGGCATTGCAGAATTTGGACAGAATCTTCAGGTTCCCATGATCTTTCTACGGCGTCGAAGCCGTGGAATCTAGATGTTGAAGCCTAAACCCAGCTCCTCCTCCATTTGGCCGGCCATTCCCATAGTTTCCCCTTCTTCCAACTGTGGGAAAACACCTCTAAAGGGGCCGACCATCCACCATTCCACTTCCCCTCGTCAATCACTCAAGTAACTACTAGTTACTCATGTAACTACCAAGTAACTCTACTAGAAATCATCTGTAACTGCTGTAACTGCCCACTACGGAGGCGGTTATTAGCTGTTTTCCTTCATTCCAGACCCAAAGTTGCCCCCTTCTTCCCTCGCCTTGAACGACACTTCCAGTTCCTGATTTCTTCATCCTTCATGCTTTACATCCCCTCCATGCTCTGTAAGACTGTTGCCAGCCACACTCCAGTAAGAATGTAAGATCCAGCCTATTCTGGGTTCCGGAACCTGACGGCCACCTCCACACTTAATTCCAGCCATTATACCATCTATCCAACTGCCCAAGTGCATTCCCCACAACCCCACTACTTCCCCAATTGCATCAATTCTCTCCAGGAACCCTAACACTGCAGAAATCCAGGACTCCTAAAACAGTGCAGAATATCAGAAAACCTGCTGTCCTTCCATTCAAATCAGCCATTTACTGCCTCTTCAGACTCCAACTGTTTGTGTAAGCTCAAATTTGGAAGCCTACATTACTTTGTATTGAATACTTGTTGGCAAACATATTATTTGAAATCTAAATCCATACAAGTTTGTCCAATTTTTTATTCTGCTTTAAAGGTGTATTTGCCAAACATTTAATTGAAGTGCTCATACTTTAATTTCAATTGGATATTGCTTGTGTTTCTAACGCCTAATCTCAATCGTGCATGTTTGTGAATTCTTCTATTAATTTCAGAATGTATTGCAATCGAATGTTGGATTAATTCATGTGCATTGCATCATTTTAGATTTTCCTACATCATTACACTTGCATTCATCTATTAGAGTAACGTTATGGCATAATGACACCATGACTCACCTTATCCCACATCAATTTTGATATCAAAGACCAAAGTTAGGGTCATTTGCATGTTTCGTAGTGGTAAGGTGCTTAGATGCATTATGACAGGATCCACTCTCTTAGACAAGCAAGCCACTATTTTCAACAACGATGTGTTAATGTCTGATTCCAAAAAAAATTGGCTAATAGCTTCGACCAAATAGATGCATAGTTTGGATCCCTCACCACTAGACTGGATGGTTTAGACCCCTTTGGAATACCAATCAAGCTACACCCCGTCCTCGAGAAGTCGTTAGGGACAAGTTATTCATCGGGAGGGTCTTTGTAATATAGACGGGAAACCTAAACATATGTTTGTAAACCCTATTGACCAATTCCCCCCCCCCCCCCCCCCCCCCCCCCACCATTCTAAGGGGGACCCGAGCCTGTCTATGATTGTCGCGGGGATCTTGCATTTGGCACCCACCCTCCACAGGAAGAATGACCTCAACCCAATACCCATATCATAAAGATTGTGTTATTCCCTAAGCATGGCTCGACTATGGTAGAAATGATGATTATGAGGATTATCATGAACCACATAGAGGTCATATTGGAGAGGATGATATCACTCAACACATCCATATCGACACTCCTTCCTTTGATGGTCAGTTAAACCCGTAGGCTTTTAACAACTATCATCTCATCGCCTGATGGGATGACATGAAGTAAAAACTCAGAGAAGTATTTACCTGCTTCATATAGGAGTCAGCTTCTAACTCAGCTCCATACCTTACGACAAGGGATCCTTTATGTAGTTGAGTATATGACTCACTTTGATGAGCTCGTCGTTAGGAGTGATATCACAGAGGAGCTCATAGCAACCGCCTCCGATTCCGGGCCGGATTGAGAGATGAAATTTGTTAGGGAATTGATTTACCACCACCTCGAGTCGGTTGGGCAGATATTCCAGCTCGCTTTAGAATATGAACAATACTTACACACCACATTTCCTAGGTGACTTAACCCATAGTCGGATACTTATATGTTTGGGAGACCTCCCTAGTCAGGATCCACTACATCTTTGCCTAGTCGTGCTCCTATAGACACAAAAGGAAAATCTATCACTGTCGGGCTCCCAAGCTTGGAGGAATCCAGTGTTTCTGATGTCAGTATAGAGGCCACGTGGCGGCATAGTGCCCCACATGGAATCTTCTTATCTAGGAGAATGTAGGCCCTAGTTCCGAGTCAATAGAACCATTTGAAAAAGATATTGTTGTGGCTATAGAAGAGAGTTGGGAGGATGAAACCGACTGTGCTTTAGAGATTGGAGTTATCCATCGTTTACTACATACCCCGCGCACTGCTGAGAATTGGAGACGCACCACTATTTTCTACACATATTTCACTAGTGCAGGTAGTGTCTGCAAACTTGTCATCGATAGTGGGAATTGTGTGGACATTGTTACCCATAACGAGTTAGAGTGTATGAGTGTGAAACCTGAACCCCACCCGCATCCCTACCGAGTTATTTGAGTGAATAAATGCTATTCAGGTACTCAACGACGCCTTATGCCTATTATCCTAGTGTCATTTGAGGATTGAGTTTGGTGTGATGTCATCCATATGGGCATCGCATATGTACTTTTGGGCATCCCCTGGATATACGTTAGAGATGCTACATGTTATGGTAAGGCAAATGCGATTGTATTTTTTGACAAAGGATGCAAGATCACCCTTTCTCCAACTCAACCCAAGGAGCCTTCCAAGGTTAGAATTGACTCTTCTGTCAGCGTTGGCTCCTTCGAGCCTTTACACATTATGGGGAAGACTGATTTTTTTCGAGAGTCTTGAGTTAGACAACATGTTAGCAGTAGATACCACGCAGGCATATGAGACCCTATTAAGATATTGGAGGTCCACTTAGACGTTCGACATATTCTAGATGAGTGCTCCGACATTACACCAGATGAACTTTCGGATGAGAAACATTCAGCATGACATTGACTTAGTGCATGTGCGTATTTTCCCAATCTACCCCACTACTGTATGTACCCCATCAAACATGTTGAGCTGAAGCGGCAAGTCAATGATTTTCTCCAGGAGAAGTTCATAGGAGATAGCCTAAGTCCTTGCGCTATCCTAACCCTTCTTACCCCTAAGAAGGACGGGAGTTGGCGGATGTGCATAGACAGCCACGCCATTAATAAAATTACTATGAAATACTATTTTTTCATACCTTAACTAGATGATTTATTGGACGTTATAGTTGGTGCCCAAGTCTTCGCTAAAATTGATTTACACAGTGGGTACCACTAGATCAGAGTATGTGAAGGGGATGAATGGAAGACAACCTTCAACACGTAAGATGGCTTGTATGTGGCTAATAATGCCATTTGGATTGTCAAACGCTCCCAACACATTTATGAAGGTTATGTCTCAGGTCCTCTGGCCTTACATGGGCAAATTTTTGGGAATATATTTCGATTATATTCTCATCTACAGTCAGACACACACTGATCATCTTCTCCATATTAGTATTTGTTGTCCTTCGAAAAGAGCACTTATATATCAATATGAAGTAGTGCACATTCTTATTTGCGTCAGTATATTTCCTTGGATACATTGTGTCTACTTCGGGCATTTTTGTAATCCCTGACATAGTTAAATTCATCTGTGAATAACCTATTCCTTCAAACATTCATGAAGCTCGTAGCTTTCAAGGATTTGCCACCGTCTACCGAAGGTTTGTCAACGATTTTAGTACTATCACGTCGCCCTTTTCGAGATGTCTACGTAATGGTAATTTTGTGTGGACCAAAGCAACAACTAAAGCTTTCGAAGACATTAAGGTCAAGTTATCCTCAACTCATGTCCTTCGATTACCTGATTTTAGTGAAGTCTACGAAATTTCCTGCGATGCTTCAGGTGTAGTCATTGGTGGCTTATTGAGTCTGGAAGAGCACCCCGTCGCCTACTTTAGCTAAAAGTTAAACGAAGCCCGAGAAAAATATTCTAATTTCGATCGGGAGTTTTATGCGATCATTCAAGCCTTATGATGTTTGTGTTATTATCATTTGTCTAAAGAGTTTATCTTGTATTCTGACCATCAAACCCTACGATATCTTGACTCGCAGAAGAAATTAGATCATATCCACGCTAAATGGGTGGAATACATGTCTACATGCATGAGTTCCATCATGTTCTTAAACACAAGTTTGGTGTTGAGAATAATCCTAATGATGCCCTTAGTAGGAGAGTTAGCTTACTACACATGATGAGTGCTCGAGTAGAGGGTTTTGAGCATCTCTTACCAGATTACCCCTCATGCTCCGATTTTGGCGAGATGTATTGTGCTCTATCTCGAGATCAACCGGATTGTTGACAGATTTCTTTTGTTCGACATAAAATTGCAATAAGTAATGAAAATTATAAAGTTTACGCAAGCATTCACAGGAGAGAGCAGAGCTTTAGTGAAGGTAAGCAATTGATGATAAGAGTTAGAGTTGATAGGTTCCCTTAGGAAAAAATGACCGCTTTCCACGACCACCACTCCCACGAGGAGAGAGTGTCGGCAGTGTACCGGTCGAAGTAATAAATAAAACAGAGAGTTAGCCCCCCCTCCCCCCCCCCCCGAGTATCGAATCTCTCGAGGAACACGGGCGTGATGATTTATCGAAATGAATATCTAGTTACTAAGGTGGTGTGGATCGTTAATTTGAAGATTGTTGTTTCTATGCTACGTGTATGAAAATAAAACCTAAGCTAAGAGAACGTGAAGGGCGCCTTCACCTCTTCGCAAGAGCACTTCATCAAGAGAACTTGAGGGTCGTCTTCACCTCATCGCAAGAACACAATCACAACACATCGCAATGAACACAATCACAACACATCGCAATGAACACAATCATAACACATCGCAATGAACACAATCACAACACATCGCAATGAACACAACAAAATCAAGCTTATTATTGGAAAGAGCAAGACATGATTGCAAGAGTTCATTACAACAATCCGCATATCCCAACATTCATGAAAACAGAGAAACCCATCAAAATAAACCTAGAGAGGCGGAAGAGTAGAGAAAGATACAACTATAGAATATATAAAAAAGAACTGAATATTATTCATTCTTCTATTCTAATATCTAATAGAATAATGCTCGAGTTTGTGCCTCGGGTACCGACGGAGCTCCTGTGCCGGTTACTTTGATTCATCGTGATCCTTGGTTGCGTCCAGGGTCGTAAAGGAGCTGTCACCTCTACGAAACCCTTTACCCGTCTTCTCGATGGTCTGCGAAGTCCACGTCTCGATCCTTGTCTCATCTAGCTTGGCGGCTTAGAATGATGGAGGAATCTCTTCTTCGGAGCCTTGGATTGTTGGAGAAGGCCTTAGGGACAAACCCCACTTCAGGAGGGGAACCAGACGGAAAGGGGAGCTAAATCCTGAAGGATCCTAAAAATATCATCAAAAATCAGGAGGGGAACCAGGTCGTGCGTCTGGTCGTGCACGAAAGAGTGGAAAATGGGCGCAAAAATGAGAACACTAGTAGCCGCAATATGGTCGTGCGCTATTAGCCTCACACGGTTGTGCAAGCACTAAAGCGCACGAGCGTTTTCAGAGATTTGATTTTTGAAGAATCGACAGCAAATGTACACGCACGGTCGTGCGCGAAGAAACGTGCATGGTCATGCGCGAAGAAATGTGGATGGTCATGCCCGAAGAAACGCGCATGGTCATGCACGAAGAAACTCGCATGGTCGTGTGAAATCTTTAAATGCGGACCAACCGTGCGGTTTGAACGCGCACGGTCGTGCGTGACCAAAATGCACGGGCATGTTCAGAACTTCAGATTTTTATGCATTTCGGTCGTGAACGCGCACGGTCGTGCGAAATTTGACTCGCACGGTCGTGCGTTTCTAGGCAAAGTCCTAAACCCGCTCCACGGACTCCTCAAGGCGACTACTAGCTGCCACATCAATATAATAACCATAATACTCAAATATATCAGAAATCATAAAGGATGGGAGGGAGAGGTGATCTCCCCCAAACTTGCAATGCATGGGAATCCAATTATTTAGCTCACAAAATGCTCCTATGTGAACTTTATGAAAACTAAGTGATATGCAATGAAAGCCAATAAATGCAAGAGCTAAATAATGAAAATACAAACTAAATAGGTGTCAAAATCACTATATGAAAATCACTCATCAAACAACAAAAAAGTTAAATGACAGGCGAATAAGTCCATACATTGTAGTACGACAAGATTAGGTCGAATGCCTACGAATTAAATATCCCCAAGGGTATGCGAATTCATCATGTATTCAACATCGAGGATTTGACTCCATATTATGAAACTCACGGGTATTTGAGTCAATTCCATGATACTACCAATGAGCCACAGTCCACTACCCAGCTGACTCACCAGTTTTTTCTTCGGTACATGTTCCTCCTTCGACACTTGAGATCATACACTCTTTCACTGAGAGCATAGCAGATATTGTAAACCATTACATTTCGGTGACGCCAAAGACACTTAAAAAGAGTTAATGAATGGAATTGTCGAACCAAAGGAAAATAAAAAAAGGATAAATATAGGGGATTATGCAAATTAAGCTTACGATAGAATAAAAAAATTTGAGGAAAGTAGCCTAGAGATGGTCGAAACTGTTATTGGGGTAAAAATACATTACGTTGACACCCTAATGAGCTATATATGGAGTTTTGAGAATTGAAAATGAAACACTTAAAAACTCAGGTAAACAGAGCCGCGGAAAGATGAGAAAACATGGAAGAACAATTGGATTTAAACTTGCAATAGACTAAGATTTAAGGGAAATAACATTGATGTGCTCCATACCATTATTAAGATAAAAAAAAGTATATATATATACTATTAATTACATATTACAAGTTGCATCCCTCCATCTTTTGAAATTACAAGTACCTCCTCTCTCTCTCTATATATATATGTGTGTGTGTGTAGGCACACACACCAAGTCGTCATACATATGCATCCATCCATTGTTGTATCAGGGAGAATTTGACAAGAACAACCTTACATTAGAACCTAAGCATCCAAACCCAATTGGTTGTTGGAGGGACCAAAATATTATGTACACATGTCTTACATGAATTTCCTGATGTGATTGTATTCGCAACATGCCCCCTCACACGTAGGCTCTTTGACCTCCAACACATGGACTTCTTCGGAACATTGGGACTAACCTGCTTTGATACCATATTAGGACTTAAGCACCCAACCGAAAAATCAAAACTAATTGGTTGTAGGTATAGGGGCCATGATCTATATTAAGTGCATTAGACACGAGTTTCGTAATGTTGGATTATATTCTCAATAATAACATGCATACTATTTCCAATTCGACATTATTAGAACCTGACATCCAACCTAAAACTCATTGATAAAAGGCAAGGGGACCAAGAACTTATAAAGTACCCCAGACAATTTAGGATATCCGATGTAGGCGACTAATTTAAGTCACACAAACTGGGACAAACAATCCTACAGATGTGGGTCACACTAGGTCTTAATCCACATGGCACATGGTCATACTGGTATAATTCCAGCACGCTCCTAGCCACGTCGACACTAGAGATGTGGGCTCTAACATCATTCTGATACCATATTAGAATGTGGGCACCCGATCTAAAATTATTTGGGGAAAGATGGAGGGGCCCAAGGACTCATAAAGTACTCAAGATAACTTGGGATTCCTTATTTGGGACTAATTTAAGTCAAGCACGCACCGGGAGAAACAAACCAACAAACGTGGGCCACATTGAAACTTAACCCACACATGATCACACTGGAATAATCCAGCACCCCACCCCCTTCGGCCTTCTCACGTGAATAGCCATGTGGACGGATGTGGAAACTTCACTCCGATATCATATTAAAATTCAGGCATCCAACCTAAAACTAATTGGTGACAGATGGGTGGGCGATGACTTATAAAGTGCCCAGGAAAACTAAACCAACATGTGCTACACTGGTCTTAATCCGCACAACACAACCACATTGGTCTTAATCCAAATATTATTTTCATATATGCATCATAATTATGCCTTCCCCCAGACACAAACACACCCATCCATAGAGTACAAACACATGCAAGCATAGAAACATACACACTCACACGTGTAAACATATATGTATATATAACTAATAATATATTGATGAATTTTTTACTGAAATTACTTTTGAGGCTTTTTAGATGAGAGCCATTTTCTGGTGTCATGGACACTTCAAGAAGCCTTAGGTTTCAGACATGCAATCTTCATGGCTATAGTTTTCTCATCAAATGTGAAAAATTTAGCTATAGTATTTTCCAAGTAATCGTCTGTAGATCATTTTGAGTTTTCCTTGCATTTGTTGTTTTCATGTCAATTGTTTGAGTAATCGTCTTTAAAGTATTTTGAGTTGCTCCATGCAATTTTTTATTTGTAGCATTTGACTGGTAATTTATGTTTTATAGGTTCATAAGCTTGAGGAAACTTCTTGGATTAATGCGACCTCTGCTAACCTGAATTTCTTTGATATTTAGTATTTGAAGGAGCAACGTTTTCCTCCACAAACATTCATACCTCTGCAGTCTGTTCGTGTCAAGCCAATAGTCGAAAAATTGCGCACTCTGGGTGGTACTGCACGGCTTGTGTACGATATAATACAATATCCTATTAATTGAAATTTTCTGCGTTTGTACTATTTCTCATGTTTTAATGATATATTTGTGCCTACATCTATCTGTCATTTTATATAAGATATTAATATGCTTGACGTGAGTACATAATTATAACCATTATTTAATTTATGCCAGCAACCCACTGCTCTATAGGGTAGAGTTCGCAGCAATAATATGAGTAGATATATTCTTTAGAGAACAAGAAGCAAAAAATGTTAAAACAAAGGTAATGTTGATAGAAATTCTAAGTATTGATTTGTAAGATAGAAGTTGTATAGATAGTGATGATGATTTCTTTTGTAATGTCTTCTGTGAATGCTATTATGTTTCAAAAATGGGGGCATAATGGGACGTAATTATATAGGTTGCACTGCTTCTATTTGCATTAGCATACAGGTGCACTACTTTAGCTCCATTCACATAGACCAAACCCAAGAGATCAAACAAGGTCTCAAAATAGCGGAATTAGACCAATTTTAAAAAAATCTACGCCATTGTTTATTATGGTCAAATTTCCTTTATTTTAAATGAAAGTAATTTGAATAAAAATAAGGATGACTATTTCATTCAATGGAGGTTTTATTTATTTTATTTTGTTTGGATAAGATTTAGACTTTAAATTTATTCTGTAGCCCTATTTCTATAAATATGTGATTTATGATTTATAATTAGACATTCTTATCAGGAATAGAATTTTATTTTCTTCTCTATGATTTCACCCCATATGGATGTATTTTTTTATCTGAATTTATTGCAATTTAACTTTTTATCTTTTGTTTATTGTTGGTATTTGCGTATACTATTATATGTACAGGATTTGTCCCACACCGTTTTCCGTTTGTTCGTGCCTAGTGTAACTCCTTTAAATACCACTTGGGGGATGAATAATAGTTAAGCTTTTTCATTCCAAATTAATCAACATGGTATCAGAGCCTTAGGGCTATCACTCTCGCCGCGCATCCCATCCCGTCTTTCGCGCGTCTCATCTTCCGAGCGTCCCGTCTCCAGTTCCGCGCGCGTCTTCAGCGCGCATCTCTGCTCCAGCAGCAGTCGCATCCTCCGTTGTCGGTTCCTCCGCAATCGCGCCCTCCTACCCGCAGTTGCGCCCTCCGCCGCAGTCGCAGGTTCCCTTTCCAGCGGTTTCCCTAGCCGCAGTCTCGGCGATCCAACAACAGTTTCCCCTTCCAGCAGCAGCTCCAGCAGTCCCGACCGATCGTTCTTCTCGCCGTCGCACAAGGGGAGGCCTTCTCCGACGGTTTGCTGCCTCTTCTCGCTTGGCACCGGACATGCTGCCCTAATTTGACCGCATTTCCGGTGTAGTTCTTTATTTGGCGTTCCTCCTTCCATGAGAAAACCCTAGTTTTTCTCTAGGCGTTTGTGGTGTTCCTTCCCTTGACTCCTTGATTTTTATTCTTGGATAACCATGTCGGGGAATAGTGAATCTCCCACAATCTCTTCCGGTGCCGGAATTTCCACCGCCCCCGTGATGACCGGTGGATCGGCTCGGTCAAGTCATGACCACAATACTCCCCAAATCACGACTATACGCCTGGACGGTACCAACTTTCTCCCGTGGTCTCGGGCTATTATTCTTGCCTTGAAGAGCAGGCGTTTGTTTGGTTATGTTCTGGGTACTACTGCGGCACTTCCCGGAATTCTCCTGATTGGCTTCAGTGGGAGTCTGAGAATTCCCTCGTTATGTCTTGGTTGACTAACTCTATGGTTGACTCTATTGCCCGGAATTATTTTTTTTTTAGACCGCGGCAGATATTTGGAAGAGGGTCGAGACCACTTACTCCTGCCGGGGAAATGCTGCCCAGATTTACCTGTTGCGACGGAAGATCTTCCTCCTTCGTCAGGGTGATCGCTCTCTATCTGTCTACTACCTGGAGTTCACTCAACTTTATCAAGAGTATGATCACTTTGACTCCCTCACTCTTGTGTCTCCTGAGTATGAGCTCCTTTTCCGAGCTCGGGAAGATAGGAACAGTGTTTTTGAGTTTCTTCATGGTCTGCATCGGGACTTCGATCAGATCAGTATTCAGATCCTTGGGCGTTCTCCTTTGCCTTCTCTTCCAGAGGCTTTCAGTCTTGTTCAGCAAGAATTCGATAGGCGTTAGACATGGACCCCTGAAACTGCTCCGGAAGGTTCTGCCCTGGCTGTTCAGTTTGGCAGTATAGCTCCTCGTGATTCTAGGCCAAAGTCCACCGACAACGATCATTTTCTCTGTGATTACTGTGGGAAGTCCCGTCATACCCGGGACACCTGTTTTCGTCTCCATGTCTTTCCCACCCCCCGTGGGGGTTCTGCACCGCGTGGAGGTCGTGGTTATGTTCGCTCTCATGGTCGCTCTACTCCGCCCCGCTCTGCACACCTGTATGATGCCTCTAAGGAGACCCCTCCTCTCACTGTCCAGTCTGCTTCTCCTCTGGCTCTGTCTGTCGATGAGATCCATGCCTTTCGCCGACTGATGCAAGGACAGTCTCCGGAGCCTTCCTCGTCTTCCTCTTCGTATGCTCATCAGGGACCCTCAGGTGCTCATGCTGCGTCCTCTCGTCCTTCTACCCACTGGATTATTGATTCTGGAGCAACGGATCATATGACCGGCTCTGCTTCAGGTTTTGTGTCTTACATTCCCTTGTATGGTAGGGATTATGTGAGCATTGCGGATGGTTCCTTCTCTCCAATTACTGGGAAAGGATCCATCTCCTACTCCTCTCTCACTCTTTCTTCTGTGCTTCACGTACCCAAGTTTACTCACATCTTTCTCTCCATTAGTCATTTGACCAACTCTATGAACTATTCTGTGACATTCTTCCCCTCCTCTTATGTTTTTCAGGACCTGAAGACGGGAACCGTGATTGGCTCTGGTAGTCTGGTGGACGGGCTTTACGTGTTTGATTCTTCCACTCATACTTCTCCTCCCCAGGATCTTCATGCTGATCGGGCGGCTACTTTGGATTCCTGGCACTGTCGCCTTGGACATCCTTCTATTATGTCTATGAAACATTTATTTCCTACTCTACCTTCTGTATTAGTTGATAATTTTCATTGTGATGCTTGTGAACTTGGTAAACATCATTGTACTTCTTTTAATCATGTTTCATCTCCTAGTTCTGCTCCTTTTCATATTGTACACAGTGATGTTTGGAGGCCTTGCCCCGTTGCTTCTATTTCTGGTTGTCGTTTGTTTGTAAATTTCATTGATTGTTTCTCCCGCACAACATGGGTATATCTAATGAAGGCTAAAACTGAAGTGTTTCCCTTATTTCAACGGTTTCACAAAATGGTTTCTACGCGATTCGATACCTCTATTAAAATTCTTCGGGCTGACAATGGTCGCGAGTACATTGACTCTCATTTTGAACATTATCTTGGTAATCATAGCATTTTTCACCAAACCTCTTGTGTGTACTCCCCTGCTCAAAAAAGGGTGTCTGAACGCAAAAATCGTCATCTTTTGGAAGTTGCCCGGTGTCTTCTTCTTCAAATGCACCTTCCCTAGTACTATTGGGGGGATGTCGTTCTCACAGCCGCCTACCTTATTAACCGTATGCCCTCCCGTGTCCTAGGGCATAACACTCCCCTTCACACTCTTCGGGTGTCTCCTACCACTCTGCAGCCTCGTGTGTTCGACTGTATTTGTTTTGTCCATATTCATCAAAAGTCTAAACTTGATGCCCGTGCGCAGAAGTGTGTCTTTATAGGTTATTCTCCTACCCAAAAGGGTTATAAGTGATTGGACCCGGTTCCTAAGAAGGTATTTGTCACCATGGACGTCAAGTTCCTTGAATTTGAGAGCTATTACGGGCCCTCACTTCAGGGGGGGCAACTCCTATGTTGGAAGTGAGCCCCGTAACTCACACTGATTCTCTGTCTACCACTCTGTTACCCATTCCTCTGTTGTATCAATCTTACTCGACTCTGTCTCCTATTGGTCATGTGCCAACTCATGTTGCTCATGTGGTCAAACCCCTGCAGGTTTACTCTCGTCGTCCTAAAGGAACAACCATACGGGCCCCTATCGGACTCATTGAGCTGACATCTGATCCGTCGCCAGGGCCCATTACTCTCAGGGAAGGTACCTCTACACAACACCCGTTATCTCAGTTCGTCTCTTATTTGTCTCTAACGGCTTCCCATAGAGCTTTTGTCTCTTCTTTGTCTGCTACTTCCATTCCTACATCATGGCAGGATGCCCTTTCTGATGTCAGGTGGAAGGCGGCTATGCTTGAAGAAATGCATGCCCTTGATAAAAATCACACATGGGACCTGGTACAGTTGCCTAAAGGAAAGACTGTCATGGAATGTAAGTGGGTGTTTTCTGTCAAGCAGACCCTGGGTGTCGTGGAGAGATACAAGGCAAGGTTGGTCCCAAGAGGTTACACTCAGATGGTAGGAATTGATTACCAAGAAACCTTTGCTCCTGTCGCTAAGATGAATTCTATAAGGGTTCTCCTATCGTGTGATGCCTATAAAGGATGGAATCTCAGCCAACTTGATGTGAAGAATGTGTTCCTTCATGGTGATCTGGAGGAAGAGGTATATATGACTCTACCTCCTGGTCTTTCTCCTAGAGGATCTGAAGGCAAGGTGTGCAAGCTGAAGAAGGCTTTATATGGCCTGAAACAATCTCCTAGAGCTTGGTTTGGAAGATTCCACAAGGCCATGACATGCTTCGGGTACTTCCAGAGTAATGTGGATCATACCCTCTTCATCAAACACAATAAAGGGAAGTTAACAACTCTGATAGTTTATGTGGATGACACCATTATAACTGGAGACGATCATGATGAGATTCAGACTCTGAAAGAGAAGTTGATGAAAGAATTTGAAGTGAAAGACTTAGGGAATCTCAAGTATTTTTTAGGAATTGAGGTTGCAAGGTCCAAATATGGGATTTTCCTATCGCAGGGAAAATATATTCTTGATCTCCTGGAAACCTCAGAAATGAGTGGGTGTGGACCTGCTGACACCCCAATTGAAGCCAACCACAGACTTGGAAGAGATGATGGTGAAACGATTGAAGACATCACCAGTTTTCAGAGGCTTGTAGGAAAACTGATTTACTTATCGCACACTCGCCCGGATATTTCCTGTTGTGGGAGTGCTCAGCCAATATATGCACTCCCCAAAGACCCGTCAGGTTGATGTTGCTCAGCTGATATATGCACTCCTCAAGTCCTCACCTAGGAAGGACATCCTTTTTTCACCTAATGATGAGCTAACTGTTGAGGTTTACACTGATGCAGATTGGGTTGGATCGATTGAGGATCGACGGTCCACGTCAGGATATTGTACTATGATGGGTGAAAGTTTAGTTACCTGGAGGAGCAAAAAACAACATGTGGTCGCCAGATCTAGCACTGAGGCGGAGTTCAGGGTATGGCTCATGGGATCTGTGAAGGGCTATGGATCCTAACCATCGTGAAAAATCTTGGTCTTGAAAGAAGCGAGCATATCAGACTGTACTGTGATAATAAGGCTGCCATCAGCATTGCTCACAACCCAGTGCAACACGACCGTACAAAACACATTGAGATCGACAGACACTTCATCAACGAAAATATAGTCATAGGCATTGTGGTTACTCCATTTGTGTCATCCGAACAACAATTGACAGACTTCCTCACAAAGGGATTATGTACAAGTGTCTTTGGAGAGCTTGTTGGCAAGTTGGGCATGGACATCACACGCCCAACTTGAGGGGGGTGTTGGTATTTGCGTATTTTATTATATGTACGGAATTTGTCCCGCACCGTTTTCCGTTTGTTCGTGCCTAGTGTAACTCATTTAAATACCCCTTGGGGGATGAATAATAGTTAAGCTTTTCCATTCCAAATTAATCAACATTTATGTTGCATCACTTTGGTATCGGAACAAATTTCTTAAAATTTTACTTCTAATTATATCAAATTTCAATTAAGAATCCTTCTCTCCGCATTAGAATTTTATACCTCCACAATCAAATCTCGAACCAAAACCTCATCACGCATACCCCATGCACTGAAATGTCGCTTATCTCAAAATCATGCTAAACTGGCACAGTCCATTGTCCTTACTCGTATCCTGTAATAGATGCACATGTAAATTCTCTCATACGTCCGCTTCCCCCTAATAGCATTTTCCATGCCATTATTTTTTGCGATTGAATTTCTTTTATTTTTTATTTAAATTAGTTCTAATAAAAATAATAATAAGATTTGTTTATCAAGGAATCTATGATTTTCAATTAGACTGTTCATAGTTAACAGAAATTGAAATTTCTTCTCTAGAATTCCTCCACTTATGATATTGAGGATTCATGTCGTGATGCTTGGGGGTTTTCATTTTGCTCGTGGATTCAAAAATAATAGTTTGACGACTGTTGTTTGTATCTTTTGTTATTTTAATCTACTACACTTTACCTGCTTATCTTCTCTTTCGGTTGTATCATATAAACATATAGGGTTAACATACTTTAGCTTGTTCCCCTAGTGTTTGAAATCTAACTATTTATAAATGTCAAGTATATACATTGTACATGATCTGGAATTGGTGCTATTTTTTTCCTTCGCCATTTTTTTAAACCTTTCTACCTTACTAGTTTTGTTCCCTATGTAGCTAGTTTTCATTCTTGTATGAGAGTGGAATGGAAGGAGGTGAAGTTGCCTGTTTGCCTCCTTTGAATTTAAGCATCTGCAATTTTTTGGATTCTCCATTATAAGTGTTTATCTGAAATGTATTGATATCTCATAGTATACAATCCTCTCTTTCAACTTAACTACTGTACATTTGACCGATCTTTGGAGAGGGCTGTCTTATTTGCTGTTGGGAATACTCTGGTCTGTGATGATCTTGAAGAAGCTAAAATTCTTAGCTGGAGTGGAGAGAGGCACAAGGGTAAATGCATGCCTAAGCTCTCATTTGCTATTATTTATGAATAAATATGATACTTACTTCCATTGGGTAAAATCTGTTAATTCAGTGGTTACCACAAATGGAATACTGCTGTCAAAGTCAGGCACAATGACTGGTGGGTTAAGTGGTGGAATGGAAGCTAGGTCAAATAAATGGGATGAAAGCACCATTGAAGGTCTGTATAGTCTCTTAATTTCATCATTTAAATATTATTTTTTTAATCTTATCTGTACATGTTTATTTGGTGCTTTCAGCCTTTAAGAAAAAGAAGGACAAGCTGGAATCAGAAATGGAAGCGCTTGGCTCACCCAGGGAGTTGCAAATTAAAGAGTCAGAAATATCAGAAAGAATATCTGGGCTGGACAAGAAGATCCATTTTTCCCATAAGGAACAGGTTGAATGGCTAAATCACTGAAACATGTTTTCTTTTTCGCTAATAAATTGCTTGCTATGCACAGTTCATCCTGGCATCATTTTTTTGATCTTTGAAGAAACTTTATGAGAATTTCAGATTTAACCAACTTATGGCCCTATATTTTTTGTCTTAGTAACCATTAAGTTGACATGTCGACGAGAAATAGTTAGGTTGCCTCTATTTAACCTAAAGGTCGAGATTTTGAATTATGAAAATAGTTTCTCATTTTCATACTGTTAGGGGTAAGATCTTGCATTTAGGGTTTAGGGAGCCTCATGATTTTGTTCTCCTTCTATATTAACTTACTAATGAAAAATATTTCTCTTATTCAATCATTTTCACACTTGTATGCTTGTGATACAAACCCCATACATGCCTAACCTTAGTTATGACCTGCTCTCCAGTATTGTGCTACAAGTAATAATACTTTCTAACCATTCATCTTGTTTTTGTTCTGAATTTGTAACTAATGTTTATTATTGATGCATATGGTCATGGTAAGAAAGTTACTGTGCAATGTCGGATTAAACTTACTTTCTACCTAGAACTCGCATATCTTAGTAGTTCTAGTTTTCTCCGTACACACAACTATCATCTTCTTCTTTAGCTTAATCTCATTACAACTTCTAACCATGTAATTTTAGACCACATATTTTCTTACTATCCAATAAAAATGTGTTTCTCTCCGTATTTCATTGTTGCTTCTCTTCTCCTGGTTGTAAGCCACCTACTTCAAACGTGTAAACCGGTTTTCAGTGGCACTTCAATAAATATCCAAAAAGGATAGAAAATTGCGTAGTTATGTATCACTGCTTTCATACTGATGTATTGCTTTTTTAACAATGCTAAATTTTATATCAGTTACATAAAGTGTAATGTTAGGCAGCAAAAAGTCTTGATACTTGTTTTTCATTGACTCTACCCACTAAGATATCTCCGCTGTCCTCTCTTCCTCGGAGATGTATTATGTAAAATTTTGAGTATTTTCTCTTTTACCTTTAGTTATTTCAGCAACTATTGTGTTTATTTAATGAAGAAGATTTTTGCAGGAGAATATTAAGGAAAAGCTTTCAAAGTTAAAAGAGGAAAAAAGTAATGTTGTAAAAGAGATAGCTCGTATCGAGCCAGATCTCGAGAAGGTGAAAGTAGCTTTATGTCATCTATTTACCTCTCAATACATTATTATTTATTTCTAACTTCTGGCTGTTTATGCATGTAGCTGGAAAGTCGCATTAGTAAGACAAGTGAAGACATCCGTAAACTTGAAAAGAGGATAAATGAGATCGCTGACCGAATTTACAAGGAATTCAGTGAGTCTGTTGGAGTTCAAAACATTCGTGAGTATGAAGAAAACCAACTTAAGGTGTCTCAGGAGATGTATGAAAGAAAGCAAAGCTTGTCCAAGCAAATGTCAAAATTAAAATATCAGTATGTACTACTCAATGATATCTACAGATTCTCATATTATGTTCACTTGTATGATTTATTGTACCTCTTAATTCATCTTTATCTATTTATTGCATATTGAGTGCATTGAGCTTGTTAGAAATAGAGACCAAAACAACACTCACAGTGCGCAAACAAGGAAGAAAAATGATGTTAAAAAGTTGGCTTCTTCATTACATATTTATATAACCCATATTTAATCTATAGATTACAAGAAATAAATAGCATAATTAACCAGTAATAAAACTATGACAGTAAAAAACTCCCAACCTTTACAAGAGGACAATTATATTATAATAAAACCCCACTTCAATTCTCAACCGTTTCTTATTGGAATTCTCATTAATGCATAATTACTCAAGTTTAATTCTCAATATCTCCTCTTAAACTTGATTTAATACCCCAAGTAATATCCGCAGTTCATCTTGTGACTTCTTGTATTCGAACTCTACTTTTTTCCTTTGATATTTTATCTCGAGACGAATCCTCAACACACAGGCTCAAATTCCGCAACGAGACAAAAGTGAGTCATGTTATGTGATGTAGGGTAGGCTGCGTAGGTGTACGACTAACATGCAACCCTAATGTGAAGTGCGGGGAAAGTAAATCTAATATCATTGAACACTATATGACATGCATACAAAGCCCGACGGAGAAATCAAAATCATATAATAAATAATTAAATCCCACACATTAATTTTAAGCAATGCAAAATTATTTCATTAAGCGAATAAGCTTTGGTTTTCCTCCGCGTGGAGGGCCAAAGCGAGAGAGTGCGGCGAATAGATCCTGCAAATCACGAGAATAATCCAAAGCAAACAACTACTATTCAAGAGATCCAAGCCAACATGAAATCATAACACCATATATTAATAATGCGAATTAAATTTTCATACAACAAATAACAACTCACAACGCATGGGGGCTGCCGTAGGAGAGTAGATCCGGCAAGGGATGATGATGCTGCGACTGAAATCTGAGAATGTCTGGCTGGATCTGGAGGGAGGGGCTAGATGATGAATTAGGAGGGGAGGCTTCAATAGTGGGGGGAAACAAAGGCCTGTAGGGAATCGGGATGTGAGGGGTTGTAGGAATTGGCGGGCTGCTCCAGAAAATGGCTATAGGATTCCTGATTTGGACTTTACCGTGGGTGGGCTGCTGTAAAGGATGAGTCGAGATTATATGAATTGACTGGCTGCTCCAAGATGTTGGTTGTGGGAGTCCTTGGCTTGGGATTTTGATTTCCTGGGAGGGGTTTTGACTGTGAAGAACTATTGGAGTTTTGACGTAGGAAAAGGGTGGGGCGGCTGGAGTCGTTGCAGGGTGGAGGTTGGCAGCCTGGAATAGTGCTGGAATTGTTGGCAGAGGGGCGGCTGGGTGGAATTCGGTAAAGGTTTTGGAGGTATGGAGGTCGAATGGGGGGATTTGGAGGGGAGAACGAAGGCTAAGGATGGGGGATACAAAAGGGATGAAGGAAAATACATAGGAGTCATCACCTAGGGTTCCACGGAGTCGGCACCGTGGAGGGTCCGAGATTTCTAATATCCAAATCCTGCAATGCCACAAAATAGCCCCCATGCCTCTTATTTATAATGAAACACAATTAGGGCACCCCGACATCAACGACTATGATTGGTCGGGGATGCAGAGAGCCCGATTACATTAAATAAAACCGAAACGCAACAATATAATATATGAAAATGTAGATAAACGACGTGTCGGACGCATCTGTGGAGTCGGATCGTCGATCCGGAGGTGTCATATATAGCAGGTGACCAATTGGCCCTGAACGGGCCCAAAACTCATCCACAGTCGCGGGTCCGCGTCTCCGTTCCACATCATTATGTAAGTTGTAAGTTACCTGATCTTCTTCTCCATGCTCCATGAAAAGAATTTTCTTTTCACAAAATTGTACATTTGCACCCGAATCTTCATTCGCACTACCTTTGCATGAGTGAAGCTCATTGGTTTCTTCTTCTTCTTCTTCATCGTCTTCTTACTCAGGGTCTTTCGAGAAGCATATTATGTTCTTCCTTGTTGCTCTTCACAAGATTGGATCTTTCTTCCATGTTATTTATGCATTCCCACCAAACTTATGACATTTAAAACATTCAATATTCAATTTTTCATACCTTGATGGAGTTTGTCTCCAATTTGTTCCTCTTCCTCTACCACGACTTCATTCTTGGTTGTAGTCTTAAACTTTCTTTTCTTTATCTGAAGATATGTTGTAGCCGTCTTTTCCTCCACGGACACATCCACATCCTCTTCAATTTTGGAACGCGCGACGTCATTCTCCCTCTTCTTTTAGGAAAAGCTTTACTTGCAAACCTTGTTCCTATGATTCTTACTTCGACTTCTTTTGCCGCTCCTCATGAGCTTGCAATTATCCAGTGGGCTTTTCGATAGACATGGTGTTCAAATCTTTGGACTTTGATGGAGGCTACGAAATAGTTAAACTTAAGCATATTATGTTCTTCATTGTTGTTCTTCACAAGATTGGATGTTTCTTCCTTGTTATTTATGCATTCCCACAAACTTATGACATTTAAAACATTCAATATTCATCTTTTCATACCTTGATGGAGTTTGTCTCCAATTTGTTCCTCTTCCTCTACCACAACTTCATTCTTGGTTGTAGTCTTAAACTTTCTTTTCTTTATCTGAAGATATGTTGTAGCCGTCTCTTCCTCCACGGCTACATCCACATCCTCTTTAATTTTGGAACTCATAACGTCATTCTCCCTCTTCTTTTAGGGAAAGATTTACTTGCAAACCTTGTTCCTCTGATTCTTACTTCGACTTCTTTTGTCGCTCCTCATGAGCTTGCAATTATCCAGTGAGCTTTTCAATAGTCATGGTGTTCAAACCTTTGGACTTCGATGGCGACAACGAAATAGTCAAACTTAAGCATATTATGTTCTTCCTTGTTGCTCTTCAAAAGATTGGATCTTTCTTCCATGTTATTTATGCATTCCCACAAACTTATGACATTTAAAACATTCAATATTCAATTTTTCATACCTTGATGGAGTTTGTCTCCAATTTGTTCCTCTTCCTCTACCACGACTTCATTATTGGTTGTAGTCTTAAACTTTCTTTTCTTTATCTGAAGATATGTTGTAGATGTCTCTTCCTCCACAGCCTCATTCGTATCCTCTTTAATTTTGGAACACACGACGTCATTCTCCCTCTTCTTTTAGGGAAAGCTTTACTTGCAAACCTCGTTCCTCTAATTCTTACTTCGACTTCTTTTGCCGCTCCTCATGAGCTTGCAATTATCCAGTGAGCTTTTCAATAGTCATGGTGTTCAAATCTTTGGACTTCGATGACTACTATGCAATAGTCAAACTTTAACTCCAATGTTCGTAGAAATTTTTTAACGACTCGATCGATCATCCTCTATGCCATCTTTGTATGGTCCCATTTGATTGACGATTGTCAAGACTCTCGTGGTGTATTTTGAAACTGATTCGGATTCGGTTATGGGCCTAGTCAGAGGTTGCCAGAGGAGTGGCCGAAGGCGAAGATGACGACGGAGGAGGAGGATACCATGGAGCCGGAATCGCGACTGCCTAAGCGGGGCTTGCTCGTTAGAGGTGAGAGCTACCGATATCTCACAAATGAGAGGAAGAAAAACAGATTAAATTCTTGCATACATTATAAGACCCAAAAGAGTCTTTAAATAGACGTACAATGGACATAGTTGGCAATAAACTATACACTTGGACAACATACCTAATTGGAAATAAGCGACATATATGGACTCAAATAGGGGGGACGAACTAAAAAGGAATGCGACATAAAGACAAATAATTATAAAGTAACTTGTCATAATAAACCATAGCATCTCTCCCGCCTTGCAAAAAGAGCTTGACCTCAGGCTTAGGGAGATCAATGGTATCTGCCTTAGCACCTTCATCATCAGAGTCCTTGATCTGCAGGTAGAAAAATTGTTTGCACCTGTGGCCTCGAGTGTACTGCTCATCGCAGTTATAACATAAGTCTTGCGCGCTGTTCCATCATATCGGCCCGAGATAGTCGACGAACTGGTGGGGTTGGATGACCCTCGGGATGGCCTTGCTGAATACCTGTGTCGGTGGGCGGATAGGCCTCCTGCGCCAGTTGGAGGCGACAGTCACATTGCCTGGCTAGACTCATAGCAGTGACTAAGTCTGGAGGAGCCTCAAATTCGACATCAATTCGCAGGCAATCGCTAAGTCCGGCTGTGAAGATGGCGACCTGCATATCTGGAGAGAGCGTGACATGTGCCAGGAGAAGCTGAAACTGGTCCAGAAAATCATCCACGGATCCCGTTTGATGCAATGTCATGAGGGCACCAAGAGGATTATTGCGGATGGGAAGGCCGAAGCGTAGGTTGCATAAGCGCTTGAAATCTTCCCACGTCAGTCCTGGTTGATCGATGAAGAGACGAGTGGCCCAGAGTAGAGCAGAGTCGAGAAGATGGAAGGAGGCCAAGGGCAGCCGCTCAGCAGCCTGAATGTGTTGGTGGCCAAAGAATAGCTCGCACCTGGTGAGTCAACCAAGGGGTCCGTCTTCCCATCGTAAGTTGGGCAATCCAACCGAGCATAGCGCGGTGGGGGAGCAACCTCAGGGCGTACGAGACCCGTTGGTGGTGGCAGTGCCTGACTGCTGCAAGCATGCTCGTGTGCGGGAGCAATAGAGAGATCATCGAGGCGCTTGGAGAGTGCAGTAATGGCCTCTTGATGACGCTCCATGATGACATTTTGTTGCGCCATGAAGGCCTGCATCATGGTCATAAGTTGGCTGAGATGATCTGATGAGTCACCCATGTTGTGTTGGGTGGAGGATATGGAGCGTATTACGGGTCGGTTTGAGTTCGGATGGGTGAGCGGAGCGGGCGAGCGCGAATTTGGCGTGCCACGTGACCCACGACGCTTCCCTATGTTGGTACAAAAGAAGCTCCCAAGGATGTTGTGGTTTCGAGATTTGTGCAATTTCCCGTGACTTAAATAAAGCCCAATCGGTCGGATGTTGAAATATTTTAGCGGCCAGGAAATTAATAATTTCCCGTGGTGGACCGTGGTCGATTGGAAAGAATTTAAATGGTCCTTGAGTTGTGGCTCGAATCAGGAAGGAGTGGGCTTCGAATGGAAAAACGGCTGGAGTCAAGTATGCGGTTGTTTCGGCGTGTCCGTCGCGGAACTTTGGGCGTCGATCAAGCGTGCAGTGGTAGACGGAAGATGATCTGGCGTGCAGGCCGTGAAAATGACGACGATACATAGGTTTGCGCGTCGATGTCCTCGATGATTGCAGGGACGCGGCTCCAATCAACGACGAAATCGATGAGGTAGACTTGCTTCCAAGTTGTGGTGACGAACGACAACGTCTGCAGAGCGTCTACTCGATGATGGAGACGTGCTTCGAAGCTGTTGGGACGAACGACAACGTCTGCATGGGCTTCTACAGGAAGTTCTAGAGGACCGATAAAGCTTTTGATTGTTGATGTGGAGGGCCACGAATTCTGTAGACGTCGCTGGTGTGAAGGAAGAGAGGGTTGGCTCTGTTGTTGATCGACGGTGGCGGAAGGGCTTGAGTGAAAAAGGGCCGACGATGGCTTGTGGGGAAAAAAGACCAGTGGCTCTGATACAAGTTGTTATGGGCCTAGTCGGAGGTTGTCGGAGTGGCCGAAGGCGAAGATGACGACGGCGGAGGAGGATACCATGGAGCCGGAACCGCTGCTGCCTAAGCGGGGCTTGCTTGTTATAGGACTATAGGAGAGAGCTACCGATATCTCACAAATAAGAGAAAGAAAAACATATTAAATTCTTGCATACATTATAAGACCCAAGAGAGTCTTTAAATAGACGTACAACAGACATAGTTGGAAATAAACGACACACTTGGGCAACATACCTAATTGAAAATAAGCAACATACATGGACTCAAATAAGGAGGACGAACTAAAAAGGAATGCGACATAAAGACACAAATAATTATAAAATAACTTGTCATGATAACCCATAACAGATTCCTTCATGTGCAATGACTCAAATTCATGATGGTGAAAATGGAGTTGGCTCCAAGCAAAGCCATCATGTAGATTCATCAATTCTCGTAGTTCTCTTTTGTGAGAGATGGAACTTGAAATGGAGTTCCATTCGACATTCTCTCAAAGCTCGATAGCTCCAAACAAGCACACTGGGCTATGATACCACTTTGTTAGAAGTGGAGAGCAACACTTGCAATACACACACATGAAAGAAGAATGATGATAAAGAAGTTGGTTTCTTCGTCTTATTTCATCTCCAATACATATTTATATAACTTGTATTTAGTCTAAGGTTATAGGAATAAAGATTAATTACTAATAAAACTATGGCAATAAAAATCTCCTAACGGTTACAAGAAGATTTTAATATTGTAATTGTTAAAACCCAATTATAAAAGCTCATAAGAGAGCTCACTGTATATTCTTCTTCTCTTTTGTATTTTGTTTCACATCTCATAATGGAGATTGTTCATCCCTCCTCTACTCTTTATAAAGAGAGTTCTAATGTAAAGCCTATTTTTGGAATAATACATTTTATGTTTTAAATTCTCCTATGATGTCAGAGCTAGGTCTGCTCTCTCTCGCTTACTCCTCCCACATGAATACTCTTGTTTGCACGAATTCCTCTGTTTTATCGTGAACACTCTCGTCCTTACACGAGAGCTCCCTAATCTCGGTCTGTACTCATTTGCACGATCAAACTCCATGTGAATCTCGTGACTTCATCTCACTCTCGCGAGTTCCTTCTCGGCTCCTAGTATCTTCCGTCTCCTGCGAACTCGCTCCCCTGAACTTGACTTCCTTCTCTCACGAGTTCTGCCCGGATACTTCTGTCTCCCATGAGTTCTACCCCGTGACTTCCGTCTCCCACGAGTTCTTCCTAGCGATTTATGTCACCAACTAGTTCTGCCCGGCGATTTTCGTCTCCAGCTTCTGTCGAGCTTCTGCGATCATCAAGCTCGATACTCACCCAACTCCCGCTCTTGTTAGTGAGTTATGCCTGTCACACTTTCTGCCAACAACGACTTCATCCGCATGTTTTCATCCCGCGCGACTCTCCCCGAGTCTCAGCTCTCGCGGATCTTGTGTACTCGCCCAGCTCCGGCTCTCGCCGCATCTCAGAAGTAGTGCACATTGAACTATGGCTATACCACAGACCTCTCCTGCTCCCACTGCACCTGCTCTTACACCCACACTCATTTCCAATGCCTCTGGAAATCTCGGGACAACATCCAAGTTAACTAAATCCAACTATGTTGACTGGAGTGTCTCCTTCACCTTGTGCGATCTCAACGCAAGAGGCATCATCTCACTGATACTCCCGATCCTACATCTCCCACCCATGCTAACTGTGATATCAGTGATGCTCTTGTCCGCACATGGCTTGCAAATAATCTTCCTGATACTTATTTGCTTATCATTCGATATGATGAAACCGTGAAGGCTGTTTGACATCATCTTGCTGCTCTTTACTCCAAAGGTGCAAAAATATCTCGCATATACACCCTACTCGGATCTCTTTGCTCGACCAACCCTCTCTCCCGATGTTGTTTACCTGGAAGCTCAGTCTCTCGGCGTGAAACTTATCCAACATCGTCATTTCTCTGCTGACCTTACAACCCGACAAATGGAGCCCCTTCTTGTACTGCGTCTTCTTGAGTCTTACAAGATGATACGTCAACAAATATTGAGAGAACATGACATTCCCACATTGGATGCTACTGCGACTCGTGTCTCCACAATGGCGAACTTCCTAAGTCGACCTCCGATAGGCCCCCATCCACCCTCTGAGAAGTATGTTCATACTGCTAGTCTTGGAGCACAGGGTGGTCGTGGAGCACAACATGGTCGTGGAGGGTATACTGGCGGTTGTTGGGGGAATCGCCTTCTTTGATCTCATTGTGGGAAACTGCTCATCTTGTCGGGCATTGATTTGCAAAGCATCCTCATCTCAGACCCTAGGCTCATGCCAGTGATGCTGTCTAAGACTTCTTCTCAGACCATCTCCACTCGACCATTTGAATCAGGCAGATGGTTCTCGTATGCAGATATTGAGGCTTTGATTAAAACTTCCAAGATATATGCCTACACTGCCACTTCTGTAGGTATCACATGTGTTGTTACTCAGGGTTAGTGGCTCATCGACTGTAGTGTCACCAATCATATGACTGGGATCTCTCTTGCCTTCACTCGTCTAGAGAAGCATACTCGGTTTCCACTAATATTTTGGTTGATGGCTCTCCTACTTTAGTTTATGGAATTAGAATTGTTACTGCCACCCCCTTCTCAAATTGGATAACACTTTATATGTCCTAAAGCTTTCTTACAATCTATATTGTCTGCCAGTGCGCTTACAAAATATTTACAATGTTGTGTCTTATTCCTTTCGCTCATTGTTATTTTCAGTATCTTAAATTGAAGAGGACGATTGCTACTGGGACAGGGGGTGGGGGGGGGGGGGGGGGGGGGGGGGGGCTCTTCTATCTGCACGATCTTCCCACTTTCTTAGCAGTTGCCGCAAAGGCTTCTCTACTTCAGTGACATCAACTTCTTGGTCATCCTCCTCTTCGCCTTCTTCATCAGCTCTTGTCGTCCTTTGTATCTGAGATAGTTTTAGAATGTGAAGGATGTCAATATGACAGACATCATCATACTATTTTTTTTGCCAAATTGTATAAGAGTTATGTATGTCTGTTTGACTTTGTTCATTCCGATCATTTGATGTACGGGTCTTGGTCTCTCCAAGCATATTGGTGGAGGAAGTCTGTATTTTGTTGTTTTTATTGATGATTACTCAGATTTACTTTGGTGTGCCTTTTAAAATAACGCTCTGAACTTTTTACAGTTTTTTATAAATTTATTAAGGAAATCTACACTCAATTTGGTTTTGCTCTAAAAATTGTGCTGATAATGTCAAAAAATATATGAGCCACAAGTTCTGCTCTTTTTGTAGCTCCCATGACATCATTCATCAGACTGGCTGTGAGCATACATCACAAAAAAATGGGGTGGCAAAGAGGAAAAATCGGCATCTCTTTGATATTGTCAAACATTGTTGTGTCAGATGAATGTTCCCAGATCCTACTGGGGTCACGGGGTTCTCATTCATTGTTTTCTCATTAATCGTATGCCTTCTTTTACTCTTCAGGGTAAGACAACATTTTTTTATTCTTCATTCAGATGGTACCCTTTTTTCCCTCGCCCCTCGTGTGTTTGGATGTACTGTCATCATTCACACTCTCGCATTTGGTCATTACAAGCTCTCCAATCGCACCAGCAAATGTATTTTCATTGGATCTTCTCCTACTCAGAAGAATTATCTTTGCATTCATCTCATCTCCAACGTCAATAATTCTCTGCTGATATCATTTTTTGAGTGTCTACCCCTTTTTCTTCAGGGGCAACGGTTTCCTTACTCTTAAGATCACCCATCCTATCTCTACCACATCTCCTCCACCTGATGTCACATCTCTTGCTTTACTTCTTGGACATATAACTCGTCTCATCATACATTTTCTTTATCATTATAACTGACGTCCTGCTTTTCCCACTATCATAGCTCCTACCATTCTGGCTACCCCCACGACAATGCCCTGGCATGTTCTCTCCAATTTGAAAATTCCATAACATCAGAGGCATCAGATCAAGATGTTCTCATTGCTCTAAAGAAAGGGGTATGCGAGAGTACACAACATCATATTACTAATGTTGTTTTTTGTCAATCTCAGCCCTTCTTGTAGTCAGTTTGCCTTGGCATTATCTACCACTACTGTTTCTAGAGCTTACCACGAAGCTCATTGTATACCTTGTGGAAAAATTACTATAGATGAGGAGATCTCTGTCTTGCTTTACTTCTTGGACATATAAGCTCATTGTATACCTTGTGATATTGTTGAATGTCAATGGGTCTTTGTAATCAAATTTCTATCTGACGACACTGTGGATTGGCATAAAGCTCATATGGTTGGTGCTTTGGTGGCCCATCATTGTTAGATTCAAGCCTATGATAGCCACTTATCACTCAGACATATAGAGTGGATTTTTTCGACACATTCTCTCCCATTGCCCATATCAACACTATTCAGGTTCTTTTTCTCTGTTGTTATCTATCAGGATTGGAAAATGTTCCAGTTGGATGCCAAATATGCCTTCTTATATAGAGATTTACACAAAATAGTTTATATGGAGCAACCTCCCAATTATGTTTCTCAGAGAGGTATCTCAAGTATGCAAGTTGCATAAGTCTATCTATGGTCTTAAACAAAGCTACGGTACATGGTCTAACAAGTTTCAGTTATACATTGATTTTCTCAAAACAATGTGGACCACTCTTCATACAAAAGGTTGGCCATGGGATGGTTGTTCTTGTTGTATATGTGATGACATTCTTCTCGCCGGAGATGACTCCTCTAGCATAGAAAAAACAAAAAACATCTTCAAACACATTTGTTATCAAAGGTATGAGTGCTCCCGAATATTTTCTGGGGATTGAAATTGCAAGAAGCAATAACGACGTACTCTTTTCCCAATGAAAGTATGTCCTAGATCTACTTGAAGAAACTGTACTTCTTGGCACAAAGCCTGTCTTAAATTCAATGCTATGGGCACTAGGCATCTCCTCTCAAAAATGTTACTTGTTCTGGGTGTCTTGTCGATAAGCTCATTTATCTCACCATGACCAGACCTGACACCTCTTTTGCTTTTGGAAAAATCAGTCAGTTTATGCAGGTTTCGAGAGAGTGTCATCTTGAAGCTGCATTAAAAATATTGGAATATATCAAAAGATCTCCCAACGAAGGATTTTGTTTAGAAGAAATAATCACTTACGTATTGAAGCCTATTCAGGCGCAAGATATGTTGATGATAAAAAAGATCGAAAAACTACTTCAAGATACTGTACTTATGCAGGAGAGAATCTTGTCATGTAGAGTGTTACGCCTCCTGAGGCGATCCGCTACAAGGGACAGCAATATGCGCGCAGGCCAAAGGAGAGCGCGGAGCAAGACCGGGCTGAACCATCCGGTTCAGCCCGCCAACATTAAAGCTGCAACATGGGGCTGAACCACATTGGTTCAGCCCCTAGGGGGGCCGGCCAGCCCCCTTTACTCTGGGGCTATAAATACCCCGGAGTCCCTTGGAGTGATCATCAAGCATATTATTCAGGTATTCTTCTCCTTCTTCTCCTTCTTCTCCTCTAAACCCTAGCCGTCTTCTCCTAGATTTCTCTCCTTAGCCTCTCTCCCTCTCTTAGCATAACAATTGGTATCAGAGGATAATCCTCCCGCCATGGTGAACACCCGCTCCGACGCCGATATCACGCGACTAGCAACATTGGAAGAAATTATGTGGGTTTAACGGACACCGTCGCCGCCATCGAAGATCGGGTGAGGAAATCCTCGGAGCAACTTGAAGAACGCTTGGACACCCGCATGGAGGAACTTAAGGCTCTCCTCGTTCAAAGTTTGAAGGGAAAGGCGCAAGTCCAAGAGGGATCGGAAGGGAAAATCTCAAATCAGCCACCCGGATGCACTGTCCAGGGAACGGAAAGGGGTTTTCCGACCGGATCTGTCGCCGAGGGGTCCCGATGGACCGGTGGCCAGCCAAGGAGGACCGGAGAGGGCCCGGAGGGCTGGCAGGGGGCCGGCGGGCAGCCTGCGGGCGCCTGGGAGGCGGGCGGAACCCGCGCGGTTCCGCACAGGCTGACGGACCCGTTCCGCGTACCGCACGGCCCAGGGGCTCTTCCAGCCCCCTTTTCAACCTATGGGGGTGACAATCCACTCGGATGGAACCCTCCGGAGCAAACGACAGCATTCCCCCGACCGTATGGAACCTCCGGAGCGCCGATTGGGACAGAAATGAGGATTTTGCCAAATCCAAGAGCTTTCGGACCCCCTCTAGGGTTCAGAAACGCAAATCAAGGGCCGAGCGCCCTCCACCAGCCATGCATCAAGGAGGGGGACATCCTGCGACGGACGGTCGCGGAGGCGGGTACTATCCCGGACCTCAAGGGCGTCCAAACGCACCGATGGAGCAACGGTGACCAATCGCACCGGGACAAGAATATGGGGGACACGACCCATGGAACCAAAGAGCTTACATGCAACCGAAGCGAATCCGCATGAACTTTCCTAGGTTCAGAGGAGGCGGGGACGCGTTGGAATGGATGCCCCACGAGTTTCACTCCTCACCGAAGGGGGGTCATGCCGGCGTACTCCAGACTCTTCAGAGACTGCGAGCCAATGTCTTTTGGAAAGGGTTACGCCGGGACGTGCAGCAGTTCGTGCGACAGTGCGAGACATGTCAGCGACAGAAATATGAGACGTCCGCCCCAGCCGGCCTGCTTACCCCCTTAGAGATCCCACAACACATTTGGGAGACGATCTCCATGGATTTCATCGACGGTCTACCCAAATCCCAGGGGAAATCAGTGATTTTGGTGGTGGTCGATAAGCTATCAAAGTATGGGCACTTCATCGCCCTGAGCCACCCGTATACGGGGGAATCAGTAGCTGACATATTTGCCAAGGAGATTGTACGCTTGCACGGCATACCTCGGTCGATCATCTCCGATCGCGACCCGGTCTTCATCAGCAACTTCTGGTGAGAGCTCTTCCGATTACAGGGCACCCGTCTGCGGATGAGTACGTCCAACCACCCTCAGACTGACGGGCAGACCGAGGTTCTCAACAGGGGCGTGGAAACGTATCTTCGATGCTTCGTTATGGACGAGCCCCTCTCGTGGACTCGCTGGCTACACTGGGCAGAATACTGCTACAATACCTCCTACCATACGACTAGCAAGCTCAATCCTTTTGAGGTGGTCTACGGACGGCCTCCACCCTCTCTTGGTACATATGAAGCAGGAAGCACGGCGCTTCCAGCAGTTGATCGTACATTGCGGGACAGGGATCAGATCTTGGCCCTCCTTCGCGACAACCTCTGAGTAGCTCAGGATCGGATGAAGGTGCAAGTGGACAAACACAGGACTGAGCGGGAGTTCTCAGTTGGTGACGAGGTCTTCCTTCGCTTACAGCCTTACCGGCGGCTTTCCGTCTCCCGCCAAGCAAATCAGAAATTGGCACCACGATACTACGGCCCATTCCGCATCACCCACCGTGTGGGCCCAGTGGCATACACCCTCGCACTTCCGGAAGGCTCGCGCATCCACCCGACCTTCCATGTTTCCCTTTTGAAGAAGAAATTGGGTGAGACGACTCAAGTCAGCCCTCTCCTACCCGAGGGACTACTGGGGAGCTACGTCCCCTACCGGAAGAAATCTTACTATCCAAATGGAAGAAGCGCGGCACCGAGTATCGCCCCGAAGTTCTCGTCAAATGGAAGACTTTGTCGCCAGCACACAACACATGGGTGGACCTCCTCGAGTTCAAGGAGTTGTTTCCAGATTTCCCGCTTAAGGACAAGCTGATTCTTGATGGGGAGGGGAATGTTACGCCTCCTGAGGCGATCCGCTACAAGGGACAGCAATATGCGCGCAGGCCAAAGGAGAGCGCGGAGCAAGACCGGGCTGAACCATCCGGTTCAGCCCGCCAACATTAAAGCTACAACATGGGGCTGAACCACACTGGTTCAGCCCCTAGGGGGGCGGCCAACCCCCTTGACCCCGGGGCTATAAATACCCCGGAGTCCCTTGGAGTGATCATCAAGCATATTATTCAGGTATTCTTCTCCTTCTTCTCCTCTAAACCCTAGCCGTCTTCTCCTAGATTTCTCTCCTTAGCCTCTCTCCCTCTCTTAGCATAACATAGAGAAGCAAGAAACAAGTAATGGTGTTCAGGTCAAGTGCGAAAGTTGAATACAAAAGCATGGTCAGAATACTTGTGAGTTAAAAAGGTTTAAGGATATTTCTGAAAGATTTTGGTGAAATTTACACTGTCATTTATCGATGTTATGTGATAATAAAGTTGCAGTCTACATATCTAAAAATCATGTGTTCCATAAAAGAACAAAGCATATATAAGTGGATTGTCACTTTGTGGGTGATGAAGTTATCAACAGACGTATATGCACTACGTTTGTAACATTAGATAAAGAGTTGACCAACATATTCACTAAACTTATTTATTCATCTTTTTTCTGATATTTGTATCAGGTTAGAAATGATTGATATATATGCTTCAGCTTGAAGAATAGTGTTAAAGCCTAATTATAAAAGCACATAAGAGAGCTCATTGTATATTATTCTTCTCTCTTGTGTTTAGTCTCACATCTCCTTATGGAGATTGTTTCTCCTCCTTTAATCCATATAAAAAGAGAAGTTCCAGTGCAATAGCCTATTTTTTGGAATAATACATTTTATATTTCAAATTCTTATAGTAATGAAACCCCACTTCAATCTTCAACCGTTTCTTATTGAAATTTTCATTAATGTGTCATTAATCAAGTTAAATTCTCAAGTCAGCTCCCACTTAATGCAAGTTCTGTGAGGGTTTGTGTACGCAACCTTCCCTAAATGTTACTTTGCATTTATAGAAATGTTATTTGCATGATTCGAACATGGGACCTTCACGTTACACAAAAATGTAACTTAACTACTACATCTAAAAGCATAATGGTATGGTTATATTAAACTTTTCTTTGAACAGTTCTGAACATCAAGCCCTTTGTCAAGGAATGGCCATTTCTGGATTAGCCAGATGAGTTGAAGATTGTGATAATGTCAATGCAGGTGTGGGGCCTGAGATGATGATGGAGAGAGAAGTGTGGAGATTTTGCCTATTTCTTTCACCTTTCTTCTCCTATTTAGGAAGATAGCAACCTGATAGACGAGAAGTCAAAAGATTGACTATTGGGATAATGATGATATGACCATCTTGAAGATCACTTTTCTTTTGCCTTACTTTTTTGAGAAGATCAAACTAGCAATTTCTTTGATTCTCAAATCAACTAGAGCCTTTTTAAGTCTCCAGTATTGTTTTATTAATTTTCACATCATGTCTCCAAGATACTGTTGTTACATATTACTCATTAGACACTTTAAACCACTTAGTTTTAGCTCATGAAGTTATGTTCTTCAATCACATTGTTGGTCTTTGGGAGGGGGTGTATATATATATATATATACAAATTTGGCTCTCTAATTGCTGGATTCGCTCACTTCTATGGGGAGAAAAGCATTATAGAAGCTGAAGGAATGGCGCTTAGGGATGGGATCATCCTTTGCAGTAATTTAAATATTATTCAGGCTCATATTCAGGGGGATTCCAAAGTGTTGTTGGATTGCTTAATAGAAGGTTCGTCGCATGGAGAATTTGGGAGGTTGGTGAGGACATTCCTGATGGTATTAATTCTATGCAAATTTCAGCTGCTCATATTTACAGGGAGGGAAATTCGGTAGCTGACGCTATGGCAAAATTTGCTTTGTCTCGTAAGATTAGTTGTGGCTTCACTCATGGTCTTTTGCCTTCTCACATTCAGAGGCTTATTGAGGCGGATGCCTCGAACCTTCAGCTGATCAAGATTCCTTCATCGGAATTTTCATTAACTAGTCGGGAGGGGGGTAGTTTGGTGTAGTACTTGGAGTGTTGGATTTCTCTCATCTCCCTTGTATCTTTGCTCCTTTTTTCCCCTTATATATAAAAAGCCAAAAATTACCTATATATATATATCTTTACCATATATGAAGAAATATCAAACCCATGAATTTTAGATCCAGTGAAACGATTCCGACCGTCGAATCTGGTATGATATTTCATTAGCCGTCGGATCAAATCGCTCCCTCTCTCTCCACTTTTTCATAGGTCTCCTAAACCTACTAGGGGCGACCTAAACCTACTAGGGGGTGACCTAAAACTATATTAAAATAATTGAATTTTAATCAGGTACCGCCAAAAATACTCTACGCGGCGCTAGAATATAGCATGCCTCGATGAAGCTTCGCAATCTATGTATCCCATCCTGAATACATCATTTTTCAAATATTAAATGACGTTTTTTTAATTTATACCAGAATAAAAAACTTAATCCCACGATGTGGGACTAAATTTGAGCAAGATTTTAATAACGTAAAATAAAAGGAAATAAGCGCACTAGGTGAGGCTAGATTCGCCGACCTCCACCTTTACAATCATGCGCCTTATCCATTAAGTCATGGACACTTTCACGTTATATTGTAGACACAGTTTTTATATGTACTAATATTAATGAAGGCCGTCTCGATGCGGCCGAAGGCCGCCCGAGAGCATCGAGCACGGGCGTAGCACGCAGGGGGCGGGTGAAGCCCTCCATCGCCGGCCGAGTACTGTCGCGCTTGGTCGTAGGGGCGGAGCCCCGTGTCGGGCACTCGTGTGTGTATATATTTATATATATGCTAGACATATCGCGTCTAGATATCACTCGACTTCATGGCAATATCAATCAATAATTATCAATATCACTTTCACTAAAATTGTTATAATGCAGTAAATCTATCTTATAAGAATCCTAAGCTCATTTTTCCATTTTTTTCCTCTATTCTTCGAACTTGTCAATTTTTTAAGAGGTCTCGTTTATTATTAATATTCTTTGAATAGTGAACATCAAGGTATTTATTATGCTATATTTTATATAAGCATCTCTACAGTCACTGCAAAAGTTTTCAAACTTAATGTTCAACCTTGATTTAATCATGTTGTAGTTGGTACCTCTTTGATCTCTTCACTACTTTTACTGATTATCATTGCCACGCCATACATATTTGTTATAACTCTAAACTACAATGAATATCTAAAGTTTCCAAATCACCTGTTCTCATGAATCTACTTGTAGGTTGGAGTATGAACAGAAGCGCAATATGGAATCACCAATTGATAAATTAAAGCTATCTCTGGAAACTTTAGAGAAGGAGTTGAAAGAAACACAGAAGAAAGAACATGATGCAAAGCTAGCAGCAGAACGTATTGCCAATTTGATGGAAGAGTTGACTGTTAAAGCAGATGGTACTGTTGATAATACTTTCATTCTATTTAATAAAGCCTGATATGAAATATAGTGCCTGTGTTAGCTTAATAAAATTCTTACAAACAATGTGTCATCAAAGATTTAAATTATTTATCAGTATTAAGAATATTACTTTTTTGTTTTAATGACTTTTAGAATTTTATGTTGTGCATATTCTAATTTTCTTGCTTAGGTAAGTTGCATGACTACGCATAGATTACATCAGTCTTCTTGTTGATTATAATACACTTGTATTAGCATTATGCTTTCTTAGATAAGACCATCTCATAATTAGTATAGCCGGATACGCATCAAGTGTGAAATTTTATGTTGGTGTAAATGATAATCTTGGTCTAGTAGACAAAAAGCAGGTCATTCACCTATTCTGATGAAGAGATGTAATGATATCCAGCATGTTGTGCCTACTCTGCCCACTTTTGAAGATGGAAAAAGCAGGAACAACAATAGAAACAGACTCTCTAGACCTGGTGGAAGGAGGTGTCCATGTGTATTGGCCTTCTCAGCCTGAACATGAGCTTGCTCCCTGCTCTGATAGACTTGAATCACCTTCGTCTTTAGTAGATCTAAATTTAAAGCATCGCCCCTTCCTTTTGTTTATGAGAGGTTTGAAGATGTTAGTATCTAGAACAAGTTGATGGACATCAAACAAAATTGGGGAAGTAGTATCCTGCACACCGTGATGGACATTGACCAAAACAGGATGATGTCTTTTTCTTTGATTGGAATAAAAAGAAATATCTGTAAGAAAGTAACATCTTTGGACAAAAAATCTCACATGCATTTGTGGGGAGTAACATTTATCTTAAGTTGGTTAGGTCCAACACTGTGAATAAAGCACACACACTCAGGCACTTAAGGAGGAAATCCAAAAAGGGGAGTGTTGGACAACAGGATCTCTAAAGGATATTTTCGTCCCAAATTATCTGATGGCATGCGATTAATCAAAAAAATAGTTGTAAGGACCCCTCACGCCACTAACCTTTTGAAACATGCATTTCTTACAGCAGGCTCCTGGTATTATCCATAATATGTTATTCTTTCTTTCGGCTACCACATTATGTTGAGGTGTCTTAGGACAACATACTTAAAAGTAATTCCTTCATATCTTAACATAATTTAAAGGACCCTAGATGAATTCTCCTCCATTATCCCTTTTGAGCATTTGTATATTTTCCTCAAATTGGGTCTCCGCATAATTGTAAGATAATTAAAAAAATTACATACTTGATTTTTCATTTTCATTAAATAAATCCAAGTGAAGCGAAAGAAGTCATCAATGAATAACAAAATAATGAAAAGCATTCACAGAATTAAGAGCAGTCCGCACATCTGATGTACCATATCAAAATATTTGGTTCTCTTACTAGTCCTAGAAGAATAAGCAGTAGGGCAATGTTTTATAAGCTCAAGTTCTTGACACTGAATAGGTCTATTACAATCCAAAGATAAACTCGAAAAAATATATTTTAAAGTCTTCAAATTGGTATACCCAAATCTGTGATACCATAGAGCCAACCGATCATCATCAAGAACTTTCCTTGCTTCATAAGCCTACCTAGTATCCATAATTTAGACTCCACCAGACCTACATCCACCACCAATTGTCTTCCTATTCTCCAGTCCTGAAAGATACAATGAGAGGAGAAAAGGTGATAGTGCATGTAAATTTTTTAGTGAGAGAGCTCGCATATAATACTTTGATGGGAAAATAGGAAGCAATAATCACAAATTTGAGAGAGAGTAGGAGAAATTTATATAATCCCTTTATTAGATACAGAGGCAGAAAACCAAACAGCAAATTTGAGTAAATTCAAAGTATGAGGGTTGAATACCATGAGAATAAATATTGGGAGTACTGATGGTAGCTGTGAGTTATTTACCTTCATTATTCATTACGTTGCCAACACTTGAAGAAGCCGAAGGAGACTGCAGAAGGAATTAGAAAGCGAAAAACCATCAGAATAAATGTCGGCAAAAGAGGTTGGGGTTGTTGAATACTTTAACTGAGGTCGTTGAACTGACGAACAACCAATGTCGATAGATCCATCCAAGCAGAGAACGAAGAACCTTTAGAAAAAACGTAGAAGCAAGTCCCGGATGACGACGAGCAGCAAGAAGTGACAGTGTCCAAACGACGTAACTGTTGGGTGAGAATGAAGGTGAAACTGCAACACAGGATGACTATCAAGACGATCGGTTCGTGATGCAAATACAAAAAAGAGGCAACACCTCAAAGAAGATCCAGGCGAACGATGAGCTAGGAACAGAAATTTATCCCATGGGAACAATCTGGACGACGAGCTCAGCGGCGCTCTGATACTAAGTTCGAATAGAGGAATACCATCCAGAGAGAGAACAATCAGTCCATAGTCTTTTTGGGTGATAGTCACCCCTTTATATGTTTACCAAGTGATTGTTTCCTTGACTTGTCATTTAGCAGTATCATTCATCTTGTTATATACATGTCGTGAATTACCCAAAATACTTGCTGAATGTCCTAATTGTTGCATTCCGTTGATCTCTGAAAATGGATTTTTTTTTCTCATCTATTGCCTTCATTGTGTTAATATGTTTGTATAGATTCTGATAAGGTGTATTTAAGCATGTATTTTTTCTTAAAAATTTCCTGTTTCTTACATCTGGGCCTCTTTTTTTAATTTTGAGGTTCTTTGTTGCTATCATATTATTTATTTATTTTTCTTTCTCTATGAACTGGAGGCTAGGAAAGACATGATGTACTTAGGCATTAGTGAGATTTTGACTAAAAATAGGGCGCAATGGCGACAAAGGATCCATATAGCTGACCCCACTATGGGGGGATAAAGGCTGAAGCAGATAATAGAAAAACCCTTATGCTTCCCAATGGGGAGGCTCAATATATATATAACAAGAAAAGAATTAATAATTACAACCATACACATATTACATAAATAACAACTCCAATACTCCCCCTCAAGCTGGAGCAAAGATATCGATCATGCCCAGCTTGGAAGTAGTCAGATCTAAACGAGTAGGACCGATAGCTTTAGTCAAGGCGTCGGCAAGCTGATCGGCAGAGGAGACATAAGCTGGAATAACAGACCCAATCCGAACATGATCCCGCAAGAAATGTACATCCATCTCAATGTGCTTGGTGCGCTCATGTAGCACTGAGTCCTGAGTGAGAAGAATAGCTGACTTGTTATCACAATAGAGAGTTGAACCTGAGGTATGGGATAGGCCAAGTTCTGTCAACAGCGATCGGAGCCAAACCAACTCTGTTACACCATGAGCCATGGCCCGATATTCGGATTCAGCAGAGGAGCGGGATACGATAGGTTGTTTCTTACTCCGCCATGATATGAGATGATCATCATGGAAAACACAGAAACCTGAAGTAGACCGTCGATCAGTCAAAGAGCCAGCAAAGTCCGCATCAGTGAAGCAGGAGAGACTGGGAGTACTACCAGCCCGATAGAACAATCCAAGGCCAGGAGCACGCTTAAGATAGCGAAGGACACGTCTAGCGGCCTCAAGATGCGACGTCCTGGGAGAGTGCATAAACTGACTCAAAACACTCACAGAGAAGCTGATGTCAGGCCTAGTATTGGTCAAGTAGATCAAGCATCCAACCAAACGCTGGTACTGAGACGGATCAGGGAGAGAATCACCAAATTCAGCATGAAGGCGGTGGTTGCTATCCGTAGGAGTGCTCGCGGGACGACATCCAAGTAGACCTGTATCCCGAAGAAGATCTAAGGTATACTTTCGCTGCGATATGGAGATACCCTTCCGTGAGCGAGCAACTTCAATCCCAAGAAAATAGCGGAGGGCTCCAAGATCTTTCACCTCAAAGGCTGAACGGAGAGTAGCTTTCACCTCAGAGATCCCAGGAGGGTCATCCCCTGTAAGAATAATGTCATCAACGTAAACCAAGACAATGGTGCGACGTCCATCCGAGGTGGCTCGGACGAAGCAGGTGTGATCGGCACTACACTGGGTGAAGCCAGACTGGAGAAGAACCGAGCTGAACCGTTCAAACCAGGCACGAGGAGACTGCTTTAAGCCGTACAGGGATTTGTGGAGGCGGCAGACTCTCCCCGAATACTCCCCCTTAAGGGAAAACCCCGGAGGAGGAGCCATATAGACTTCCTCCCGTAAATCTCCATGCAGAAAAGCATTTTTGACGTCCAGCTGGTAAAGCGGCCACGCCCGCGATGCCGCAAGAGAGAGCAAAAGGCGAACACTGGTCAGCTTAGCCACGGGAGCAAAAGTGGCACCGAACTCGTCCGGAGCCTGAGTGAAACCTTTGGCGACCAAACGAGCCTTGTATCGATCAATGGACCCGTCAACAGAGTACTTGACGGTATAGACCCATTTACACCCAACGGTGCGTTTCCCGGGAGGAAGGGGAACCAGAGACCATGTACCAGTGCGACGAAGAGCAGACATCTCATCCTCCATGGCCCGAACCCATCGGGGGTCAAGAAGGGCCTCAGCAGTCGAGGCAGGTATCCGAACAGAATCAGCAGTAGCCACAAATGCCTGGTAAGAGGGTGAGAAATGCTGATAGGAAACAACGTTAGCCAGCGGGTGCTCCGTGATAGGAGGGCGAACACAAGCACGCTTGCCCTTCCGCAGGGCAATAGGTAAATCTACAGAAGTAGGAGAAGAGAGAGGTTCAAGGGAGGTACCTGCAACCGGAAGGAGCTGCTGATCCGAGACTAGAGGAGAAGTGGGTGCAGCCGATGAAGCCGGCGGTGGACGACGAGAGTAAGTCCGGAGGACTGGTGGAGAGGTCGTGGGCACATCGGCAGGAGAAGGAGGGACGACAGGAAGAGGCTGAACAATGGTAGGAAGCGAGATGGGGGTCAAAGAAAAGAATGGGACCTCCTCATGAAAGGTCACATCCATAGAGTAGATCACACGGCGGAACTGAGGATCATAGCACCGGTAGCCCTTAGTGGTAGTGGAGTAGCCGAGGAAGAGGCAACGAACGGCTCGGTCATCGAGTTTCGTCCGGGAAGGACGTCGATCCTGGACAAAACACACACAACCAAAAACGCGTAGAGGGATGGGAAAGATAGGGGCGGAGGGATGAAGAAGAGTATAAGGAGGACGTCCACCAAGGGGACGAGAGGGGGTCCGATTGATAAGGAAGGCAGCGGTGAGAAGCGCGGCACTCCAATAGGGCTTGGGAACATTCATGCCCCGAAGAAGGCAACGAACAGAGTCCAAGAGGTGGCGATTTTTACGTTCAGCGACCCCATTCTGTTCGGGGGTACCCGGACAGGAGAACTGATGGACAGTACCCTCAGTGTGGAGGAGGAGATCAAAGGGGCGAGAAGTGTACTCACCCCCATTGTCAGAGCGGAGGATGCGAACAGGCTTCCCATACTGGGTCTTTATCATACTAGAGAAATGAGTGTAAACAGAGAGAACCTCAGATTTATGCTTTAGTAAATAAACTCAAACACAACGAGAATAATCATCAATGAATGTGACAAAATATGAAAAACCATCAAAAGAAACTACAGGGGCGGGGCCCCATACATCAGAGTGAACCAACTCGAAACATGAGGTAGTACGACTAATAGAAGGAGCATACGTGCTGCGTGTGTGTTTGGACAGTTCACAGACATCACAGCGAAAAGGAAAAACAACAGACACATCTGGACAAACAGACAACATCCGACGGGGGCTAACATGGCCAAGACAGGCATGCCAAAGCGAGCCCGAGGACAAGACTGTGGGAGCAGCAGTAGAAGTAGCAACAGCAGTAGGCGTAGCGATGGAAGGTGGAAGCTCCAGGTAGTACATCCCACTTCGCTCATAGCCCGTACCAATAGTCTTCCCGGATGTCAGGTCCTGAAAAACACAACGATCAAAGAAAAAAGTAACTGAACAGTTCAAAGTACGAGTAATACTACTAACAGATAAGAGATTAAGAGCCAACTGAGGAACAAGAAGAACAGAGTCAAGAGAGAGAGAGGAGGAGAGGGGGATGGTGCCCCGGCTGAGGACGGGAGTAACCGAGCCATCAGCCAGGCGAACGTCCCGGTGGGAGCAGGGAACAATCCGAAGCAGATGAGAAGACATACCGGTCATATGATCGGTTGCACCAGAGTCAATCACCCAGGGTGACGAGGCCTGGTCAGCCATAGTCGCGAGCAAGCAAACGGAGTACCTGAGGAAGAAGTGGAGGGAGCGGAAGTAGAGGCAGGTGTGGAAGACTGAGACTGCTGGAACTGCTGAAACTGCTGAAACTGCGTCAACATATGACTGAAGTCAGAGGAGGTGGCATCCAAGATGCGGTCGACAGAGGTGGAGGACTCGGCAGTCGCAACGGTGTGCCTGGGAAGACCACCAGGGGTAGTACGCTCAGTGCCCCGTAAGTGAGGGTATAACTGGTAACAGCGACTGCGGTCATGATATAGACGCCCACAATGAGAGCAAGGGCCGGGAGGACCCTGAGAACCACGACCACTGGTGGAGCCACGGCCGGCAGACGGAGTAGAAGAGCTGCGACCACCACGTCCCCGAGTGCTGGACGGGAGAGATGAAGCGGCAAGGGCCATCTGCTCAGTAGGAAGGGAGGAGGTAGCACGAGCACCGGAAAGGGAGGATTGCCGCTGCATACGTTTTTCATGCTCGGCAATAATGGAGTAGGCCTCAAGGAGATCGGGTAGGGGAGACATCCCCACAATCTGAGCACGGGTAGACTCATAGTCAGGGCGAAGCCCCATCAAGAACTGGTATGTCTCCCGGCGCTGGCGTTGTTTCCGAATAAGAGCAACATCATTAGGGGACTCCAGGGCACTGAGAGGCTCAAGATCGTTAAGTTCAAGGAAACGATCTTGCAGATAAGTAAAATACTCCTGAACAGAGCGCTCCCCCTGAGTGGCAGAAGCGATATCCTGAAAGAGACCAAAGATCTGGGCATCAACACGAGTATGCCCAAAGGTACGCTGGAGAGAAGACCAAAGCTCGGAAATGTCCTCAAAACGCATGAACTGACTAAAGATACGAGGCTCCATCGAACACTGGATCCATCCAAGAACCATATATTTTTCCGTCGACCACTTAATCAACTCCTCCTTGTCATCCGTATCGGTCGGTGTAGGCATAGGAGGGCCACCGGTAAGCCAAGAGAGTTTGTTCCGGCCAGCAAGAGCCACTTTCATAGAGGTGGCCCATGAAGGGTAGTTTTTCTCATTGAGAAGGAGGGTAGTAATCCGTCCTGGAGAGGGGCCAGAAACATCCTTGGGATCCATGGAACAAAAGAACTAAGAGGCAACGGAATCGTGATCCCTCCCGCAAAGGAAAACGGGGATCAAAGAGGAGGGCGACAAAGGCAGACAGCGGGGGATGCTGCTCCGAGAGACCCTGCTGCGGAAGACTGCTGCGGGAGACGGCGGGAGACGCTGCTGCGGAAGACTGGAGACGCTGCTGACTCCGGCTGGAAGAACTGGAGACGCGGCTGCGGAAGAACTGGAGCCGGCTGGAGACGCTGCTGCGGAAGACTGCTGCGGGAGCCGGCTGGGCCGCTGGAGCTCTCTCGACACTGCTGCGGAAGAGTGCGGGAGACTCTGATGCGAGAGACGCCGACGGGAGACGCCGATGGGAAGACGCCGATGGGAGACGCACGCGGGAGACGCGACGTCGCTAGAGATCGACGAGAACGACGAGAACGAGACGGGAGCGGATCGGCAAGAGCGGAAGCGGCGAACTCGGATCGGAACCTAGTCCTCTGATACCATGAAGCAGATAATAGAAAAACCCTTATGCTTCCCAATGGGGAGGCTCAATATATATATAACAAGAAAAGAATTAATAATTACAACCATACACATATTACATAAATAACAACTCCAATAAAGGCTTGAGTGTTGTTGTTGTTGTATGAGCTCCTGATAAAGGTCAAATATAGGTATAGTATTTGTAGTTTTCTTGTTAGATCTCTGATGGATTTAGTGATTCATGTAAAATTGAAATATCAGGCACAACCTTCTTCGTTGTCGTTAATCAAATAAAGAATTTTCCAATCTTCATTAATCTGCTTCTTCTTTTTGTTGTTTTATGGTTATTGATTATCATACTATTATTTGATTATTTTGGAGGAGACGGAAATGGTGAGTTTGTCGGGATACAAGGGAGTTGTGCTCACCCGAAGGGGGTCAAAGGAGAAAGGGGATGAAGGAGGAGCTTTGCTCAACCTTAACTCTAGAAGGAGGAGACGAAGAAGGAACTAGAGAGAAAAGGAGTGAACTTTGATTACTTATTGCATGATTTCATCCATGACCCCAAGGGTGTATAAATAACATTGGCATGGAAAAAAATAAAGCCAACATAAAGAGAAATGCTCAAAACAATAAAAGACACTAAAGACTCGTATGACTCGTAACATAGACTCAATTAATTAATACATAATGTAGACTCTAAATGTGTCGAATTAAAATACGTAAAGACTCTTAATAAAAAAAATGTCTTAACATAGACACATGACGACGCTAGATAACAACACTAAGTAAATGTGCACAATAACTTATAAGAGATAACTGATCGTGTGGGACCATAACATCTCACCCATCCTTCAAATCGAGCTTACCCTCAAGCTCGAACGAGGCTCAGATGGTTTGATCACCTGTCTCCTTAATTTTTCATCAAAACAACTCCTTGTAGTATGTCGGTATAGCGGAAGCTGCATCGAGCGAAAAGCCTTCATCGTGTTCATAGAAGTCATGAATGATGGTGATGTTGTCGGAGGGTCGTTACTTGCAGGGATGCTGAATCAATGAGCACTGATGGATGTGACTGCTAGGTGCCCGAGGATTGATGACTTAAGTGATTTGGTGTGGAAGTGTCTGCTGAGGAGAAATCTTTACCGGTAACGGATGGAGTCGGGGCAAGGGTTTCTGGTGGTTGCGGATGGTCGTGGGCGACTAAGAAGCTTGCGGAATGTGAACTCCGATGTTCGAAAGTGGTTGCACCGGTTAGTGAGTAATCGTCAAGAGGAATGGATCGAGAGTGGCCAGCGGGATAGGTAGCACAAAGGTCGAAGCCTATTGAATCTGTATGTGGAAAGTAAGGTACTGGATGGAGACGGAGTAGACTAATTAATGGTGCATCGAGGATGGCCACTATGTTGTGGGCACGACTTTAGATTGAGTAATGGGTGGCGGGAAAGTTGTCTGTGCAGCTTGAAAGCCCCTCAAATTTAGCAATGAGAGTGACAAAAGTTGCTTGTGTTGACGCGTAAGCGGCAACTAAGTCCCTTTTACCGCACCGGATGGCTTGTTTCTGGTCGTCAACTAATGGAGACAGTCATATGGCTATGGTGACCCATAGGAGTAGCCCTAGGATTCGATTGGCGTTGCCCACAATAGAAATTTGATTAAATGGCTTGCAGAAGGGAGAAGACATGTCGAATGTCTCTGATACCAAGTTTGTTATGTGTTTATTTTTTAGGAGACAAGAGATGTCGTGGTTGTTGGGGATACAAGGTAGTCGTGTTCACCCGAATGGGGATGGAGAAAGTGGAACAAGGAAAGCTTTGCTCAACCGCAACCCTAGTAGGAGGAGAGGAAGAAGAAACTAGAGAGAGGAGAAAAGAATTTTGATTAATTATTGATGCTTTCATTCATGACCCCAAGGGTCTATAATTAACATTACACAATGACATGGGCGTAAATAAACTCAACATAAAGAGAAATGCTCAAAATAATAAAAGACACTAAAGACTCGTATGACTCGTAACATAGACTTGATTAATACGCATAATGTAAATTCTAAATGACTCGAACTACAATATGTAAAGTCCCTTAAGAAAGACGTCTAACATAAACACATGACAGTTGAGAACTGGAAGAATATATTTTTTCACTCTAAAAATTAAATATGACATGACACATCTATATATGCACAAAGGGAGCAAAACCCAAACCAATATTAGAAGTGTGGGACAAAAGGAACAAGTAATATGGACCTTTATAGTGAGCATTTATAATGGGCTTTTATTTAACTCAACTCTCTCTCTCAAAATGGGACCATATGTCCATCATTCTCAACTTGAAAAAGTTATCGGTAAAGGCCACAAGTCAGGCCCTTGGTAAGGATATTTGTCAGGTGATCTTGGGATTAGACGAACGATGTGCAGATGTTACCTTTCTCCAGGTGTTCCTTGATGAAATGTCTGTCAATTTCAACATGTTTTATTCTGTAATGTTGAACATGATTATGAGTCATGTTGGTAACTGTAGACGAAGCTAAAGCTTGTATGTATTTCTTCAGTATATAAATACACAGAGGAGTACATATATATAGGAGGGAGAAAGAGAGAAGAATTCTTATACAAGATGTGGGACTAAAGAAAAGAAGCAAAGATGGGACCAAATACGGGTCCTCTACATGGGCTTTTCCAACACTCCCCCGCAAGCTGGAGCGTACAAGTCGTAGGAGCCAAGCTTGGACAGGCATTGATAGAAGAGAGTACTGGATATGGCCTTTGTGAGGACATCCGTCACTTGTTCGGTACCCGGAACATGCTTTAACTCTAGCTTCTTCATTTGAACTTTCTCCCGGACGAAATGACAATCTACTTCAATGTGTTTTGTTCTTTCGTGGAAGACCGGGTTCTTGGCAATGTGTATAGCAGCTTGACTATCACACAAGAGGAGAGCTGGTGAAGGAAGTTTTACACCAAGGTCAGTCAGGAGGCTCTCAAGCCATGTGAGTTCAGAGACCACAGATGACATTGCCCGGTATTATGCTTCAGCTGAGGATCGCGCAACAACAGCTTGTTTCTTACTTCGCCGGGTAATCAGGTGTCCTCCAAAGTATGTGCAAAAACCACTGGTTGACCGTCGATCGTCCAGGGACCCGACATAATCAGCATCAGAGTATGCCACTAATTTTAGAGTTGAAGACGATGTTTTATAAACCAGTCCCTGACCAGGAGCTGTTTTGAGATATCTAAGAATTCTTTCGACGGCCTGAAGGTGAGATCTTCGAGGGGAGTGCATGCATCTGCTGACCATACCCACAGCAAAGGATATATCAGATCTTGTGACCGTTAGATAGATTAATTTCCCAACAAGACGACGATAGTATTCTGGGTTCTGAAGTAGCAGATCTGAGTCGGAGGCCTGAGCACACAGTTTGTGATTGACATCCATTGGAGTGTTAGTTGGTTTGCAGCCTGAGTATCCCGCATCATGAAGAAGATCGAGACAGTACTTTCGCTGAGAGAGGACAAGGCCATCTGGTCTTCTGGCGATCTTCAGACCCAGGAAGTAGTGAAGGTGACCCAGATCTTTTGTCTGAAAGACAGAGCTAAGATGTTGTTTGACCGCCTGTATTCTTTTTGCGTCGTCTCCAGTAATTATGATGTCATCTACATAAACCAAAATAATAACTGTTCTTGTTGCATGTTGGCGAGTGAACAAGGAGAAGTTTGTTGAGCTCCGAGTAAAGCCAATCTCCCGAAGAGCCTTGCTGAACTTGTCGAACCAGTTTTGAGGTGATTGTTTGAGACCATAAAGAGACTGCAATAGATGACAGACCAGAGACTCCCCGTGGTCTCAAACCCGGGAGGTTGCTCCATGTAAACAGTTTCATGGAGATCGCCGTTAAGAAAAGCATTCTTAATATCCAGCTGAAATAAGGGCCACCGACGATGTACAGCTACGGAGATAAGCACACGAACAGTGTTGAGTTTAGCCACCGGAGAGAAGGTCTCTTCATAGTCGATACCCTGTTGTTGAGTGTAGCCACGAGCAACCAAGCGAGCTTTCAGCTGGTCAATTGTTCCATCAGGGGCATGTTTGATAACAAAAACCCATTTACACCCAACTGGCTTCTGTCCTGGAGGACGGGGTACCAGAGTCCAGGTCCTGTTAGCCCAAAAAACAGTCATTTCTTCCTCCATGGCGGCACGCCAGCCAGGATGTTGCAGAGCTTCCTGTACAGAGTTAGGAATAGCAATTGTGGACAAAGAGGTAGCAAGTGTCTGAAGTTGGGGAGAGAGGCGATGTAGGGAAACATAGTTCGCTATAGGATGAGCGGTTGATTTTGGTACCGGATCAGCCAGACGCTGAGTACCCGAGGTCGAGGCCGACTGCGTAGGGGCAACGGGAGCAGGAGTGCTGCGAGAGTAGACACGGAGAAGAGGTGGCTTGTAGGGGGCAAAAACAGGAGTTGGGGAAGGAAGAACCGGTGTGTGAACTGGAATGATAGGTCGTAGGACAGGCTATGGGAGAGGTATTGGTGGAAGTGTGGGTACTGGAGCAGAGAAGAATGGTTGATCCTCCCTGAAGGTAACATCAGGTGACACAGAGACCTTGCGGGTGGTAGGGGAATAGTAGACGTAGCCCTTCTGTGTACGTGAATAGCCAACGAAAATTTGTTTGGACGCCCTGGGATCCAGCTTGTCCGTAGACGGTCCCAGGATATGAACGTAGCACGTACACCCGAAGATTCGAGGTGGGAGGGGAAAGGCCGGAGTAGAAGGAAAGAGGAGGCTGAAAGGAGTGGCATTGTTGAGAACGGAGGATGGAAGATGGTTAATAAGAAAGCAGGTCGTGGAGACCGCAAAGTTCCAATAAACTTTGGGGACGTTTATGTGAAGCATGAGAGAGCGGGCAACATCAAACAAGTGTCGGTTCTTCCGTTCAGCAACACCATTTTGCTATGGGGTGTAGGGACATGAAGTCTGGTGAATAATTCCGAACTCAGAACATAAATTTGCAAATTCGTTGCTTGTGTATTCACGAGCATTATCGGTGCGTAGAGTTTTAATGGTAGTGGAGAATTGTGTGCTGATTTCAAGGACAAACGCCCGAAAGACACGAGGGAGCTCAAAGCGATCACGAAGTAAGTATAACCAAGTTACCCAAGAATAGTCATCAATAAACGTGAGAACATATCGAAATCCAGAAATATTAGTAATTTTATAAGGTCCTCATACATCAGAATGTAAGAGATCAAAAGGAGCAGAGCTCCGAGTACAATGTGCGGGAAAGGAAGAACGCGGTTGTTTGCCTAAAGTACAAGAATCACACTTGAAAGCTGGAAAAGATACATCGGGAAGTGCCTTCTGGAGGACAGGGAGGGGAACATGTCCAAGACGCTGATGCCACTCAGCAGAGGAGACAGATGAGAGGATAGTGGGAGAGTCATCGAGAAGGTAGAGCCCGTTACGCAGTTACCCCTTACCAATGGTAGTCCTCGTCTGCCGATCCTGTATCAGAAAAGAAGAGGATGTAAATGTTAGGGAGCAATCCAGGTCAGTTGTAAGACGGCTAACAGAAAACAAGTTGAACGGGGATCCCTGAACATGAAGAGTCGAGCGGAGAGAGATGGAGGGGCTAAGAGAGAGGTCAGCCGAGCCGAAGACCGGAACAATCTCCTCATTGGCCACGGTGATACACTTTGGATGAGGAGCATTCAAATACTTTGGTGGCCGTAGCGAGGTGATATGATGAGTAGCACTAGAGTCCACTATCCAGCCTGTACTCGTTGAGAGACAGGTTATACCTGGATTGGAGACAGAGGCGACGGAGGCAGGTGGGGACATCATCCCTTGAAGCTGTTGAAGTTGTAGGCGGAGTGCGTCAAGATCGGCACGGGAGGCTGAGGGGCTGTCATCAGCAACAACGGCAGTCGGACGAGGAGGATTACCAGGCTTCCGATAGCAGGTCGCCTCAAAGTGGCCATCTCGCCCACAGAATGAACATTTTGGTCGAGAACGACCACCACGCCCCCTTCCCCGAGAGGCCGAACGTCCACCACGAGTCGGTGGAGGCAAAGGAAGTAAGGGAGCAGGAATATTCTGAAGAATGACTAGTGAGGAATGGGTCGGAACCGCCAGAGGTGCTGAGGTTTTGAGGAGCATGGAACACACATCTGAGAGGGAAGGAGTAATGGCCGAGGCCAGAACCTGATTTCGGATGCTTTGTAGGTGAGGGGGAACACGAGCCATGATCATAGCAATGATGACAGCCTCCTTCTGAGCTCGTTGAGCAGCATGATCATTGGTGGAAGGTTGATGCTGGATTCATGCTTCGGCCAGAGTCTTGGTGCGAGCAACGAAGGAGATCATGTTCTCAGCCCCGGCCGTATCTAACGCCTGGAGATCTGTGATGATGTCGTAGAGATATTGAAGGCTGTCCTTGCCCGAGTATAGAGAATGAAGCTCATCCCACATAGCTTTAGCAGTCTCGTGATACATCACCATTTGGTATGACTCTCCATCCATAGAGTTGAGAAGCCAAGTCTGAACTCGGCCGTCATTCCTGAGCCAGTTCTCCGTAGGAGGGACTGGAGGTACTTGGGTGAGATGACCCAGAAGTCCCTTAGACTGAAGCACTCGCCGGACCGAGTGTACCCATTGTATGAAGTTTACTTTGCCGGAGAGGGAGATTGTGGTGATCCGCAACTCATCACGAAGTTCTGGGGGCTGATCCAGGCGGTCTGGCTGAGGAGGAGCATGCACCGTGGTGGAGTCCACCGATGATCCCATTGAGGGGCTGATCCAGGCGGTCTGCTGTAGGGAGACTGTTGGTGCTGCCAGAATTGCCCCCGGCGTTGCGGCGCTAGTCGAAGCGGAAGGGCATGTCCCCCGTGGGCCTAACCGGCTGCCCCGTGGATCCTGCTCGGGTGACCAGCTCTATTAAGGATAGATTGCGCCTTCACCAACAATTCGGGTTTTTGGTCGAGTTGGTTGCGTCGAGTCCCCAAAAAGTGGTATCAGAGTGGGTCGCGGGTTCGAAACCCCGGGGTCGTTTCTGGGGGGGGGGGGATTGTTGGTGCTGCCAGAATTGCCCCCGGCGTTGCGGCGCTAGTCGAAGCGGAAGGGCGTGTCCCCCGTGGGCCTAACCGGCTGCCCCGTGGATCCTGCTCGGGTGACCAGCTCTATTAAGGATAGATTGCGCCTTCACCAACAGTCCGGGCTTTTGGTCGAGTTGGTTGCGTCGAGTCCCCAAAAGAGACTGCAGCGAGCAGGAGGAGCCCGGCAGGGAGAGGCCGCAGGGAGAGGCCGCAGGGAGGAAGAGGAGACCGGCAGGGAGAGGCCACTGTTTGTTGAGATGAGCCGCACGATCTGTCGGATAGGGGCAGACCACTAGAGGAGGCCACACACTTGAGGAGGCCGCAAGAAGCAGGGAAGAAGCAGGCCGCACGGGAGAGCTTATCAGTCCGCGAAGAGGCCGCAGCGAGTAGGAACCTTTGCTGTTCTGGAGGCCGCACGACCAGAGCTTGTCAGTCCGCGATGAGGCCGCTGGGAGGAGGTCGCCGGGAGGAGATCGCTGGAGTGGCAGACTCTTGAGAGAAGGTCGCACGCGCTTAGATTGCTCGGTGCGATCTTAGGAGGAGCAGCAGACCGCTGAGAAGGCACGACCGCTGAGGAGGTCGAGGGATTGGCAGACCGCTGAGGAGGCGAGACCGCTGAGGAGGTCGCTGAAGAGATCGGCAGAGGGCGCGGTTAGCAGGAAGATCGGGAGAGGGCGCGGCGAGCAGGAAAGGGAGCGGCTAGTTAGGAGAGGCCACAGGGAGCAACAAGGCCGCACGAGCGCAGGCGGGCCCCACTGATCAGACTGGAGACGTCTATAAGAAAGCGGAGGAGAATGAAGAGAAGTGGAATCCACGAGCAGGAAGCGGGTAGGGAGGGGAGACCGCAGAGGGCGCGGTCTGTAATGGCGGTCTGAGGGAGATGCGGTTAGAATTTTGAGATGGCGGTCTGATCAGACTGGAATTCACGAGCAGTTGCGGCTAGCCGAGGGAGGTGCGGTCAAAGAAGGAGGAGACCGCGGAGTCCGGTCTGGATCGGAACGCGCTCTGATACCATGTAGACGAAGCTAAAGCTTGTATGTATTTCTTCAGTATATAAATACACAGAGGAGTACATATATATAGGAGGGAGAAAGAGAGAAGAATTCTTATACAAGATGTGGGACTAAAGAAAAGAAGCAAAGATGGGCCCAAATACGGGCCCTCTACATGGGCTTTTCCAACAGTAACTATTATATTGTCACAGTTGAGACATATATGTTTCTCATCTTGTAGCCTCAAATCTTGCATCATAGATTGAAGTCACAGTCCCTCGCATATCTCTTGTGACATTACTATAAATTTTGCTTATGCACTTCACCTTGCTACCACATTTAGCTTCTCTAGGTTGCAAAATTCTCCCCAGCAAAGGAACAATATCCTATGGTGGATTTTCTATCATCTTGGCTTCCAACCCTATCAAAATCCGTGTATACTTAAATATTCACAGACTTGTTATGAGAGAATAGGATTTCTTGTCCGGGAGACTTCTTCAGATACCGTAGTATAACACTTTCCTGATGTCTAAATCTGGGAGATTGCATGTACCTGCTCAAGATCCCAACTGCATATCTGATATCAGGACGAGTGTGTGTGACGCAGATAAGCCTTCCCACCAATCTCTAGTTGCTGACAAAGTTCACTTTCTCACCATCCTTGTCTTGATCTGGTTTACAATTTACTTATACAGGGTATTTGCTCGTGCACAACCAAACATTTATGTTTCTTCAAGGAGTTCCAAGACATATTTTCTCTGAGAAATGAAGATTTTGCAGTCTGACCGTGCAACTTCAATCCCTAAGAAGTATTTCAACTTTCTCAAATCCTTGACTTCGAACTCGTTGCACAGGCATGTTTTATGCCACGTGATTTCTTCTAAATCATTTCCTGATAGAATAATATCATCTACATAGACAATGAGAATATCCACTATCTATGTTTTCCTCTTAACAAAGATAGTATGATCAGAGTAAACCTTGTCTGTATCTTAATAGAGTCATGACTTTTTGAAATTTTCTAAACCAAGCTCTGGGAGACTACTTCAAATCATAAGGAGTTTTTTTTTTAAGTTAGCAGACTTTCCCTTCTGATTCTTTCTTTAAAAACCAAGAGGAAACTTCTTGTATACCTCTTCTTCGAGATCGTCATGTAAAAATGCTTTTTTTAACGTCTAGTTATTGCGGTCTCATCCCGCACATGCAATGCGTGATAAAACAATGCAGATGGAATCTATCTTGGAAACTTGACAAATGTTTCATGATAGGCAACTCCGGAAGTTTGAGTATATCCCTGGGTGACTACTCGTGCTTTGTATCTCTCCACGACCCCGTCTTGATTTTGTTGGACTGAAAACACACATTTTGATACTTCAAATCATAAGGAGTTTTTTTTAAGGCTTCGTTTGGTTGGGCGTTTCGCCTCCTCCGTTTGGAGCAAACGCCACCGGACGGCGGGTAAACAAACGGGCGCCGGCGGCGTTTGCTCCGTTTGCACCCGCCGGATATAGGAAAAGGAGTCTAAATGGAGCGTTTCCAACCCCGCCTCCCCCCCCCCCCCCCCCCTCCGGTTCCAATGCTCCGTTTGGACCCGCCGGTTGCATCCGCCACCGCCGAACCAAATGAAGCCTAAGTTGGCAGACTTTCCCTTCTGATTCTTTCTTTAAAAACCAAGAGGAAACTTCTTGTATACCTCTTCTTCGAGATCGTCATGTAAAAATGCTTTTTTTACGTCTAGTTATTGCGGTCTCATCCCGCACATGCAACGCGTGATAAGACAATGCAGATGGAATCTATCTTGGAAACTTGACAAATGTTTCATGATAGGCAACTCCGGAAGTTTGAGTATATCCCTGGGTGACTACTCGTGCTTTGTATCTCTCCACGACCCCGTCTTGATTTTGTTGGACTGAAAACACACATTTTGATACAACATGTTTTTTCTAGCTGGAAAAGGAGATAGATCCCAAGTCTGGTTATTCTCCAATGCAAACATCTTTTCCTTCATTGCCTTCCTCCATTCAGGTATATTAATCGTTTTCTACCATGTTGAAGGAATACGAACAAAAGACGGATATGAAATGAAGATTTTATGTGTTGGGTTAGATTGTGATATGAGATATAGTTACCAATATAGTGTTTTATAGAGTTCAGCTTGATCTTAAGATGTATGAGAGGTTGATGTAGGTCTTCGTCATGACCTGGTTGGAAAGTTTTTATCCGTCGTGACGTAATTGCAGGAATTTGTACAATGTCAATGGCATTATTCCTTCATTGATATACATGAGAAAGAGGAGGAATAAATCTCTCAGCAACAAAATTCGAGGTGATGATGGGAGTGTAGGCGTGTTGGTTGTAATAATGGGAAGGAGGGGTATATGAGATCGCAATGGGAAGAAGAATATTTGGAGTGTCAACATCAGTGTCCCCCTCCCCTAATGAGAGCCAAAGAATTGTTCCCCTTCACGGAATATAACGTTCATCGTACAAAAGAAGCGTCAAGAGGAAGGGTGGTAGCAACGATATCCTTTCTATCAGAGGAGTATCCAACGAAAATACATTTATGGGAACGTGTATCCAGTTTATCATAATTGTGTTGATGAACATGAACACAACAGACACAACCAAACGCATGTAGAGGGAGATGAGATGAATAGACTACACATTAGGTGCACAAATAAGAGATAGGGGAGATGTATTGCAGAGTATTGGACAAGATGTGGTTAATGAGGTAAGTCGTAGTAAGGGCAACTTCACCCCAATAAGTTTTGGGAAGATTCATTATAATAAGAAGGTTTCATGTAACTTCTTGGACGTGTTTGTTCTTGCGTTCAACAATACCTTTTTGGGTGGAAGTATGGACGCACGTGGTTTGATGGAGTATGTCATGATCAACAAGATAAATCTCAAACACACTACGGTTGTCATACTCCCCATCCTTGTTACTTCGAAGGACAGGAATAGCATTGCCAAATTGAATGACCACCATTTTTGAAAGAGTTTAAAGTAATCAGTAACTTCACTCTTCCGTTTTAATAAGTAAACCCAAGCAAAGCGAGAAAAACTATCAATAAATGTCACAAACCAACAGTGACCAGATAACGATTTTACAGGAGAAGATCCTCAAACATCTGTATGAATAACATAGAAGGAAATTGTTATGGGATGTCATCATTATATGTTAGGGGGTGTCATCATTACTCTTTTATCTAGTTAATATGAGTTATAAACCTCGAGCCCCGGGCCTAGTTCATCATTACTATCTAGCATTAGGTATCATTATCGTTGTTTGTCTTTTATGTGTTGTAAGCCTATATAAAGGCATATGTATGTGTGTATGGGATAAGAAAGATGAAGTCTAATTCCTTTCTATTGTGTGAGATATTTGGTGGCTCTCTCATCTAATGAGCAACTCCGCATAGGCAGCCGCGATCAAGGGATCCGTAGTATCCTCCACCACCGTCATCTCCTACTCTGACCACTACTCCGACCACCGCTCTGAGTAGGCCCGTAACAGCAGCATACTAGAAGATGAAAAATGAGTCGAACTATGTCTTACTTGTTTTGAGAGTCACAAACATCATAAATAAAACTGCTCATAGAGTTGGAAAACATATGGAATATCTTGAGAAAATAACTCGCGGAGGGGTGTCTGAGACTTTGATGACATCGTGGCACATCAGAAGAGGGAGTCGGAGCACTAGATCAAGCTTGGTGAGCTTGTTGGTCTAAGATGTAAAGGCCCCTGCAGTCATACCACTGTCAATACTATGTTTGTTTGACAGATCCTGAAAAACACAACCATCAGGGAGGAATGCTACGGTTTAAGAATGTGATCAAACGACCAATTGATAGCAAATTTAGAGGAAATGTATGAGCATGTAAAACATATATAAGGGCCATGGCAGAGGAACATAAGACGGTTTCTTTCCCCGCAATGGAAGAAAAAAAAGTCATTGGCGGTGATGATAATTTTATCATGACTTGAGAGTGGAGTGTCTGAGGTAAAGCCTGACAATGTCTCGGTCATGTGATCAGTCGCACCAAAATTGATGATCCACTCAGATTGAATTGTGGAAGCAGATTGTGCGTTCGGAATACGTGAGGTCGCAAAGGCAATAGTGGAAGAGTAGCCAGCGTACCCGGCGTCGCAAGGCATCAGGTTCTTCAGTGGAAAAGTCGTCGGATGAGAGCTTACCGGTATTGGATTCAGTGGCCTGAGCAGCAAAAGGGTGGTTGCGTTGGAGAGGACTACCACGTCCACGACTACCATTGCCTTTCCGCAAAGGGGCAAGGTGAAGATATAGGCGAAAACAAGAGTCCCAGACTTGACCATGTTTTCCACGGTGATCGCGCATCCAAACAGGTGGACCAGAAGAAGGAAGGGCTTGTAGAGTGTCAGCAAGCATAGAACAATACAGCGCCCTGTCGGAATGAAAGGAAGGTTGGCAATCCTCGTCTCCCAAGACCATGTTGAATGTTTTCCGAAAAGTGGGAAGAGGTTGGAGGTTCAAGACATGTGTGTGGACTGTTGCAAAGTCCATATTGAGGCTCATAAGGAATACATGGAAACGATAGTGGCCGTCCTTGGTTTTCAATGCACGAGCATTGGCAATGCATATTGGAGTGAAGTCCTCAAAGTAGTCAAGTTCTTGATAGAGACGCTCGAACTCCGAGAAGTAGGAAGCAACACTAAAGTAGCGTTGTTTGAGTTCGAGAAGACGCCAAGTGAGCTCATACACTTGGGTAGAGCTACCAATTTGATAATAAGTCTCTCGAGCCCGAGTTCATATCTTAAAGGCGGATTCCATAGGCATGCAACTACAATAGACTAAGGGAGACATGGAGTGGAGGAGCCACTAGACCACCAAAGAATTGTCAGGCCATGAGGGACCAGTATTGCGAGGTTGAACAATGGTCTCATTAATGTACATATACAGTTGATTACTGCAAATGACATACTACACCGCCTGGGACCATTCAAGATAATTGGAACCGTCAAAAGGCACGATGGTAATCTAGAAGGAACCCGAGGAACTATGGGTCCGAGGATAATCATTACCGAAGGATTCCAAACAAAAGAGTGGGTCTGAACACTCGAATCTGAGGATCCCGTCATATAGATACTCAAAACAGCAAAGTGGAGCTCGCGGGAAGGAGCTTGTGGAAAGTGAGCTCAAGGGAAGAACGCTCGTTGGAATGGAGCTCGCACAGGAAGATGACGATATGCAGGGGATCACGACAAGTAGGGGCTCGCAGTAAGTAGGGGATCACGACAAGTAGGGGTCGCGGTAAGTAGGGCTCGCGGCAAATCACTTGCAGTTGAGCGGTGGAGGATCCACGCTAAAAAAATTATAAATGTGGTTGTTCGAAGGTTATTGCTGCCGAAAGTTGCAGGTGCCGACAGGGTTCACAAGCATGAGATCCGGTGCTTGCGACAAGGTCCGCGATGCACGAAAAAGAAGCAGTGAAAAAAATCACTTTTCTCTGGTGCCAAGTTGAGAATTGGAAGAATATATTATTTTCAATCTAAAGAATAAAGAGTACATGACACCTCTCTATATATACAAAGTGAGGAGAACCCAAACCAATATTAGAGGCGTGGGACAAAAGGAAGAAGGAAGTAATATGAGTCTTTATATTGGGTCTTTACAGTGGTATTTTATTCAATTCAACTATGACGACGCTAAATAACGACACTAATTAAAGATGCCTAATATCTGATAATAGATAATTGGTCGTGTGGGACGATGGCACATTCATCCTTTTTGATCTCACTCAATTGTTTTTCAGCTAAATCTATTTTGACATAGTTGTATTTGTAACCAAAAAGCTAAAAAGCATTATATCAAGAATTAGTATTTAGTTGTTATGTATTTATTGGTTAAGACATACTTCCAACAAATAATAAGATTAAGGTACTTTAATAGGGTAGTTACAGATGAAGGAATCTTGATTGGTATATTATCTTAGGGCCTGTTGGCACACTATTTTGGCTTCCGTCGTGTTTGGATCATGAACCACAATTGGGTATGCGGAGTTTAATGGATGACCGAAGGAGTGGAAAAGTGACAACATTTTTGCATTAAACATCGATTTGGCGTTGATTCGTGCACGATAGGCTCTCACTGCGGGAATCAAGGGATATGGTGTCATTGATGGGAGAATGCATGAGAAGGGGACGCTTTGTCAAACGAGTTCTTAGAATAAAAAAAAAAAGAAAACATTGTGAGAATGCTTAAGATTTGTAGAGTGAAAATTTTACTATAGGTGATGGGGATCGACGAAATATTGAAGCACGAGTTTCGAGGCATGTTCGGAGAAGATTGGTCACTGTCATATTTTACATCACCTAATGGACAATCCGAGTCGCAATCGCATTCAAAGCAACGTTTCGATATTTTTCATGTATTTGTTTTATTTTGTTATTTTATTTAGTGAGATCAGACAACCATCATGTACAGTCAATCATTGTCGTCCTAGATGGTTGCTTTAGTCATGTTTTATTATAAATAGAAGAGGGGAGGCGATTGCAGATTTTGGAGACTTTCTTCCCTGGAATCCTCCAGCGATCACTCATGGTATCGACTCCACAAAACTCTAAGGTACCGACTCATTAGGTGTGTATCTTGTTTCCTTGCTTTTCCGACACCCCGCAGCAGCTTACCCCCCCCCCCCCCTTCCTTGCCCTTCCCAGTCGAATCAAGTGACTACAAAATAGCAGCTGCCGAGCCTTAAATTCCTCTCCTATGCTGCAGTTGGCTGCTTCCACGCGTTGTCAGCCCTAATCCCCTCCTCCCTAACCTCTACCCTTATTTCCCACCCTCCAAATAACCATACAATCTGCTACCACCTCTCTATCTCCATTTCTAGCAATCCTTACGCCCCCCCCCCCCCCCCCCCCCCCCCCATGCCCAAACCCTCCTAGCAGCCGCCCAACCCTCCCCATCCCCCGCCATATCCAACACCATACCCCTAGTTCCACCCTTGGACAGCAGCCGTACAACACCTCCCCCTTTCAGATCACCGCCATTGCACTAATCATCAGATTTCCGCACCTTCGCTTACGATTCTCATATTTGTGAGTATTTTTTGTTCGGTTTCACTATTCTTCTTTGTTACTGTGCGGATATGAGTATTTATATAATTGTGAATTTTTGTTCTTATAGATTATTTGTTGGGAATTAATCTTGGCTTGCAAGATCTTTATCGTTTGCATGTATTAGCTTTTGGCTCTCCAAATGAAGGAATGCCTAATTTGCTCGCTTTGATCAATTATTTGCATATTGCTTGTGTGTTAATTGCTAATGTTTTATGTCTTAATTACTACTTGCAAATCTTGTTGGATCATTCCTGCGTCATCGCATCATCCTATGGTTTGATAGGAATTATTTCCCCAACACTGCAAGTTGTGTTTGCATTGGTTTAGATTATACTCACTCAGCATACCATATGTCAATAGGCCTGCATTTCTTTTATTTTTAAATGTAATGATTTCTTCCATGTCTTGTGTTAGATAGAAATGTTGTAAAATATTAAAGATGTATGTCATTTGTTATATCAAAGCTAGATGATTAAAATAAAGAATTTTTCTGGGTTATTCTTTGAGAAAAGAATATCATGGGGATTTTAACATGAAGTAGCCTAAGTTTTCTTTCTAAATGTGTTTATCTATTATACAAAGCAACGATGGCATAACTTAAAGTTCTAACTATGAGTTCAAAATGAATTAGGGCCTTGTGAGTATTATGACATAGGCGATTGTTTTAAAAAAAGTTAATTTAGAAAACGCAGTTAGACTAGCATAAACTATTGATCAAGCTGTTGTCTACTTTGAAGGTGATAATACCAAGTTGAATGTGACAGGAATACTTGAAGATTTATGTAAACTGCACGAAGAACGTGATGTATTGATTTCAAAGTGTTGGCTACTTCCATGGTGCTAATGCAACTTGAATGTTACAAGAATATCTATGTTAAGATGATGTTTTTCCAAATTAAATATGTTCTAACATGCTATAATGTTACATTGCGTTAGCACGTCATGTAACAGTCAACAAAAATAGAGTATCACAAAATGGATTGTCAACAGTAAATCTAATGATGATGGTAATGATGATGATGATGATGATGGAGACTTATAGTTATATTGTTACGTAATGAAGATGAGATGAGTTATGTTCAATTGGCTAAATTTTTAGGTTACAGAAATAATCAGGCAGTAACTAAGTATGGTAGAATAATGAATTTACATGGATGTGTGATAAATTTAAGAGGGATGGAGTGCAAAATGAGTATTTAGTGACACTTATTGAGAACGGTTTTCTAGAACATAGATTTAGGTGTTTAGCATGTTAAAGGAAAGCAATTGATGTACCAACAGATAGATGTTGATGATGATCATGGTGATGGTGAATCATATTATTCAAGTGCTTGAATCTTATAACTTAAATGCTCTGCTTCTTCCCATATTAAAATTTAGCTAACAAACATTTTATGTAGGTTTAGTAATTTTTTTAGTAATTGTTGAACCTCTGAATTTTGTTTGATTCACGTGAATTATAATAAGTTGTTGGCCTTTTTTTTACTTTTGTTGGTTGTAGAGAGAGACAAACTTGGAGAAAAAAATTTATTCTCAGAGAAAATTTATTTTCATAAAAATATGTTACCTCAAGGCAACTATAATTACATGTATAAATAGATGAGATGAGTGGAGACAAAATCGTCATCCAAGATGTGGGACTAATGCCTACGTAGTAATGGGCTCAGTTGTGGGCCTTTTGTATAGATTGTTTTAACACTCCTCCGCAAGCTGGAGCATACAAATCATATGAACCAAGCTTGGATAAGAACTGGTGATAAAGTGGGCATGGTAAGGCTTTGGTAAGAATATCAGCAATTTGTCCGGCCGCATGGACATGTCTCAAGTCTAGTTTCTTCATCTGCACTCTCCCAGATAAAATGACAGTCGACCTCAATGTGTTTGGTGCTTTCGTGAAACACGGGATTATTTGCAATGTGGATAGTTGTCTGACTACACAAAAGGAGTGGTTGGAGAAGAGAGTTTCACACCCAAATTGTTGAGAAGACTTTCCAACCATGTAAGCGTAGAAACAACCGAGGCCATTGAGCGATACTCTGCTTTTGCAGATGATCGTGCAATTACAATTTGCTTCTCCAGGTGACAAGGTGTCCACCAAAGTAAGTGTAGTAACCACTGGTGGATTGATGCTCGTCCAGAGAGCCTGCATAGTCAGCGTCCGAGTAGGCAATGAGAGATAAGGATGAAGAGGGCTTATACACAAACCTTTGACCAGGAGCACTCTTCAGATACCGGAGTATATGCTCAACTGCATGTATATGTGAAGTTCGTGGAGCATGCATGAAACGGCCGGCAACCCCAACAGCAAAGGATATATCAGGTCGTGTAACTGTGAGATAAATTAGCTTGCCCGCAAGACGGCGGTAGTATTCTGGATTTGGAAGTAGCAGGTCAGAATCGGAGTTGTGCGCACAGAGCTTCTTGTTGGCATCATAGGTGTTTTTGCGGGCTTACATCCAGAGTAACCAACATTATGAAGAAGATCAAGACAATACTTCTGTTGGGATAAAACTAGACCATTAGGGCGACGAGCTATCTCGATACCGAGAAAATATCTGAGATTGCCCAAATCTTTGGTCTGAAAAGCAGATGCCAAGTATTTCTTGATCATTTGTATGTCATTGAGATCATTGCTCATGATCAGAATATCATCAACATACACCAAAAGTATCAATGTGTCTGTCGTGCAGTGACGAGTAAAAAGAGAGTAGACTGTCGAGCTTCGAGTAAATCTAATATCTCAAATGACACAACTGAATTTGTCAAACTACTCCCGAGGAGATTGTTTGAGACCATAGAGAGACTTCTTGAGGTGACAGACAAGATTCTCCCCCGTGGTCTCAAATTCGGGAGGTTGCTTCATGTAAAAAGTGTCAATAAGGAACCCATTCAAGAAAACATTTTTGATGTCCAACTGATGCAACGGCCAGTGACGATGAACAGCCAAAGAAATTCAAACACTGACAGTATTCAGCTTCGCGACGGGCGAGAATGTCTCCTCATAGCCAAGGCCGTGTTGCTGTGTGAAACCTCGAGCCACAAGGTGAGCTTTCAGTCGTTCCACAGCCCCATCTGGTCCATGCTTGACAGATCGGGTTCGTTGATCGTAACTTGTCTCTGATACCATGTAGAGAGAGAGAGAAACTTGGAGAAAATTTTAATTCTCGGAGAAAAATTTTACTCTCATACAAATATGTTACCTCACGGCAACTATAATTACATGTATAAATAGATGAGATGAGTGGAGACAATCGTCATCCAAGATGTGGGATTAATGCCTACGTAGTAATGGGCTAAGTTGTGGGCCTTTGTATGGGCCTTTTGTATACATTGCTTTAACATTGGGAAATAACCTATAATTGTTTTATAACTTAACAAGTCTTTATCAATACAGAATAATTTATTTGAATTACTCTCTTGATTCTTATTTTTTTATGTGCTGAATCTCTTTCACTATTCAGAGTGGAAGATCAAAACAGATGATTGTGGAAATGAAATTGAAGAGCTAAACAAAAAGAGATCGAAGATCATTGGAGATGTATCAAAATTGAAGCGCGAGATAGCCTCAAAGGTTAGCATAATAGCCTATATTTTATTCAATATATATTGCCTATAACTTGTTTGTTATCCATTTTATGGTTGTTCTATTTTTCCTGCATTTTTGTTGCATTATGACTAGTTAGGATGATAAATTATCTATTCTCTTGTGTAAAAAGATTAACTTACTATGAACATTATGGCTGAAAACATAGCCCAATTATGTTTGCCGAGTTTCATGCCTTAATACGGGTAATAAAAATTAAATTAAAAAATATATCGTTTAGAACCAACCACTAACACACTCTTTTTTATTCTAGTACTGTTTTCACTTCTGGCAAATTACGGAAAGGTTATTGTAAATCAAAACAAGAATACTTGTTGTCCTATGGAGACCAGAGAATCACAATACAATAGATGATCGAAGTACCATTCCCCCTCAAGTTGGAGTTTAAGATGATTGAAGTACCTAGCTTGTTGATGCAAATGTTTGTTGTTGCAAATGTTTGTTAATGCTTTGGCAAATATGTCTGATAACTAATGGTTATTATAACAGGATATCTTCACCGCCCCCGCGGGCCTTCCACCCCCACGGCCGACCGACCACGCCATCGTCCTCCACCCGGGGTCGGCGGCGGTGTCAGTGCGACCCTACCGATACGGCCACGCCCAGAAGGATGAGATGGAGCGGCTCGTTAGGGAAATGTTGTTGGGCGGCCTAATCCGACCCAGTGCTAGCCCGTTTTCCAGTCTGGTGCTGCTAGTCCGCAAGAAAGATGGCAGCTGGGGATTTTGTGTAGACTATCGGGAGCTAAACAAGGCCACCGTACCGGACAAATACCCGATCCCGGTGATCCAGGAGCTCCTGGACGAGTTGCACGGCGTCACCTTCTTCACAAAGCTGGACCTCCGCGCCGGCTATCATCAGATTCGGGTTCGGCCGGACGACGTACCGAAGACTGCATTCCGGACGCACGACGGGCATTTCGAGTTTTTGGTGATGCCGTTTGGGCTCACCAACGCGCCCGCCACATTTCAAGCTACGATGAACTAGATCTTTCGGCCAGTTCTTCGTAAGCATGTCCTTGTTTTTTTTATGATATTCTTGTCTTCAGTCACTCGTGGCAGGATCACCTTGGGCATGTCCGGGAGACGTTCTCCACGCTCCGTCAGCACCACCTCACAGTCAATCGCAAGAAGTGCACGTTCGGCACTACCATGGTCAGCTACCTCGGCCATACCATCTCGGCCCACGGCGTGGCCATGGACGAGGACAAGATCCAGGCGGTGCTTCGCTGGCCGACTCCGGCGTCTCTGCGCGACGTACGGGCGTTCCTCGGCTTGACCGGGTACTACCGGCGCTTCATCAAAGGTTACGGCGGGTTGGCTCGCCCCCTCACCCAGTTGCTGAAGGCCTCGGAGGAGGGCCAGTTCATGTGGCCGCCGGTGTCCATGGAGGCCTTCGCGGCATTACAGTCGGCCTTGGTTCACGGGCCGGTTTTGGCTATGCCCGATTTCCACCAGCAGTTCGTCGTGGAGTGCGACGCCTCCGGCACAGGCGTCAGGGTCGTCTTGATGCAGGCCGGCCGGCCAATCGCGTACTACAGCCGAGCTTTCTCCACCGCGGTGCGCAGCCGCTCGGCGTATGAGAACGAACTCATGGCATTGGTGTTGGCGGTCCAACATTGGCGGCCGTATCTCCTGGGTCGGCCCTTCGTGATCCACACCAATCACCACAGCCTTCGCTACCTTCTCCAACAGAAGATCGCCACGCCGACACAGCAGGTTTGGGTGGTTAAGCTGCTCGGGTATGACTTCACGGTAGAGTTTCGATCGGGCAAGACAAATCAGGCGGCCGATGCGCTTTCCCGATACCCGCACGCTCCGGAGCTGACGGCCATCTCACGGCCGGTTTGGGACGACGCAGCGGCGATTCAGCAGGAGGTGGACCGAGACCCTCAGTTGCAGGACATTCGTGCGGCATTACTGGCCGACCCCACGTCCCGGCCTCCCTTTGCGCTTATTGGGGGCCGTCTCTTCCACCGGGACCGACTTGTCCTCTCAGCATCTTCGTCGTGGATTCCTCTGTTGCTAGCTGAGTTCCATTCCACACCGTTGGGGGGCCACGCTGGAGCCTTTCGGATATACCGTCGCTTAGCCGCATCTCTATATTGGCCTCACATGCTTCGCCAAGTGAAGGCCTACGTGGCGGCTTGCCTGCCCTGCCAGAAGGCCAAGTACGAGACCATGTTCCCCAACGGCCTCCTGCAGCCCCTACCGATCCCTGAGCGTGTTTGGGAGGACATCTCTATGGACTTCATCACTCGGCTACCCCGTTCCAATGGGTTTGACTGCATATTGGTGGTAGTGGACCGCCTGACGAAGTACGCCCACTTCGTCCCTCTGCGCCACCCCTACACTGCGGCGTCCGTGGCCGACAGCTTCATCACAGAGATCGTCCGTCTTCATGGATTCCCTCGCTCGATTGTGAGCAACCGCGACCCACTCTTCCTCAGTAGTTTCTAGACATCATTGTTCCGGCTTCAGGGCACCCATCTCCGGATGAGCACGGCATACCACCCTCAGTCGGACGGCCAGTCTGAGGTGCTCAACCGGTGCTTGGAAACATATCTACGTTGCTTTATCGGCGAGCGACCCGGATCGTGGGCCAAATGGTTATGCTGGGCAGAGTATTCCTACAACACCGCATACCGCCACGCCGTGAATACTTCCCCTTTCGAGACGGTCTATGGCCGGCCACCGCCGACCGTGCTCCGACATCTACCCGGGGAATGCCCAGTTGCTAGCCTGGCAGACCATCTACATGATAGGGACGTGATCTTGGATAGTTTGAAGCATCATCTTCGGCGTGCGCAGGCCAAGATGGTCTTCTTTGCCAATCGGAAACGCCGGGATCTTTCCTTTCAAGTGGGCGAGCGGGTGTTCATCAAACTCCACCCCTACCGACAGCTTACGGTCGCCCGCCGCCCTTGCCCCAAGCTAGCCCCGCGCTTCTATTGACCATTTGAGATTGTTAGCCGTATCGGAGTCGTCGCTTACCGCCTCCGCCTCCCGGACACCTCTCGCATCCACCCAGTGTTCCATGTGTCGCAACTGCGGCGCGTCATCGGCGATCACCCCGTCACCGACCACATCCCGACCGACCTGGATCATTCTGGATCCGACCCCCTCTATCCCGAGGCCATTGTTGCTTGGCGCCACCACCCGGTCGGTGATGCCCACCCGGAGGAGATTCGCGTGGCCTGGCGCGACCGTCTGCTTTCCGCCGCGACTTGGCTTCTTCGGGATGATTTTCGCCGACAGTTCCCCGACTACTGCCTTGAGGACAAGGCCAATTTTCCAGACGGAGGTATTGTTACCAACATCCGGGCGGACGAGCCAGAGTGGCAGGTGTACTCGAGGAGGAAGAGCGCGGGAGCAAGCGACGGCACCGAACCGGGCGGTTCGGCGGGCGTAGTCTGGGGGGGGGGGGGTCTACCGGACCCATTATCTTCATGGCTTTCAGTTTTAATTAAAATTTATTTCGGTTATTTCTTTTGTGCACTCTTGTTGTGTGGTGGATCCCTCCTATATAAAGGGATCACCTTTAGGGTTTGAGATTATCTTTGGATCAACTATCAAGTTGGGGTTGCTCCCCTTTCTCTCAATCTCCTTCTCTTGCTCTCTCTCTCTCCCTTCCGTCTATCTCTCTCTCGCTCTATCTCCCTCCTCCGGTCCAGCTACCGCTGCCGCCCGATACCCTCTGCTAACGCCAGCCGGTAACCCCCGCTAACGCCCTCCGATACCCTAGCGGTACCATTCTAAGGATGATTGCTATGATGATTATTAGGAGCTTCATAGAAGTAATCATCTCGAAGATGGCATCACGCGTAGATTCAGAATAGATGTGTCATCCTTTAACGGTCAGCTGGACCCAAAGGCGTTTACAGAATAATTTTTGGTGATTTTTGGACAAATTATTGTTTTAATCTGACTCAAGTTGACGAGTTAGTAGTGGGGAGTAATATTCTGGAGGATATGTTTTAATCTGCCTTTTGCCACCGCTTTCTGATTTCAATCTAAACTATGTACTAAGATATGTATATAGTTGATTTCCCACCTCTTAGAGTGTGTCTAGCAGATATTTCACCTTGCTCCCCAGTACGAGCATTATTTGATGTTTGCGGTATCCAAGTGAGTTGACTCGCAGCTAGATGAGTCCATCCTTAACCCCCCTAATCCAAGACCACTATTGCGTCTAATTGTGTGCATACACGACAGTCCAGGCCCTAACTATAGTGTCATCCCATCCTAATGACAGTAAGAATGAGTCAAACTCTAGTCTGGTAGTGCAAACTAAGGGTGATTGCGTTGTAATTGTCATGGATATTTAAAGATCAGCACAGATAGATACCTAGAGCTAGACATAATGGAACGTTTATTACCTACGACCCTTCGTGTTGAGGATGAGAGTCATGTGGGAGACTTGAGTATAGGATCCTCGAAGTTTCTCCACATCAAATCAATAAGTGAGTTCATTAGCAAGTGTCAAGAGTTTAAAAGTGATTATATAGTGGTTGCCTCACGTGCATCTGAGGACACTCCCGATGTCTCGAAAACCTATTCATGTATCCATTGTACGCACGACAAATTTTCATATACCGTGTTCGATGAGCCTCCGGATGAGTCAACTAGACATTCGGCACGCTTTAGACCCGTGTCTTAGCACCATTGTCTGGAGTAGTCATTTGGGTGTCCATTGCGCGAATATTTTTATACCTCACTCGATGAGCCTCCCGATAAGATGCCACTTCGTAAAGACATTAAGCACGTGAGAGTCGCATTCTAGTGAATCTGTTAGGTTAGTTGCTCATCATCACATCGTTTGTTTGACTTGCATGATCCACATGTTTTACCTGTGTGACGCAGGATGGTTCTAACAAAGTATAGGTCGACTATATGAATGAGACACCTAACCGGCAACTACACTTGCAATAAAAGAACTTATATATAATATTCCACAATAATCATATTCATGTAGAGTTTCTAGTAAGGGGACAAGTAATGTACTACACATGTGCGAGAACTAGAAAGTAAATACACGAGCGAATAGAGATCGACAAGTTGCGAGATAATTGGGCGCAAAGATTACAAATTGATATTATCCAAAAACAATGAATTACACAAGATTCAACGTGAAAGAAATGACCACCAACAAATAAACTCACAATAATCAAGGGACAGAAATCTCAGCAGATATCTGAAGAGAGACCTGTGGGCGGGAAGCAATTGTAGGCTGAGTATGGACTTGCGGGAGGATTTCGAAGGGCTTGAGTATGGACTTGCTGGACTGTAGGCGAGCTGGTAGTGGCTTCGAGAGGCTTGGAGAAGGTCTGTAGGTTGGAGGGCGGGGCTGGTATTACTGAATTGGTGGCTCCTGGGTGCTGGGCAGAGGTTTCGAGCCCTGGAATGTACTTCTGGATGAAGAGGCGGTGGGAAATGGGCTTCTCAGGCTGCTGGAACTACGTCCAGAGGAAGTTGGACGGTTTCAGAAAGGATGCGTGGATGGGGTGGGCTGAACTGGGAGAGTTAGGAGTGAATATTTGGTTAGGCTGGAGGAATTACAAGTGGGAGACGGAGGTGAGGAATCTAGGAATTGGTAGGCGGGATTCAGGATTGGGGAAGTGGTAGTTAACTGCTTGGTGGATTGTGGGGAGTTCTGTGGAGTTTCAGTTGACGTGAGTCTTAGGAGATGGTGGTTTAGGATTGGGAGGGAGAGTTTGGTTGGGAATTATTGGGAGGGAGGCGGTAGTTATGAGGAAGTGAGGGTAATGGTGGCGGTGGAGGAGAGAGTGGCCGGCCAATTGGGTGGTGGTCGAGAAAGTGTGGTGGTCGGTGATGGTGGAGGTCAGCAAAGGGTGATAGAGGAATGAAGGGGCCGGCCAAGGGAGATGGAGGGGGGAGGTTTCAAGTTTCACACTTGGATTTCGGCTTCGGCACCGCATGATCAAGTTTCACACTTGGATTTAGGGTTTAGGGTTTATGGTTTAGGGTTTTTAGGTTTTAGGGTTTAGGGTTTAGGGTTTAGGGTTTAGGTTTTAGGGTTTTAGGGTTTAGGGTTTTAGGGTTTTGGGTTTAGGGTTTAGGGTTTAGGGTTTAGGGTTAAGAAACATCTTTGTACTAACATCAAATCGATCTGAGGGTACTACTGTTGTGGATGCTGGAGACGGTACTACTAAAGATGTTTCTTACGACAGTGCTAAGGATGGTGTTGTTAATGGTGCTGAAAATGGTGTTGTTGAAGCTGTTAATGGTGCTGAAAATGGTGATACTGCTGCAGGAGATGGTGTCGAAGGTGCTAGAGTGGGAGAAGATGTAAATGCTGAAGACGATGCTGATGGTGGTACTAACGTTGTTGATGTTGTCGTCAATGTCGAGAATGGTGATGTTGTTTGATACGAATAGGACCTCATGGACGCACGTCTCTCTCTGCATGTCTTAGGGCTTTATCGTAATTTGTATGCATCACTCCCGTATATAAGGGAGCGGCAGTGTCTATTTATTTCTTATCTTTAAGTCTTAGTCATTTGGGCTCTCCTTGGAGAGAGTACTTTAGAGAACCCAGCCTCTGGATGCTTGGCTGGAGCGTGTCTCCCGAGTTGTATCCTATTATTTTATGCAATGCAAGTTATGGTACGTGTTCATTCTTGATATGGCGTAGCTACGCATATCAATTGGTCCGACCTGCCACCCACTTAGGGTTCCTTCGTGAGCCCTAACTTCATCTTCTCTCTACTTCCTGCATATTTTTTTTGTCTACCGCCTCTCTCCCGCTGGACGCCAAATCCGCACACCGTTCACCATGGCTTTCCGCAGCCTCTCTACGCGCACCTTCCTTCGATTCTCCTACAGCCACTGCCTCGATCTTCTGCACGAATATCACGTCAGCATCGCCGTTCCCCTCATTTTTGCGGCCCCGATCCAGCACGCCGCTCTGCCGACGCGGGTCTTCCTCTGCATACCTTCCTCCATATGAGCCCACCCTGTTGCACATCCTCCTTTCAGCCCTTTTTCTTTCCCTCGCGGACCTCCTCCTCGCGTCCTCCAGCCCCCTCCTGATGTCCAGCAACCCCGGCGCATTTCCTACACTCCATTGTCGCCCATCGGCACCCCAACGACTTTTGACCGCCCTTTAGCTCTTCCTCTGCAGACTTTTGCCAACACACACAGTCCACAGGAGCCTCGATGCTTCCCGTCGCTACGTCCAGCCACCGTTCCACCCTCGTTCAGCCTCGTAGCATGTTGTCTCCTTTCCGCACCTCCATCACATGCCCCATACTCGTTTAATGTCCCTCCACACCGACGAGGATGCCTCCGCTAACTTCCATCGCTTAGATCATCATGAAGTGTGATTTGAGGATCTCACTCTCCTCCTTCGAGAGCTCACGACCACAGAGGTAAACCTCCCTCCGGCCCCTCCGCCACCACCGCCGCAACCCCCTCATCTCATCCCTAACTCCATGGGGTTTCTCCACCTCGATACGGACATCCACCCATACCATCTCTGCCGGATCGAGATTTTTGTATTCGACGGCATCGACCCCCTCGGTTGGGTCGCCCGTGCCAAACAATTCTTTGACCTTTAATCCACCACCGCTAACCAAAAAGTTTCTCTAACCACTATATATATGGAAGGCTCGACGCTCCATTGGGTGAGTTGGACGCGCTAGCAGGTCCCTGACCTCTCCTAGCCCACACAGGAGGAACTCCTCCGCCACTATGACACCCGTTAGGCGGGTAATGCCTACAAGCACCTAAGGTCCGTGCGCCAGTCCGACACCGTTGCCACCTACATTGGCAAGTTCATCGCGGCAGCCACGCACGTCCCCTACCTATCCCCCGACCATTACCTGGGATACTTTCTTGGGGGGTTGTAACCCCATCTCTAGGCGCGCCTTCGGGTCCATAATTCAACTACTCTCTTCCGTGTCATTGAGCAATATCGAGTTCGTAAGCATTGTCTCCAATTCTTCTGTTAACTGTTAGAGGCTCATTCGCCTTGCATTTAATTTACTTATGGTTCCTTGTGCGAACCTCTCAGTATGTATGCAGATCATTACATGTCCACCTTCTTTGAATCTTTGTGCTCTCTTGTGATTATCAACCTAATATTTATAAATTCCATTATTGTAAGTGATCATACACCAAATAGGCATTTGCATGTCATACAACGGGATAAATGATGGTCAACAGACGTCCTGCATATTGATGACACTATGGTGCTACGTCCCAGATCACTCCACCAAAGGGCATGTGGTTACGAGGCTCGGCGGGTGGGGTGTAGAAATGTTCATCGTGTGTGTCATAATTACTCAAATGATCACTCAAAACATTGACAATAAGATGCGACAATATTGTTGGGTTTCTCAGGCATCACATGCGCAGCGGAATATTTGCAAGAAACTCATTGCAATGATCATGCCAAAACCAATAAATCAATAATCGAGTTCATACCTGCGTCAGAATCAAATTCCGAGAAGGATAACTGTCGTGGAAGAACCACAACGTAGAACGAAATCTACATCTATTTGGGTATCCACACAGAACGTCGGAAACACCTCGTCGTTCATCCGACGAACTCGGCCTGGAAGATGACCGTGCTTCTTCGTCTCCACGAAATATTAGTTTCACTTCTCAGGAGGAGGATGCAACTGACGGCAAGAAAGAATCGTCTCATTCTCACAACCCTAAAGCACATTATATATACTGCAGTTTCATAAACTGCATATATATGCGTCGAAAAGGAGAAATAAGAGCAACATGTGTGTCTAATACTATTGGACGCATGCGTCGAATAGTGCCTTACTATTCGACGTAGCGTCGATTTCTACAAATCAACGCATGTGTCGAATAATCCCATTATTCACGTTACATCGATTTCCATAAATTGGCGTTACATCGATTTCCATAAATTGGCGTTACATCGAATACTATCGGATAGCATAGTATTCTGATAAACACACACCAATTCGACATTGCATCGATTTCTATAAATCAACGCATGTGTCGAATGTCCCACTATTTGACGCATATGAGCATTTCCTTGAATTCAACGCATGCATCGAATAGTCCTACTAATCGACGCAGTGGAAACCTTTTCCACGAATTCAACGCCTCTGTCAAATGTTGTCATTTAAGGTTTGGTTCATAACCAACACGATCATGTATCCAATTTCCGTACGTTCTTAACGTGCGACCTCATACGCTCATATCACGTTGGCCGAAAGACCCAAACTTTGATCACTTGTAGATCACAGAAGATTCCAACAGATATAGCATGTTAAATGTCCCCACAAATGTTGACAATGATAACATAGATCTTCAAGTCATCGCGAGCACTCTCAATCTCCAATGACGTGCCAATTACGGGTATATACCTAATGAGCGGTGGTTTATTAGGAGGCTCTTTAAAGAGTGTGTAGGAAAATTCATCGTGAATGCCACGATCACCTAAATAAATACATGAGATGTTGACATTATGACACGACTTTAGAATGTTTTGAATGCTCAAGTGTGTGAAATACGGGCCCTACATACACAATACTAAATTTCACATCTTTAGGGATGGTGAGCTCCGAGATATAATTGGAAGAGGCTTCACGGATCCTATACTCGTAGAAGAGTCTCTCACTTGAGTCTCTTCTTTAGTAAGACTAGGCATTGGTACTAGTCACTTTAGGCTAATATCGCTCTCAGGAACATATATGATAATCTTAGTGTTACATTTCTCAGTTATCATAGGGGAGTAAACTCATTCACACTATCCAAAGGTGGATTCTCTATGGGCACTAGGCTATGGAAGTAGTGATTTATATCACTTCAATGCTTGCGTTTATGCGGTTTAAATAAGATTTTATGTGATCGACACAAGCATCAAAGAGAGCATTTATGTTGTCAAACCGATCTAATAGAGCTCTCGAAAATTCAATATTCAACATCTTCTTGTTAGTGTCAGTTTCAAATGGGTGAGGTTGAACATAAGGGGGTTCTAGATCCGCAAACAGAGGAGAGTAGTAAATAGTGACAATAGTAACAATGGTAACCTAGATGATGAGCATTATGACTAGAATTAAATTGAGATGGACGACTACTATGACATGTCATGAATGATCTATAGACTTTCTTCCTGCGTATCTGAGACTAAGCCCAAACCTGGGGCTTTGATAGTAAACTGACGCAGGATTGGTCCAGCGAAATTATAAGAACTAATGGAGAACTCTATATGCACTAACAATAACCCGACAATGAAACTAGCAATAATAAATGATATAGACAATAAACCACAATCAAATAGAATTTCAAAGTAAGGAAACATGTAATGTAGTACATATGCAAGAGAACTAGGACGTAGATACACAAGAGAATAAATCATTAACAACTTTCACAAATAGTCACATGAAAACAAAAAATTCAAAAGGGTGATCGTGTGATAATCTGCACTCAGCCTGAAAGGTTTCTTCGGGAAATGCTATGAGCCTATGAAGCTAATTTCTAGAACAATGGGTCATTGGGCAATCCTGAGAGAGATTGAGTCGAATTTGTATGAGCTTGATATTCTTAGGAATGTGGATAATTATGTATTCAATGTAGAGGATTTGATTCTAGATGATGAGCCACCTAGTTATTGGAACTCCAACCCAACACTCCCCCTGAATCTCAACGTCCAATTCAGTAGCGGCTTACACCACTTATAGGATCTTCGGCATCTAACGAGACGTCGATCTCACAAGGATGCTATTTGCATGACATTATCTGCTGCATTGGAGAGGACGTTCATTCACTGTTGATACTTGGGTGACGTCTCAAGAACTATATTGATTCCCGCTTGGCCTGCACCGAAAGCATAACAGTATCCATTCAGCGGAGATGAATGCTTCCAAGACAGGGAGAATTCGCGGGGATCAGCCACCTCATTATGACCACATGCATTAGGGCTCGATGAGTCAATTTTTGCGATCGACAAATATAGGATCATCATCTGGACGATCGGAGCCCGTTGATACGAATGGCTTGATTTTTCATATTTTTATGTATTTATTTATTTATTTATTGGGTTGTATTTTGAGAATCAAGTTAAATAATATAAGCAATTTGAGTCATCGGATGCATTTAACATAATCATCTGCTATTTATTGTCATCATTTTGAGAAGTAGGTATCAGGAATTTGGGCTGAAACATCCAGCCTCTTGGTCACAGGCACCGAAGCATGTGCAGGGTGTCGAAGCCCCATCTTGCCGCGTCCCTATGCTGGCCATGCGGACATCCTTGATCAGCCACCAGTCACCTCCCCCTCCCCTGGTGAGCCCTCGGCTTTCCCCAACCTTACCCTAGCCCTCACCAACCTATGCAAGCGTCACCCACCCCACCAGATGAATGTCTATCCCTCCAATCTCATCTTCATTTCCCCAGCCCAACAACCGCCAGCAGCCCTTCTCTTATTCTCCCCATTCACTGCAGCCCTCTTCACAGCCACTAACCCCTCTCCCTCTAGCCCCTGCAAACACCACCAACCTTTGTCGATCCCCATGGTCACCACCACACCTCATTCAGTCACTGCCCTAGTGACCTCACCCCTTCCCCCTGCTACTACCCTCATTTCGAGCTGCCAGAAGCTTCACTGGAAACTTTTGATTAGAATTCCTGAAGTCCCAAAATCCCGAAAATATCATATTGAATCCACTGCACAACCACGCATTCTAACTTACGCTTCGCTCTTATCCTCATTCAAATCTATCTACAAATCCCTTCTGTGTCGGACATGATTGCTCGGAGAGCGTATTTCAGAATTCATTGTCCTTACATTATACAGAGGCTCCCCATTTCTAGTGATATCCAAATTATATGTATGTTTGTATCTTTCTGTTATTAGGCATGTAATTTTCATTTGCTCTGCATTTCATTTCTAACATTTTTGCTTGCTTCGAATTGTGGGATGATAGCCTTGTAGAACTATTTAGTAATCAATCGTGATTGTTTGTGGCTTTTTAATTTTCTGTTATTTAATTAATCGCAGGTTTAAACGTTGTCTGTTGATTCATTTAATTGTATTGCATCAGTACTAGGGTAGTCGTTGTTTCATTTTCATTTGTGGCATTTCTGCAGGCATTTCCATTTAGAATTAAATCCCATTCAAAACCATATGGCCTCGTTCCGCATCATATTCATTTCCCTTGATCAATTTATAGTTTAATAAAAAAAATTGTATTCAAGCAATCAATTGGACTATTTGGTTTAAGCATGTTTTTTGGGGGGATTTATACATGATGCATTCTCTTGATGCAACAGGAGGCACGGCTTGAGCAGCTAAAAGCGCATTGGCAGGATATACTCGAGAAATGTGAATTAGAGCAGTTAAAACTTCCAACGCTTGATGACCCGATGGAAGTCGAGTCGTCATTGCCAAAATCTGTCTACGATTACAGCCGGCTAAATAGATCATACTTGCAGGATATGAGGCTTGCTGAGCGCGAAAAGCTTGATTTGGATTTCAAGCAAAAAATAGATACTTTAGTTGCAGAAATCGAACGCACGGCTCCGAATTTGAAAGCACTCGATCAATATGAAGCCTTGCAAGTAAAAGAAAAGGAAGTGAATGATAAATTTGAAGCTATCAGGAAGGAAGAGAAAGAAATATCTGATAAATACAACGCTGTGAGGCAAAAAAGGTATTACAGATAGATTTATTACTACTGTTTTCATTGATTTATTGAAATATACTTTTTATGAGGTCACTGTCATATGATAGATATATATATATATATGTAATCATGCTTTGTGAGCTTTATAAAGAACTTCAGATGTGAACTTTTCAATCCTTTCATATCCTGTATTATGGTTAATTTGCACTTAACTTTTCAATCCTTTCAGATGCTGGATTATTAGGTCCTGCTTTATAATGACGTAAAAAACTTTTCATCGAACTTTATCTTCATGCTACCACATTTATATGTTATTGTGGTGCAACAATATCGCTTGACTGCACGGATAATTGCCGTCAAACTTTACCGCGTGTTTACTTTTATTCACAAAGAACAAGAACCTATGCCTCCAGCCTAAAATCAGTTGGTTATAGGTGGAGAGCCCGAGATCTATCTCAAGCGCGCAAGACTACGTGAGTTTCTCGCGTGGGATACTTTTAACACACTCTCACATGTAAGTACGCGGTTTTTTTAACTGGGTGGCGTGGAAGTGAGTCATTGGGCCTAATCTGATCTAACGTTCGTTCTCCCAATATCTGTGTTAAATGTATAAGGAGACGAGTTTCCAATGCGGTACTATTCTTTTAACAAAATGCACCTTGAATCATAATTTTCTAGGTTAAAAAAGCTTCTTTCTCCTGAATTTCTTATAATTATGCATTTGAGGTTATATCGTATTTTGCAGGTATGGACTGTTTATGGAGGCTTTTGATCATATTTCTACAAACATCGACAAAACATACAAGCAACTAACAAAGAGTCATACACATCCGCTTGGCGGAACAGCTTACCTGAATCTAGAAAATGAGGATGAACCGTTCTTATATGGAATAAAATACACCGCCATGCCACCAACAAAGCGCTTCAGGGATATGGACCAGTTATCGGGCGGCGAAAAAACTGTTGCCGCGCTTGCTTTGCTCTTCTCTATTCATAGGTACTATTTCACATCCACCCTTTGCTCAAGAGTTTATATTAGTCCCTATTTATTATTATTATTATTATTACGAGTGACAGGCACAGGGCTCCGCCCCTATGGCAAACCGCGACAGTACCCCAACTACGATAGTGCACAGGGTGCCCCGCGCGATATTATCCTGGCCACGGCATTGCCCCGGCGCGACGGCGTTCCCGCTGCTCGCAAACCCCCGAGCATTATACTCCGCCCGTCGCTCATTTTTGCCGCGCGCACGGGGGTTTGCAAGCGGCGGGGAGAGCACATTTTTTATTGTAGGTAGGGGATTTTTCCTATATGAGATCACATTTTTTAAAATAAAAGAAAAAACACAAAAACTTTAAAAACTGGAAATTTTTTAATAGAGGGGTAAAATCGGAAAGTGGATGTCTCATCAAAGGGTGTTTTTCCCTTTTAATATAGTATAGAAGTATAGATTCTATATGCCCGCCTAGATAAATGTAGTGTTAATTATCAGAACATCTCCTGAAACTTCGCATAATTACAGGGACCTTCCCTTTACTTTTTGAAATTACGAAAACCTCTTGTCTAATCGTCTTCTACGGCATACTTTCAGTTACAAGCCCTCCCCATTCTTCATCCTGGATGAAGTCGATGCCGCACTGGATAATCTGAACGTCGCCAAAGTCGCCGGATTCATCAGATCAAAATCATGCGGCGGGGCCAGGATTGAGCAAGAAACCGATGCCGGCATCGGCTTTCAGAGCATTGTTATCTCTTTGAAGGACACCTTCTATGACAAGGCTGAAGCATTGATTGGAGTCTACAGAGACTCTGAAAGAAGGTACCTTCTCTTCTCCATCTATGATTCTACTATAATTTTCGCTCCGCCTGGTAGCGAGCGAGCGAGCTAACACGGCGAGCACTCGCATTTTTTGCAGCTGCTCGCAAACATTATCGTTCGACCTGACCAAGTACAGGGAAGCATGAAGTATGAGGGGAGTTGATTCAATGGCATGTAGGATTGTATTGGCCGCTCCTTGAATGTTTCTTAAGGTGGGTTGTATATTGTAGATAAAAGTGGTGTTTTTATTCTGCTTGTAGTAAGCCCTTTGACAAAAATGTTGACTTTGATTATTTAATTCAACCTTCTATCCATTCCTCCATCTCCCTCGTCTTTCATGTAAATGCATTTGTCGAGGAGGCGGAGGAAGACGAGATTTTTTATCTATTTGTGACGTGGACGCGTATTCGCTCGTCATTCGGCTCCCCAGGGGATGAATGCGGGGAGATGGAAATTTGCTGAAAACTATGGATTTCCGGTGGATTGGCCGCGGACCGGCGTCGTGTTCATGCCGACAATCCCTCGCGCATTCTGCCGTCCAGCGGAGGCTGAGGCCCCGCCAAATAGGGCCCGAGGGAGAATTAGAAGAAAGATGGATTTTATGCTGCTTTGTATTTGGGGTTTTACACAGCTGCTTCTAGGTTCTGGCTCTCCTCCTGAACCGTGAATCCGGCCGGAATTTTGTGGATTGATGCCTTGAGCCAGGTTTATTTATTGGATTCTACCCTGCAGCAAAGGCGAAACTTTTTAATCAGAGCTACGATATTAACGTAGCTGTGATATTAACGTGGCGAAAAAGATAACGCGAGAGATTTAACTACAGACGAAATTACTAGTGATCCATGTGGAGATCAGGCGTGATCTCTCTGGAGATCACTCTTGATATTTGTGGAGATCACGTGTGATTTCACGTGAAATTAAGTCTTCCGGGTTTTTTTTCACCGCGTCGTGAGGCTCCCGGACACGAACTTGAAAACGAAGCCCGAATTGAATAATTTCTCTCAGCAAAGACTGCCACAAGGGCATGAATGCACGATCCATGATGGTAGCGACCACGAATAATGTCATTTTGCGAGCGAATATATTGTCGTCTATTTTATTTCGGATTTTTCTTGTGTGGCAATTTAGATAATATTAATCCTAGCACAAATCAATATACATATTTGAGTGGCAATTTAGTAAATATTAATAACCAGTGAACATCTGTTTTGTTTGGAAGAATTTGTACCAGCTCTCACCCACACATCATTGCTGTACATGTAAATATCTTATTTGCTGTACACTCAAATAAATATGTGAGAATATTAATACATGTGGAAAAAAAATTCAAGAAGTTGAAGCCAGTGGGTTGTCTGGCAAGCTGTAGCAAGGAAATGTGGGCTTGGCTTTGGATCTGTGGAAGATGGCCTTCTTCTTCGAAGTCCTGTTCTCGATGGTGAGGACCAGCCTCCCGGGCTCGTGTATGTAGAACGAGTTTCTCGTCGTCCGCTCCAGCTTCTGCCCCTCCCCAATCAGTATCCTGTACGAACCCTCGTCATCCGGCACGAACTCTTCTCTGTACGTCACCTCCCATCCCACCACTGAGACCTCCCAGACGACCGTCACCCCGGGCTGAAATGCAACGCAAACCATTTTTCGCTTAGTATGGTTATATCGACTGTGTTTGGGAGAGGGGTTGGCGTGTGCGGTCATGAAGAATGATGTTTAGGGCTGTGGTTAGGGGTCTGCAAAAATAACCGAAGAACCGAGAATCGGACCGGAACCGAACCGAACTGAGCGGTTCGGGTCGGTTCTCATGTGTCTCGGTTCGGTTCTGGGTCCAAAAATTTTAGAACCGACCACTCGGTTCGGTTCTCGGTTCTTACACTAGGGTACCCAGAACCGAACCGAGAACCGAGTCATTGAATTTAAGTATCAAAAATATATGAGTCATCCGATCTTTATTTCATTCAATATGAGTCTTCGAAAATAGTATAGGTTAAGTTAAACCTAAAAACTTCATCTTTCTTACATATCCATGGTTTTTTCAATATAAGTCTAATAATGTTGTATTCAAAAATTAGTTAATGACATTGTTTGATTTTTTTTTGCTTTTCAAGGGCATATTAGTGAAAATTGAAGAAGATTATATATAAACTTTTTTTGCTCTTCTAAACCTCTATGATTGTTTGATCATGTTATTTTATTTTAAAGAATATAATAGTTAAAAATAGTTACTAATACATAAGTTTATATGAAAAATATTATGATGCGTGGGTGGAACCGAGAACCGAACCGGAACCGAACCGAGTTTTTTGGTTCGGATCTGGTTCTATACCTTGAGTACATGGGTCGGTTCCGGTTCCAAAAAGTCGGAACCGAGCCTATATGGATCGGTTCTTGGTTCTAGGTGGAACCGATCCGAACCGACCCAAGTTGCACCCCTAGTTGTGATGATGCCGCCGGTATCCATGTGTCGTCGAGCGTTGGTGGACGCACTTTTAGAAAATAGTGTTTTGTGATTGCGGCTCTCCCAATTAAAAAGAGCATTTATATTAGCACCTCATTTATGAATATTAGCACCCCGTAAAAATATCAAATAATACATAAATTCTATGGATATTAACAACTCTACTCGTATAGTCTCACCAAGCACTAACGCGCGAAACCCGCACCCATGCTCTCGCTCATTGCTCATCCCCATTGTTCCTGGCAATGCTTCCGTCGCCGACATCGCGCCCCTCCATCTCCACCTCAGGCGACTCATCCGGCTGAGACTGTGACCATTTTCGAAGACTGTGGAAGCTCTAGCGATTCTCGCGCGACATAGGTTTGCTTAACCTCATGCATCGATCTTGTAAATCCGGCGGAGATGCTAGGGTAAACTTATATTTCCCCCTTCAGCACTTCATTCCTTTCCCCTACTAGGCTATCTTATGATTTTAGTTTTGATCAATGTATTGCTAGGGGGTAGATGTTATATTTTGTGGTTTGAAATGAATGGAGAAATTTATTTTATTTATTTATTTTTAAATGGGTGATGCACTAATAACCTGCTGGTGTGAAAATAATTTTTTTGAGGTGCTAATATAATATGACGGCTAATAGCGAATTCTGTGATGCTAATAACATTGCTCTAAAACTAAAAACTAAGAGAATTGGACTCACGAAGGTTCAAAAGCAATACCTTTGCTATTGGAATTTCTACCAAGGTTGTGCCTCCTCCCCTCACAAAGGTCTCTGAAACCCTTCCATCCTCTCCCGAGAAGTCGTCATCGTTCTCTCTCTTGAATCCGCCGTATTGAATTGGTATGTTCTCCGGAGCAATATACCTATGTTTACACGAAACATGGATGACATTTTTGTAACTTAGCGAGTATCTATTAGAATTTATATGATGCTACTCTCACTTTAAGAGCGTTTGAGTGACTTTGCTGGGCCGGGCGAACACGAACTTGCTTTTTGCCCGAGAAGCAAGCAACGGCAAGAACAGAGCTCGATGCGTGTAGTATCGGAGCGAAACATTTAAGAAAATCTGAGATGAGAAAAGCATATTGATCTTCATCTTCAAAAATAAAAAATATAGACTGCATACTCAACCCCTATTAGTTTTAGGGGTTGTTTACCGGGACCACCCTTCTAAGTTTGCAAAATTACAGGCAGCACCCCTTTATCTTTTGAAATTACAAAAATCTCTCGTGCACAAAAATACACCCTCACCGCGGAGGAAAGTGTCACGGGGGATTTTGTGCATGCATGTTATGAAATGTAAAGTTACATGAGAGATTTTTGTAATTTCAAAACATAAAGGGGTGCAACATGTAATTATGCTAACTCTCAGTAAAGATTTGGGTAATTGATAGTTAGTTTTAGAGTAATAAAGAAAAATGTGTGGGGGGCATTTATATATGGGGATCTCTCTTCTATGTCTGCAAAATTACAGGTTGCACCCCTCTTATCTCTTAAAATTACAAAAATCTCCTTTATAAGTTTACATTTCATAATATGCATGCACAAAAATACCCTCTCTCCCTCGGAGGAAAGTGTCAGGGGAAATTTTGTGCTGTAAAGTTACTGAAGTGCTTTTGTAATTTCAAAACATAGAGGGGTGCAACTGTAATTATGCTAACTCTAATAGAAGGTTTGAGTAATTAATAGTTAATTTTAGAGTAATGACAAAATGTTTGAGCATGGAGAGAGAAATTTAGACCGCTTTTATGGCCGGATCAATTTCAATTAAGAGCAGATCAATGTTAATGACAGACCAAAATAAAAAGCTATAGAGATCTGCCCATAGCGATTATGGGTCTGCGCATAATAAAGGGCATTGTTAAAGGCAAATCAGAATTGGCTATTGGCAAACCAATTTCTATGAGTTATTACGCTGCTTTTCAAAATACGCTTTGTACGTGCATTTTTAGGAAAAATGTTCAGCGCGAAAATTGTAGATCTCGTCGAGTTCTACAACTTTTGTGTTGAACACTTTTCCTAAAAATGCACGCACAAGACCCTAAAATCGACATGATCCTATAGTGATTTTTTGAAAATAACAAGAAAATACGCCTTGTACGTCATTTTTAGGAAAAGTGTTTAACACGAAAGTTGTAGATCTCGGCGAGATCTACAATTTTCGTGTTGAACAATTTTCCTAAAAATGTATGTACAAAACGTATTTTCAAAAGCAGCATAATAACTCGGAGAAAGAGAGAGGGAGAGAAATGGCACATTTTTAAAGACGAATTCGGGGTAGTTGTCTTGAAAGATCCTGATCATCTTCTCAATAGTGCTAAGGAATTCCTTCATGGAAGAACAGAGCAAATCGTTGAGATCCACAACCTCAACCATGGCTGAATAATCTCCCCTGTTCTTGAAGCTGGCAATCCTCCTCTCCATGAACTGCACCCGCCACCTCAAAAACCTCCCCTGCTTCGCCTTCGTCCCAAACGCCTTCTCGTACATCCCTCCCTCCCTCGCCCATCCGAATGCATTGTAGCAGACCGGGCGCCCTTCCCTGTCGAGCCCGTCGATGCGCGCGGCGGCGCTGAAACTCTCCGAATCCAAATCCTCTTCCAGAATTCCATCGACGGCGAACTCCCGCCTCCACTTCAACGTTCTCTGAATCATATCCAGCGTCTCCGGCACGTTGAATTCTCTCGCCCGCATGAACCTCAGCAGGACTGCGTCGAGCCGGCGGTTTGAGTTTGATGGCAGCAGGGGAACGCCCCAGAGAGATACGTCGCCGCAGTCGACGGCGGCGGGGGTGACTTCCGGCGACGGGGAGGCGCAGGAGGCGATGCGGGATTTGAGAAAGGCGCGTCTTTTCTGGCCGGAGGAGATTGAGCGGGAGAGGAGGAGTTGGTTTGTTCGGATGGATTCTTCGAGTTTGAGTTTGAGATCATGGAGGGCCTTCTTCTCCGGCGGGTTCAGCTCCTCCGCGGCCATGGGTGGGGGGAGACCGAGGAGGCGGTTTGGGGGGGAGGAGATCGTTCTCAAATGGAGGATTCATAAAAATAGAGGGGCGTGACAGCAGGGATGGAGGTGGTTTGAGGTGTCTAAACATCTCGGTAAATTTGACTATTTTGGAAGCGGAGGGGAAGGAGGAAGACGAAGTTCATTCCAGTGTTTTCTAAATTTGAGTTTTTTTTTTTTGATATTTCAAAGTTTTTTTTTAAGTATCTCTTTCATATTTAAACTAGGGCACTGATATTAGCATTATAGTTTTGGCTATTCGCACTAACGACTAACCGCAAGCATTATTTTGAGGATTGGCTATTCGCAAGCATTTTTTTTATTTGCACACCAATAATTTTTTTGATTTTCTTGGTATTTTTAGAGATATAATTATTCATCAAATAATAAGAAAAATATAGAACCTATGATTCTTACAATTTACACACCAATATTTTTTGATATATTGGAGTAGTCCCTCAAAATGAAAAAAAAAATTTATTTTATGAATAGAACTTCATCAAAAATGAAACAAAACAATATGAAACAGTATCAAAATACATAAAATTTATTAAATCAAGCTTCCAAAAATATCATTGAACTTGTGATTCTTTTCATGTCTCCTTCCTTTCAAATTTTTCGCCTACATAAATGAAAACAAATTTGTTAAATAAACATAGAAGTACCATTAATTAAGAGTATGAATTTTGAAAGTAAAGTTGAGTACCTCCTTTCATTCAACATCATGGAATTGCACCATCCCGGTTACAGTTTCTGCGTTTGTAATTCATTCGTTGTAATATATTTCCCAACATTCCGCTATTTGTTCATGTTATCACATCCAAATTGGAATAATTTGCGGTATATATTGGAGAGCAATCTTTTAACATCAACTGAATGAAGAGATTAGCATTTAAGAAGCCAATGCAAACAAGAGTTGGCATCTCCGGCATCAATGAATGTAGCGGAATAAATGTCAAGTTTTGCACTTTAGAAAGTTAAACCAAAGCAATATTATAGCATGAACTGATAATAAGTCTCATAACTGGCATTGTCATCCACTTGGTAAATGGTGCTGGAGTGTCCGTGCATTGTACAGATAACAATAATTCTTCATATCTTTTGCGGCCAAATATAAGACCATATAAAACATTTCGATTTTCAAGTTCTCATTGTGCCCATCTCTCAACACGTGCAAAGCCTGACTGATAATACGGTACCCACAGTGCCCATCTCTCAACACGTCCAAAGCATATGTGCTGGAGTGCCCATCTCTCAATATCGACGACGCTAGGTAAATATTTACTTGTAAAGGTTTTCTGATCTGTCCCTTCAAAAGAGAATGCAATGATTAGATCACTCAAACCAAGATCCATCGTGGTATAGTGGTTGGATCACCCGAACCAAGTCTATTGGGTTCTGTCGCCTCCAGGTGGAAAAGGCCAACATTAGGTTGGGTCTCAAGGTGGAAAAGACTCGTCGTTCTCACGTATTGTGGAAGAGCGGATATATCCAGTTTGGAAGACCTCTATAAAAATCTGATATCGTCTGAATGTTCTTCTTGCTGTGTTTCTTTTCTATTTTTTCTCTTTTCTATTTTCTGTATGTAGATCTATTTCATCTCTGCTTGCACTCTGAACAATCTAATATATTAATTAATCATGCGATAAATATTTGATTTATTTAATAGATAGATATTTATTGACCAAAGGGACTTTTTTATTTTTAAATTTTAAAATACTCTGAACAATCTAATATATTAATTAATCATCTGTAAATATTTGATTTATTTAATAGAAAGCTATTTATTGACCAAAGCGCCTTTCTTTTATTTTTAATTTTTAAAATAGTTATACAATTATTTATGAAGGGATAAAATAAAATAATGTTTAGGGAAAATAGTGGCCTGCCATTGGGCAGTTTGGAATCAATTTATTTGGAGAATTTTACTGCCCTAAAATGGCGGTCTCTTAGAGCTCTGTTTGGCATTGCGTTTTGCTGTTTGGACAAAAACGCAACCGTCGTAATGTATGTTTTGCTGACAATGATTACCACCGGCACGCCGGGAAGGTGAGAGAAAACGGCCGTCGACAATGGTCGACTAGTGCTCGCTCGGCCAGCGGTAAAACCGCCGGTTTGCTCCTTTTCAAGTCGGTCATCGTTAAAGGGAACTCGCGCTGGTTTCCCAAGCAGTGGCGGATCCAGAAAATTATAAACGAGGGTGCACAAAAAATTCCTAAACACATGCTAGTGTGGTGAGTAGGAGGGTCATGGGTCACATGTTGGAAATTAATTTTGGGGGTGCACATAGCTGAATTTGGCCTACGAATAGCCAAAAGTGGTCTGCGAATAGTCAACTTTGGTCCGCGAATAGCCAATATTTGTCTCAAAACAAACTAGTTACGTGATGTGAGAACGCTTCCATCTTATCGGAGTTGTTTCTCCCTTATCGGGGTTGTGTCTTCCTCATCTGGCCACCGTTTTTTGACATATAAGCAGTCAAAATTTATTGCCTCGACAAGAGGAATCCAAATCTACTAACAATTTTGAAAAATAATGGGGGTGTCAGTGTCTCTCAGGCTCCCTTTGGATCCGCCCCTGTTCCCAAGCAACTCGCCTCCGGCTCGGCCCCGCTGGAACGACGTCACACTGGTTTGTCGGTCGGCACTAACGACAAATCATTAACCACCTCGTTCACAATTTTTTAAATTTTTGGTAATACCAAAGAACGGTCAACTTGAGAAATTATATCAATTGGATAATTTCAAAAAAGTACTGCTTTAATATATTTTAATTACATCTTCCTGTTGCAACAAAAAACAGCATAACCTCCTCTCAGAATTGATATATTAGGGCGTGTTTGGTTGGGCGTCTGGGCTCCGGTGTGTCTGGAGTGAAATTTTGTTTGGAGTAAAAGCAGTGTTTAGCGCAGCTGTTGGACCCAAACCCCGTTTATTATGCACCGCCGTTTCTTATTAACATCCTGCCGCGGTCAAAAGCACCAGTCCAGACGCGATCGACTCGCCTGCTATTAGCGCATCTAGGGTTCTCTCCTCACTCTCGCGCCCGTCGACGACCCCGACGTTCGGCGATCCGTCCCAATGCGCCTGCTGCAGGCGGATACCCTCCCCTCCGGCGACGACGTTGACGGCGGATGTAATTTCATCCTTCTCTTGCAGCAAGAAGCACGCCGTTTGGCCGCACTCCGCCGCTGCGTGTTCCAGGTAATAATCTCTGCCCTTCTTTGATCGGTTTTACAGTCATCTCTCACCCTAATTTCCCTTATTACATCCATCCCCTCACTGAAAACTCCCCCCTACAGGCATATCATTCTACAATTGCAGATTCACCCCCCCCCCCCCCCCCCCCCCCCCCCTTCAGGTGATTTCCGAGTCGAGATTTTTCAGATCTGCTTGCATTGCAATCTCTAGTCCAAGATCAACCTCTTTTCGGTTTCTGATTGGTATATTGTTGCTCCTAGAATCATTTTTTTTTGGGTTGAAATGTTTATGTAGAATATTTTTTGTGTTTTTCCATGTAACATGAAATATTTTTTTTGTATTTCATGTATTTGGTGTATGTGTGTGTGTGTGTGTGTGTGTGTGTGTGTGTGTGTGTGTGTGTGTGTGAGTGTGAGTGTGCGTGCGTGTGTGTGAGTGTGCGTGCGTGTGCGTGCGTGTGCGTGCGTGTGCGTGCGTGTGCGTGCGTGTGCGTGCGTGTGCGTGCGTGTGCGTGCGTGTGCGTGCGTGTGCGTGCGTGTGCGTGCGTGCGTGCGTGTGCGTGCGTGTGCGTGCGTGTGCGTGCGTGCGTGTGCGTGCGTGTGCGTGTGCGTGCGTGTGTGCGTGTGTGCGTGTGTGCGTGTGTGCGCGTGTGCGTGTGTGCGTGTGTGCGTGTGCGTGTGTGTGTGTGTGTGGTTATGTGTGTGTGTGGTTATGTGTGTGTGTGTTTATGTTTATATGTGTGTGTTTATATGTGTGTGCTTATATGTGTGTGTTTATAAGTATATGTGTGTGTGGTTTATGTTTATATGTGTATGTGCGTGTGTGTGTTTATGTTTATATATGTGTGTGTGTGTGTGTGTGTGTGTTTATGTTTATATGTGTGTGTGTGTGTGTGTGTTTTTAAGTGTGTGTGTATAAGTATATGTGTGTGTGGTTTATGTTTATATGTGTATGTGTGTGTGGTTTATGTTTATGTGTGTGTGTGTGTGTGTGTGTGTGTGTGTGTGTGTGTGTGTGTGTGTGTGTGTGTTTATAAGTATGTGTGTGTGTGTGTTTATAAGTATATGTGCGTGTGTGTTTATGTTTATATGTGTATGTGTGTGTTTATGTTTATATATGTGTATGTGTGTGTGTGTTTATGTTTATATATGTGTGTGTGTTTAGTGTAGTTATATGTGTGTGTGTGTGTGTGTGTTTATGTTTATATATATGTGTGTGTGTTTAGTGTGGTTATATATGTGTGTGTGTTTATGTATGTGTATGTGTGTGTTATATGTGTATGTGTATGTGTGTGTTTATATATGTGTATGTGTATGTGTGTGTGTGTGTTTGTGTGTTGCATGTGTTGCATGTGTTGCATGTGTTGCATGTGTTTGTGTGTGTGTGTGTGTGTGTGTGTGTGTGTGTGTGTGTGTGTGTGTGTGTTTGTATGTGTGTGTATGTGTGTGTGTATATGTGTGTGTTTGTTTGTGTGTGTTGTATGTGTGTGAGTGTGTTTTGTTTGTATGTGTGTGTGTGTGTGTTTGTTTGTGTGTGTTGTATGTGTGTGAGTGTGTTTTGTTTGTATGTGTGTGTGTGTATGTGTGTTTGTGTGTATGTGTGTGTGTGTGTGTGTGTTTATGTATGTGTATATGTGTGTGTATGTTATATGTATGTGTGTATGTGTGTATGTTATATGTATGTGTGTGTATGTTATGTGTGTGTGTTATATGTGTGTTATATGTTGTATGTGTATGTGTATTTGTATGTTTGTGTGTGTGTATGTTTGTGTGTTTGTGTAAGTGTGTGTGTGTGTGTGTATGTGTGTGTTATATGTGTGTTATATGTTGTATGTGTATGTGTATTTGTATGTATGTGTGTGTATGTTTGTATGTATTTTGAATTTAATATTTAGTGTGTTTAGTTAAAAATTGATTTTTTTAAGATGGGCAAGCCGAAAGATGGTGGTGTCTCTACTATATGGGATGCAAATGATGTCCTGATTTTTTGCGACATATGCATTCAAGAAATAGAGCTTGGTAACCAACCGACAACCCATTTTAGCAAAGAGGGATGGGTAAATGTGACTACAAAATTCTACCTACAAACTGGAAAATAGTACGATAAGGTTCAAATGAATAACAAATGGGATCATTTGAAGGAGTGGAAAATTTGGAGTGAGCTGAAACGTGATAAGACTGGTTTGGGTTGGAAACCAACTACAAAGACTATAGATGTTTCAGACGAGTGGTGGACCGAGAGATTGAATGTATTCATTTTTTAAATAATGATGATTCACTTTATGTTCTACTTTTTGCCCTTCCTAATTTTTGTTATAATATTGTAGGTTGTCCCAGCGGCCAGAAAGTTTAGATATGCTGGCATCCCCCCCCCCCCCCCTCGAGTTAAAGGAATGATTGAGGACGATGTTTGATTCAGTAGTTGCCGGAGGACGTCATGCTACCATTTCTAGCATAAGGAATAATCCACATGAGTCCATCGACGAGAGAGAGTTTTCCGTTGAGGAGCATGACATCCAGGAGGATAATGTTGCACCACCTCCCCCCGAGGTCACATCGGCGAGGAAGAGGAAGAAAGAAAAGAAAAGTGTCACCAGCTCCGTCTTAGATGATTTGGCAGAATCTTCAAGGACCATCAGTCGATGCATTCAGGGACATTCGAAGAGCAATCCTTATACTATTACGCAGGCATTAGAGCGGTTAAGTGGATACCCCGACGTTGTAGCGGACGAGAAATTCTATGACAGCCCATTTTAGCAAAGAGGGCTGGGTAAATGTGACTACAAAATTCCACCTACAAACTGGAAAACAGTACGATAAGGTTCAAATGAATAACAAATGGGATCATTTGAAGAAGGAGTGAAAAATTTGGAGTGAGCTGAAACGTGATAAGACTGGTTTGGGTTGGAAACCAACTACAAAGACTATAAATGTTTCAGACGAGTGGTGGACCGAGAGATTGAATGTATTCATTTTTTAAACAATGATGATTCACTTTATGTTCTATTTTTTGCCCTTCCTAATTTTTGTTATAATATTGTAGGTTGTCCTAGCGGCCAGAAAGTTTAGATATGCTGGCATCCCCCCTCCCCCCCCCCCCCCCCCCCCCCCCCCCTCGAGTTAGAGGAATGATTGAGGACGATGTTTGATTCAGTAGTTGCCGGAGGACGTCATGCTACCATTCCTACCATAAGGAATAATCCACATGAGTCCATCGACGAGAGAGAGTTTTCCGTTGAGAAGCATGACATCCAGGAGGATAATGTTGCACCACCTCCCCCCGAGGTCACATCGGCGAGGAAGAGGAAGAAAGGAAAGAAAAGTGCCACCAGCTCCGTCTTAGATGATTTGGCAGAATCTTCAAGGACCATCAGTCGATGCATTCAGGGACATCCGAAGAGCAATCCTTATACTATTACGCAGGCATTAGAGCGGTTAAGTGGATACTCCGACGTTGTAGCGGACGAGAAATTCTATGACTTTGTCATCACTTTTTTATTGGACAAAGGTCATAGAGTGACATTTATGTTCCTACCCAAGGGTACAAACATAAAGTGGATTCATAACCGCTACAATGGCGAGGAGTAGGGTTATCATATTATGTTCATGTACTGCTAGACTATTATTGTTAGTTCTGTTGTTGTGGTGGACATTATTAGTATTTCTATTAGTATTATTAGTATTATCATATTATTTCTGTTGTTGTGGTTAGTCACCAGTCTTATTTATGTCATGTGTTTTGTTTATCAGAAAATGTCTACCGCTGACTCTGATGATTCGGAAGATAGCTTTGACGCTATTAAAAGTTATGTGATCGTACATCATCAAAATGTTGTATCAGCAGTTAGTATTTTGGCTGAAAGTAGTTCTCTTTTCAACCAACCAGTACCATGCATGACATCGAAGCAAACATGTGATAAATGGATTGGAGAAATGCTTCGATCTTCGACAGTCAGATTTCATAATTCTTTTCGTATGTCCCAAGAAATTTTTATGGATCTATTGCATGTCCTGGAGGAGAAGTACGAATTTCACGGAACGAGGCGGACTGCATCTAGAGAGATTTTGGCACTGACCTTGGATATATTGTCTCATAATGAGGTCATGAAAAAGACATGTGAGCGCTTTCAGCACTCGACGGAGACTGCTAGCAGGTTTTTTGGAGCAGACATTTGTGTGTTGCTACTACTGGCGGATGAAGTGATTCAGTCATTAGATAGATCTTTCAGTAACACGCCGCCAGAGATTCTGTATGACTCACGTTACATGCCCTTCTTTACAGATTGTGTCGGTGCAATTGATGGAACACATGTTCATGCATGCGTACTTGTTCGTGATCAAGTTTCGTACATTGGGAGACATGACATGCCAACACAAAATGTGATGGCTGCTTGTGATTTCATCATGTGTTTCACGTTCGTTATGGCAGGTTGGGAAGGCTTTGCGCATGATAGCCGCATTTTCAACTATACGCTTAGGGATCCCCGTTACAAATTTTTGCATCCACCACGAGGTAATAATTAATGATTTCTGTTCCTTTTTTTATACTTCTCACTCTGGGAGCATAACAACTGAGCTCATGTTTTTCAGAAAAATATTACTTGGTGAATTCTAGTTATCCACTACAAAGGGGATACTTGAAATCATATCAAGAGACACTGTATCATCTTTCAGACTTTGCTCGTGGCGGTCGTGCACCGGAAGGATGCCGAGAGATATTCAATCACGCGCACTCATCACTTAGAAGTGTGATTGAAAGATCGTTCGACATTTGGAAGAAGAAGTGGGCAATATTACGGGATATGCTGAGCTACAACTTCACTAAACAAGACGATATTGTGATGGCAACTATGGCATTGCACAATTTTATTCGACGGCACCCTTCGCGAAGGGATATTGATTTCAGTGACTGCGAGCAGGGATGTGTGGATGAGGGGGTGGGCATACAAGGGCACCGAGAAATTTGTCCTGATACTGCAGGCGGTGTAGAAGAGATGATCACGTTGCGTGAAAGTATAACGGAACAGTTGTACGCATCTAGATCGTAGATGGTGGGAAAAAATGTTGTTATTTTTATCTGTTGTAGTAACTATTATCAAAATTATGTATTTTATGTGTATTGAGTATCATATTTGAAAAAAAAAACATCAAAAACTTCATTTGGTTACCAAACAAATTTTCAAAACTTCATTCAATAAGCAGTTAAAACTCCATTTTACCCAAATAATTTTTTTGACAAAACTTCATTTCTCAGAAACATCTCTTTTTCAAAACTCTATTTCTGATCAGCAGCTTTTCATCAGCAACAACCCAACCAAACGCACCCTTAGTCCCTTGCAAATAAATCTTTTTATCAGGTCAACAATAAATAAATTCACGGCACGGTGCGAGCAAGAGGAGTGTCATCGACTCATTGTCGTCGGAACCGAGAAAATCACGTGCTAGACTTGTATATAATACATTTCGTCATTCACTGTCCCATGTGCCGGGCGGCTCGATTTTTTTGTCGGTTTACTCAGTTTTAATTTTCAAGTTATTATTTAAAATCTCAAAAAAAAAATTATGCTAATTAAAAAATAAATACTATTAAATTTACTTTTCAAATGATATATTGAAGTTCACTTGGAAAAAAAAAAGATTGAATATTTTAATTATGAAAATAATTATGAATATAAAAAATCAGCTCAATACAATATTTATTTTTCTTAGCGCATATATATTGCAGTTAACAAACCAGAAAAAATTGAGTAGTATTTAAAACACGTCGCGCATTACTCTCAACGATACTATTGTTCCCGACCATTATGGGCGAAGATCCAGGCACGATAAGCACTTCCTCGGGAATAAATTTTTTGGATCTACTATCATTTGCATTTGATATTTCGGACTAAATTCTTTTGTTCCTCGATATTCAATCAAATCCTCTTTTTTACCATTGAACCTACTTCGACAATCCCATATTTAGTAATTTTCGAACTGCGTCTTCTTCAGTCGTGGTAATATTTGTGTATTATTAGTTGGTGCAGTTCGAATTTTTGAGAAGGAAAACCGAAACCGAACCGATGTGAAATCAGTTCGGTTTTCAATTTTGTATGCACTCCTAAAAAATATTTTTAGATGCTACATTAATATCAAAATAGTTTTGACACAACTTCACCCAATTGAAATTGGTTGGAATTCAAAAACCATCTCTTATCAAATGCAATTATTTCAGCATCATTTCATAAATTCACATAAAATATCATCAATAAGTATATATCAAGTTAATTAATTCTCTACCTAGCAGCAAATTTGTATAATCAGGTGAGCATCAACACTGCTGCTTCTGTATGACTACAAGAGCACATAAATATAAGCTAAAAACAGTTCCTGGCAGACATAAAATACTTCATTTACAATCACAACAGAAGCTTCATTCCGCCTTCTCGATTCTTCTATGGTCGTCAACAACCTCGCTGCTTTTCGCCTCAGCAATGTCCCGCCCGGGTTCCCTTTCGCCGGAAGCTGCTAAGTTTCGCTCTTCTGGAGCATCCAAATCACCATGAACCTGCTTGGCGGATCGGGCATGGGACGATTCAAGATCCGCGTAGTTGGACAGGACCTGCTCGAGCTCATCGTGCAGATTCAGAGCTTCGAATAGCATCGATTCGTCGTCGCCGGTCGTTTCTATGATTCTCTGCAGCACGGGTTGGGATTCCCTGCAATTCTGCGCCATGCTCACCAGCAGTTCATCCTGCATCACCGGGGTAAAATAGGAACGATAATTTATAGTCGGTGGTTCATGAATTTTGAGAATGGTATGGGTATTTTAAGATGTGAGAGGGTTATGCGAGAATAATTCGAGAATGAGGTAAGAAAATTGTTAGAAGCCCAAGATGTTAGTATTGAATTCAAACTTCACCAACCTTCTCAAAGCTTAAGGAGCGAAAGAAATCTACAATTTTCTTAAAACAAGTTTTCTATGTAAACAAGCAATCAAATGAGCCCTCAGTGCAGTACAAAAATGTGCTACAATTAGTTAACAGAGAGAAGTATCATTAACTAGGAAATGCAAGAATATGTTATGGGCTTCGTGCCCGGTTATTATCTTTACGGTTTTAACATGTCATCTTTCATTCGGTGTTATTGTTCATTGTCGTTATGTCGTTGTTTGTAAGTAAGTCCAAGTGTTTAGGATTTACTTGCAATCATGACTCTTTGTAAGTCTATTTAAAAGAGCACTTGGGTCTTGTAATGATAACGAAGAAATAGTCTTTTCTTCCCTTATCTTGTTTATGAGATCTTGGTAGCTCTCTTCTTCCGAGCATACCCCACCTAGGCAGTCGCGGTTCCGGCTCCACTGTACCCACCGGCCACTACTCCGACGAGCCCATAACAGAATACTAAGACTGAACTGTGGTGTATATATGGCACAGTAATTATCAATACCAAGAAGCAAAACTGGCCTCTTCATGAATCCCACAAAATTGTCATTTCCATTGTAATTCTTTTAAGCAACTTCTACCATGTAAGTTATTTTAAACTAATGATCCAAAGATTCACAAAATTGAGCAACTTCTAGCATGTTAGTAATTTATATCACGTCTAAAAAGATATTATACAATTAATGGAAGGCGTATCGCTTGTTTGCAAGAAAATCACATGAAGAATGGAAACTTCGAAGATTTAGGCTCTGTTCTATAATTCTAATGAGTATGCGTTTTTTAAGTTCAAAAATCAAAGGAACGAATTCCAATAAGAGATTAGAGCAAGCAATTTCCATCACCTTGTACATGCATAAAATGAACCAAGATATCAAGATGCATACCTTCATAGTCTCCTCTTTAGTTTCACTATTCAATAGAGAAGATATAATCTCAAGGCTATTTCTAGTAATAACAAGTAATTCTCTCTTTTCTTCTGTTGAAAGTAACATCCCCTGAAAAGCAACAGAGTCCTCAGCGGCATCCTGCTGACCGGAGCTGGGAAGGGCGTATTCCCCAGGAAGAGATCCCCGCTCACCAAATTCTTCGTCAAGTGAATAAAATAATGGAGCAGAACTGCCATCCCGCTGCTGAGTAGGTTGAGTAGGTATTTCCCGTGACTTCAAATTCTGAAAATGCATTATTCCGTGTCAGAAAACGAACGAAAAAAGTGTCAATAAATCGTATTTATAAGAACCCCAGAACTGTGATAAACAGAGGGGGCTATCAATGTGGAGAAGGATCAAAGATTTTAGAACCCATACATATTTGGCATGAATCTACTAGCATTTTTGTCATAAGCCTAGAAAGAAAGATGGAGAGATTTCAAAAACCACCTTAAGGTCACGGGTTCGAGTCCTGGAAGCAGCCTCTTGCAAAAATGCAGGGTAGGCTTTGCCTACATTTCACCCTTGTGGTGGGACCCTTCCCCGGACCCTCGCTACGCATGGATACTTTGGGCACCGGGCTGCCCTTTTTTTAGTCATGTTGCGTGTTCGTTTCTTTATGCAACTTATCAATCTTGAACGAGTAGTTTTGGATCAGTGGAAGTGGAACAAACAATTTTTAATGCAATGTTAAGAACTTTATATTCAATTGAGGATTTAAAAAAGCTAAATAGAAAGTTTGATGCCTAAATAAAAAAATTTAAAATAAAAGTTTGATACCTAAATAGAAGATTTTTATGTCACAAAAATTTGATAAATGAATTGTTCATTAAACTATAGTAGATTCCATTGTTCTGATTCTGAATGGTGAAATAAATAGAATGAAATTTAATTTTCAAGATGGTCCTTTATATGCTCATTTTTTAAAACAAATTTGATGACTGGCTGGATCTTTATGAACATAGATGGAACTTGATTCATAAGTTATTTGCATTGCATGCTGTAAATGAGTATGAACGGTGTGATTTTAAGTTGAAGATCTTATGAGCTGATAGATTGAGAGTAAAAAAAATTTAAAAGGAGAATGTCTACTGTAATAGGGATCGGCGACGCGGACCCGTGGTGGAACACGAGTTTTGGGCTCATTCGGGGCTGATTGGTCACCTGTCATATTTGGCGTCTCCGGATTGACGAGAAAAACCAAATGTCTTGCTCTAAAATATTTGTGTGTTATTTAATCATTTATTATTATGCCTTGAATTCGCCATCGGTCATTGCATGTGTGTCGCATTTAGGGTTGGGTAAAAGAGAGTTGTCTTTCCCCGCACGTCACGCTAAGATCGCATTATAGTTGTGCATTCACAAGCCTACCCTACATCATACTGTCCCTAAATTATGTATATAAATATTACACCTAACACCATGTACATGTATTTCATGAATCTTCATCCATAAATTTCAAACATTTTCAGCAAAAACCAAATGTCTAGGGTGAAGTTAAGCGGTTTTAACTAAATATAGAAAATTTGTATAAACTCCCACTGGTTGACCCTCTTGAATAAGATTGAAAGAATAATGAGCAAAGGAGGGGATGGCACGTGATAAAAGGTTGTGAAAACTAGAAAATGAGAGAATGTAAAGCACCTGCGGTATCAAAGGCTCAGAGGACTACTCGTACCAAACACATTAAAATAAGGAATAATTACAAAAAACTACCTTGCAAGTTTGCATAATTATATGGAACACCCCTCTACTTTTTAAAATTACCAAGACCTCCCCCTCTACGTTTACAAGTTACAACGAGACATTTTTCAGTGGAAAGTTGGTGAATGAGAAAGGAAAGATTGAAGAAAGGGAGACTAGACAGAAAGATCTAAGGATTGCCAGAGAGACGATGCGGATCGATCGCATACAAGAGGTAAAAGCACAACTGAGTGAACTCGGTGTGCTTTTTTTTGTAGAGGAAAGAACGTCAAATAAAGGTGTGAGTGAAATGAGTTTCATCAATTTTCTCTAGTTTCATAGCCCAATGGTCAAAATATGTGAATATCAACATATATGCACAACGAAAACTTGGAGATGTATGTTAACAAGGTAACGTAGAGGGAAGGCCTTAGTAACTTTAAAAAGTAGAGGGGATGTTTATATAATTATGCAAAGTTGAATAGGAGGTCCCAGTAAATGAACTGTTAAAATAATTAGAAAATATGAAAGAAGTTTCAAAAAAGAAGGGTATTTGAATTATACCATGTAAGTCTGTTTGAACACTGGTAGATAACTAAGATCATCGGATTTGCCCCATGCCTCAATCAACTGCAAAACTCTCAGCTTATTACCATGATTCGTTTGCGGATTATCGATCATTTTCACCATTTCTTCAAGAACTTTCTCAGAAGCCACTACGGAGAAAACTTTCTCACAGTTCATTGCACAAGTCTCCAGAAGGTCAAGACTAAGTAGTTGGCCAACGGGGCTTTTGCTAGCGATTTTCTTCTTTATTGCCCGCACCACTTCAGTTCCATCAAACTCTTCACTGTTAAGAAAATTGCAAATCCTAAGATTTAGACCCCAGTTTGGTTCTTCTAAATTCTCTGATGTAGCTTCCTCTACCATTTTTGCCTCTTGTGACTGGCCCTGAAGAATCTCCTTCATTTTACCACTAAATTTTCTTCCCATTTCGGCGCTTCCAACCTTCAACCGCTCTCCACCAATCTTCAAACGTTCCCCCAAAGCAACCAACTTTGTTTTATCCATCTCTTGCAAAATATGATGGGTGATATGTATTCTCCAATATAGCAATGGTCCAGCCCTCACAGAGTTCAAAATACTTTTTCTACAATCAGTTTAAGGTTCAATTCCCTGTAAAATTCATGTATATATTGATCAAAGGACAAAAACTTCAAGACTTCATATCCTACAATTTAGAAACCACAAAATTTCTTCTAAATTGCATGGACAGGGTAGATAAATTTTACATTCTCCGGACCTTCAAACTTCATCTAAAAATGCTGAAAAATGAAAACCTTCAACATCACCAATATAAATATTAAATCATGAGTATACCATTAAAATATGAAACATATAATGAAAAGGTGAAATAGCTGCATCAAAATAAAAAATAAATAACGAGATGAAAGGGTCTCATAAAGAGGAAGCTCTTTGGGAGAACCAGCCATCAAGAGTTACCGGAGAATCGTCCCCAATTTTGTATCTGATTCTATATTTTGTTCTCCTCAAATGAAATCTTTTGTGCAATCGCTCTTTAGCTCCTCCCTCTACTATTCAAAACATTTCGATTTGTAACATTTCCTCATAATGTCTTAGAAGTGGAAACTGACTACTCTTTCCATTAAAAGCAAATTCAAACATAATGTTGCCACTAAAATAAACCCACCTAAGCCATTTAAGTTAGTTAGGAATACCCTTATTGGGGGTCGACCTTGATTACTTACATTTAATGCCCTACAACATAGCAATAATAAAATACTAGTAAACTCCATTAGTGGAAACAATGTTATTTACCCTTTAGGAAGAATTACGAGACAACCTTTGAATTTGACGATCCTGGATATTCTTTTGATGAGATCGATTATCTTGCAACACTTCCTCACCGAATGCCTTATGTAAGTATCCACTTGAATTTTCTCTTACCAGTAGTCTATTATATGTTCCCAGTGCACCCTATACACACATTTCATAAATGTTTCTCCATAAAAATAAATTACTTCAAACACACTCCATAATTCCAATACAAAATACAAAATAAATCATTCTAAATGTTTCTTTTTGGCAATTCAAATACAAAATAAGAAACTAATGCATTAAAGCATATCTTTTATGAACTAAAACAATCCAAAACATATAAAGTGATGTAAGTTGGGATTCTCGATTCGATTTTAAAATAATAAATTTGAGTTCTTTTTTAAATATGACGAGCAAGAACTTTCACGAATAACGGTAAGCGATAATTGACCTCAGGCTCACACCCGCGCATAAAGATCCAACATTTGAACATATGACTAAAATGAATTAACGATCTACACACATACAATTAGAGAAATGAAAAATGCGTGAATATGAAAATTGACGTCAAATTGGTTCTAAATTAATTAAGAGCAAGCCTGCTCTGAATTTTAAGACCAACTAAGATAAAGCATCAAATCAATCTAACATACCACCAGCAAGAGAACGGCAGAGATATACCTCGGCCCATTAGTGAAGCTAACGTATCAGTCAAACACAAACGGCAGGTGAATGGCAGGAGGCCGCAAAGATGGAACTGGTGGCAGGAAAAGTCGGGTTCAGAACACTAGCAAGCTGCCGACTGTAACTAGACCGTGGAAGAAGGCTCGGCAGTGTCTGGCCAGAGAGCGGGGAAGCTCGCCGGCGCAAAGAAACGTCGGAGGAGGAGGCCCCTCGAACAGGGAAAGCTTCGGACGAATCAATCGAAGCTGGAGGTGGTCGTCCGTGGAAGAGCTCGACGGGAACGACGGAAAACGATGGAGGCGAGGTCGTCGGGGGCCGTAAGGGCCGGTGGTGGCGACAGTAGGCGGCTGTGAGACCAGCGAGCTTGTCGGCAGCAGAAACTACGGCGAGGGGGCGGGAGGAGGCGGGCAGCTTCGCCTGCGACTAGGGCAGTCGAGCTGGATTTCCGGGAAAATAGAGTCTTCTCTGTTTCCGAGTTATTCCAAGCGCCCTTTTTCAGGAATGAGCTTTATAAATGGTTATCTTTTATGGATCCGGATCCCGTAGAAATTTCAGAGGTGGAGTTTGTGCAATTTTGCCCGTTGGATTGAGTTCACACGATCTCGCCCGTTGGAGCCCTCTTGTTTTTTAGTTTTTTTTTTTACTTTTCATTTTTTGTCTTTTAGCAAATAAATTCAGGTAGACGTTGGATTGATGGAGTTGAGGGGTCTCGCACTGTTGGATTGAACTCCACCCTGAAGTTCGTGGGACCTCTAGGGGATCCGAATGGGGGAATTTTTGGGTCTCGAGGAGTACAATACTTCTCTGCTGGTAGTGTACCATGCTCATCGTGCGGGTAAATTTTAGTCCGTCCAATATTTGATCGGACTACCAGCAAAAAAGTGCTTTTAAAAAAATGTGATCCAATCAGACGGTTGTCAGCCAACAACCCGCACCATCCTTTTCATATGCTAAGTTTATTTTTGGGTTCGGAAAAGAGAGATCTTAAGGATCAATAATGATGCGGCGTGTGTAAAATTATTTTTAGATGGGTGTCTTAGATTTATCGGGTGATAATCATACATCTGAATGACCATGATATTCCCCTGTGGATCAGCGCAAAAATCGCTCCTTTATTAGGCTATTAGAAAGAGGTCGGACATATAATTGATTTAAGGCGATTGTTATCCGCACTACAGTTTAGGCTATCCGCACACTTTTTGTATGAGTTATTACGCGATTTTTGGAAATACGTCTTGTGCGTGCATTTTTAGGAAAAGTGATCAACACGAAAGTTGTAGATCTCATTGAGATCTACAACTTTCGTGTTGAACACTTTTCCTAAAAATGCACGCACAAGACGTATTGCCGCCATGATTGAAACATATGCGTAACTATAGCGAATTTTTGGAAATACGCATTTTATATGCATTTTTAGGAAAAGTGTTCAACATGAATATTGTATATCTCGACGAGATCAACAACTTTAGTGTTGAACACTTTTCCTAAAAATGCATGTACAAGACGTATTTCCAAAAGGCGTGTAATAATTCATACAAAAAGAGTGCGGATAGCCAAAACTGTAGTGCGGATAACAATCACGTATGAAATAGGAGGAATTAGTTTTAAGGCTCTTTCTTTATTTATTTTTTAGCTTTCCTATTTAAAATAAGGGTGGGTAAATAAATATTTAGGTAATCTTGTTTTAATTTTAACTAATTAAATTTTTTTTAGCTTTTTTATTGAGCTGTTAAATTAAAGAAATTAAAAATTTATAAAAATTAAAAAATTGAGTGTTTCACTAAATAATGTATTTCATTTTAATAAAGTACAGATAAATTTTGAATAAAATAATTCTTATGAAATTATAATCATCCATAAAATTTTTTTGATCCAAGAATCACCAATAAATTGAATATAAAAGAATTTTGTGGGCCGGATACACAAACATCGCCGCTCGCCGTCTCGCCGCTTTTCTCGCCATGTCTACAAAATGATCGCCAGGGAGCTCAGTGCGTGATCATAGGGGGGAGAGATGCCGAAAGGCGAACGACAGCCGGCGGCGCCGACGGGCTGCTTCAAGTGCGGCAGACCGGGACACTGGTCTCGAGACTGTCCTTCCTCATCCGCTAGTAACTCAAACCCTAACCCTAATCCCGATTCCAGGCCGAACTTGCCCGCGAGCTCTTTTAAGCAGCCTTCAGAGGCGACGGAACCCCCCGCCGCCGCCAAGAAAGAGCGCAGATCGCGACCCAAGCTCACGCCAGAGATCTTGCTCTCTGATGACGGTCTCGGATATGTACTCCGGCATTTTCCCCGCGCCTTCAAGTACCATGGCCCCAATCACGAGGTGAGCGGCCTCATATATGTTTCTTTGCTTTATAAAATTTTAGCGCTCGCTGTGTTTTGGATGCTATGAATTTGAGCGATCGAAAATGAAAATTGTGGTTTCATAATCAACCCGTAATTGTTTAGATTTCATATCATTTCTTTGAATTTCTTTCAATCCAATCAAAACCATAATCATCTTGTCCTAAATGTATGTTCTAATGTTTATTGTAACCCTGGTGCCAGTTTATATAATTTTGAATAATCCCGGGTCCGCCTGATCAGTAAATGTACCATCCATTTTATGATTAATCCACAATCTGTTCCTAAACATCGAGTTTTATTTAACTATGATCCAACAATTCCCTGTTTTTTGTAACTGTTGTTGATATATGATTGCTTGTATATCACTAAAAAGTTTATCTTAAGCTCACCAAAGGATTGGAGAATGAGTGTTAGAGTTAAATCCTGTTTGCATTCATTTTTTTTCTGGATGATCTTGCTCGAATAACCATCTGTTTGGTTCTCCAGGTTAGTGATCTTGGAAATCTAATAGGAATGTATGCGGAATGGCATTCTCATCTAATACCTTACTACTCCTTTGATCAATTTGTTCGAAAGGTCGAGCAAGTTGGTGCAAGCAGACGGGTCAGAGTAAGTAATCTATCAAGATTTTATAGCTAAAATTGACCTTATGTTCTTGTTGGGTAGTACATTTTTGCTTATTTGGTTAGAATCTATTGTTTGGTTATTTATACTCGCATGCGCTTGGTGCGTACCTCTATTTGATTCTTTTAATAGTTTTGTAAGGTGGTGATTCATAGAGTTTGTTATTTGGTAAGCACATCCTTCATCATATTTGAATGATGATTGTTGTAATGCTTTAGCGTTGAAAGATAGAACTCAGTTTCTAATCCAATTTGATGCAACCCAAAAGGAGGAGATTACATGAAATAAAAGGGGATTCCTTCGTTAACACTCACTCATCCATTACACATGAGAAATCAATTACCCAAACATGAGGAATCTCTCACTCTTCACATATTCCATAAAGCTACCCTCCCCTTCTTCATGTATAAACTATTTATCGATTCAAATATGTAAACAAGGGTAGTTGATGGTGTCAATTGAAGTAATTGGTTTGTGGGTTGATAGGTAGTGCTTAATAAGTGAAACTAACTAATGGATTCTATAGAATTAGATCCAATCCTAGAGGAGTGGTGAATAAGGTTTAATTGATATCATGAAAGCTATTTGATAATGGAAAGAAATGCTTTTGAAGCGGTAACATAATTGACGTGCATCGTGGAATTATAGAAGTAACAACACATCAAGGTCTTTCAATCCAAAGACAATCATGATTCGTAGCAATAAAAAAATCAACATACATAAGAGTAAAGGGCAGCCTGGTGCACAGAGCATTCCCGCGCAGCGAGGGTCCGGGGAATTAATAAAATACATAACACAATGTAAACCGGTTTGTTAATTTCTGTACTATTTTTGGACTCCACCAGTCGGTAGTAAGAATAAATTATGTTTTTTTAATCTCTGGACAGCAGTTTGTAGTTGGTGGGCTTGCCTTAACTTTCAACCTCTTACAAACTGAGTAATCTTGTCAGAGCACACTACATGTACACAATCCTGGGGCCAACAAACTTAGTAGTTACCAATGAATGAATTTTCCCCAACCTTAAATATAACAATTTACTCTATAGACATAGGTAATTTTGTACAACCTAATAAATAATCTAGTTAGTCTCACTGGAATGATTTCTGACGTAGTACGAGGCAATAAGGACGAACACATATCTAATTCTTTACAAGAAATGTGGGGAGATACATAATAAATGCAAATAAAACCAGGACTATATTAGCACTACTGTGATGCATCATGGGAGAAGGTGTTTGTGGCTTCGACACCGGCGAATGTTATCGTGACTAAGACTGAAGGTTTGTTCTTCTGAAGAAAACCTTGATACCCCTTCATCCCTAATATTTAATGGATCTAAATGTTAGATAATTAGGTTAAATGTATACAGTAGGTCAGAGTCATCTTCATCATCTTGAACTCTAATGACCATCTTGTTGAAACCGGCAACCGGTCTCCTGAGTTCGGACCCACTGGGGGGTGTAGCCGGCGCTTATTTCTCCCTCACTAAACTATCTGACCGGTGGATGAGAAAATTGGAATAGACCCAAGGCTGCAGCGAGGAGGTCCCGCCACACACCCGGAAGATCTTAGAGAGCTTCCCCTCCCAAACCAAAGCTCAGCCGGGCACCTTGGAGGGCACTAGCAGCCAACCAAGACTAGCCTAGAGGAGAGGACTCTCAAAAAATCGGATCTCCTCCAAGGTGCCCTTAAGGGTCTATTTATAGATTTTTCTGAGCTGGTCTGCAAATAACATGAATCCGCCTTTTAATTTTACTAACCGCACCCCAAATTGGTCTGCTTATAGCCTAACTCCGCTGTTCTGAAGGGCTATTTGCAGCCCATTAGGGGCATCATGGTCATTTCCCCCTTAAAGACATAGGGGGCGAGTGGTCCGTGGGGAACCACTTGCCGAGCAACCGTTCGGCTGGGCGAATGCACACATTCCTGGGCGAGTGGTCCGCGAGGGCGTCACTCGCCGATTTTCTCCCTCTTGCCTGGGCCAGATCTCGCCAGTGGGCTTGAGGGGCCCACTCGGCGAATACGGGTTGTACACAATCTCCGCTCTTTGCGAGCGGTTCCTACGCTCGGAAAGAACAGTCCAACCCGGTATTCGGTGAGTGCTTGCTGACTGGACCCATAAGATTCTGCGGGTCCCACCGTCGCCCTATATATACTTCTCAGTGTCAGATTTCTCTGGAACGCTTCCATTCCTCGGCTTGGAGATCCTTCTCTCCCTTGACCTTTCGCCGATTTCAATGTCTTTTCACAAGCCTTCCGCGAGACCCCTCTCGCAGGAAGTGATTGAGCGCCTGGCTGCGGCCCAGAGCGCAACTGCCCCCAAGACGGCCAGGTTTGCTCCCTGGCTTACGTCCAAGCGTGACCCGAGTGCCCCTTACGTCTCGCGTCGAGCCAAGGCGATTCGGCTGAATCGTCAGGGAGGCGAGACTGCCTCGGAGTCTCCGGCGAACGCTCCTCCGGACCCCGGAACGCAGGTATGGGAATTCCTCCCGTCTTTCTGTTTAGTCCCTGCCCCCTCATCCTGCAATCATTCTGACCATTCGCAGGGGATTTCGGTGATTGAGGATGGCCATGGGGCCGTTCCGAACAGTGCCGTGGTGCCACCTCTTGCGGATGCGAGGCCTCCTCCGAATCTGGATCTTGCTCCTCCACCCCCTCCGGGCGAGACCACACAGCAATCTGGTAAGTTATGAATTCTTGTCCTGCACGCTGTGCGTTACTGACCACTGTTTTTTCTTTTATAGCCCTCAACCCTGACCTTCCGCCGCGGGACACCGTTCCTCCGGGTTCCCCTTTTCAACAAAACTCCTCCGTGCCTGCGAATGAGCAGAGGATCTCCCCTGAAAGGGGACCCAGTCAGCAAGACCGTGCAGATGATCATGCGAATGCTTCAGTTCCTTCTTTACAGCCCTTCCGCCCAGGGAAAGGAAAAGTCTTACCTCCCGCCGGATTGTTTAAAACGCACCCCCATTCGTCTCGTCCCCCAGGTCATGGGGACCCCACACTAGGTTAGTGTTCTCATCCGCATTTAGCGCATTCGTTTTGTTTAACGCGACTGACCTGCCTGTGATCTCGCAGGCTATCGGGAAGCCTCTCCCTTTGGATCCTACCACGAGGGGGGAGACGGGATGCTCTCGCCTCTCCCCTCTCCCGGGGACCTCTCTGACTTTCTCGGCGACCCCTTAGATCATGCGACCCTGAAGGAGCGACTCACGGAGGTCTTGGGGAAGCTTATCCATATTCAGCGAAACATCGCCGGCCAGGTGGATGATGTGCGGATGGAGGTCACGCGCGAGCTGAAGGACCTTCGGAAGGACTATTCGCGCCTCCTTGCAGTGGTGGAGCGTCTGAGAGGTGAAGGAGGGGAGCTGTCTCCCGGGAGGCATGCTGCGCGAGCCCGGGACCAGCTTCAGCTGGCGTCTCATGAGATCACCTCCATGCTCGCGTACTATCGCCCGCGAATGCCCCCGGAGGCTGGGTCGCGAGGGTATGGTCGGTGGTATTAGGAGGAGCGCTAGTCTGGTCATCATTCGCCTCTTTTTGTATTTTCTTTTTTCTCATTCAGTTTATGGTGCTGTGGAGGTTGGACTTATTTTATGTCTGTAATAATTTACTCTGCGCTTTGCGAATGCGTTTTCTGCTTATATTTCTCGCAACTTGCTTGGGTATGCCGAATGATGTCTTATAGCAGAATGCCTTTCCAACCTTGTTGCGTAGCCGTCGAATGAGTAGCCATAGGGCATTCGTCATTAATGGGCGAGAGGGACCGGCCCGGGTTTCGAGGCGCCGGGAAGGCGCGATGGCTATCCGCACACCCGTTGCCTCGAAAGCCCAAGCGTTTTCTATTTCCCCTATAAATAGGTCGCTCAACTACCGTATTGATTACCTCACCATCCGCTCCCTCTCTCTCCCTGCGCCAGCACTCGCACTTCTCTCTTCTCTGCAATTCCCGTCTTCTTCGGTATTCGCAAGATGGGTGGCGAGACCGAAGGCAGGGCCAGGTGCGCCAGTGCATTCGTCAACCATGTCTTTGATTCTTGTGATCTCTCCGAGGAAGCTTACTTAACCGCTGTCGCGGACTATGTCCCCCCAGGATTCGAAGCGCGAAAGCCCGGGCCGGAGGATCGCTTAAATTCCATCTCGCGGTGTGCTCTCGCGATCCCGCTGGAGCACTTCGAGGTGGGATTTCGCCTCCCCATCTGGCCGGAACTCCGCCAGACTTTCCGATACTATGGCGTCGTGCCCGGCCAGCTCAACCCTAACTCTATCGCCATGCTAGTCGGGTACGCGTGCTACCTGCGAGAGGAGGGGATTGAGTTTTCGCTGCCCGTCTTTCGCAAGCTCTATACCTTCCGCTGCTCACACGACATCTCCTTCTTCTCGGGTCAGAGCCCCCTCAAACACCAGGGTCTCCCGAACAAGAACCATGACTGGGTTCGCCGCTTCATCTTCGTCAGCGGAAGCCTCGGAAACACCCTTCTCGCCCCAGTGCAGGAGGAGGAATCAACCTTCCGGCCCCCGACTCTGGGGGGGGCACGAGGCCAAGCTGCACCAGTACATCCTGGAGCACGGGATGGACCTCGTCTACCTCCGGCGAAACGTCAACTCGCTTCCGCCCATTCCGCAGGGTGAGGGTGAGTTTTCTAAACCTTCTTCATTCGCTCGGTTTCGTTGACTTCATACCATTCGCTGAGCCGTTCGTGTTCACAAACAGGCGTGCGAGACCTCCCTCTTCATCCGTCGCGTCCTTCGGGGGTTTCCGTATCTTTTGCTCAAGCCGCCGCGGATGCTTGTCGGGAGGAACCCTCTTCCCCCAAGTCTGGCAGTCGAAAACGAAAGACCGGGGTGCCTCCTTCCACCTCTTCCAAGAAGCCGAGATGTTCCCCTTCTGTCAAAGGGAAGGGGGTTGTGGGTGAGACCTCAGGGGCGAAAGCTCCAGCCCAGATCCCGGGAACGAGTGCGCCGGACGGGAATGTTCTCCATTCGGGGCAGTCGTTGCCGCCGCCGCCATTGCCCAGGGACCACCGGAACTTCTCCCAGGGAGAGAAGTATGTGGACCCCTCAGGGGCTCCCTTGGTGAAGTGGGACAGGAACTCGAATAGGGTCTCGCTCTCTACCCTCCATCCATCGTGGATAGAGAGCGACCTCGCAAGTGGTGAGGCTTACGCCATTGCGTATGCCCTCTACAGTCGTGAAGATGCCGAGGTCTTCGATGCCGAGAAGATGCAAGTTCTCGCCCACGAGACCGCTCGAGCCCTGCTGCGGGCCCTTGAGCTTGCGCACATGTCTTCGCGCCGGAGCATTAATCTGGCGCGGAGTTTGGCTGAGGTTGAGGAGACAAGGGCTATTGTTTCCGCCGAGGCGCGTGAACTCAGGGTGAAACTGGAAGCTGCGGAGGCCCTTCTCGCCAGCCGCCCTATCAGAGAGGTATATCCAAGGTTGTCAGGATCGAGATCCTAGGTAAGATCGTTTCGAGGTTGGATCGGATCGGATCGTAGGATCGAATCGAGGATCGCAAGATCCTACGACATTCATAGATTTAGACTAAAAATATAAAATTGAATTTTGTATCATCCAATTACATGCTCAATTAACAAAAAATCAATAAATTGAGCAGTATGTGAATAATTATATTAAATTTTTTTGAATAACTAAAATAAATCATATTAAGTTCACTTTCAGTTTCAGGTAGGACACTAAATGTCTACTAACAATAAAAAAATCTGGACTGATGGATTGGTGGAAGCCTAAAAGCAGGAAGACGAACCCAAACTATTGGATTGCTCGTACGATGTAAGCAGGAAGCTTGAATTGCTCGTATACTGGATTTCTAACCGTTAGATTGCTCGTACGGCGTACGCTAGAAAGGAAGAAAAGACGTCGTCCATAAAGTAGGAAGCAGGAAGTCACTGGATTACCAACCATTGGATTGCTCATATACAGAAATATAAGATAGACACTGACATCACTTGAAATGGAACTTGGTAAGGAAGGAAAAGGAAGACATTGTCTGAATTGGAAGCGACTGAAGACGTCGGTTTTGGCCTCCGTTTGCAGTCAGCGGTCGACACTTGGGATACGATAAAACAGCATGATATGATTATGTGATGGGGTATGTGGGTGGGATTGGGATAAGGTTAAACAATGGGTTATGGTCATTGGACCGGTTGAATGAGGTCGGGATATGGTTGGACATGTTTCTAGTTCCCTTTAGACGAACTGGTAGAATCGGATCGGGATCGCGATCCTAAAGATCCTAAGATCCGGATCGTGATCGCAGTCGTAGATGTGCCGATTTAGATCCTAGGTAAGATCCGGATCGATTTACAAAATCTGGATCGTAGAATCGTAAGATCCTACGATCCGGATCGCGATCCTGATAACCATGGGTAGATCCCCCCCCCCCCCCCCCCCCCCCCCCCCCCCCCGCGCGGATGACCGTTGCTGATTGCCGCGCTTTCTTCTCACCACCTTCGTTTTCTCAGGACACTATGATCGCCGAGATGCTTCGCGTGCGAGTGGTCAACCTTGAGGAGGAAGTCCGGCTGGCTAAGGCCGAGGTCCAGCAGTCGCGAAAAGTCGATGCCTTGGCACTCGCCTCAGGGAGTAGGGGGCACTTTTACCCTCACCATGAGTTAGAGCAGTTGATGCAGGAGAACGCTCAAAGCGCCGTGAAGCACGCGCTGCAGGTGCTGCGGCAGGCTGGGTACCTGAAGGAGGAGGCTGAATGCCTTTCTGCCCGACAGGTCGTCCCCGAGCTCTACATCCCGATCCCTTTCCCAGAAGATGAGGACGGCGAGCCGCGAGAAGACGCCCTCCTCCCGGATTCGGGCGAGAGCGAAGGATCTTCTGGCGAGAAGCCTGCCGACCCATGAGAGGGGCCCTCGTGATTTTTTGCTTTCTTTTTATCTTTCATTTTGGATGTAATCATGAACTGGGGCGAGTCCCCTTGGCATATATATATATCAATTACAAATTTTTGTGCTATCTTGATTTTTACTCATTTGCTACTGTATCTCGCCAGGCTCATTAGGACGTTGGGTCGTAGTGTTATTATCTTGGCCACTCGCCGGATGCGCGAAGGTGACCTAGGATGCCTTGCCCTTTCCGATCTTTTGCCACTTGCTCCACTCGCCCCCTCTGACCATTCGCCCAGGTCAGGGGTCTCGCATGGATAGGTTATAAGGGAGAGGAAAGACTACCCTACTGGTGTGCAGTTCTCGCGAGTGCTCCCGAGGTCGACCTTTGAGAATCTAGGACCAGCCATCGAGTGAGCCTTCGGGCCTGCCCGCTAGACGAGAGCCTGAACAGCGGGCCTGCTTGGGGCTATCTTCCCAAAAACTTAGAACCTGCCACCGAGTGAGCCTTCAGACCTGCCAGCTAGATGAGAGCCTGGACAGCGGGTCTGCTCGGGGCCATCTCCCCGACAACTTAGAGTCTGCCGCCGAGTGAGCCTTCGGACCTGCCAGCTAGATGAGAGTCTGGACAGCGGGTCTGCTCGGGGCCATCTTCCCAACAACTTAGAGCCTGCCCCCGAGTGAGCCTTCAGACCTGCCAGCTAGATGAGAGCCTGGACAGCGGGTCTGCTCGGGGTCATCTTCCCAACAACTTAGAGTCTGCCACCGAGTGAGCCTTCGGACCTGCCAGCTAGATGAGAGCCTGGACAGCGGGTCTGCTCGGGGTCATCTTCCCAACAACTTAAAGCCTGCCACCGAGTGAGCCTTCGGACCTGCCAGCTAGATGAGAGCCTGGACAGCGGGTCTGCTCGGGGCCATCTTCCCAATAACTTAGAGTCTGCCACCGAGTGAGCCTTCGGACCTGCCAGCTAGATGAGAGCCTGGACAGCGGGTCTGCTCGGGGCCATCTTCCCAACAACTTAGACCCTGCCACCGAGTGAGCCTTCGGACCTGCCAGCTAGATGAGAGCCTGGACAGCGGGTCTGCTCGGGGCCATCTTCCCAAAAACTTAGAGCCTGCCACCGAGTGAGCCTTCGGACCTGTCAGCTAGATGAGAGCCTGGACAGCGGGTCTGCTCGGGGCCATCTTCCCAACAACTTAGAGTCTGCCACCGAGTGAGCCTTCAGACCTGCCAGCTAGATGAGAGCCTGGACAGCGGGTCTGCTCGGGGCCATCTTCCCAACAACTTAGAGCCTGCCACCGAGTGAGCTTTCGGACCTGCCAGCTAGATGAGAGCCTGAACAGCGGGTCTGCTCGGAGCCATCTTCCGGAACCTTCGAGGTTTCCCCACAAGCTGCAGCATTACTTTCACGCGCATAGGTTAAACAGAACATTCTCATTTCAAAAGCATTAGCATTACATAGTTTTTAGGGATAGAAGCATTTGAGATCGTCACCACTCCATGTGTGACTGAGGGGTTGGCCCTCCACATTCTGAAGGCGGTATCCCCCAGACTTTAGCGCCTCTTCCACGACATAGGGACCTTCCCAGTTGGGATTAAGCTTTCCCACTGCGGCAGACCTTCCAGCCGCGTCGACCTTCTTGAGTACTAGGTCCCCCTTTTCGAATTGCTTGACCCTGATGTGCTTGTCGAAGTACTTGGTCATCCGCCGCTTGACCTCTTCTTGGCGAATGGCTGCTAGATTCCGGGCTTCTTCGATGAGGTCGAGGGAGAGCCGCAACTCCTCTTCGTTCCCAACTCTCCAATCTTCCTCTCCATTCGTGGCGGCACTTACTCGTGGTGTCATGACCTCGAACTCTATGGGGATGACGGCCTCGCAGCCGTGAGAGAGCTTGAAAGGGGTCTCTCCCGTGGCGGTGTTGGGGGTAGTCCTTAAAGCCCACAGGACCGAGGGGAGCTGCTCCACCCAATTGCCCCTAAGATTTTCCACCATCTTCTTGAGTAAGTTCACGATAATCTTGTTTGCCGCCTACACCTGCTCGTTGCTCCTGGGATGGTGGACGGATGCAAACCTGAGGTCTATCCCCAACTGGCCACAGAAACTGATGAACTCCTCGCTGGCAAATTGCGGGCCATTATCTGTGACTATGGCCTGCGGAAGCCCATGTCGACAGATGATCTCCCCCCATATGAAGTTGCGGATCACCTGGGAGGTGACCTTAGCCAGCGCCTTAACTTCCAACCACTTCGAGAAGTAGTCGATCATGACCAAGAGGAATCTCCTCTGCCCGCTGGCCTGGGGAAAGGGTCCCACCAGATCCATCCCCCATATGGCGAATGGTCAGGGCGCCGTGATACTCCTTAGCCTTTGAGCAGGCAGGAGCTGAAGTGGGGCGAACATCTGGCACTTCTGGCATTTCTTAGCGAAGGTCGCCGCATCTCTACTCAAGGTCGGCCAAAAGTACCCCTGCCTCATTATTCTTGCCTCCAACATCCTGCTCCCTGAGTGGCTGCCACACTCGCCGGAGTGAACTTCTTCCAAGATCCTCGGGACTTCATCTTCTGAGATGCATCGGGCCAGGAGACCCGAGAGGGTCTTCCGATACAAATCTCCCTAATGGAGCACGTAGTAGGCGGACTTGTACCGGAAGCGCCTTTGGTCCGGAACCTCCTCCGGGAATTTCCCTGTTGCAAGGAAGGTAACGAAGGGATCCTTCCAAGAGGGCCGCTGCTCTATTTCCACGAGTTCCCCCTCCTCGATCGAAGGACGGAACAGGTCTGTCAGGGTTCCTCCGGCTCGGGGACCGGCCTTGGCCAAGCGATCCGCTGGGGTGCTCTCCTCCCGAGGGATGTGCCTGATGGAGAAAGTCTTGAACGCTCCAGTGAGGCTTCTCACTTTGGCTAAGTATCTTGTGAGTGTAGGTTCCCTTGTCTCGAACTCTCCCTTGATCTGAGAGGCTATTATCATCGAGTCGGTGGGACCTCCACGTCATGGACTCCCAGTTCCTGAGCCAGACGCAGGCCGGCGATCACCGCCTCATACTCCGCCTGGTTGTTGGTGATTGGGAAATGTATTACGAGCGTCTGCTCGATCTTCATCCCGTGGGGGCTCTCCAGCACCACCCCTCCTCCGAGAGAATTTTTACCCGAGGCCCCGTCAACCAGCAGCTTCCATGGAACATGACGAGGGGTTTGATCCTCCTCCATCTCGGCCACATAATCTGCCATGAAATCTGCCACTACCTGTGCCTTCATGGATAGTCGAGGGACGAAGGTGATATTGAACTCACTTAACTCTATTGACCACTTCGCGAGCCTCCCCGAGTGCTCTACTCCTTCGAAGATCTGGCGAAGGGGGTGATCAGTCACCACTTGAATTGAATGGGCCTGGAAGTATGGCCTGAGCTTTCTTGCCGCGACGACCAGAGCGAAGGCCAGCTTCTCTAAAATTGGGTACCTGAGTTCCGCCTCCCTCAAGACCCTACTTACGTAGTAGATGGGCAGCTGCTTCTTGCCTTCTTCCCGGACCAGGACGAAGCTTACGGCCTCAGTCCCGACTCCGAGGTACAAGGCTAGGTCCTCCCCCTCCTTGGGGCCCTGGAGCAGCGGAGCCTGGGTGAGCTGCCTCTTCAAGGCCTGGAAGGCCTCCTCGCATTCCTTTGTCCACTCGAATTTCTGGTTTCCTCGTAACGTTTTGAAGAAGGGGGAGCATTTCTCCCCGGCCCGGGAGAGAAACCTGCTCAACCCCGCTAGCCTTCCCGTCAAGCGCTGAACCTCCTTGGCATTTCGAGGCGATCCCAACTCCATGATGGCTTTGACCTTTTCCGGGTTAGGTTCTACCCCCGAAGGGGTGAGAAGGTGCCCCAGGAACTTTCCCTTGCTGGCCCCGAACACACACTTCAGGGGGTTCAGGCGCATCTTGTACTTGCGTAGGGTGGCGAAAGTTTCCTCGAGGTCTTGGAGATGAATGCTCACGCTCTTGCTCTTCACCATGAGGTCATCTACGTAGACCTCCAAGTTCCTTCCTCTTTGCTCCCTAAAAACCCGATCCATCATTTTTTGGTAGGTTGCTCCTACATTTTTCAGCCCAAAGGGCATCGTCTTATAGCAGTAGCACCCCTCCCGGGTGATGAAAGAGACATCTTTGATATCCGGGGGGTGCATCCTGATCTGGTGATAACCTGAAAAAGCATCCAAAAAACTCATCACAGAAAAACCGACGGCTGAGTCAACCAGCGCGTCGATCCGAGGCAGGGGATAACAATCCTTAGGGCAGGCTTTGTTTAACAAAGAAAAGTCAATACACATACGCCAGCGACCATCGCCCTTTTTTACCATGACGACATTGAAGACCCAGCCTGGATACTGGATCTCCGATACAAAACCTGCTTCAAGGAGCTTGGCCACCTCCTCGCGGATCGGTTCTTCGAGCTTGTCGGCGAAGGCCCTCCTTTTCTGTCGGATGGGGCGGGCTCCTGGCTCAAGGTTGAGACGATGGCAAGCCACGTCCGCCTCGATGCCTGGCATGTCTGCTGCGCTCCATGCGAAGATGTCCACGTTCTTCTGGATGCACTCCAGCATCCTTATCCTGTCCTCCGGGCCGAGGCCCCCGCTGACACGCACCTTCTCCGCCTTTCCTTCCTGGGTGATGACCTCCATCTCCACCACTTCCTCCGCCGCCTCAAGCCGGGTCGGCTCTTCCCATCTGCCCTTCGCTTCTCGCCCTTCTACCCGGGCCTCCTCCTCTGCAGCATCTTCCTCCATTGGTTCGACCTGCTCCTCCTGAGCTACCTCCATGTCCTTTCTTCGGGCACCGCCCTCTTCCTCTTCTCCCCTCTTCTCCACTCCTTCCCTTGGCCCCTCCGGCCTCTTCATCTCTTCATCCATCTTCTCAGCCTCCGCCATCCAAGAGATGGTGTTGACGGCAATCACGTAGCACTGCTTTGCCACCTTTGCATCTCCCCGGATTCGGATCTGGACTCCTCCACTATGGAACTTCAAGCACTGGTGGTATGATGAGGGCACACATCGGAAGGCACTGATGAGGGGGCGTCCGAATATGGCATTGTAGCTGCTCGGAGCGTCAACGATGACGAACCGGCAGTTCCTTGGGACCCCTCCTAACGTCACCTGGAGGCCGACACCTCCCTCAACCTCCTTCCTTTCTCCTGAGAAACCAAACAGCGGCCCATCAGAGGCCTGCACCCTCTTCTTCTCCACCTCCATCGCATCGAAAGCCTTCTTGAAGATAACATTCACCGAGCTCCCATTGTCCACCAGGATCCGTGAGACCGTGAAGTTTTCTATCGCCGTCTGGATCACCAGGGCGTCGCAGAACGGGTCCTCATAATCGGGCACATCTTCCGAGGAGAAGTTAAGCTTCTCTATGGGGGGTGGGGTCTGGGAAGTTGACGCGACGTCTCTCCGGAACATTGCCTGGAAGCTCCTCTTGCGAGAGGCCTCTATCCCAACCCCACCATGAATCACCCCGATTCCCCCCCTGGCTCCTGTATCTGCCCTGTCCTCGCATCGGTCCTCTTCCGCCTATGGGAGCACTTCCTCGATCCTGGCCTGCTGCCGCCGTGGCTGACCTCTCCCTCTCATCTCCAAGAATTCTGGGCAGGTGGCGGTCGCGTGACCTTCTTCCTGGTGAAAGTCACAATAGGGCAACGCCACCCTGTCCCCCCTTCCTGCTCTTCCTCTCCCTCCTCTGGCTCCTCTACCTCCTCTTCCTCGGCCTACTGCCATAGCTTGCTCCCTTGGGGGGTGAGGGGGTCTGGGGCCTTGCCTCCACCCCGGATTTATTCCCCCCGCCTCTCTCCCTTGGTACCCCCCTTCCTGACCTCTCGCTGGTCCTTCCTGGTGCCTCCAACCCAACCTGTTGTTGGGCTCTTGATACCTCCAATTCCGAGGCGGTCTTTCGAACCCCTGACCCCTGGGTTCTTCTCGCCTTCTTCCTTCTTGCTGCCTCACCTCTGGCTCGCTCATCTTCGCCAGCCTTTTGTAGAATTCTGGGTTGGCCGCCTCCCCTTCTATCTCCTCCGCTGCCCGCTCCATCAACTCCTCAAAGGAGAGAGGAGTCCTTCTCTTCAGGTCCATTTTGAAGAATCCATCCCGCAACCCCACGATGAATGCCATCTTGAGGGCGAACCCCGGCACCTCCTGCACGAGGTGTATCTCCTCTTGGAATCTGTCCACATAGTGTGCCAGTGATTCCCCCTCCCTTTGCCTGATCTTGAAGAGAGCCTTCGCATCCTTCTTTCTCTCCTTCGACGTCGAGAAGCGCAGCCGGAAGCTCCGACGCAGAACGTCGAACGCGTAGATGGAACCTACGGGGAGCTGGTGGAACCAGTCCCTAGCTTTCTCCTTCAAAGTGGTCGCGAAGAGTCGGCACTGAAAGGCATCCGACATGGGCAGAATTGAAACCATGTCCTCAAACCATTGCAGGTGCACGACTGGGTCGTCCTTGCCGGTATAATAGGACATCTCCGGCCCCCGGAACCCCTCTGACACTGGGGCCGAGAGGATCATCTCGCAAAAAGGGCTCCCTTCCCCTGCTCGGCGAGTGGTCCTCTCGCGCGGGACCAGCTCGCAGACCTCCGCACTCGCCGGGCTGCTGAACAGCTGCCGCCCGGGGAGATCTCGCGCGCTTCCTTCCGCTGGCACTTCCTTCCCAGGTCGCTGCCCCGGAGCATTCTCGCCGATCTGCTGGGGTGGAACCACGGGGACTGCCGGCGTCTCGCACTCGCTTCTCCCTGCGAGAACCGTCTGCAGGACTTCTCGCTTGAACTTTTCGAACATCTCCAGCCACTCCCCTGTCGCTGGTGGCTGCGAGTGACCAGCGTCAGAACCATTTCCCCCATCTCCTGTCATCCAACCTAGCTTGAGATTTTCCTTCACCGGCTACGGTCCACACTCACCGCACCAAAAATATTGAAACCGGCAACCGGTCTCCTGAGTTCGGACCCACTGGGGGGTGTAGCCGGCGCTTATTTCTCCCTCACTAAACTATCTGACCGGTAGATGAGAAAATTGGAATAGACCCAAGGCTGCAGCGAGGAGGTCCCGCCACACACCCGGAAGATCTTAGAGAGCTTCCTCTCCCAAACCAAAGCTCAGCCGGGCACCTTGGAGGGCACTAGCAGCCAACCAAGACTAGCCTAGAGGAGAGGACTCTCAAAAAATCGGATCTCCTCCAAGGTGCCCTTAAGGGTCTATTTATAGATTTTTCTGGGTTGGTCTGCAAATAACATGAATCCGCCTTTTAATTTTACTAACCGCACCCCAAATTGGTCTGCTTATAGCCTAACTCCGCTGTTCTGAAGGGCTATTTGCAGCCCATAAGGGGCATCATGGTCATTTCCCCCTTAAAGACATAGGGGGCGAGTGGTCCGTGGGGAACCACTCGCCGAGCTCCCGCTCGGCTGGGCGAATGCACACATTCCTGGGCGAGTGGTCCGCGAGGGCGTCACTCGCCGATTTTCTCCCTCTTGCCTGGGCCAGATCTCGCCAGTGGGCTTGAGGGGCCCACTCGGCGAATACGGGTTGTACACATCTCATCCTAATTTGCTTGCAATCTAGCACTTTTGACTTTCTTTCTTGTGTCGAGTTAAGGGCCAACTCAGTCGGAACTCGAGGGTTATGATTTTACGCTTTCTTTCCTCTCAACCTAATGTTGTTTTGAAACAGATTATACTCACATACGTAGTTTATTTGCAATAGTTAGATTTGATGGAGTTGATATCATTAGGTATTAACTTTTCATAAAATGTCCAAAATTGATCTCTAGTGGTCGGTGTCATGAAAAAATGCATCTTATTAGAATCTAGATGAATCCATCATATACAAGTATACAAAGTAAATAACAATTGAAATCAAATATTAAAATTAACAATTTAGCAATGCAGGATAACATTATGGAAAGAAAATTTAAGATAAAAAGAAGAAAAAACCTTTGCAAAGAACCCAAAAGCCTCATCAATTATACAATCAATATCAGGATAAGAAGCATCCAACAACATAATAACTCCTTATGAAAAACAACTCAGCAGTATAAGGTGTAGTTAGTAGCAGAACAACCTGAAATAGAAAACAACTTAATGAGAAACGGGGAATTTAGCAAAAATTAGTATGGATGTCTGTATAGTAAATGTTGTAGCCAACCAACAGAACAACATTATGACAAATTAATGAGTACCCGAGAACTCAGTCAACATGTTAAAAAGCATAATTGTATAAGGTGCAGTAGAAGGTGCAGCCAACTGCGAATTGTAAAACAACAAATTAAATAATAATGCGAAACTGAGAACTCAACCAGCAAAGAACTGGCTAGTAGAATAATGAGAAAAAAGAAATAATGCGAAGAAAGGAAACGAACAACTTAGTCAATGACCACATGAAATGAGAAGCTAGAAAGTAAGAACTGAGGATTTACAACTTAGTAAGAATACAACACTAGGTCGAATACCGTAAATAAGAATTAAGAAGCAACAATTAAAAGAAGCACTAGGTCGACTTGTCAATCAATGTCCAATGTGACAGAAAAATAAAATTGTCAAAGCTTGAACCCAACAATGAAGGCTTGAAGCTTCAACTAAGGCAGAGTGAGAATGGAGAAACTGAAGGTTGAACACCAAAGTAGAGACGAGGAATAGAATCATCACAAAACATAAGAAGATAAGAGATCATCATCAGGAGGTTCTCGTAGCCGCAGGAGAGGAGACATGAAGGAGAGATGAGAGGAAACAACATGAGCAAGTTAGTTTGAGATGGGGTAGATTTAGATTAACTATTTTTTATCAATGATACGAAATATTGCAATATTGGTTGATATTTCAGCATTTCTTATCAACGTATATATCAAATAAAACTCGATATATCTGACGATATTTCTGAAAATAAATTTTGGCCACTTATAATGTGTCGTGGCATCCCCCTCTAAAATTGATATATCGGCGGCCATGTCAACCAATATTAATAACACTGCTCATAGTCTCACCTCATTTTTTATCAATAAGTCAAATGCATCATGTCTAACTTCTCTATTTTATTAATGTCTTGCTTAAGAACTTTTGTGCAGGTGCTTCAACCCATGATAGATGCTTCACTGACGTACCATGAAATGACAACTCAATTTCATAATGGGTATCAAAGTCATAATTCGGCAATATAGAGTCAAAATGTCATAATTCGACAATATAGAGTCAAAATGATCACTGTCCTCAACACCCCTAAGTTAGGCACCTCACCTCTACATTATTGCTATCATCTTCCATATCATCTTCATTAAACACCCGTCTCTTCAAACTCTCGTATTTATATATGACATCAACATATGTATTATTTTTCTTTATATATGTTCACAAAATTAAGGGTTTTACAATGGAATACAAAAATGCTACAACTTATACCATATGTAAAGGCAATGAGACAAACAAGTGATGTGAAAGGTGTCTAACCCGAGTATGGCGGTGATACCACTTAGGTATCGGCGACCGGCAGTGGGGCGGCAGCGAGTGAGGAGGATGTAGATGGGAATGTCGTCAGGCGGAAGCGGGGCGTTACCGAGCGAGAGCGAGAGAGAGAGAGAGATAGGTTAGACGGAAGGGAGGGAGATAGAGGAAGAGATAGAGAGAGAGGAAAAGGAAAGGGGAGCATCCCCGATTAACATAAATGATCCAAAGATGGTTACAAAACCTAATGGTGATCCCTTATATAGGGGGAACCCACCACACAACCAAAAGTCTCCCAAAAAGACATTTAAACATTACAATACTCTTAAAATAAAAAAAACAGAACAAGTAATAGAAGGGTCGGTCGGCTCCTAGAGTTCTTCCATCGAACCGCCCGGTTCGGTGCTTGGGCCGGTGTGGCTCGGTCCGCCCTTTGTTCCCGTGCCACCTCGCGTCCTCCTTGAATACACGTGCCATTCCGGTTCCTCTGCTTGGGCATCGGTAACAATACCCCCGTCTGGAAAATTAGCTTTGTCCTCAAGGAAATAGTCTGGAAATTGACGATGGAAGGCGTCCCGCAGTAGCCATGTAGCGGTGGTGAGAGGTCGGTCACGCCACGCGACGCGAATCTCATCCGGACGTGTATCCCCCGGGGTATGGTGGCGTCGATCCACGATAGAAGCTGGGTACAAAGGTGGAGAGTCGGAGTGCTCAATATCCGCAGGAATGTGATCGGTGACTGGGTGGTCGCCGATAACGCGGCGAAGCTGGGAAACATGGAACACCGGGTGGATGCGGCTGTAGTCCGGTAGGCGCAGGCGGTAAGCGACGGACCCAATGCGGCTGAGGATCTCAAAGGGCCTGTAGAAGCGAGGGGCCAACTTGGGGCAGGTGCAGCGGGCCACGGTTAGTTGGCGGTATGGGTGAAGCTTAATGAATACACGCTCGCCCACCTGAAAGGAGAGATCGCGTCGCTTCCGGTTAGCGAACGAGAGCATTTTCGCCTGTGCGCGTCGAAGATGGTGTTTCAAGCTATCCAGAATCACGTCCCGGTCATGCAGATGATCGGCCAAGCTGGCCACAGGGCATTCGCCCGGAAGATGTCGGAGAATCGAAGGCGGGGGTCGGCCATAAACCGTCTTGAATGGCGAGGTGTTGGCGGAGTGTGGTAGGCGGTGTTGTAAGAATACTCCGCCCAACATAGCCACTTTGCCCACGACCCGGGTCGCTCACCGATGAAGCACCGTAAATATGTCTCCAAACAACGGTTCAGCATATGCGGTGCTCATCCGGAGTCGAGTGCCCTGAAGACGAAACAGCGAGGTCCAGAAACTGCTGAGGAAGAGAGGATCTCTATCACTCACTATGGAACGAGGAAAACCATGAAGGCGAACTATCTCGGAAATGAAACAGCCGGCCACTGTCGCTGCTGTATAAGGATGCCTGAGTGGAACGAAGTGGGCGTACTTCGTCAAACGGTTGACCACCACCAAGATGCAATCAAACCCGTTCGAACGCGGCAGACAAGTGATGAAATCCATTACTATGTCCTCCCAGACACGCTCGGGAATCGGTAGGGTCTGCAGTAGGCCGCTGGGGAACAACGTCTCGTACTTGGCCTTCTGACAAGGCAAACAGGCCGCCACGTAGGTCTTCACTTGGCGGAGCATGTGGGGCCAATATAAGGAAGCTGCTATCCGCCGATACGTCTGAAAGGCCCCGGCATGACCCCCCGAGGGGGTAGAATGAAACTCGGCGAGAAGGAGAGGAATGCGGGAAGATGAGGCGGACAGGACGAGGCGGCCCCGATGGAATAGTCAGCCCCCGATGAGAGCATAGGGCGGTCGGGCTGCTGGGTCCGCAAGTAAGGCCGTGCGGATCGCGATCAGGTGTGGGTCGGTATCCGCCTCCTGCTGAAGAATGGAAGCGTCCTCCCAAACAGGCCGCGAGATGGCGGCTAACTCTGGAGCGTGGGGGTGGCGGGAGAGTGCATCGGCCGCTCTGTTGGTCTTGCCCGACCGAAACTCAATGACGAAGTCATAGCCGAGAAGCTTGGCTACCCAGAGCTGCTGTGTCGGCGTAGCAATCTTCTGCTGAAGCAAGTACTGGAGGCTGTGATGATCGGTGCGAACAATGAAGGGCCTGCCGAGCAAGTACGGCTGCCAATGTTGTACTGCCAAAACCAAAGCCATGAGCTCATTCTCGTAAGCCGATTTGCGGCGCACGACCGACGAGAAAGCGCGGCTAAAGTAAGCCACAGGCCGACCTGCCTGCATCAAAACGGCGCCGACGCCCGAGTCGGAGGCGTCGCATTCCACGATGAACTGTTGCTGGAAGTCCGGCATAGCTAAGACTGGCCCTCGGATCAGGGTTGATTGTAGCGCGGCGAATGCCGCCATGGCGGCCGGCGGCCACGAGAACGGACCGTCGTCGGTGGCCTTCAGCAGCTGGGTGAGAGGGCGGGCCAGCCCTCCGTAATCCCGAATGAAGCGCCGGTAATACCCGGTCAGTCCAAGGAAAGCCCGGACGTCCCGGATGGAAGTGGGAGTCGGCCATAGAGTCACAGCGTCGATCTTGTCCGTGTCCATGGCCACGCCTAGGGGGAGATGGTATGGCCCAGATAGCTGACCGTCGTGGCGCCAAAAGTACACTTCTTTCGGTTGACGGTAAGGTGGTGGTGGCGAAGAGTGGTAAAGGTCTCCCGCACGTGGCGGAGATGGTCCTGCCAAGAAGTACTAAACACAAGAATGTCATCAAAGAAAACGAGCACGTGCTTACGAAGGACCGGGCGGAAGATGTCGTTCATGGTGGCTTGGAAGGTGGCCGGGGCATTGGTGAGCCCGAACGACATCACCATGAACTCAAAATGGTCATCATGTGTCCTGAAGGCCGTCTTCGGCACGTCTTCCGGACGGACCCGGATTTGGTGATAGCCGGCGCGGAGGTCGAGTTTGGTGAAAAAGGCGGCGCCATGAAGCTCGTCCAACAGCTCTTGAATGACGGGAATGGGGTATTTGTCAGGTACCGTAGCCTTGTTGAGCTCTCGGTAGTCCACACAGAAACGCCAACTGCCGTCCTTTTTGCGGACCAAAAGCACCGGACTGGAGAAAGGACTAGCACTGGGCCGTATCAGGCCCCCCAACAGCATCTCTCGCACGAGTCGCTCCATCTCGTCCTTCTGCGCATGCCCGTAGCGGTAGGGACGGACGGAGACCGCCGCCGCCGCCGGTTGGAGGACTATGGCGTGATCGGTCGGTCGCGGGGGTGGAAGGCCGGGTGAGGTAGCAAAAAGGTCCGGAAATTCTGTGAGAACGCCGTCCATGTCCGCGGGGAGCCGGTCGTCCGGCTGGGAAGTCGGTTGGACCGTCCATAACCAGGCGGAGAAGTCGATGTCGGTGACACGTGTCATGGCCCGGAAGGAGACCGGCGAGCAAAGGAGTGCATAATCCCCCACCAAACGGCAAGGGTGTCCTTGGTGCAGGAAGGACATGGTCATGGAGGCCCAGTTGACGCGAACGTCGCCTAACGTCTGTAACCAGGCGACACCCAGAATGGCGTCGAGACCGCCCAGCTCGAATAAGTAGAAGTCGGTCGTGACCGTGCACGGACCCAAGGACAGAGTAACCCCCGCACACTGCCCCAATGTGGGTCGTCGACGTCCATCCCCAAGGCAGACGGAGAAATCGGGGGAAGGATCGTAAGTCAAGCCGAGGTCCTGTGCGAGGTGGGCCGACATGAAGTTGTGGTTGGCGCCACTGTCAATCATAACCACCACGGGCCGGTCCTGGAGTGTGCCGGTCAGCTTCATCGTTCGTGTACCCGTAAGGCCGCCCACCGAATAGAAGGGTAGTTCCAAGACATTGAGTGGTGCCGTCTCCGCGTCTTGCGGCGGATAATCGGGCGGGGCTTCCAGCAACGAGGGATCGTCGGGCGCATCGTCACCGTCGCTATCCACAAAAATGACATGAAATTCCTTAACCGAGCATACGTGTTGCGGCGAGTACGGTTGGCGGCAACGGAAGCATAAGCCGCGGCGGCGGAGGTCGTTGTAGTCGACGCGTTGCGGAGCATCCGTGCGGGGTGGCCGGCCGGTGCCCGGAGGGGGCACCCGATGGCCGGGGCCCGCGGCGGCACGGGCCGAAAGGTGGTAGGGGGTTCGGCCCACGGCCAAGATCCGCCTCAACGGCCCGGGCAAGTTCGAGAGCTTCAGAGACCGTGTGAGGATGGTGCGTGCGGAGGCGAGAACGGATGTTAGGACGGAGACCTTGGAGAAAGAAACCCAAATAATGATCGGGCGAAAGGCCCGACACTTGCGTAACGAGCGCGACGAAGTCGTCGATGTAAGCGTCCACGGTCGTCGATTGGCGGGTCGTGCAAAGGCGCTCGATTGCGGAGCCGGTGTACCGGGAGTCATCATTTCTTGTTTAAAGTCCGTCCAAGAAATGGCGGGTTGAATTTGCCGCAACCAACGAGCCCAATGGAGGGCCGAACCCTTAAGGCCGACCACAGCCGTGCTGACTTTGTTCGCTGGAGAGGTCCCGTTAAGGTCGAAGAATTGCTCGGCCGAAAATGAAGCTAAAAAACAGAACAGCAAGTAATAGAAGGGTCGGTCGGCTCCTAGAGTTCTTCCACCGACCCGCCCGGTTCGGTGCTTGGGCCGGTGTGGCTCGGTCCGCCCTTTGTTCCCGTGCCGCCTCGCGTCCTCCTCGAATACACGTGTCATTCTGGTTCCTCTGCTTGGGCGTCGGTAACAGGCGGTAACTGGATCTTAGAGCAGAATGTAACACTTAGTTGGGAGAGCATTCAGACTCGAAAATGAAGCTAATGGAAGAACTCGCTGTTGAAACCGGCAACCGGTCTCCTGAGTTCAGACCCACTGGGGGGTGTAGCCGGCGCTTATTTCTCCCTCACTAAACTATCTGACCGGTGGATGAGAAAATTGGAATAGACCCAAGGCTGCAGCGAGGAGGTCCCGCCACACATCCGGAAGATCTTAGAGAGCTGCCCCTCCCAAACCAAAACTCAGTCGGGCACCTTGGAGGGCACTAGCAGCCAACCAAGACTAGCCTAGAGGAGAGGACTCTCAAAAAATCGGATCTCCTCCAAGGTGCCCTTAAGGGTCTATTTATAGATTTTTCTGGGCTGGTCTGCAAATAACATGAATCCGCCTTTTAATTTTACTAACCGCACCCCAAATTGGTCTGCTTATAGCCTAACTCCGCTGTTCTGAAGGGCTATTTGCAGCCCATAAGGGGCATCATGGTCATTTCCCCCTTAAAGACATAGGGGGCGAGTGGTCCGTGGGGAACCACTCGCCGAGCTCCCGCTCGGCTGGGCGAATGCACACATTCCTGGGCGAGTGGTCCGCGAGGGCGTCACTCACCGATTTTCTCCCTCTTGCCTGGGCCAGATCTCGCCAGTGGGCTTGAGGGGCCCACTCGGCGAATACGGGTTGTACACAATCCCCGCTCTTTGCGAGCGGTTCCTACGCTCGGAAAGAACAGTCCAACCCGGTATTCGGTGAGTGCTTGCTGACTGGACCCATAAGATTCTGCGGGTCCCACCGTCGCCCTATATATACTTCTCAGTGTCAGATTTCTCTGGAACGCTTCCATTCCTCGGCTTGGAGATCCTTCTCTCCCTTGACCTTTCGCCGATTTCAATGTCTTTTCACAAGCCTTCCGCGAGACCCCTCTCGCAGGAAGTGATTGAGCGCCTGGCTGCGGCCCAGAGCGCAACTGCCCCCAAGACGGCCAGGTTTGCTCCCTGGCTTACGTCCAAGCGTGACCCGAGTGCCCCTTACGTCTCGCGTCGAGCCAAGGCGATTCGGCTGAATCGTCAAGGAGGCGAGACTGCCTCGGAGTCTCCGGCGAACGCTCCTCCGGACCCCGGAACGCAGGTATGGGAATTCCTCCCGTCTTTCTGTTTAGTCCCTGCCCCCTCATCCTGCAATCATTCTGACCATTCGCAGGGGATTTCGGTGATTGAGGATGGCCATGGGGCCGTTCCGAACAGTGTCGTGGTGCCACCTCTTGCGGATGCGAGGCCTCCTCCGAATCTGGATCTTGCTCCTCCACCCCCTCCGGGCGAGACCACACAGCAATCTGGTAAGTTATGAATTCTTGTCCTGCACGCTGTGCGTTACTGACCACTGTTTTTTCTTTTATAGCCCTCAACCCTGACCTTTCGCCGCGGGACACCGTTCCTCCGGGTTCCCCTTTTCAACAGAACTCCTCCGTGCCTGCGAATGAGCAGAGGATCTCCCCTGAAAGGGGACCCAGTCAGCAAGACCGTGCAGATGATCATGCGAATGCTTCAGTTCCTTCTTTACAGCCCTTCCGCCCAGGGAAAGGAAAAGTCTTACCTCCCGCCGGATTGTTTAAAACGCACCCTCATTCGTCTCGTCCCCCAGGTCATGGGGACCCCACACTAGGTTAGTGTCCACATCTGCATTTAGCGCATTCGTTTTGTTTAACGCGACTGACCTGCCTGTGATCTCGCAGGCTATCGGGAAGCCTCTCCCTTTGGATCCTACCACGAGGGGGGAGACGGGATGCTCTCGCCTCTCCCCTCTCCCGGGGACCTCTCTGACTTTCTCGACGACCCCTCAGATCATGCGACCCTGAAGGAGCGACTCACGGATGTCTTGGGGAAGCTTATCCATATTCAGCGAAACATCGCCGGCCAGGTGGATGATGTGCGGATGGAGGTCACGCGCGAGCTGAAGGACCTTCGGAAGGACTATTCGCGCCTCCTTGCAGTGGTGGAGCGTCTGGGAGGTGAAGGAGGGGAGCTGTCTCCCGGGAGGCATGCTGCGCGAGCCCGGGACCAGCTTCAGCTGGCGTCTCATGAGATCACCTCCATGCTCGCGTACTATCCCCGCGAATGCCCCCGGAGGCTGGGCCGCGAGGGCATGGTCGGTGGTATTGGGAGGAGCGCTAGTTTGGTCATCATTCGCCACTTTTTGTATTTTCTTTTTTCTCATTCAGTTTATGGTGCTGTGGAGGTTGGACTTATTTTATGTCTGTAATAATTTACTCTGCGCTTTGCGAATGCGTTTTCCGCTTATATTTCTCGCAACTTGCTTGGGTATGCCGAATGATGTCTTACAACATAATGCCTTTCCAACCTTGTTGCGTAGCCGTCGAATGAGTAGCCATAGGGCATTCGTCATTAATGGGCGAGAGGGACCGGCCCGGGTTTCGAGGCGCCGGGAAGGCGCGATGGCTATCCGCACACCCGTTGCCTCGAAAGCCCAAGCGTTTTCTATTTCCCCTATAAATAGGCCGCTCAACTAGCGTATTGATTACCTCACCATCCGCTCCCTCTCTCTCCCTGCGCCAGCACTCGCACTTCTCTCTTCTTCGACGTCGAGAAGCGCAGCCGGAAGCTCCGGCGCAGATCGTCGAACGCGTAGATGGAACCTACGGGGAGCTGGTGGAACCAGTCCCTAGCTTTCTCCTTCAAAGTGGTCGCGAAGAGTCGGCACTGAAAGGCATCCGACATGGGCAGAATTGAAACCATGTCCTCAAACCATTGCAGGTGCACGACTGGGTCGTCCTTGCCGGTATAATAGGACATCTCCGGCCCCCGGAACCCCTCTGACACTGGGGCCGAGAGGATCATCTCGCAAAAAGGGCTCCCTTCCCCTGCTCGGCGAGTGGTCCTCTCGCGCGGGACCAGCTCGCAGACCTCCGCACTCGCCGGGCTGCTGAACAGCTGCCGCCCGGGGAGATCTCGCGCGCTTCCTTCCGCTGGCACTTCCTTCCCAGGTCGCTGCCCCGGAGCATTCTCGCCGATCTGCTGGGGTGGAACCACGGGGACTGCCGGCGTCTCGCACTCGCTTCTCCCTGCGAGAACCGTCTGCAGGACTTCTCGCTTGAACTTTTCGAACATCTCCAGCCACTCCCCTGTCGCTGGTGGCTGCGAGTGACCAGCGTCAGAACCATTTCCCCCATCTCCTGTCATCCAACCTAGCTTGAGATTTTCCTTCACCGGCTACGGTCCACACTCACCGCACCAAAAATATTGAAACCGGCAACCGGTCTCCTGAGTTCGGACCCACTGGGGGGTGTAGCCGGCGCTTATTTCTCCCTCACTAAACTATCTGACCGGTAGATGAGAAAATTGGAATAGACCCAAGGCTGCAGCGAGGAGGTCCCGCCACACACCCGGAAGATCTTAGAGAGCTTCCTCTCCCAAACCAAAGCTCAGCCGGGCACCTTGGAGGGCACTAGCAGCCAACCAAGACTAGCCTAGAGGAGAGGACTCTCAAAAAATCGGATCTCCTCCAAGGTGCCCTTAAGGGTCTATTTATAGATTTTTCTGGGTTGGTCTGCAAATAACATGAATCCGCCTTTTAATTTTACTAACCGCACCCCAAATTGGTCTGCTTATAGCCTAACTCCGCTGTTCTGAAGGGCTATTTGCAGCCCATAAGGGGCATCATGGTCATTTCCCCCTTAAAGACATAGGGGGCGAGTGGTCCGTGGGGAACCACTCGCCGAGCTCCCGCTCGGCTGGGCGAATGCACACATTCCTGGGCGAGTGGTCCGCGAGGGCGTCACTCGCCGATTTTCTCCCTCTTGCCTGGGCCAGATCTCGCCAGTGGGCTTGAGGGGCCCACTCGGCGAATACGGGTTGTACACATCTCATCCTAATTTGCTTGCAATCTAGCACTTTTGACTTTCTTTCTTGTGTCGAGTTAAGGGCCAACTCAGTCGGAACTCGAGGGTTATGATTTTACGCTTTCTTTCCTCTCAACCTAATGTTGTTTTGAAACAGATTATACTCACATACGTAGTTTATTTGCAATAGTTAGATTTGATGGAGTTGATATCATTAGGTATTAACTTTTCATAAAATGTCCAAAATTGATCTCTAGTGGTCGGTGTCATGAAAAAATGCATCTTATTAGAATCTAGATGAATCCATCATATACAAGTATACAAAGTAAATAACAATTGAAATCAAATATTAAAATTAACAATTTAGCAATGCAGGATAACATTATGGAAAGAAAATTTAAGATAAAAAGAAGAAAAAACCTTTGCAAAGAACCCAAAAGCCTCATCAATTATACAATCAATATCAGGATAAGAAGCATCCAACAACATAATAACTCCTTATGAAAAACAACTCAGCAGTATAAGGTGTAGTTAGTAGCAGAACAACCTGAAATAGAAAACAACTTAATGAGAAACGGGGAATTTAGCAAAAATTAGTATGGATGTCTGTATAGTAAATGTTGTAGCCAACCAACAGAACAACATTATGACAAATTAATGAGTACCCGAGAACTCAGTCAACATGTTAAAAAGCATAATTGTATAAGGTGCAGTAGAAGGTGCAGCCAACTGCGAATTGTAAAACAACAAATTAAATAATAATGCGAAACTGAGAACTCAACCAGCAAAGAACTGGCTAGTAGAATAATGAGAAAAAAGAAATAATGCGAAGAAAGGAAACGAACAACTTAGTCAATGACCACATGAAATGAGAAGCTAGAAAGTAAGAACTGAGGATTTACAACTTAGTAAGAATACAACACTAGGTCGAATACCGTAAATAAGAATTAAGAAGCAACAATTAAAAGAAGCACTAGGTCGACTTGTCAATCAATGTCCAATGTGACAGAAAAATAAAATTGTCAAAGCTTGAACCCAACAATGAAGGCTTGAAGCTTCAACTAAGGCAGAGTGAGAATGGAGAAACTGAAGGTTGAACACCAAAGTAGAGACGAGGAATAGAATCATCACAAAACATAAGAAGATAAGAGATCATCATCAGGAGGTTCTCGTAGCCGCAGGAGAGGAGACATGAAGGAGAGATGAGAGGAAACAACATGAGCAAGTTAGTTTGAGATGGGGTAGATTTAGATTAACTATTTTTTATCAATGATACGAAATATTGCAATATTGGTTGATATTTCAGCATTTCTTATCAACGTATATATCAAATAAAACTCGATATATCTGACGATATTTCTGAAAATAAATTTTGGCCACTTATAATGTGTCGTGGCATCCCCCTCTAAAATTGATATATCGGCGGCCATGTCAACCAATATTAATAACACTGCTCATAGTCTCACCTCATTTTTTATCAATAAGTCAAATGCATCATGTCTAACTTCTCTATTTTATTAATGTCTTGCTTAAGAACTTTTGTGCAGGTGCTTCAACCCATGATAGATGCTTCACTGACGTACCATGAAATGACAACTCAATTTCATAATGGGTATCAAAGTCATAATTCGGCAATATAGAGTCAAAATGTCATAATTCGACAATATAGAGTCAAAATGATCACTGTCCTCAACACCCCTAAGTTAGGCACCTCACCTCTACATTATTGCTATCATCTTCCATATCATCTTCATTAAACACCCGTCTCTTCAAACTCTCGTATTTATATATGACATCAACATATGTATTATTTTTCTTTATATATGTTCACAAAATTAAGGGTTTTACAATGGAATACAAAAATGCTACAACTTATACCATATGTAAAGGCAATGAGACAAACAAGTGATGTGAAAGGTGTCTAACCCGAGTATGGCGGTGATATGTAGAATTCTGGGTTGGCCGCCTCCCCTTCTATCTCCTCCGCTGCCCGCTCCATCAACTCCTCAAAGGAGAGAGGAGTCCTTCTCTTCAGGTCCATTTTGAAGAATCCATCCCGCAACCCCACGATGAATGCCATCTTGAGGGCGAACCCCGGCACCTCCTGCACGAGGTGTATCTCCTCTTGGAATCTGTCCACATAGTGTGCCAGTGATTCCCCCTCCCTTTGCCTGATCTTGAAGAGAGCCTTCGCATCCTTCTTTCTCTCCTTCGACGTCGAGAAGCGCAGCCGGAAGCTCCGACGCAGAACGTCGAACGCGTAGATGGAACCTACGGGGAGCTGGTGGAACCAGTCCCTAGCTTTCTCCTTCAAAGTGGTCGCGAAGAGTCGGCACTGAAAGGCATCCGACATGGGCAGAATTGAAACCATGTCCTCAAACCATTGCAGGTGCACGACTGGGTCGTCCTTGCCGGTATAATAGGATATCTCCGGCCCCCGGAACCCCTCTGGCACTGGGGCCGAGAGGATCATCTCGCAAAAAGGGCTCCCTTCCCCTGCTCGGCGAGTGGTCCTCTCGCGCGGGACCAGCTCGCAGACCTCCGCACTCGCCGGGCTGCTGAACAGCTGCCGCACGGGGAGATCTCGCGCGCTTCCTTCCGCTGGCACTTCCTTCCCAGGTCGCTGCCCCGGAGCATTCTCGCCGATCTGCTGGGGTGGAACCACGGGGACTGCCGGCGTCTCGCACTCGCTTCTCCCTGCGAGAACCGTCTGCAGGACTTCTCGCTTGAACTTTTCGAACATCTCCAGCCACTCCCCTGTCGCTGGTGGCTGCGAGTGACCAGAGTCAGAACCATTTCCCCCATCTCCTGTCATCCAACCTAGCTTGAGATTTTCCTTCACCGGCTACGGTCCACGCTCACCGCACCAAAAATGTTGAAACCGGCAACCGGTCTCCTGAGTTCGGACCCACTGGGGGTGTAGCCTGCGCTTATTTCTCCCTCACTAAACTATCTGACCGGTGGATGAGAAAATTGGAATAGACCCAAGGCTGCAGCGAGGAGGTCCCGCCACACACCCGGAAGATCTTAGAGAGCTTCCCCTCCCAAACCAAAGCTCAGCCGGGCACCTTGGAGGGCACTAGTAGCCAACCAAGACTAGCCTAGAGGAGAGGACTCTCAAAAAATCGGATCTCCTCCAAGGTGCCCTTAAGGGTCTATTTATAGATTTTTCTGGGCTGGTCTGCAAATAACATGAATCCGCCTTTTAATTTTACTAACCGCACCCCAAATTGGTCTGCTTATAGCCTAACTCCGCTGTTCTGAAGGGCTATTTGCAGCCCATAAGGGGCATCATGGTCATTTCCCCCTTAAAGACATAGGGGGCGAGTGGTCCGTGGGGAACCACTCGCCGAGCTCCCGCTCGGCTGGGCGAATGCACACATTCCTGGGCGAGTGGTCCGCGAGGGCGTCACTCGCTGATTTTCTCCCTCTTGCCTGGGCCAGATCTCGTCAGTGGGCTTGAGGGGCCCACTCGGCGAATACGGGTTGTACTCTCGCGGCTTTTGCAAAACTCTTTCATGGCCTCCATGTTATCTAGTTGCTTAGTACTCGCACAATATGATGAGTTTTCAGGATACTCATTCCTGTGGAAGTCCTCCTAAACACATCCACCAACTTGATGAATGCACGAGTACTCACGTGGCTCTCTCATGTATCGAGTATTCTCATATGACTCAGTGAGCGGCAAGGAGCCTTGATACCTGAGGGATCCACATTCTCACAGCAAATCCCCTTTCAGAGCACTCACTCGTTCTCGCAGGAACACATGGTACTCGCATTTTTTGAGCCAGCTTCAAGACGCCGCGTCATTAGTCCATGACACATCCATCTTTTTTACCTTGTCTATCTATAGCCTTTTATGTAACCTATTTGCACTTTTGATGCAACCTGAGTCACATCCTTATGTTATTTTTCGCATTTTGATTTGCATTTGTGTAGCGCATGTCAACACACACATTAACTTTCTGTTACTTTTGCGCATGTTATTAGCGCTCGTGTATTTTGTTTCGCGCATGTCACTAGTGCCTGTTGCTCGGCTTATTGGCGTGATCGACTAATGAGACTATGAATGAAAAGATCCGTCAAATTAGGGCTAGTGTTAAATTGGGCAAGCAAATAAATTAAAGTTAAAATTAAGTACTTGATATATATATATTCTGAAATTAAATTTTACTTTATTAAATATTTTATTTCATAAATTATAATTATTTAATATGAAGTAGCCTTTAAAGAGAATTGACTCTTGTTTTCTCAGACCATTTAATTCATTGAATGCCATTGCATTGAATGGAATTCCTAAGGTCCTAAATTAACCAGGACCTTATGTTTCAAAGGACTGGCCCTGGAATTCTTAAAGCTTATTTCATGGAACAGAAACTTGTATTCGGAAATCCACCATTTCTTTCATTTAATGCATTGAATTCAAAGTTGAAACCTAAATCTATTGCAGTTAAAAGGACTGTCCCCCTTTCTTTTCACGGAGACTAGGAAAAACGAGAGAACAGAGTTCACCTCCGTTCGTTCGTAACCCCTTTTGACTACGTTACTTCATCCCGGCGCCTGACAACCTCCAACCTCCTCGCCCCGCTACCGCCGCCGGAAGCTCAACCCGCCAGCGACCTCTCCTCACTCGTCTCCATCCGATTCGATGTTCCCTAGCTCGGCGTATGCTGACCTCATCCTCCTCAGGCGCGGCCAACAACCTCATTCCTTCGCTTGTACCTCTCCGACCAGCAGCGGCTACTCTAGGTTCCGTTTTTCTCTGCCCCATTGAAGCTAAAAACTTCTCCAAGCTTGCAAACTGTCCAACTTTGTTTTTCCCGAGCCAAGTTTCTCTTTCCTCAGCTCGTCCAGACAATCCAGTCAGCCCGAAGGTCACTATTCCTTTCCACATAACCCAGAGTTCCCATTCCTTCACAACATTTGTAAGGCTCCTCCCTATTTCTATTTGCTCTAAATCATGTTACTTTAGTTTTATGCTTAATTTCTAATTTGATCCGTAAAATTCAGAGTTTGCTTGCTTAAATTAACATAAGTCTTGTTTGTTTTAATTTTGAAACTCCATTGTCGTTTTCCTTATATTGAAATGCTTGTGGATGATTATTACATATTGTTGAGTGCGCTCGAATGTTCGGCGTTTTGCGTGTCTAGCTACTCTTCGATTGAGTATCACATGATATTACTCATGAAATCTCGCTTCCGCCCCCATAAGTTTAAACAGATTTCTCAAGTTTAATATTTAACATCCAAGTGTCATTTTTGGAATACATCAGTTTGGTAATCTAAGGCTCTCCAGTCTCAGATGCGAGAAAAGGAGGTGGCTCTCCAGACTCAGGTCGCAACACTTGAAAGGGATATGCAAACTCAAACTGACCGCATCCGTAGGCTGGAGAAGGATGATGAGTACTATAGGGGTAAGGCCGCTTTACCGCTGATGTTGAGAGGACGAGAAGGTCCGGTCTTGCAGTCTCAGCGGTCGGGGCGAGCACATCTTCTGTCGGTCAGCAGGGAGAACAGGTGGCTCTGACTGAAGTCCCCATGATCCCTATTGATCGCGTGGAAGTAATTTTTATTTGAGTTTTAAAGTAAAAAAAACAAATAATGCGATCTTTCTAGCGTTAAAAAAATCTTTAAAAAAATTAGAATTTTACATAAAAATGGATTTTAGTTATTTTAAAATCTGTAAAAAATATATTTTAAAAAAAATGGAAATTCACGTAAAGCATAATGTAGATAGTTTTGACGAGCGCCTTAAAAATTTAATAAAAAAGGTTGAGATCCTCACCGCAGACATAAAACAGGACATGAATGGACTGTGCTCCTTTGTACACAACCTTGAAGTGGCAATGCATAAGCGTTACACTGACTACCTCCCAACCCCGTATCATAGAATGAAATTTGGGCTTAGGTCTACTGATAATCTTATTTCTAGTCTCGTCATTTCCCCCACGAGCACCTTGTCGCCACTTATATCCATTGTAGCACTCCTTTCAGTCGAGGACTTTCTTCCCGAGCCCCAGCTCCAGGACGAAGAGCTTCTTCCTCATCCCCGAATCCCGACTGAAATGGTGATTCCACTTGCTCACACTGTATCACAGCCTTTAGTCACTGAGTTTCTTTTCGAGCCCCTGCTCCAAGAAGAAGACTTTGCTAGCAATGTGTCACTCACCTTAGGTGACACAGTTTCGATCTCAATTCTCTCGGAGAAGGAATTGGCTAGCGATGAGTCACCCATCTTAGATGATATAGACTCGAGCTCCGCATTTTTTAACCATCTTAGTCTACTACAGTCGCATACACTTGAGTCCACAAATATTGCACCTGTTGGTCACTCACCCTTGGCATTAGAGTCTTCACACTATAGACTTTGTATTTTTTGATCGCACTCCTATTACATTTCATTATCCACTGAGTCGAGACATGTACGTCGAACTATATCTTCACATTATCTATCCGTTTAAGAAAATTTGTATTAGGAGGATAGTCAGATCCCTAAAAAATTTACTCTTCATAAAGACGCGTTTTAAGGGATTTCTTTGAAAAATTTTAAAAGGAAGATTTGGGATCAACTTTAAATTTTGTCATGCTAGTCAGGCTCTAAGTGATATTTTTGGGTTAATTAATCTGAGTTTAGTTGACGCTTGTACGTGTCTAGCAGACGAGCGTATGATGCGATATGATTTACTGATTCCACAGGTCGATCATACTTTCTCCCCACCTTATTTCCTCGATCTCCTCTCTTCCACTTTGTGAATCTCATCTCTTTGATGCATGAATTTTATTGGTCATTTAAATACTTTGCATAAACTTATGACTAACAGTTTGCAAGCATCTTCGGAAATCAATATTTTTATGGTTGATTTTATCACCGGGGATTATATTTTTTCGAAATTGGTTTTTTGTACATTTCAGGAGAGAGGTTTTGCCTATAGGTTATGAGCTGCAGCGAAGGATCCTCCCTTTGCACCCCTTCCTACTACAACCCGAAGTTTCTCGCATCGCTTTTCAGTTTTAGACTTATTTCTCGCATCTCGTTTCAGTTTTAGACATTTTAGTAGCGGGTCTCGCCTGAGTCTAGCTCTTTCAACCCCGGGAAAATTGATGCAACCTGAGTCGCATCCTTATGTTATTTTCCGCATTTTGATTTGCATTTGTGCAGCGCGTCAACGCGCACGTTAATTTCCTGTTATTTTTGAGCATGTTATTAACGCTCATATATTTTGTTTCGTGCATGTCACTCGCGCCTATTGTCCGGCTTATTGACGTGATCGACCAATAAGACTGAATGAAAAGATCTATCAAATTAGGACTAGTGTTAAATTGGGCAAGCAGATAAATTAAAGTTAAAATTAAATGCTTGATATATATATATATACGAGTGACAGTGCACGGGGGCCCCCCGTTCCCCGCACGACAGTACCCGGCTCGCGGAGGCGGGGTTCGCCCACCCCTGGCGCGTTGCTGTCAGGCGGCCTTCGGCCGCATCTAGGCTTTTATAACATGAGTCTTGTTTTTTATGATTTTGAACTCGATTTGTATCTTATTTGAAAAGGTGATGAACATGAAAGTTGTAGATCTCATCGAGTAGAATAACTTTCATGTTGATCACTCTTTGATTTGAAGCCGTTTATGGCCCCGATTTAAGCCTCGAAAAAGGTCACGCCGAATCGGGAGTCTAAATGGCTTCAAATTAAAAACTGATCAACATGAAAGTTATTCATCTCGATGAGATCTACAACTTTCATGTTGATCACTTTTTCAAATAAAATAAAAATTAAGGAGAAATCGTAAAAAAACGTCATCAATCTGATTGGTGGCGTTAGAACTCGCATGTATCCATTATTACTTTGAAGCTCGCACAAAGCTTAGAAAAATGCAGTGATTCTGTCTACCCTGAGTATGGCGACAACTAGATCTTAGAGCATAATGCAACACTCTGTTGGGAGAGCGTTCTGACGCAGAAATGAAGCTCATGGAAGAACTCGCAAGGTTCTTGCAAAACTCTCACATGGCCTCCGTGCTATCTAGTTGTCAAGTAATCGCCTAGTACAACGAGTCTTTGGTGCTAGGATATCCATCCCCATGTGGAAGTTCTCCTCCTAAACATATTTGTTAGCTTGGAGAAAGCATGGAGAGTACTCGCGCGGCTATCACATTTATTGAGTATTCACACATCACTCATTGAGCGCCAAGGAGCCTTTACACCCAAGGAACCCGCATTCCCACAACAGAACTCCTTTTAGAGTTCTCGCAAGCACTCACTGCCTCTCGCAAGAACACAAATGGTACTCATATTTTCTGGGCCCTTTATGTAACCTACCCGTACTTTTGTGTAGACGGACATTTATTTCATGTAGCGCGTTCATCGGGCATGACTTCGAGTAGTATAAGTAGGGGTGCATGGCAACGATGTAGAGACATTGAATCCATTCCGGAACTGCCTGAGACTGTGTATCAGCTTGAATTGTATTTGTGTGCTCTGTCTCTCTCGCAGAACTTTATTCATTGTAATCAGCTTAACATGAATAGAATCATGCACGACTAAAGGTTCTCATTATGCGGAGCCCGTTGTTCGTACTGGTCTTGCTTCTCAACCAACTCTATTTCTTTCTTTTCCTTGCCTTTCGCTCGCAAACTAAGTATTCTTTATCAGACAATTTTCAATCCCCCAGGAGGGTGACACGAGGGGTTGGGCTGATTTTGCCTCGACAAAAGGGATGCCACGACCTCTTACAAAAAGACGTTCAAATCCATACTTATTAGAGAAGAGAATAAATTTGGAGAAAGCCATATAGAATGGAGAAGAATACACTATAAGAAAGCCATATGGGGAGGAGAAGAGAAACATAGAAAGGAGAAGAGAGAACCACAAAAATCATACCCAAATTTAGAGAAGTTTTGTGGTTGATTCCTGGCAAGTTAACCGAAACGTCAAGCCGTAGCAGCTAGGGGTGCAACTCAGATCGGTTCAGTTCCACCCAAAACCAAGAACCGACCCATATAGGTTCGGTTCCAAATTTTTGGAACCGGAACCGACCCACGGTCCTAAAGTATGGAACCGGTCCGCACCGTTCCATTCGGTTTCATTCGTTTCTTGGTTCTAAGCAATAAGCATTTCTCCGATAAAGAAGTTGGATTATAGACAGTTTTAATAAGCAAACAAGCATCAAACAATAAACCTCATATGCAAAGGCAGAGATTTTAAGAGGTTCATACTTCATATGTAAAGGTAAATCCGCGAAGCCAGAGATTTCAGTCACATGCTCACAACACTCCGCACAACACACAACAAAGAAATTTCACGGCATTCAGTCATTCACACTTCACACTTTCACAACCTTCACATATCAGTCGATTCACACAATAATTAACCATCTGAGCTTGAAACCTTAGGGTTGCAGAATCATCCTGAAATAGATTTCACGGCATTCAGATTTCAGTCCATTCACACTTCACACCGCATCTATAATTAACCTTGAAAAGATTTCAAACAATAAACCTTCTGAGCTAGAAATCTTAACTGGAACACTAAAAGCTGGCGAGGAAGAGATCTTGAAATCATGACTGGAAGAGAGCTTGAAAATTTGAGCTAGAAATCTAGACTGGAAACCTTCTGAGCTAGAATAGATTACCTGAGCTAGAAATCGTTACTGCGAGAAAGCTTGAAACCTTCTGAGGCCGACAAGGAAGAGGGTTGAAAGGTTGAAGGGGGAGGCCGGTGAGGAAGAGGATTGCAGTTTCGTGACCTTAATCCGCACCGACGAGGAAGAGGAAGGGTTGCAAGCACGCGAAAGGAGCGTCAGGGAGGAAGGGTTTCTTGCTTTCGTTTTCTCGGGACGGGCTAAGGTTGGGTCTCGATGTCTGGGAGAGAAAATATCAAAATAATACTTAATATATTATTTCTTATTAATTAATAATATAAGACTTAATATAATATTTATTACTTATTACTGATTTTAGCCAAACTCGCAACCAGCGCTCGCTGCCACTCGCCAATGGACTCTAATATAAATACACCTATATAATTGGTTTGGGTCAGTTCTCGGGTACCCGACCGTTGGACCTTAGAGCCGAACCGAACCACCGATTCTATTTTTTAGGACCGGTACCCGAACTGGCCATGTTGGGAACCGACCCGAACCGCCCTGTTCGGTTTCGGTCCGATTTTTGGTTCTTCTGATACTTTTGCACATCCCTAGTAGCAGCTGTCGATTCTTCCCGAATTGTCTGTCGTTGATCCATAACATTATCATTGCCGTTAATCCCCATATGTTGAACATCATCGATGGGGGGAGATTGTTGCCAAGACCAGCTTTTTGTCTCATTGATATGTAGCTGTTGAAAGTTATTTCTCCAAAAAAATTTAATATTTTAGAAGAGGGGCATTTTTTATCCTTTAACAGTCATATAGGTTTGTTAATGTGGATAGTTTAGATAGAATTTAAGAGAGGATTATTAAACTTTGGAGATTTTTGTAATATATAATATAGGACCATTTACCGGGATCTCCCCTCTAAGTTTGCTAAATTATAGTTTGCACCCTTCTTACTTTTGAAATTACGAAAACCTCGGCAGCAATGTTGTAGAAGGATCAGCAGTAATTTTTCAGCTCTTATTAAAAAAACATGTAGTATAGCGTTTGAGAAATGGTTGGTGCATTTGTGAAATTTGCTGAAGATCAACATCAATTGAAATAATTTATTTGTTTTTTTTTTCATGTTTAGTGTACTTTTTTTAATGGAAATTTGATATTATTATCGTCCCTAGCAATGTTGTAGAAGGCAAACAGTAAACTTACACCTATAATATGGCCTTTCATCTATTGTATCTCAATGTTCACTTCCTGGCAGCCATCTCGGTGAAGTAAAACACTCTTTCTTCCTCAACATAACCTTTGAGTATCACATCGCTTATATCATTTAGTTTTTTAATACATTTTTACATGAAACTTGCCTTCTCGAGTAGAGATGCATGGACGAATTGAGGGAGAGAGTTGCGAGAGGAGGAGATCCCACAAAATTGCATGAAACGCCGGCTGAGTTAGATGATCGAGGTAAAGAACCAGGTATGGTGGCTTCTCCCACTTCAATTTTCATTGAGTTATATGAATAATTATATATAAAGAGAGAGACACACACACAATACATAGGGGTGCAACTCGGATCGGTTCGGTTCAGTTCCACCCAAAATCAAGAACCGACTCATATAGGTTTGGTTTCAAATTTTTGGAACCAACCGACCAACGGTCCTAAAGTATAGAACCAGATCCGAATTGTTCACTTCGGTTCGGTTCTACCCATGTCTAAAAATAATAATAATAAATGATTATTTCAACTCATGATTCTTTGTCATACAACTATTAATGTCTCAAAATAATTAAATAGCGACTCTCTATAACATTGAAGTCATATAACTACATGAGTTCAAGAATTATTTTCTTTAGTCATGCAACTATATTCTCAAGCATTTTCACGTATTAAGTCATACGACTATAACCGTTATCTCAAAAAAAAATCTTTAGAATTGATTTTTGGTTCTAGATTTATAATATAAATATGTATGTATACTAATTTTTTGTTGTAGATTTATAATATAAAATAGTGTTGTGAATGTATTTATGAAATATATAGTTTAGCTGTGGGACCTGATGGAGAGATTAGATTAGTTCAGGATTGCTATAAAATCTATAGTATGAGAAGGTTTTAGGCCGGCACAGTTTAGACTCCAAACTTAGGGTTCATTTGGCGCAGCATTTGGAGGCGGCGTTTGCGGCAAACGCCGCCGCGCGGCGGGAAAATAAATATCCGGCGGCGGCGTTTGTCGCGTCTCCTCCCGCCGCGCCATGAAAAACGGAGCAAAAAGCTCCTTTTTGAGCCCCGCCTCCTCCCCTCCGGTCCCAACCCCTGTCTCCACCCGTTGGTTCCGCCCGCCACCGCCACGCCAAATAAAGCCTTAGGCTCTGTTTGGCATGAAGCAGGTGGTTTTGAACTCTCGGTCATGAGCGCCCGACCATCAACTTTTATGTTCAAAACTAGTTTCTTTTTCTTGGCGGTAGTCGTAATCGTTGTCATGCCAAACATACATTCTACGGTGATAGCGTTTTTGTCCAAACTCACCGGAGCAAAAAAGTCGCTCCAAACGGAGCCTTAAATCCCACGACTCTCCATCCAGGTCTCAAAACTTCCTTTTCATTCTGATTCTTGCTGCAACCATCTTCAAGCGGTAGAGTCTCAATCTTATTGCAGAACAATGTGGAGATGAAGGAAACGGCGCAGAAGAAACAGTTTTCAGTATGGAAGATCCGCCGATGGAAGACCCGCTGATGGAAGACCATGGCCAAGACCAGGTGCAAGAAGACATGATCAATGAAATTTACCAAATGACAGCAAATGTAAGCCCTCTGCCATGTATCTTCCGTTGATTTCTCCAAAAAACTTTTCTTTTGTTGTTCAGATGAGAACCCGATTATTCGAGTTTTTGATCTGTTTCTGACAATGCTATCAACGTGGCTTTGCATGGGATTCATCTCCGCCCAGAACAAGTCGTCCGAAACTCCCGGGGCGGCGGCGAGCACTTTGGAGCCGACCGAGCAGACGGCAGACGGACAGGAAAGGGTTGTTACGAAGACGAAGATTCAGATCACAGAGGAGCAGAGAGCGCGAATGGAGGCAAACCGCTCCAATGCTTTGGAAAGAGCCAAGCGGGCCCGCGCATCGCAGACCGCATCTTGATTACTCGCTTACTCGCTCTCCTTCAGCCTGATGCAATGCCCTCCATGTCTATCTATTGAGAGTTCACAAATGTCAGCCTGGCTATTTTATGAAAACTTCTGATTATTCTATAGCTTGAAAGTTAATTTAACATTTTTAAATAATTAAACCAATAATAATTAATCATAAGGGAGGTATTAATATTCAAAATAAAGTAAAATTATAATTATATCTAATTAAAATAACGCAAAATGTGACTAAATAATTGTCCATCAAACCATTAGGTATTAATATATTCAGCTGCCTTTGTATCCCACTTGCATTATATTTATTAATGTATTTAAGCATAATATAGAATGAAGAAACAACAAAATGGGATTTATAGATTAGATTTTCCTACAATTATTTTGTTAATAAATTTCTTTGAGCGGCACGATGTTATTTATAGTTGTATTAGTAAATGTAATTATGATCGTTCATGAGCTTAAATTTTGGGACAGTTTTTTTTTACCATAAATTAGAAGTCACTAATTTCATAATAACCATGAAAATTTAAATACACTAACTAATTTCAGTTGCCCATTGTCGGCCACTGAAGGTGTAGGCAACGTGACAGGTCCAATAGAGGCCCATTAGAGGCCCACAACAGGCCCAATAGAGGCCCACAGCAGGCCCTTTGGAGGCCCAAGGCAGGCCCGTGACAGGTCTAATATAGCCCCACTGAAGACCATTAGAGGCCCATGCCAGGCCCAATATATGCATACATCAGGCCGATTGGAGGTCCATGGCAGGCCCCCTATAGGCCCCCTATAGGCCCACGACAGGCCCAATATAGCCCCGTGACAGGCCCAATATAGACCCGCTACAAGCCCAATATAGGCCCATGATAGCCCAATAGATGGGCACGCAAGGCCCGATAGAGGCCTGCTGCAGGCCCATCAGTGGCCCATTTGAGGCCCATTGTCAGACCCGGTCGAGAGCCATTGTCAGGCCCGGCGGAGGTTTTTTTATATAAGACCGAGTGGAGGTAAATCAATTTTTGTGAACATTATGACAAACTTCCATATGTTCCAACAATAGAATAATTTGTCAAACTTTTAATAAACACTTTTATTTTTATTACGGATAGGCTGAACATCGATTAGCCACAAATTTGTTTCAGTGTCGTTTTCTTAATAAACTTGGAAATTTTATTTTAAAAAACTAGCTGATTTTAGTTAGCCCGCAAAAAAGGCCTAGTAAAGCGCATAAAAAGAAACCAGCATCATAGGGCCCACAAGAGGCCCACCCAATGGAGGCCCACATAAATTCTGTTGGCAGACCAGCATCGATCGTCAATGGCGGTTGCATTTCAGTCTAATGTTTGACGAGTTCACGATCCTATTGCCTTCCACTAACTTTATATTTATATACTCGCAAGTTCATGAACAAGAGCAATCGAGCTCGAGCTCTTCCAAACATGACCGTACCAATTTAAAAAGAAAATCATACAGGTTCGACAAATCCCTCTTCTCTAGCATTTTAGTCACGAATAGGGTCGTACAAACTTCATAGAATCTGTCTCATACTCAAAAGCAGCCGAGCATCCGCTGGCAACTTCTCGGGCGATAAGAACGTCGCTGGAGCGAAAAAAAAAAACGAAAAGTTGAGCAGGTGGAGTATGGTATGATATCCATAAAGCCCTTGCAGCCAGCATTAAGTAACAGCAACACTTGCTTCCTCCAGGGATGGTGGTGCCAACTCCAATGCCTTCATTATGAAAGCATAAGTGAATGCATCCTCCCCCAGCTTCTCAAATCTACATCCATCAACCAAAGAGCTCAGTCAATTTTTATTATGATTAACCTTGGAAACAATAATAATAATAATAATAATAATTGCATTTTTACTTTATATATTCACACTATTAGTTACCCAAACCTCTCCTAAGAATACTCGGCGAGATATTTTGGTTGCATGTATGTTATGAAATGTAAACTTACATGAGGTTTTTGTAATTTCAAAAGAGCGTGGAATCTGTAATTATGCAAATTGACATGGGAGGTCTCAGAAAACAACCATATGTACTATTAATTATTCAAACCTCCGATGAGAGTTAGCGTAATTACAAGTTTAGGACTCTCTCTCTCTCTCCATCTCTATGTATATATATTGTATGTATTCATATACATAATACATTAAAGAAAAATTACCAAAACTTCCCATGCAAGTTAGCATAACTACAGATTGCACCCCTGTTATTTTTGAAATTACAAAAACCGCTCAGGTAAGTTTACATTTCATAACATCCATGCACAAAAAAAACTCCCTAAAAATTTACTCCAAGGGGGGTATTTTTGTGCATAGATGTTATGAAATGTAAAATTACAAGGGAGGTTTTTGTAATTTCAAAAGTAAGAGAGGGTGCAACCTGTAATTATTCTAACTTCCAGGGAAAATTTTGGTATATTCCTATGTATAAATGCATGCATATATCAGGTTAATAATAATATATACATGTAATGGAGAGCTGACTTTGGTCAGAAGAAGGAAAAGATTACCTTCCAGATTTGGAGGAGTGTCCAGCATTGAAATCACATTTGAACAAAAGTATGTTGCCATCGGTCTTTGCTGCTCTCAACTTTGCCACAAATTTAGCGGGCTCAAAGTACAAAACACGGTTATCTGTCACATTACCGCTAAAAAGTAAGAGAAAGCCACAGAGAAACAATGCAAGCACGTGCAGATAGTTAAGGGTTCAGCATACCATACAAGCTCGCGGTAACCAGAATATTGGGGTAATCCTGAGCCCTTACCTACAGACATTGCAGAGGATATTAATTCAGATCAAAAATTACGAAAATGTGGCCATGGAAGTAGAGCAAGCAGTTTCATGGTATATATGATGTGTAATAAAAGGGCAGCCCGGTGCACAAAGCATCCCCGTGCAGCGAGGGTCCAGGGAAGGGTCCCAACCACAAGGGTGAAATGTAGGCAAACCTTACCCTGCATTTCTGCAAGAGGCTGCATCCAGGACTAAAACCCTTGACCTCAAGGTCACACGCCGACACCTTAACCGGTCTCTCTCTCTATATATATATATATAGTGATAGAGAGAGAGACTTCAAATAAATATTTAAATTATAAACATATCTTACTAAATATAACTATTCGATTATTTAAAAATTATTTTCTCCAATAAAATGCTTATAGTTATGTTATTCCAATATAAAATTTTCAAGAAAATATCAATTTTTTTTTTAATCTATAAGAATTACTGTAACAAACATGATATGTAGTACATATCATATTTATTTGTATGTATATTATAATTATATTATTTGGTTACATTTAAGCTCAATTTGACATTTAAATATTACACAATATGTTATGAACTTATGACACTCATGATATGTAATATGTTATTATCTGACATCACGGTTTAACCCCCCGGTCCGACCGGTCTGATCGATCGGACCTTGAACCTTTGATCTTGCCGGTTCGTTCTTCGGTCCGGTTTTTAAAACCTTGGTATTAACACAGTGCTTCAGAGGGATCAAATTTACATGGATAATAGAGAATAACCAAAGTCTCCCCAGTAGTAAAGATTGTAAAAAAAATTATTTCAATTAATTCAAAGGTACAATATACATGTATTATCATACGAGAGACCACTCAATTACTCCATTGGCGATGTGGGACTAAAGAATGGAAGAGGGAAAATAAACATGGGCCCAAACATGGTTCTTTGCAAACATGGGTTTTAACACTCTCCCACAAGCTGAAGCATATAAAACAATCATACCTAGCTTGTTACATAGGTACTGACTTCTACTCACATTAAGAGTTTTGGTGAGGAGGTCGGTCACTTGATCTTCATATTTAATTAGTGGAGTGTAAAACCTTTTGGATAGAACCGCGCCTTTAACAAAGTGTCAATCCACTTCAATATGCTTCGTACGTTCGTGAAAAATTATAGTAATGAATATTGCAATGCGGTTATCACGGTATAAGGGAATGATAGAAGTAGCGCGCCCAAATTCTTCCATAGGAGACTTGACCCATAGAAGCTCACATGTGCCTTGGGTCATTGCTCTGTATTCTGCTTCCGCGCTAGACTTTACAATAACGTGTCTTTTTGTTATGACATGTGACAAGGTTCCCTTCAACTAGGGTAAAGTAGCATGAAGTAGACTTTCTATTGAAGAGAAAAAACAGATCGATGATGATTCCCAAGTTGGCATCTTCCACATTGAAAGAGTTTGCAGGTAGTAGACGTAAATAAGATTCGAAGTTTGTAGATGGACGGATGACCGAGACGAAGATGTCATTGGTAAAGAGACATTGAGGATGAAAGCAAGGCTGCAACAGCAGATAGCCCGGTTTGCTGCAAATAGTAGAAACCCTCTCCGCCTTGATATCCCCCACCAATCGTCTTCCACGTCCTGAGATCCTGCATAGAACATGAGTAAGGATAGAAAATGATGATGCAATGTAAAGTTTTCGTTAATTGGCTAACAGAGTCAAGATTTAAGGAAAACTTAGGAGCATAAAGAATTAAGGTTAATGGCATGCGGGTGTTAATATCACCAACGCCAATGACAGCAGACGAGAATCCATCGGCGAGCATTACAGGAGAATGCTCAGAGGAGTTGCACAACTTGTTAAAGAGTGATTTGTTACCCGAGATATGAGCCGAAGTTCCAGAGTCAAGAATCCACTTCGCAGATTTTCCAAAGGTAGAGCAGTCATCTTTACTACCTTGGTAACAGGCCACAACAATATGAGGTGGAGATATTTGGGCAGAGTCCTATGTACACAGAAGACGTTCTATGTCTAAAAGTATTGAGAGAGACTGTTGTTCTAGAAGGATTCTCATTGGCAGTTGATTCGGTGGAGACTTGGTTGACCCAATCAAGTTTTCCATGTTTTTCCCAGCATTTCTCCTCAAAGTGATTTGTGTTTCCACAATAACCGCACTTGCGGGAGGAATGTTGCAAGGCACCTCGACCACGAGTAGCTCTTCCTCGTCCTCGTCCACGTCCTCTAGGAGCAGCATCAAGAGCGGAAGCCTCTCCAAGAGAAGTTGGTGTGGTAGGCAGGAGAGAAAGTTTAGCATAAACTTCAGTGAGGCTAGGTAGAGGATCGGATGTGCGTGTCTGATGTTCGATGGAGTCACATGATGATGGCATAGTAGACAAAAAAAGTCAGCTCATCTCATTGTTGTAGAATCGTCGGATCGGTACTGAGGGGGTGATAAACATTGAGCTCATCACAAAGCCCATTGAATACGAAATAATGATTTGTTAAGGAGGACAGATCCTCGAGGCGCAGGGTACCCAATCGTTGATGCAGATCAAATATACGAGAAGAATTCTTTTTATTTAGGAGTACAGATCTGCAAGGTGATCATAAATCGCCTTCGCAGTTTCAAGACATACAAAAGTGTCACTAATAGTAATCATCAATAACAAATTTATTCTAATAGCAACAATTTACTAAAGTAATCATCAATAAAAAAGTCACGTATATTGCTACATGATAATAATGCAAAATATTTGATCCACAAAATCTATGCAGGGACTCACATTATCAACGGGAGAATATGACTTCAAATAATAGTAGTATTCTTCTTTCCGAGGGTTACCCCATTCCTATATGATGAATAGGAGGAAGCAATGAGATACAGAAGATACAAAGGCATTCAAAATAATAACGGAAGCAATGCCCATTAAAATTCCTACATAGGTAGAATTTTATATTCCAATTAAAAACAATAAGCGAACCTCGATGAAAATGTAGTTGTCATAAAAATAGCCAAAATGACGATTTTGGCTAATAAGAATTTGAATCTCTAGAGAAAATTGAGTTAATATAACCAACATAAATCACACTGAGTATATAATTAAGCAGGAAATATTTGGTAGGAAATATGACCTCCCACTCAGTTGTAGTCAATGGGATTGTTGGATCAAGCAAGGCGGTGACCACATCAACAAAAGGAACCTCTGCGACAGCTGCTTTGAACAAATCAGGGCGCATATTTAGGACGGCGCCAATCAATAAGCCTCCAGCACTCCCCCCGGTTATGCATAGTTTTTCTTTTGAGCAATACTTATTCTCTATCAAGTATTCTGCACTGGAAATGAAATCCGTAAAAGTGTTTCTTTTCTTTAGCAGCTTCCCATCTTCATACCACTTTCTTCCCATTTCACCACCTCCTCGGATGTGAGCTATTGCATATATAAAACCCCTATTCACCAATGATAACATTGATGTCTCGAAACCAGGATCCATGGATGCCTGTAAACAAAAAAAACAAACTACTAAATAATGTAAAATAAGATTAGGTTTGTTGTGAAACATACAACAGGTATGCTGAGAGAAGAGGTGGCAAAGAAAGCAAAAAAAAGAGAATGTGAGTGAAAGAAATTTTCAAAAGATGAAAATTGCACATATGGCTAGACACTATGGGTAACTATGAAAGCCACATACCTACCTTCTCCCCAATCCTTGATTATAGCTTAAAAAGATGATAAATACATAGAACTGCATAAATGACTACACGACGAAATAACCAAAATTGAAATCTTGTTTTTAAAGAGGTATTGAGTTTAACACTACTTTATTCTCTATGGTGATATACTTCATCCAAATACCATGGGAATTCTGTTATATAATGATAGAAACGGCTACTCCTACGAATGAAAGAAGCGCACCTGAATAATGATCTTCGATGTCCTAAGGAGTCCGCCTAACTCCCCACATATATCCAGCCGGTCAAGTGAACCGGCTGGGCCCGCCAGTTCGGATTAGGAGAGCGGTTGGACTGAACCGGATGGTTCAGTCCCGCGATTCTTTGCCCCGTGCCGATGATAAACCATGCCGAAACGGCCCCGGGTCGTATCATTCCCGCCATCTTCAAAAAACGGTTTGCCCTCAAGCTGGAATTCTGGATAAGTCCCTTTGAGCTCCTCGTACTCCACCTAAGTTCGATCGGATTAGGACATGCCCTTCCAATGGATTAACAGTCACACGATGGGTTTCCCGTGCACCGTCTTAACCCTTGCTTCCACCACTTGCTCCGGTTGTGGTCGGACTTTGCCGAGCTCCGTCACCTCCGGTAAGGGGCTAACCGATGGAGCATCTCACGAGGACGCCTTCCTGAGCAACGACACATGAAAAGTAGGATGAATCCGCGAGTCTGCCGGAAGCTCCAAAGTGTAAGCCACTGCCCCGACTCTATGCAGTATCCGAAAGGGCCCGTGGTAGCGGGGTGCTAGCTTCTGGTTCTTCACGCCTGCTACTGACAGTTGCCGGTAGGGTTGTAGCTTGAGGTATACCCATTCGCCTTCTTCGAAATGTTGCTCCAGCCGGTGCTTGTCTGCTTGGGTTTTCATGCGGTGATGTGCCCTCTGGAGATTCTCCTTAAGCTGGTTTAGGATGTCGTCCCGTTGCCGCAACACTGTATCCACTTCCGGTACAACGGATGACCCCTTCTTGTAACGTCGTAGTGTAGGCAGTGCCCTGCCGTACAGGCTCTCGAAGGGCGTCATCTTGGCGGCCGTTTGGTAGGCCGTGTTATACCAGTACTCCGCCCAATGGATCCACTTACTCAATTGGCGGGGTTTGTCCGTAATGAAACACCGCAAATAAGTCTCCACACTCCGATTTAGGGATTTTGTATGCCCGTCTGTTTGGGGATGGAAGGCAGTACTCATGCGTAGAGATGTCCCCGTAAGGCGGAAGAGCTCCCTCCAAAACTTGCTAGTGAACACGGTGCCGCGATCGGAGATGATGGAGGTCGGTATCCCGTGCAGTCTAACCACCTCCCTGGCGGACGCCTCTGCCACGGCCTCAGCGGTGCAAGGGGGTGCGAGCATGATGAAATGCTCATACTTGGTAAGACGGTCCACCACCACCAGAATGACCGACTTGCCTTGAAACATGGGCAGCCCCTCAATGAAATCCATGGCAACACTCTCCCAAGTCAGCTCCGGAATGTCAAGTGGCACCAATAACCCGGCTGGGGCGGTGGTGGCCTATTTCTGTCGTTGGCATTCCGAGCAGTTCTTCACATGTTGTTTCACATCTGTCTTCAAACCCTTCCAGTAGACATTCTGTTTGATGCGTTGATATGTCCTCAAGATACCCGAGTGCCTGCCGCTGAGCGTGTCATGAAACTCGTGGAGCAGTCGCCGCCGCAATGGGGATTCTGGTGCCATCACCAAGCGTCCCTTGTAATACAGATGGCCGTTGATGACGTGGTATCCTGCTTCCCTCTCCCTGCCCGCAGTAATATCCGACAGTAGCTGTCGCAGCTCTGTGTTAGCCAACACCTCCTGATGAATGTCCTCTACTATGCTCAAGACCGGTGCTGAAATGGAAAGGATGGAGCTCGTAGTGGGCAAGCACGAGAGTGCATCAACGACCATGTTCTCCTTCCCCTTTTTGTACTCGATCTCGTAGTCATACCACAACATCTTGGTTACCCATTTATGTTGCTCTAGTGACGAAACATGTTGCTCCAAGAAGTATTTCAGACTTTGACGGTCGGTCCTTATTATGAAGTGCCTTCCGATAAGATACGGCCGCCACTTTCCCACTGCGTGCAAGATTGCCAACATCTCCTTCTCATAAACGGACAACCCCAAAGCCTTCCCTTGTATCGTCTTACTGTAGTACGCCAACGGCCTTCCCTCCTGCATCAATACTGCCCCCAAACCGGCTCCAAAAGTGTCTGCTTCCACTATGAACAGCTTGGAGAAATCGGGTAGCGCAAACACCGGGGTCGTTACCATGGCCTCTTTCAGTGCCTGGAATGCCACGATGGCATCCTCCCCCCAAACGAACTTGCCCTCCTGAAGAAGCGTGGTGAGCGGTTTGGCGATCTTTCCGTAGTCCTTCACGAACTTTCTGTAGTACCCAGTTAGCCCGAGAAATTCCCTCAACATTTTGATATTAGTGGGTGAGGGCCACTCTGTCATACTCCGTATCTTCTGTGGGTCCGGGCGCACCCCTTCCCTATTCACTAGGTGGCCTAAATATTCCACCTCTTGTTGCCCGAAAGAGCACTTCGATCTCTTCACATACCACCTCTGCTCCTTGAGGACCTGCATCACAACCCACAAGTGTTTCTCGTGCTCCTCCAGGCTGGGGCTATAGATTAGGATGTCATCAAAGAAGACCAACACGAACTGCCGCAACCACTTCCTGAAAGTTTCGTTCATAACCGCTTGAAAGGTCGACGGTGCATTCGTCAACCCGAAGGGCATCACCAAGAATTCGTAGTGCCCCTCGTGTGTGCGGAACGCCGTCTTCTCCACGTCTCCCTCCTGCATGCGAATCTGATGGTATCGCGACCGCAAGTCCAGCTTCGCGAAGTATTGAGCTTCGTGCAACTCATCCAAAAGTTCGTCAATGACCGGAATCGGAAATTTATCTTTGATCAGTTTGATGGTAGCGCTATTGAGGGCTCTATAGTCAATGCAAAACCTCCAGGTGTCGTCCTTCTTTTTGACCAATAGTACGGGAGAAGAGAAGGAACTCGTGCTGTGGCGGGTGGTTCCTTCCCTCAGCATTTCCCGGACACATCTCTCGATCTCCCCCTTTTGGGCGTGAGGGTAACGGTAGGGCCGCACGCTGGTGGGCTCGGCACCCTCCTTGATCAGAATCCGATGATCGCATGTCCTCGGTGGGGGCAACCCTTTCGGTGTCTCGAAGACCTCCTCAAACTCCTTTATGATTACATGCAAGCCCTCTGGAATGTCCCCCTTTTGATTCGTCGATTCTCTGCTGGACAGGACCCAAGCCATGGGATATTCCTGCTCGACCCAGTGCTGCAAAGACAGAACGGTGGCTTCCTTCACTATCGGGCCCGTGTTGCTTTGTAGTCGGTGCGTCTTTCCTCCCTGTGAGAACTCCATAGACATGTTCTCCCAATCAGTTGTAACTAGCCCCAGCTGCCTCAGCCACTGCACCCCAAGAACTACATCGGATCCCCGAACCGAGAGAATGTATAGGTCTACCACGCATCTGAATATCTGGATCGTAAGTGGCACCCTCTTCACGGCCCCCGTGCAATGCAGGAAATTTCCAACCGCTACCAGCACCTTAAACACCTTATCCGCCGTGGGAGTGATAACAAGCTTTTTCGCCACTTCGGTATTGATGAAATTGTGGGTACTCCCACTATCCACCAGTATGGAAACCTTCTGATCGGTCACCTTCCCTGTCAGCCGCATCGTGGAGGGTTGCCCCCCCCCCTCCAAAGCGTGCACTGAAACTTCGATGTCCTCCAATTCGAGGACCTCTCGCTCCTCGGAGTCGTGGTCCCCCTCTGCCTCCAACCTTGCCTCCTGTAGCATGAAGACCTGGATTTCTTTACACTTGTGACCCGGGATGAACTTCTCGTCACAGGTGGAGCACAGGCCCTTGGCCCGCCGTTCTTGCATTGCCTCCCACGACAACCGCTTCACTGCGGCCTCCTTCCGGGGGTGAGGGTTGTCGGTGCCCTTGGTCATCCCCTTGACCATTTCCTGCTCTCCTTCTTTGCTGCTCCACCGGTAGGTCTTGGTCGCCTGACGCCTCCCCAGTTTCTCCTCCTGTAACTGGGCCATCCTGATGGCCTGCGCTAAGCTCTGGGGTTGAAAAGCTTGCACCTCATCGCTAATCTTCTCCTTAAGTCCGGCCATCAAGCATCCCAGTAGTGCCTTCTCGGTCCACTGAACACGATTCGTCAACCTTTCGAAGTCCTTCCGATATTCATTGACAGTTCTCGTCTGCTTCAATTTGTGTAGCATCATGTCGAAGTCTTCGTACTCAGTCGGTCTGAACCTGGCGATGAGCCCATCGCAGAAATCCTCCCACGTGGGGTAGGGCCATTGTTTCCTCCACCAGCTCAACCACTGATAAGTATCCCCTTCCAGGTGAAAAGAGGTGATGTGCACCCACTGGTGCCTAGGCAGCTCCTGGTACTCGAACAACATCTCGGCCCGCTCGATCCACTCCAAGGGGTCCCCGCCTTTGTATTTCAGAAACTCCATCCTCTTCAGCCGGGGTTGCACGAGCGGACGGTGCTGCGGGGGCGGGCGCCCTTCCTGGAAGTCGGGAGGCTGTCCCAAACCTGGATTCCACATCCCGCTGTTTTCCATCGCTCTTCCTCTGCCTTGCGCAACGGGCCCACGGCTCCAGTGTTCCTCTACCGGAGCTCCTCCTTCCTGGTGTGGAAATCGAACGCCTCCCTGCCTTCCCGGGCCGAACCAATTGCCTCTTTCGCCTTCCCCCCAAGCCGCAGGTAGCTGCCGGAAGTGTTGACCGTCTCCCCTTACGATGCCGGCACCCCTAGGATGCTGGTGGAAGCCCCGGTTTCACGAACGAACCCGCTGAAGCCTCCGTTGATGTGCTGCAGCGGCGTCGGACCCCGCTGGTTGGAGCCGTGAGATCCCTGTGCGCCGCTGGGTCCGTCGCCTCCCCCCTCCCACCCCATCTGGAGCCGGCGGAGAAAGCTCGGCCAATTTTCCCCTGACGGCGGCAGTGCCCTCTGCGCCTCCGATGTCGACGACGTCGTCGACTACAGTTGCCTTCCCCCGATCCGGAGCCCGCTCGATGCGGCTCAGTTGTTCTGCGAGGGCCGTCGTCGCCTCCAAGAAAGCCGTGCGAGATCTCTCCTTACCGGCACTGATTTGCTGTGATAACTCCCCCTTCAACGCCTCCAAGACATCGCGGAGGCTCTGCTGCCATTCTTCGAGTGCGGCGATGCGGTTCCCGTGGCCTGCCATTCCGATCGGAAGAAGCGTTGCTGCGGAGAAGCGGAGGATGTGAATCCTCTGATACCAGTTGATAGAAACGGCTACTCCTACGACCGAAAGAAGCGTACCTGAATAATGATCTTTGATGCCCTAGGGAGTCCGCCTAACTCCCCACATATACCCAGCCGGTCAAGTGAACCGGCTGGGCCCGCCAGTTCGGATTAGGAGAGCGGTGGGACTAAACCGGATGGTTCAGTCCCGCGATTCTTTGCCCCGGGTCGTGTAGGAATAGGGTTCAAATCTCTCAATCTATTAGGATGCATCACTGCATCTCCACTTTGCACCTATCGTCTAATAAGCATCTCGTCGTGACCTTATCTTGGATTCTCAATAGTTCTGTCACTCCATCCCCGCATGGGGCAGAGAACCTGAAGTCTTCACAAGGGTAGGGAATCAAATACTTCCATGGGCCATGAAAGATCACTTTTACCCTTGCATGAACCATTTCGGTTGATTTTTGACAATTGCACTAACGAAGGATTAAGATGTTACGTTTGAGCAAGCCTAATACCATACTGAAGAAAATAATTTCTAAATTGATACATACTAACAAGTCAAAACATAAATTTGATCAATTTATCATGACTACACAGTTTAACTGACAACCACAAAAGTGATTGTTGTCATGCTTCCGGATTCAACAACTTCAGCTTTAGCAAGCTAACATTTTCATCCACCTTCAATCGTCAACATCACTTGTATGAATGAATATATCCCTCAAAACATGAAAGATGCATAATTGAATCAATTACTACATATCCTACAGTTTTATGGAAAAATAAAAGTATCCATTAACATGATTCCAAACTGTTGAAATAGTTTTAGAATGAAATTATCAATTTATTTATTTATTCTATGCCGCATAAATCTCATTTTGTATAGATCCAAGTTCATTAAACCACTTACTCTTGTATTCAATTTAAAGCACATGACAGTGATCGCTACAAGCTGATTTATTCTGTTCAACATGGCATTATAGTAATTGCAGAGTAGTAGCCCTAATCGCTTAAACGCTCTTCAAGGATGTTTACTCCTTGCTTGCTCGCCTTACTCTCAAGGAATGACCGCGGTTTCCCTTAGATTTTGACTCTATCACCAAACTACAATCATCATCACGAGTTTTTCTTCCTTCGTCCGCAACTTAGCATTGAATCCACGAGTTATTCTTCATACGCTGGACCACAACTAGCTTTAATATTGCGATTCATGTCCTTTGATGGCAGAGTTATTCTTCATACACTGGACCACAACTAGTTTTAATACTACGACTCATGTCCTTCTCTGATGGCAGAGGTATACCCTATTGAATGTCGTCGCATGCTGTGTTATCATCTTCCAATAATCACAATGTCGAGGTCCCTGATGATCCAGTCTACAAGCTCCTCTCCACACGAGGGTACAAAAATTCATCATCCTCCCTCCTAAAATCATCACTACACTCAAGTTTGCCGATCAACGAAGTAATCTGTTGGCATCATCTCAACATCACCGCACAACCACTGATATGTCTGTTATCATTTGCCATATCCATAATAGCCTTCACGCACAATCTCACAATCATGGTGATGATGGATGGACCTACCGAAGTCATGGACATAATAGTACATTTATTTTTTAGAGTACTGCTTATGGTGGAAACACTAAGTACTATTCTTACTGTTAGAGCAGAAACTACAGTCATGACTGTAGTCGTGTTCAAAAAAACCGGGCCCGGGAAAAGCCCGGCTAGGCCCGAGCCGGGGAAAAGCCCGGCTAGGCCCGGGCCCAGGATAGCCCGCCCCAGGCCCAGGCCGGGCTATGGCGCCCAACAGGGCCCCATATATGCCCAAAACCCAGCCCGGTGCCCGACCCGGGCCAGGCCGACTAAGCCCAGGCACCGGAAATTACTTGGGCCTGGTACCCAGGCGGGACAATCCCGCCTATTTTGGAGGGATTTCATTAAAATACCGCCTAATAGGCGGGATTTCATTAAAATTCCGCCTATTTAGGCGGGATTTCTTAACCGGGCCTGGTCTGGGCCCGACCCGACTTGGCCCGGCCTTGGGGGCCTTGGCAGGCCCCCTACTGGGGCTGGTGCCCGAGCCCGGCTAAAGCAAAGCGGGGCCGAGCCCGGATGACAAAAGCACGGGCCTGGTACCGGCCCGGCCCGGACGGGCTTTTTGGACAGGGCAAAAATTATGTAGTGAGTTCAAATATGCATCGCATGCCTTGTTTCATCTCACCAATAGATCATAAATTTTGGGAATTCCAAACAAGTGATACTACTTTTCGGTTTTCATGAGCGCATTTTTTATGTTCGCCTCTCTTTTCAAGGGATATGCACTATTCATCTTATCGACACGGTTCAGTTTAAATCTCTTCTTTAAATTCCTAACTTCCCATTTAGTTTATTATCTTTTAGAAAGAATGGTGTTGACCTCAACAATTATGCAACATTCTTTTCCTCATATTTTGTTTTTCAAGACATTATAGCAGGGAGCAAGGTTTTGAGAACCGGACCGGAGAACGAACCGATGAGATCAGAGGTTCAAGGTTGGACCGGTTGGATCGATCGGACCGGGGTTAAACCGTGATGTTAGATAATGTAATAAATATTAACATTATATATTATAATTTAACTTATTCTATATATTTTTAATAAAAATAATAGGAGTAAAGACACTCAAATTATATAAAATATTTTCATAAATAGTAATATATTTTGCTATCATCTAAAATTTCAATATTAGTATTTTATCACATATATAATAAGTTATCAAATCTATTATGAAAATTAAATTTTAAACTTTTAATTAAGTAGACGGACATATCTCGACTATACAAATTTTTTTTGGCTAAATATGATATATATTAATTAAAAATATAAATTGTATATGTTAATTACAAATAATTTCGGTATATCCTTTATATATATATAAGTTAAGAAGAATAAATTTATTACATTAACAAATATGAATAATAATAATAATATTATACGTTAATTAATATGAATATTAACTGTATATATATATTATAATTAAAAAAAACAAATAAAATGTGTTGGTGTAGTGGTTAGGAATTTTGTATCTTGCTGGAGGTCACCGGTTCGAAACTAAGCATTGATTTCTTTTTATAAATCTAGTTCTTATATTAGTCCCACATCGCAGGATTGAATATAGGATGTCTCCACATCCCTATAAAAGACAGAGAGCAGCACCAAAAAAGTTTTAAAATAAAAAAACAAATATTTTAATACCCCGCCCAAGACCCGCCCGGTTGAGCTAAACCCGTTCCGGTTCGCGGTTTTACAGGTGGACCGGCCGGTTCGCCGGTTCTTGACCGGTTCTGGGTGGGAGCGGTTTTAGACCCCTGACCGGACCGCATAGTCCACCGGTTCGCGGTCCGACCGGTTGAACCGGTCCGGTCCGGTTTTCAAAATGTTGGCAAGGAGTGAGTGGAGCGATTTGTAATCACAACAATCTCTACATCTTGGATCTTCCGGATTCTACTTCATCCCTATGCAAGCGATTTGTAATCACAACAATCTCTACATCTTGGATCTTCCGGATTCTACTTCATCCCTATGCACTTCTGCTGATTCTACATTTTGAATTAGCCGCAAATCAGGCGGCAAATCATTGAAATTGGGATGTCATGGGTCAATGCCAATCAAACCCAAACATATACAACTAGCTGGATTAAATACAATACTTACTAAACTATAATTTCATGTATTGTACCACTTTTAATGATCATAGACTCATAGTACATGTCATGCAACTTTTTGTGTGTTTAAAAAATGAAAATTACCTATTTATTTGTTTACAAACTCCTAAATTGTTAACAGATCCAGCAAGATTAAATGATGGACCATCATCACAAGAGTGTATGAACAGTAGATTATATTTGGGTGCCAGTACTAGTATTTCAATAGTTATTTCTTTATTTCATATATTGGGTGTTAAACACAGCTTTAATTTTCAGTTGTGACTTATTTTTCATTCTATTAGTATGATGTTTCTATTGTAGTGTGGAGTGTCACACCTACCGTATTCAGGGAGTGGCATTGGAATTTAACAATTTTCATTATATAAACCTAGGAAAAACTAATTCTTAGAGAGATCAAAAGAACTGATTTGTGATGGATGTACTGATGCAAACTCATATAGTGCCAAAAATAGTGCTAGAATGCACTAAACTGAATATGTTAGACTAGCCAAATTGGATAAATAGCATCAAAAAGTAGCCAAGTGATGATGTGTTACGTGCTTGCCGAAGTAGTGGTCGGAGGCGAAGGGGATACTGTGGAGCCGAAACCGCAGCTGGCAGCTGCCTAGGTGGGGCGTTCTCGGGAGAAGAGAGCTACCAAAATCTCATACACAAAGCAAAGGAAATAGAAAATACTTCTTGGATAACATCGCAAAACCCAAGGGGTCCCTTAATAGAAGATACAAGGGGCATAATTGTAAATCCCCAACACTTGGACTAAGATATGATAAAACCTAATAAAGGACACATAATAAATCCACTACACACCACATAAAAACACAACATAATAATTGGGCATGAAGCCCATAACATGTCCACATTAACTGTTAAAAGCATATTTAGGTTCCAACAAGTAATAGAGAAAGTAACATATTACCCCAAATGAACCAAATCCATATAGCAATAATGGATCAAATCCATCAAGCTTCACAAGGTTCTTTTTGTATAGAATTGAAATAGGGATCTTGGTGCCATCTAAACTTACAGCCCATTTCCTCTCAGTCAAATAATCAGATGATTCAAAATTGCCTGATACCTGACATAAGATAGGAAATGCTGTTAAAATTAAACTGAAAAACTTGTACGGGAAAGAACAATAGTAATAAAGAATGGCATTTAATGTAAAGCATTAGGTCATTCACAAAAAGGAAAACAATTCAATTCCACCAAAGTTTCAGATAACATAAATTTTTTTCAACCTACAATAAAATGTGAAAGTGCAACCAAAATTCTAAAATGTCAGAACATTTATTTTTAAAACTGGAGTTCCCCTGTAGCTAATAGGAAGCACTGGTACGGGTACGGGTACCGGGTACGATACGTATCTGGTACGGCGGTACGCCAAAATTTAAAAAATAATGATACGGGTGTCGCGGGATACGTTGTATTAAATATAATAAATCTATATGTATAATCTCACAAATGTAATTAAAAGTTCTCAAAATAATAAAACATCAAACATAATTGCTTAAATCACCAATTGAAGTACGAATTCATAGTTCATGCAATATAATATGAAGTTCTCAAACAAAAAATATTCATAATCATTTCAAATTTAAGGATGTTTATCAATTATTTTCTTCCTTTTTCTTCCTCATTATTGGAGATCAACGCATCTTCAACTTCTGGTTCGTCTAAAGACAAGTTAGCAAAATATTAAACATAGAAAAATTCATGTTGAACAAGTATAAATAGTACAATCTGAAACATCTAATCTTAAATATATAGTAAAAAACAAAATGATAAAATTTAAATCAAATTCTTTATAGTTTAAACGAAAAAAGATACATAAATCTGAAGTACATTTTGTTACTATAATAATTATCGCTTGTTGCATTTCTGTGTAATTTTCTTTTCTAAAAGACACGCAGAAGTCATTTGTTGACTTCAGAATAACACTCTTATTACAATATACAGAACAATCTACCAAGTCCAAATGTATCTACAGACTAGAATAACAAGTGTATCTGTGAGTATCGGGTACTTACCGGTATCGGATACGTATCCAGTACGGGTACGTGACCCTCAAGAAAGTATCGGTGCTTCAGGGCAAGGTCACCCACATAGGTCAAAATATTTAATTTCAACTACTACATCTGGTTCAATAATAGTCTACTATTAGGTGACTAAGTCCGCAATATCTACAATGAGGCTTTCTCCTCCCACCCTAAAAGAAGACTTGTACTTTTTCGGTTGGCCACATCTTATGTTCATAAAAACTTGGTTAAATGGCAAAATTTTTTTTCTTATGTTCTCCTTTTCATAGAAAATTCACCGAATACTTGGTAGTTTTCTCATGACCTAGAGCTAGGTGATATCTACATCTAGCGCGATATGTACGACACTGTAAAGCACAACTAGAGTATGCAAAAAAAATACTAAATTTACCTTACAATGTCTGTTTTATTATTGAAATTATGACTTAACAAAAGCCTCCTTATATTTTTTTAACTGTATATGAAGTGCCATCAACTCTGCAGAAGATAAATAATTTGATGGTATGAAAAGTCTCCAACTTGTACAGATACAAAGTTACTATAACAAGAGAGAAAAATAATAGGAAAAACAACAATATATTTTGTTAAAAACAAAATATATTTTGTTAACAATATATTTTGTTAAAAATAATAGGAAAAACAACAATAAATTAATCCCCGATGATGATAAAAAGGAAAGTTGTAAAGAAAAAGCAATGTAATTGGTGTGCTAATAGTTGATTGTGGTGTGCCAATAGTAAAACGGCTGGGTTAAGATAAAGAAGTAATAAAATGGTTGAGCTCACTTAGGGCCTAATTGAATTAGGCTTATTCATGGGCGGTGCATTTTGTACCGGTCTCATGGGGCAGCTGTTTTCTTTAATGGGAGGGCAGTTTTTACATGAATGCTTGCAATTTTAGATGTGTCCATTATAAACCATGATTATCTATGGGTTTCTTTAATTTTTTAGCGTTAGTTAACCTCGTATTAATGTTAGAATGATGGGGGTTTTACTGAAATTAAATACTATATATATGCCTTGGTTGGGTTTTATGAGGGGGTGGGGTCGGTTGCAGGAATGTGTGATTAATTACTATGATGATGTTGAGATGTCATGTTATGAATTGTTGAATGGATTACACTATATGGGGCATAAGTGATGATAATGATAAGCATGCAATTATGGGAGTAATCAAATGTATTAGGAAAACTGAGAGATGCTAATTACATTGGAGATGAAATTGGTTTTAATTGAGGATATAATATGATTTTAGGGTGTCCTTTTCCTTACCCTAGAAAGACCTTTTATCTTAATTACCCTTAAAATTCCACATCATAAATATTTAAAGATGTGAACAGTGTTTAAATTGATGCTTACTTTCAGATACGAAGAGAGATAGCGTCGCAAGATAGACGTGACGATGACCCGAGGAAAGACAATGGAAAAAAGAAACTCAATGTGAGGGACTATTTCTTTAATTATGCTTTGTTTTCCAAGTAATTCATTATTTTATACTACGGTTAAATTTCATAGCAAGCTTATTCCATGCATGAAAATTGAATCTTTTATGAAACTGAATCACAATAATCATTATAATCGCATATATCTTAACAAAGATAATCAATGATAAGAACCACATTGAATGCATCAATGCATACGTTAAGAGTATCTGTGGACTGATTTAAATTCAGTTTGGCCTTCACAGGTCTTATGCGAGTTGTGCGCACTGGATTGAACTCCAGGCCAACTCAGTTGGGCCTCAACGGGTCTTATGCGAGTTGTGCAAACTGAGTTTGACCCAAGTGGAACGGGCTCAAGACTGAAGACTGATATAAATGCAGCGACCCTTAACGTAATGAAATGAAAATATATTGAAAGCGAATACAGAAGTAAAAAGAATAAATGAATACAATGGAATGAAATGAGGAAATATGAATTATGAAGAAGGAACATTGCTCCAACGAATGTTATTTGACTGTTACACTCTCTTACAATTACTCTTTATTGTTCATATAGATACAACTCAGAAATATATCATTACACATTGTTCAAGTAGACTATTTATTATTGACTATGATATATTGTTTGAAATAAAATGTTTATAGGAACACTGTATAGAAGTTAATGAGGTAAATTTTTCGCTTAGTCTTTTGTTTAAAGACTAACCTCTTACATTCCAATTTTTTTAAGATCTAAGCGTAAGGCAGGATAAAGAGGAATATTATCGTATATGGTCTAAAAGAATAGAGGGAATTTCTGGGATGGCCAATGATCATGGGGAATGGTGCCAAGACCTAAAGTGTCCCACTTGCCAAAGAAATTATTAATATAACTTTTGATATAATGATGTACTGGACATGTATATATATGTACTTATGTTGGACATGTGAGATATGTATAATAGCGGAATAAGAGTTTTATTTCTGTACTTTTGTTTTTGATACTTGTGAGGGTTGTGTTAGGTAGATGGCCAGCGTAAAATATAGTCACCCTTATGAATATAGATCTTTTGAGAAATTGTGCTAAAGCTAGGTTGTTCTCCTTAAAGAACGCGTCGTATGGTCCGAATGCGGCGTCTTGGCAAGGACTGCTACATCTCCTAGACTTGGGTGTAGTGTTAAATAGGCAAGAGTCATCGTCGTATAGTCTGAATGCGGCGTCTTGGCAAGGACCGTTGCACCTCCAAGAGGACTTGGGTGTAGTGTTAAATATGCAAGAGCCCTCACATATTAGGCATCCACATATTAGGCGTCCTACAAAAATAGATCGTAGGATTTGTAATCGACTTAGGTTTGGAAGTTAGAATATAGGTACGCTAACGGAAAAATCGATGGAAGTAGTGGATATAATGATTAGGAGAAGGATAAATATTTTATGTCTGCAAGAAACTAAATGGGTGGATGAGAAAGCCAAATTTCTAGATAATTCAAGTTTTAAATTATGGTACACAGGAAAAAATAAAACAAGCAATGAAGTAGGTATTATTGTAGATACTACTTGGAGGGATGAAGTTGTTGGGTTAAGCAGAAAAGGTGATATAATTTTAGCTCTTAAATTAATCATAGGAAAGGAAACTATTAATATAATTAGTGTTTATGTGTCACAAGTAGGATTAAGTGAAGCTATTAAAGTACAATTTTGGGAAGACTTAGATGACAAGTAAGAGCAATCCCAAAAAGCGAGAAAATTTTCATTGGAGGAGACTTAAATTGACATAAGGAAGAAAAATACGAATTATACAGATGTTCATGGAGGATTTGGGTATAGAGAAAGACATGAAGAAGGAATAACCATTCTAGACTTTGTCATAGCACATGAACTAATTGTGACAAATACGTTCTACATGAAAAGGGAAGAACTCTTAATTACGTTCAAGAGCGGACAAAATAAGTCACAAATTGACTATTTTATGACTCGCAAAATGGATAAAAAGATTTGTAAGAATTGTAAAGTCATACCAGGAGAAAGTTTGACAACGCAACATTGGCTAGTGGTGTTGGATGTGCAGATTAAATATAGTAACTTTAAGAGAAAGACAAAAGTGTTGCCAAAAATTCGGTGGTGGAACTTGAAAAGGGAAAAATAGGTTAATTTCAAGGCAGCGGTTTTAATCTATCTGTTACTAGTTTATTTCCATTTGATGTTATTCATTCTGATGTATGGGGTCCTTCCCCGGTGTTATCTTTATCTGGCTATAAATGGTTTGTTACGTTTATCGATTGTCACTCTCGCACTACGTGGCTTTATTTACTCAAAAAGAAAAGTGACGTGCTTTCTTCTTTTCAATCCTTTCATAAAATGGCAGCACAACAATTTGGCGGTACAATTCGTGTGTGTTCGTAGTGATAATGGTGGAGAATATGATGACTGGAGCGCGTTTGGCGCCTATCTTACCGATCATGACATTATACATTAAACTACCTGTGTCCACACTTCCACTCAAAATGGGGTCGCCGAACGGAAAAATAGGCACTTGCTGGAGGTGGCTCGGTGTTTACTCCTTGCTATGCACCTTCCCAAATCCTACTGGGGTGATGTCGTTCTCACGGCTGCTCATCTCATCAACCGTCTTCCGTCTCGCACCCTCTCCTATGATACGCTCTCTCCCGTTTTGCCAAGAACCACATCGTCCACCTCTCATCTTTCCCCTCATATCTTTGGCTCTGTTTGTTTTGCCCACGTTCATACCCCGCATCGGGATAAACTAGATGCGTGTTCCCTCCGATGTGTTTTCGTTGGGTACTCTCCTACTACTAAAGGGTATCGGTGTTATCACCCTCTGACTCGTCGCTACTATTGCACTGTTGATGTTACATTTCGTGAGGGGGAGTCGTACTTTGGTCCTCGTCATGGGGAGACAAGTAGTCAAGGTGACTAGACCATCGTCTCTCCTCTTCCGATTGTTACCACTCCTCATATTTCTCCTTCCCATAGTCTGTCTACTGTTCTTGTTCCTTCCATCTCCGCTCCTCCTACATTATACACATACTCCCGTCGTCCCAGGACTATTGAGCAAGTGCAGACTGTGGATGTTTCGCCAGTGTTGGTGACTGTTTCCGCTCCAGATTTAGATGATGACCTCCATGTTCCTCCTGCTAGTCTTATTGGTAAAAGGGGTGGCACCAAACACCTCATTGCCAACTACATTTGTTATACTCACCTCTCTCAGACCCATAAAGTATTTATCTCATCTCTTTCATCTATTATGATTCCTAAGACATGGCAGGAGGCTGTTCAGATACCTGAGTGGAAAACCCCAAAACATAGAAACAAATAAATCAATCGAGCAGCCTTATTTGACAGTCAAAAAAGGAGAATACTTGATGCCCTACATTTCATATGATATGATTATTTAACACAACAGAGGCAAAATAGCAAAAGCCCCAAAACAAAATAAGAAACTACAAGCTACAAAGAGATTAAAGACAATGGCTCGTATCAAAGTCCGGACAGTTTGTATCGAAGTCTTGATAGTTTGTATCGAAGTCCGGATAGTTTGTACCAAGCTCCAAATACGAACAAAGCGCCCATACATAGAAACAAATCTGATCAAGGAATCTTCATTTCAGTGAAAATAGATTCTTAACTTACATGAGATGACAATGAAGCTCGTGTGTAAACAAAATCATCCTAAAATTGAGACCAGTATGAATTTACTAAAGATTATGAAGATCTGGTCAATGACAGATATCAAAAAGCAAAGCTTAGTGGAGTATCTTGTTTATTTGCCTTGAACTCGTCTGACATAACATATGTTGTTGGAGTTGCTATCCAGATTATGCACTCCAAGTGATTGACATTAAGAAGTTAGTATTCACAAACGAGTTATGAAATAAAATTTCACTAACTCAAATACTTATTATCAACTTGGGATCGAAGTTTATACTAATGTTGATTAGGTTCGTTCCAACATTGATAGGAAATCTACTTTGGGCCATCAAGTAGTTACTTGTTGCTAGGTCATGGCTCATGGAGTCTACAAAGGCATATAGCTGCATATTCTTATGGAAGACTTACATCTATTGGAGCAAGAACTTGTTCATTTAAATTGTGACAATTAAACATCAAAATAGCTCACAATTTTGCTCTGTTACAGAAATTGATGTAAAAGCCCATTTATGAGGCCCATTTATGTAGTTACCTTTTTACTCTTGTTTAGTCCCACATCTTGAGATTGGAGTGACTAGCCTCCTTCTCCTCCTATATATTTGTATTCATACTTGTAATTATAAATCCAACGAATATATACAAGGTTTACACCATTCCTCTACATGGTATCAAAGCGAAGTTCTCTCTGTTGTACCTGACCGTCAGTCTCCCCGCTGTTCCGTGCGGTTTCCTTTTTTTAGACCGCAGCCCGCCTTCCTGCGAGGCCTCCTCACCAGCGTCCGTAAATCAGCGCTTTTATAAGTTCTCAACGTGACCAGTGGGGCCCTCCACCTGCGGCTTCTCTCCCTCTGCCGAATTCGCAGACCGCCTGCGTGCTTTTTTATCTACCGAGCTCTCTTCTGCCCGATGTCGGTCTCTCAGCCCGCGCCCGAGCTCTCTTCTGCCCGCGCCCGCTGCCGATCTCTTCTACTCTCTTCTGCCCGCGCCCGCTGCCGATCTCTCAGACCGCCGCGACCTCCCTCTGCCAAGTCGCAGACCGCCGCGCTATCTCTCTTCCTCACAGCGCCCGCTGCCGATCTCTCTTCTGCCCGCGCCCGCTGCCGAGCTCTCTTCTGCCCGCACCCGCTGCCGATCTCTCAGACCGCCGCGCCCTCCCTCTGCCAAGTCGCAGACCGCTCGCGCTATCTCTCTTCCTCACAGCGACCCTCCCCCCCCCCCCCCCCCCCCCCCGCGGTCTCTTCCGCGAGCTCTCCTTCTCACTGACGGCCTCGTTTCTTCTGGTCGCAGCTGTTGCTGTCTTATTCGGCAAGCTCGCAACCTGTCTATTATTGTTCGCCGATGGTTCCTCTGCCTCTGTCCGCCAGACCTCTGTCTTCAGTCCGCTCAGACTCGTCTACTCAATGGTGGTATCCAAAAATTCTCATACTACCCATACCCCCCCCCCCCCAGCCACAGTGGCTACTCCTACTCCTGATGTTCGCGATGAACTTCGGATTACAACTATCTCCCTCTCCGGGAAGTCCAACTTTGTGGAATGGGTTCACTATGTTCGTCGGGTCTTACAGACGAAAGGGTTTGTTCATCACGTAACCCAGGTTGTTCCACTTAACCCTTCCAATGAATGGCTTCGGGATGATGGTCGAGTGCAAACCTGGCTCCTCAACTCTATGTATCATGAAACCGCCAAGGCCATCTGGAATGAACTTCATGCTTTCTACTCTGGTCAGAACAGTCTCCAACATCTCTTTTAAATCATCTCGGAACTTCAAACCCTTCAGCCTGGCGCACCAGACCTAATGATCTCCTGTTACCGACATCCAAGCTGACGAGCCGGAATGGCAGGTGTATTCGAGGAAGGCTCGCGCACGGCCAATGGTTAACACGGAAGCAAGCGGTTCGGCGAGAACAACCTGAAGTGGCCGACCGGCCCATGCTCTTTTGTTGAAGTTTAATTTCTGTTTTTATAATTTTTATTATGAACTTGTGTAGTGGTGGGTTCCCCCTATATAAGGGATCACCTTAGGGTTTGACATCATCTTTTGATCAATCAACCAAAGGAGGGGCTGCTCCCCTTGTCTTTCCCTCTCTCGATCTCTTCCTCTCTCTCTCTCTCCATCTCGATCTCGCTATCTCTCTCCCTCGCTCGCCCGCCCCCGCTGTCGCCCGCGCTGTCGCCCAGCGCTAGCTACCACGGTATCGCCCCCGCTGTCGCCCGCCTGTCGCCCAGCGCCAGCCTACCGCTATCCCCGACGTTGTCGCCGCACGCTGTCGGCCGTCCGATACCCGAAGTGGTATCATTGGTCCGACCTGCCATCTCCGCCCGCGTCTCCTTCGCCGCCGGAAGCCCTAATGGCCCCTAACACTCGTCTCCACTCCGCCGACTCCTCCTCCGCCGCCGACGATGCCTCCTCCCTCGCGGCTAATGTCGCGATCCAGGGCTCGCAGATCTCCAAACTCGAATCAATGATGGAAGCTGTCTTGGCGACTCAAACCTCCATCCTCCAGCGCCTCGACGCCCTGCAACCGCCCTCGGGCGCGCCGCCGGCCTCCGCCACCACAGCGGACGCGGCCTCCCTGCTCGGCACCCCCCCTGCCCCGTTCGCACCGGCCGTCCGTGCATCGGCGGCGCCCCAACCGTGCCCGGTGTTTCCTACAGTTCCGGTGGCCCGCCCCACATACGCCATGGATATTCCGCCTTTCGCCGGGACGGACCCTATGGGCTGGGTTGCCCGCGCGGAGCAATACTTCGACCTCAATGGCACCCCCACGGCGGATCAAGTCGGCACCGCTATGATCGGCATGGATGGCTCGGCCCTCCATTGGGCCCGTTGGCTGCGCCAAGTGCAACCCCTCATTCTGTGGAATGAATTCAAGCAAGAAATGATTAGACGGTACGATTCCCGCTACACCGGCTCCGCTATCGAGCGGCTTTGCTCCGCCCGGCAATCAACCACGGTGGACGCATACATCGATGAGTTCGTCGCTCTCGTCACGCAGGTCCCCGGCCTTCCGCCCGACCACAACCTGGGATTTTTTCTGCAAGGCCTCCTGCCCAATATCCGCTCGCGCATTCGCACACATCATCCGCGCACGGTCTCCGAAGCGTTGGCGCTTGCCCGTGCGGTTGAAGCGGACATCGGCCCCCGGCACACCGGCCCACCTCCTCTCCGTCACCACCCCGTGCGGGACACCGTTCCTCGGCCGGCTCCCGTGCCACACCTTCGGCCGGCTCGTCCATACGGTCCCAACCGCCTCTCCACAGTGGATTACAACGAACTTCGACGCCGCGGCTTATGCTTCCGTTGTCGCCAACCCTACTCACCTCAGCATGTCTGCCCCGTGAAGGAATTCCACGCCATCTTCAGCGACGGCGACGAATACGCCACCACCGAGGGTTTGCCACCGTTGGAGGCCACATCCGACCCCCCTCCCGCCGACCTCGAGGACGTCCCTCTCAACTTGTTAGAACTGCCATTCTACTCCGTCGGGGGATTGACGGGACCCCGCACCATGAAGTTGGCCGGCGAACTTCGTGCCCGCCCCGTCATCGTGATGGTGGACAGTGGAGCCAGTCACAACTTTATGTCCGCCCAATTGGCGCAGGAACTCGCCCTACCGGTGGATCCGTCACCGAATTTTTCGGTGTGCCTCGGCGATGGCCGCCGCCGACCGACCTTGGGCCAATGCAAGGAGGTGTCCATGACAGTGGGCTCGTGCCAGGTGACAGCAGATTTCTACATGTTCGAGTTGGGTGGCCTCGATGCTATACTCGGTGTGGCGTGGCTCGAGACCCTTGGAGACGTTCGGGTGAATTGGGCTTCGATGACAATGGAATTTTAGCAGCAGGGCCGACAATGTCGCTTGGTGGGCGACCCTACGCTCCTCCGGTCCCCGCTGTCTTTTCGGGCCATGACACGGGTCGCCGACGTCGAGTTCTCGGCCTGGTTGTGGCCCCTTCAGGCGACCCCTTCCGTGGCGGCCGCACCCATCCAGGAGGACATGGGCGCCCTCCTTGCGGATTTCGAGGACGTCTTCACCGCCCCCTCGGGCCTTCCACCTTCCCGACCGACGGATCATGCTATCGTTCTCCATCCGGGCTCGTCTGCGGTGTCTGTGCGACCATACCGTTACGGGCACGCCCAAAAAGACGAGATCGAAAGACTTGTTCACGAAATGCTGTTGGGCGGCATCATCCGCCCCAGTGCTAGCCCCTTCTCCAGCCCGGTGCTACTCGTCCGCAAGAAAGATGGCAGCTGGCGGTTTTGCGTGGACTACAGGGAGCTCAACAAGGCCATGGTACCGGATAAATACCCTATTCCGATAATTCAGGAACTTTTGGACGAGCTACACGGCGCGACCTGCTTCACCAAGCTGGACCTCCGGGCCGGCTATCACCAAATTCGGGTTAGGCCGGAGGACGTGCCCAAGACGGCCTTCCGGACGCACGATGGGCATTTTGAGTTTCTGGTCATGCCGTTTGGGCTTACCAACGCCCCCGCGACCTTCCAAGCCACCATGAATGAGATCTTCCGCCCCGTTCTGCGTAAGCATATTCTGGTTTTTTTTGATGATATCCTTGTCTTCAGTCCCTCTTGGCAGGACCACCTCCGTCATGTGCGGGAGACGCTCGCTACTCTCCGAGTACATCAGCTCACGGTCAACCGCAAGAAGTGCACTATCGGCACCGCTACTGTCAGCTACTTGGGCCATACCATCTCGGCCCACGGCGTGGCCATGGACGACGACAAAATTCAGGCGGTGCTGCGGTGTCCCACTCCCGCCTCCCTACACGACGTCCGGGCCTTCCTCGGCCTGACAGGGTATTACCGGCGCTTCATCCGCAATTACGACGGCTTGGCCCGCCCCCTCACGCAGCTGCTAAAGAAATCCGAGGAGGGACCGTTCGCTTGGCCGCCGGCGGCCATGGAGGCTTTTACAGCGCTCCAAACGGCTTTGATCCACGGCCCAGTTTTGGCCATGCCGGACTTCCGCCAAACGTTCGTCGTCGAATGCGATGCTTCGGGCACAGGCGTCGGCGCCGTCTTGATGCAGGCCGGACGGCCAATTGCCTTCTATAGTCGTGCTTTCTCCAATGCGGTGCGCAGCCGCTCGGCGTACGAAAACGAACTCATGGCGCTTGTGTTGGCGGTCCAACATTGGCGGCCGTATCTCCTGGGGCGCCACTTCATCATCCGTACCGATCACCACAGCCTCCGCTACCTCCTTCAGCAGAAGATCGCCACGCCAACGCAGCAAGTTTGGGTAGCCAAGTTGCTCGGCTATGATTTCACCGTGGAGTTCCGTTCGGGCAAGACCAATCGAGCGGCCGATGCGCTTTCCCGCCGCCCGCACGCGCCAGAATTGACCGCCATCTCCCGGCCAGTGTGGGACGATGTCGCGGCCATTCAACAAGAGAGGTGGACCGGGACCCGCAACTTCAAGACATTCGGGCAGCCTTGCTGACCGACCCTGCCTCCAGACCGCCGTTTACCTTGATCGGAGGCCGCCTCTTTCATCGAGACCGCCTCGTCTTATCTGCCTCCTCAGCAATGATTCCAGCTCTGCTTGCGGAGTTCCACTCCACACCGGCAGGCGGCCACGCGGGCGCTTATCGGACTTACCGTCGATTGGCGGCTTCGCTTTTCTGGCCTCACATGCTTCGCCAGGTGAAAGCATTCGTAACAGCGTGCCTCCCATGTCAGAAGGCCAAATACGAGACAATGTTCCCCGGCGGCCTACTGCAGCCCCTCCCGGTTCCGGAACGTATTTGGGAAGACATAGCGATGGACTTCATCACCAGGTTGCCCCGCTCCAACGGCTTCGATTGCATATTGGTGGTCGTGGACCGCCTCACGAAGTACGGCCACTTCATTCCGCTTCGCCATCCTTACACGGCTGCCTCGGTGGCGGACTGCTTCATCGCGGAGATAGTCCGCCTTCATGGGTTCCCGCGTTCGATCGTCAGCGATCGGGACCCTCTTTTTCTCAGTGGCTTCTGGACCGAACTATTCCGCCTGCAGGGGACCCAACTCCGGATGAGTACTGCCTATCACCCACAGTCGGATGGCCAATCCGAGGTCCTCAACAGGTGCTTGGAGACCTATCTGCGCTGCTTCATCGGCGAGAGGCCAGGGTCTTGGGCCAAATGGCTGGGGTGGGCGGAATACTCCTACAACACCGCGTACCACTACGCAGCCCACACAACGCCCTTCGAGACGGTCTACGGCCGACCACCGCCGACCATGCTCCGTTACATGCCCGGGGAATGCCCGGTTGCTAGCTTGGCGGATCATCTCCATGACCGGGACGTCATCTTGGACAGCTTAAAACACCATCTTCGGCGAGCTCAGGCAAAGATGGCATCGTTTGCCAACAAAAAACGCCGGGACCTTCAGTTCCAAGTGGGCGAGCGAGTGTTTATCAAGCTCCACCCCTATCGCCAGCTCACGGTGGCTCGCCGATCTTCGCCAAAGCTCGCTCCGCGTTTCTTTGGACCATTCGAGATCATCAGCCGCATTGGCGCCGTGGCATATCGCCTCCGCCTTCCGGACACCGCCCGCATCCATCCCGTCTTTCATGTCTCCCAACTCCGGCGGGTGATAGGAGATCATCCGGTATCCGACCATATTCCGACGGATTTGGACGCACCCAGCTCCGAGCCACTCTATCCGGAAGCCATCCTCGATCAGCGCACGCCCACAGCCGGAGCGGCCCAACTGGAGGAGATACGCGTAGCATGGCGCAACCGGCCTCGGACGTCAGCGACGTGGCTATTGCGAGATGACTTTTGCCGGCAGTTCCCGGATTATTGCCTTGAGGACAAGGCGAATTTCCCAGACGGCGGTATTGTTACCGACATCCAAGCTGACGAGCCGGAATGGCAGGTGTATTCGAGGAAGGCTCGCGCACGGCCAATGGTTAACACGGAAGCAAGCGGTTCGGCGAGAACAACCTGAAGTGGCCGACCGGCCCATGCTCTTTTGTTGAAGTTTAATTTCTGTTTTTATAATTTTTATTATGAACTTGTGTAGTGGTGGGTTCCCCCTATATAAGGGATCACCTTAGGGTTTGACATCATCTTTTGATCAATCAACCAAAGGAGGGGCTGCTCCCCTTGTCCTTCCCTCTCTCGATCTCTTCCTCTCTCTCTCTCTCCATCTCGATCTCGCTATCTCTCTCCCTCGCTCGCCCGCCCCCGCTGTCGCCCGCGCTGTCGCCCAGCGCTAGCTACCACTGTATCGCCCCCGCTGTCGCCCGCCTGTCGCCCAGCGCCAGCCTACCGCTATCCCCGACGCTGTCGCCGCACGCTGTCGGCCGTCCGATACCCGAAGTGGTATCATCTCCCATGTTGCTCAGGTAAAAACTCTGCATGAGGCTTGGATTCAGCATCAGCCTCTGATTGCCGATCTTGCTACTCAGAAAGCCCAGAAAGAGGCTGTAACAATCTTCATGTTGTTGTCCCACGTTCCACCACACTTGCATAGTGTTCGGGCTCAAATCCTCTCGTCTCCTACCACACCATCCCTATCTGATGTTTGCTCCATGCTGATCAAGGTTACACCACCATCCGAGGCTTCAACAAATTTCTCCAGTTCTTCTTCAGCAACCTCTCCTGTCAACTCCTCCTCCTGGTCGTGGCCCTTCCACCAGGGGAGGACGCCACCCGTCTCGGGGACGAGGACGTGGTGGCCGCTCTTCTTTGAAGTGTACTTACTGCTCTCGTGAGGGTCATCTAGAAGCTACATGCTACCGCAAGCATGGCCTACCTCCGTATCTGGCCGCCTCCGCTACTCCAGCTCCTTCGGATGCCCCTAACACTTCCAACCTTGGTGCACCTACTCGCCAGGAATATGAAGACCTTCGCACTCAGTTCCAGCAGCTCCAAGGCAGTATTAATAGGTCATCTGGCTCGGTTGCCTCTTTCTCTACTCAAGGTATATCCTGTCTTTCTTACAGCTCTCGCTGGATCGTTGACTCTGGAGCAACTCATCATATAACATCTCAGAAACCGCCTCGATATTCGACAACCTCTCACCCTCCATCTATTATTGGTGCTAATGGCGACACTACCCCGGTCTCTGGTGCTGCTGATCTCCGTCTCACTCCTACCTTGCTACTCTCCTCAGTTCTTCATGTTCCGGGCTCCCCGTTTAACTTGCTTTCTGTTAGCCAGTTAACACGGGATCTTGACTGTTGCATAACTTTTTCTCCTTCATCTTTTGTTTTGCAGGATCGCCATACACGGAGTACCATTGGTAGCGGTCGGCTGACGAATGGGCTATATCTCTTGGATCTCCCACCTATCAGTCTTTCTTCCATCTCCACTTCTGACTGACATCGTCGTCTTGGGCATGCTCCCCTTCCGGTTCTCAAGAAAGCTCTTCCTTGTGTTTTACTGCAAGAGTTCACTTGTGAATCGTGTATCTACGGCAAGCAACATCGTGTTTCTTTCTCTCCTTCTTGTACCCGGAGTGATACTCAGTTATCTTTAGTTCATTCTGATGTATGAGGTCCATATAGGATCCCCAGTGTATTTGGACATCGATACTTTATTACTTTTATTGATGACTACTTGCGTGTTACCTGGCTTTATTTTCTTCATGATCGCATTGAGATTACTTCTGTGTTTCGTGCATTTATATCTGAAACACGTACGCAGTTCTCGATGCCTCTTAAAATACTTCGCACCGATAATGCCCGCGAGTACACAAGTCGGTCCTTCTCCGCTATGTGCTTCGAGTTTGGTGTTATTCACCAAACCTCCTGTGCCTACACACCTCAACAAAATGGCGTGGCCGAACGAAAAAATCGTCATCTTCTCGATACCGCTCGGTCCCTCATGTTCCAGATGCAGGTCCCAACAGATTTTTGGCACTTTGCTATTGCAACTACTTGTCACCTCATCAATCGCATGCCCTCGTCCGTTCTCAGCTTTGCCACTCCACTAAGCCTTCTTCTTCCATCCACTACTCCTTTCCCCCTCACACCCCGAGTTTTTGGGTGTGTATGTTATGTCCACAATCTCAGTCCGCCAGCGGACAAACTTGCTGCTCGTGCTACCAGACAGATGTTTGTTGGCTACTCTCGAACTCAAAAGGGTTATCTATGATACTCTCCTACAACGGGAAAAGTGACTGTCTCGGCCGATGTCACCTTTTGTGAAGATCAACCATTTCACCTATCCTCCTCTCCCCAATCCATACCTTCTACTATTACTCGTCCTATCGTTCCAGTCACGCCTTCTCCATCGTCACCTTCATCCCTGCCTTTGATCCATCCACCCATTCGCTACGTCTATTCTCGCCGTAAATCCAAGGATATTTCCCTACCGGAGCCGTCTGCTACAGATGACACACCGGTCGCGATCGATCCAGCATCTTCTTCTACGGCTCATCCTATGGCTAGCTATGTGTCTCTACACCGGCTCTCTCCACCACTCCACCAGTTTGCTACTTCTCTTTCCTCCATCTCTATTCCTAACTCTGTGCAGGAGGCGCTTCAGCATCCGGGGTGGCAGGAAGCTATGGAAGAGGAGATGAATGCCCTCTGGGCTAATCAAACCTGGGAACTGGTTCCCCTTCCTCCAGGTCAACATTGTGTTAGTTGCAAATGGGTCTTTGCGGTCAAACAGAATGCAAATGGGACTGTTGATCGCCTAAAAGCCCGTCTCGTGGCCCGGGGCTTCACTCAGCAACAAGGCTTGGATTATGAGGAAACTTTTTCTCCAGTAGCCAAACTCAACACTTTTCGTGTTCTTATCTCCGTTGTTGTGCACCGGCGTTGGCCCCTTCTTCAGCTCGATATTAAGAATGCATTCCTTAACGGCGATCTGAAGGAAAGTGTCTTTATGAGCCAACCTCCCGGCCTCCCGGGTTTGAGACCACGGGGGATTCTCGTGCAGTTCGCGTTTGCCGCCTTCTAAAAGCTCTTTATGGTCTCAAACAGTCACCACGAGCTTGGTTTGATAAGTTCTGCAAGGTTCTCTTAGCACTTGGGTTTACTCGGAGCTCCGCCGACTTCTCTCTATTCACCAAGCATGGACCAACTGGCATTGTGATCCTTCTTGTCTACGTTGATGATATCCTGATTACCGGCGATGACCTCTCTGGGATACAACAGCTCAAGGAACATCTGAACTCGGCCTTCCAGACCAAGGATCTTGGAAATCTTAGATACTTCCTTGGGATTGAAGTCGCCCGACGACCCGATGGGTTGGTTATGTCCCAACGAAAGTACTGCATCGACTTACTTCATAAAGCAGGATACTCCGGGTGCAAACATGCGGATACTCCTATGGATGCTAATCAGAAATTGTGTTGCTGGGTCTGATTCTGACCAGCTTCTTGAGAATCCAGAATATTACCGACGATTGGTTGGGAAACTGATCTACCTAACGGTTACTCGACTGATATCTCGTTTGTTGTTGATGTTGTGAGTCGCTTCATGCATACTCCGCGCACTTCTCACCTTCAAGCTGTTGAGCGTATTCTCAGGTATCTAAAGAACGCTCCGGGACAAGGCCTTGTCTACAAACCATCCAACTCACCATCTCTTCTTGCTTACTCGGATGCTGACTATGTCGGGTCCCCTGATGATAGGCGTTCCACGACTGGCTTTTGCACTTACTTTGGTGGACACCTCATAACATGGCGAAGCAAGAAACAGACTGTGGTCGCCCGCTCCTCGGCTGAGTCTGAATACAGGGCTATGACTGCTGTTGTGTCAGAATTAACATGGCTTGAAAGCCTTCTTGGTGACTTGGGTGTTAGACTCCCTTCTCCGACAACACTTCGGTGCTACAGTCAGGCTGCAATTCATATAGCCAACAATCCAGTTTTCCATGAGCGAACAAAACATATCGAGGTTGAATGTCACTTCATCAGAGAAAAGGTTAAAGCAAAGAAGGTAGAATTGGAGCATGTTCCTGCTGCGAGACAAATTGCTGACATCCTAACAAAAGCTCTTCCTCGGCCATTATATCTCCAGTTCTTATCCAAGCTAGGTGCCTACGATTTGTACGCTCCAGCTTGCGGGGGAGTGTTAGAGAAATTGATGTAAAAGCCAATTAATGATGACCATTTATGTAGTTACCTTTTTACTTTTGTGTAGTCCCACATCTTGAGATTGGAGTGACTAGCCTCTTTCTCCTCCTATATATTTGTATTCATACTTGTAATTATAAATCCAACGAATATATACAAGGTTTACATCATTCCTCTACATGTTCAATACCATCATACCAAATACATTGAGATTGATAAACGTTTGATTAAAGAGAAACTGAGACATGCAAAATTTTCACTCATTTACCCCAAGAAAATGTATTCACCAAGGGCTTGAGTGAAATTAATGTTCTTTACCAGTGTTAGAGGGCAAGGAATGAAAACTACACATACTTAATTAGATGGAAGTCTTGCATCTTATTATTTACTCTTAGTACTGCAATTATAAATAGACAACATTTTCCTATTCGGCCTCCAAAGCTCTACTGCTAGGGTTCCCTCCTTTTCTTCCTCATCACTTTTGGTGTCCTCCTCGAGCCATAAGTATTTCAAGTCATTTGTTAAAGAAAATACCTAACAAAGAAAAATAAAGTTAACTTGATTAAATGAGTGAATATAACTCATATACTGCACACACAAAAATTCAAACATCTGTTTAGTAAACCAAACAAATTTTAAACACCGAAGTTAAAAAAACTGAACCAATAAAAATAAAGTTCGCTTCATTAAATGAGTGAATATAACTAATGTACTGCACAAAAAAGAACTCACACCTATGTTTAATAACTCAAAAAAAAATTAAAGGGCACTGGTGATTTTAAAAATAAAAATTGAATAAGTCTTGGAGGGGTCTTTCTGCATGATAATAACAACAACAACAACAACAACAACACTAAAGCCTTTATCCCACCATAGTGGGGTCGGCTCTATGGATCCTTTGTCGCCATTGCGCCCTATGTTTAATCATAGCCTCATTAATACCTAAGTACATCATATCTTTCCTTATAGTTTCATTCCAAGTCTTTTTTGGTCTACCCCTCCCCCGTTTAACATGTCTAGTGACTAAACTCTCACAACGTCTAACAGGTGCCTCTAATGGTCTCCTATGTACATGTCTGAACCATCTTAAATGAGCTTCTCGCATCTTCTCTACATTTGGCGCCACTCCTGTCTTATCCCTGATACATTCATTCCTAATTTTATCCAGTCTCATGTGACCACACACCCACCTAAGCATTCTCATCTCCGCAACTCCCATTTTTTGCTCATGTACACCATTCACTGCCCAACACTCAGAACCGTAGAGCATTGCTGGCCTAATTGCAGTACGGTAAAACTTGCCTTTAAGTTTTAATGGTACTTTACGATCACATAAGATCCCAGATGCGCCTCTCCACTTCAACCAACCTGCTTGGATTTCTGCATGATAATAGAAACTAAAAAACGTTTACATGCCCGAATAAATTGACAAAGCAGTCTTTTGCTCTAGATCGGCTGGAAATTTTCATCTCAATTACTAAACAAAGATAAATTGGCCCATGTGCATGAAGAAGACCCTATTCAAGAGAAGGTAATTAATAAAAACTAAAATAACATAAAGAAGTGCCAAAAATGGATAAATACAATTAATGAGGAAGATAGGAAAGGAAATAAGATATCCTGAAAATCATGTGGTTAGAAGTAGCATATACTCACGAAAAACACCACATGCAACTCCCTACAGAAATGAATTGAGAATGAGGGTTCATAAAGCCACCTTTGGATAGTTGGGTTAAGATCTGTTAGAAGAGGAAAATAGAAAAGCTTGATTGATTTATTCATCCCTCAAGGGGGCATTAAATAGGACTTACATGGACTCTTAAAAGTAAACTTACAATGTGGGACTAAACCCAACTATACCTAAAGACTATAATAGACCGACATTGACTCGATAATTCCAACACTCCCCCTCAAGCTGAAGGGGGGACCCTTCAGCTTGGACACCACAAATAACGGCAATGGAGGTAGATGATGCGGGACAAAACATCAGACGAGCCACCGGGGAAAATTCCAAACCGGGGAATCAAGTCGGGGACATAGCCACACACGACATTGACCCACACACGACGCAGGACCCACACACGACGCGGACTCACTGGAGACCGGTCAACCGACATCACCTACACACACAACATGCGAAGAGAACAAAAGATGTGGAGCAAATCATCAAACGAGTGATCGGGGATAATCTGTCGGGGATAATCCGCAAGAAGGGCGGTCCCACACGTCACAGTCCCACACGACACAACTCGCTGAGATTATAACAACCAACACAATCGTGCCCCAACACATGACCAATTCGAAAGACAAACTGGGGAGACACAAACACACATACAACAAGCCTAGAGGCCGTGTGGAACGAAAGCGAAAAGTCGGGAAAGATCATCTGAGTCGCATTTGTCCCAACACCCCCCCCCCCCCCCCCCCCCCCCCCTCACGTGGATAACACGTGCATATAGGCAGAACAAGACCTAAACAAACATTAGGACAACAAACAATTAAAAACAGCACACAACATCATCCATGGCGAAAAATCAGCACCCCGTAAGGGGCGGCAGCGACTGGAAGCGAGAGAACCCCGAGGGGCAGCAATTGGAGTCGTCGGAAGCAAGCCGCATCAGGCAGGACAGCAGCGGCACAGGAGCAGCCGGGGAAGAAGAGCAGCGGCAGGACAGCAGGGCTTCCGGGCCGGAGAAGAAGCAGCAGCAACATCGAGAGGGCTGCCGGGCCGGAGAAGAAGCAGCAACAGTTGTCGTCGATCGGCAGAGGAGAAACACGAGCAGTGACGCAGACGACGTCGGAAACGAAGGAGAAGGGCCACGACAGGATTGTGGGGAACAGGAACTCGACGAGATCAGCAGAAACGGAGAAGACAGCGGAGGAATCCACGAACGACGGCAGATGATGACGCAGACGCGTCGACGGCTCAACGGGATCAAGCGCAGGCTGGAGCAGAGGAGTCCTCCTCGTCGAAGGCAGAGACCACTCCCGTCGATGGAATCAAACAGTGATTCCCTCGACGGGAGCGGGAAGGGGGCGGCTTGACGTGAACCCTCGCAGACGCGGCTGACGGAAACACAAGAGGGAGAAACGGAGGTCGGGCGGAAATCAGAGAATAGGAAAAAGATTTTTAGGGTTTCAGATCTTAGCCTCTGATACCATGTTAGAAGAGGAAAATAGAAAAGCTTGATTGATTTATTCATCCCTCAAGGGGGCATTAAATAGAACTTACATGGACTCTTAAAAGTAAACTTACAATGTGGGACTAAACCCAACTATACCTAAAGACTATAATAGACCGACATTAACTCGATAATTCCAACAAGATCAATGATTAATGATGATAAATTAGTATCGATGCAACTTAGGAAATAAAAAATCAGAGCTTAGTAAGATTTACCACTGTTTCACAATTTACAATAAAAAAAGACATGGGCATGCATCTTAGTATGATCATCAGTCCATTATCTAATACATAGGTCTTCCAACGATGTTGTTTACTCTTGCTCTCAAATTCAAAACATGACTTAAGCTGCCAAGTAGATATGAAATGTGACGCGGGATAAATATAACAAAGTAAAGGTCGGGACTAAATGAATTAGACATGTATCTGGCGACTAGACATGCCACAATTGAAATTATAAATAAAATGGCAGAACAATCATAATCAAGTAAAACTTTTATTAAGGGAACAAGTAATGTATTACACATGCAAGAGTACTAGAAAACAACTGAATATTTGAACAAAGAAAACCCGACAAATCATGGGATAATATTGACACGAAGATTACAAACTAATAGTACCCAAAAATAGTAAACTAACACACAATTCAACAAACAGAAATAATAACCAATCAATAAACTTACAATGATTATGATGTAGAAGACTAGGTGAACTTCCGATGAGGTGCCGGTGGCCAGAGAGATGATGGCGGGCTGAATTTAAACCTTTGGAGGGGTTCGAGGGCTGGACATGTCGGCCTGAGGTCTGAATTGGGATTTTTGTGACCTGGATGATGGTGGCTTAAACATGGAGGGACTGGATGGCGTTGGACTGCTGGGGGTGGGAATGTTGTGGTTTATATGGGGGCTAAGTGAAGGCCAGTTAAAGTGGAAGGGAGCAATAAGCACTGCAAGGGATTGCAGGTGAGTTTTTGGGAAAATGAATTTTTCAGCACCTGGACTTGATGTCTATCGGCTGTTTTGGGTTCCTGTAGGATGAGAAAGTAGATGGCTGTGGGTAATGGAAAACGTGGGATCTTAATTTGATGATGATGAGTGGGGCAATGAGTGGAAGGGGAATTAGTCGTGAGGTGGGGTGGGGGTGGGGGTGGTTGGGGGGATAATCAGTAGAACGTGGATTAAGGGGGGAATGTGGGACTGGAAACAGATGCTCATGGAAAATGGAGAGAGACGTATATGGATAAGGTGGTTATTGAGAGTGATGGGCGGAAACAATTACGGGAATAATATGAATTGGGAGTAGTGGTGGGGGGTTGCAGGTGGATTCGTAAGGGAGAAGAAGGGGAAGGATGTGTGCTGGTTATGGGGAGTGCGGGTGCTAGTTTTGGGAAGTTTTAATTGAGTGATGGTGGTAGTTAATAGGATAATTAGTGGATATAGGTAGTTGGGAGTTATGAAAGTTATAGGTAGTTATTTGGATAGTGGGGATAGTGGAGGTGGTAGAGGGGAGGAGGCTGCCTGCCAATGTGGTGGCTAGTGGTGGTGGTGGACACGGGAAAATGGGAAATAGGGTGAAGGAGCGGGGACGAGGGGAGGGACTTTCTTAGGCTTCGTGCCTCGGCTCCGGCTTCGGCACTGGGTACCCAAGTGAAGTAACAATCTTCTTCAACTTTTAATGCCTTCTAAATGAGCTCTCTATCCCTATTGATAGACTTAGGAGCCGCCGGAGGTGATCATGATTTTTTTTATCACGACGAAATACACCAAAAATGCAAAAAATAATTAAAAATCATGGATCGTTGGTCTGCACAAAATGAATGGTTCTGATCGTTACTGGACCAATGTGCGACATGATCCATATCAAATCCCCAGCCTTGAAAGCATTCATCTCTGTAAATGAAGATAATCATGCTCTCTTCTTAAGGCGAGGTGGATCTCTCTAACTCTGATGTTATCGTGATTTCGTGGGCAAGGATCTCTAAAAGAACATCAAACAGGTCTAAAGGCACTAGTGTTGCAGATGCTAGAGACAAGATTGTTGAAGCTAATGCTAATTATGATACTTTGGTAATGATGTTGTGGAAGATGATGTTGAACATGATGGAGTCGAAGAAGTTGATGTCAGTGTTGAAAATGGTAGTAATGATGGTACTAAAGTTGTTGATGTGTCGTAGACGTCAAGAACGGTGATGGCACTGCCTAGGATGACGGAAGTGGTACTGTTGTAGCTGCCTCTGGTGATGAAGAGGTTGTTGATAATGATACCAATGATGGTACTAATGTTGTTGAAGTTGTCGTAGACATGAGAACAATGTTGTTGTTGTTGAGGATGCTGGAAGTGATATTGTTGTAGCTGTCATAGACATTGAGAACAATGATGTTGTTGCTGAGGATGCTGGAAGTGATATTGTTGTAGCTGGTGCTGACGAAGGTGCTAACAATTGTACCGGTTACGAAGAAGGCGTTGGGAGTGACATTGGTGGCACTGTCAGTGACTGAGTGGTAAGAGGAGGTTGATGGTGAAGAGGGGGTATGAAGGACTGAGGATCCATCCAAAGTGATAAAAGATAATGAGCTCATGTAATCATGTGGCTCATCAAATGGGGTCAAATCTTTGTTGTTAAATGCAAGTGGAATTCTCATATTCTTAGAAATATAAAGTTCATAAGCATTTGTCTCAATTCTTCTGATGACTGTATAAGCGCCCTGTTATGACCTAACTAGGAAGGAGAAGGGAAGGAAGTAGGAAGACTGCTAGAGAATTAGGGTTTGAGAGAGGAAGAAGAGAGAAAGTACCTTGAATAATAGATTTCATGATGAACCAAGGAGGAGGGGTTGGGTATTTATGCTCCCACCCAACCCCTAGGGCCGGCCGGCCCCATTGGGGCTGAACCCATGTGGTTCAGCCCCCATACTGCTTTATTGTTGGGTTCGGGCTGAACCGAATGGTTCAGCCCGGTCTTCCTCCGCCTTCTCCTTTGGTCGACGTGCACAGTAATCTTCGGAGAATCTGGTAATGACACCCGACGTAACATTCCCTCCCCCATCAAGGACGGCTTGTCCTCAAGCTGGAGGCGGAGAGCGTGCGGCTCTTGGAACAAGTTGGCTCTGGCTTGCATCTGAGACGAGACCTATGTTGGAGCCGTAGGCTCTGCTCTACTCGGCGTAACGATGGTCATCGTACCATCCGGTGCCCCTAGTCGTTCCACGCTGCGGAGTGAGATCTCCTTTACCGGATATGACTTGAGGCCTTCCAAGCAATACCCCTTCCCGTGTTGGCTGAACTCCATAGCCATCTGGTCCCAATTGAAAGTCACCCGCCGAAGTCGCCGCAGCCACGGTGCGCCCAACACCATGTCAGAACCCTGGATTGGCAATAAGTAAACCTCAATATGTCCAGTGTAATCCTGTATCCGGAGCTCCACCCCTTTCATCACTCCCTCGCACTGCAGTGTACGTCCATCCGCTACCCTGACGTGGAAAGCTGCGCTGCGATTTATGTCATACCCCATCTTCTGGGCCACAGCGGGTTGGATGAAGTTGTGAGTGCTCCCGCTGTCCATCAAGATCGTCACCGTCTCCCTGTCGACCCTCCCGGCTATGCGTAAGGTCGGAGATGGGGTTCCCCCCTCCATGGCTTGGATGGATACTCCAAAGTCCTCAATAGGCAACTCTCCCTCCTCCTCAGTGCAAGGAACATCTTCCGCATCCTCCTGCAGCATGAATACCTGGACATGTGTGCCCTCGGGTGTACTGCTCATCACAGTTGAAGCATAACCCCTTCTCCTTCCTGGTCTGTAGTTCCTGCCACGTCAATTTTGGCACTGTCGGTCGGCCCTCGGCCGTGGGAGCCCCCCGAGGAGGGTGTACAACCGTAGGAGCTCTCACCGCTGTACGGGTCCTCTGTCGGGTGAATCTCTCCTCCTGTATCCTTGCCAAACTGATGGCATGACTCAGACTTCGTGGCATCTAGGCATGGACCTCATCCCGCAACCCTGATATGAAGCAACTGAGGAGGGTCTATTCCTCCCAACTGACCTGATTGGCCAGCTTCTCGAACTCTGTACGGTACTCCATCACGGTGCCTTTCTGACGGAGTTTTTGTAACGTCGCCTCCACATCCTCGTACTCCAAGGGTCCAAAACGGGTCGAGAATCCCTCCACAAAGTGAGTCCACGGTGCGTAACCATATGCTCGGGTGAACCACTGTGCCCACTGGTACGCGTCGTCTTCCAGATGAAAGGATGTCAGTTGCACCCACTGGTCATCGGGAATTTCCTGATAAGTGAAGAAAAGTTCTGCCTTTTGCACCCACTCCAGTGCATCCCCGCCCCGAAACTTGGGGAAATTCATGCGGGTCCTTTTTGGGGTCATGTAGGGCCTTTGGAGCATGTCTCCATTCCTCCCTTGATCCGGTCCCTGCATCCTTGGCCTGTTGTGATCCGCTCCTTGATTTGGTCGGCCATAGGGATCATGGAAACTCATTCCCCCTTGGCCGCCGCCCCATTGATGTCCTCCGCCGTGAAATCCCTGCCTGGGAGGTGGCTCGTGCCATGTTTCGTCGTTTCTGAACCTCATCGGCCCTCCAGCGTGTTGTGGCGTAGGTAGGAGGCCCATTCCTCCTTCAAAAATGGCGTCGACAGACCCCGGTGGTCGATAGGGGGCTGCTGGAACCTCTCGGCCCCTCCACGGGGCAGCCCCGACCCTCTCCTGGGCGGCGGAAGGGCCGCCTGGCCCGCTACTTGGCTGCACAGTCGGGTGCGGCGGCTGCTGGGCGGCCCAGGCCGGCGGCTGGCGGGGGGGATAGCCGCCCCCTGGCCGGTCGTAGCAGGTCCCCTCCGGACCCGACATCCACCCCGCTTGGCTGTGCGGAGCCCCGACCCAGACAGGGCGGAATCCGGCGCCGGCTGGCTCCGTGCGGCCCGGATCGGTCCCGATCCCGCCAGGAGGGATCACGCCCGAGCCCCCTGTCCCTCCGTTGGTTGCCGGTGGCGCATGGTGTGACGCCTCCGCCTCTGAATCGCTGCCTGGTACCGCTTTCCCCTTCAGGGACTGCATCAACAACGCCTTGATCTCCTCCATGCGTCCATCCATGCGTTCCTCCATGTTTTTTGTGGACGTTTTCAAGTGATCTTCGATTGCCGCCACCGAATCCGCCAACCCTACGTAGTTCTCCTCTAGGGTTGCCAATCGTGCGGTTTCCACCTCCGAACGTTTTTCAAAAGCCGCCATAATTTGTCGTGAAAGCATTCCGCGACGTTTTTTAAAAGCGTCGCTAAAGACGTTATTGCAATGACGGCGTTTATGTATAAACACGTTGCCGATTTCTGCCACATTTTTTCAAAAAAACGTTACTAACTTTGGCCACGTTTTTACAAAAAAACGTGGCCAATGTTGATTACAACAACAACAACAACAAAAGAACCCATATAGTCCCCAAGCATTGGGTGTATGGGCGGGGGAAGATTGGAAACTGACCTAACCTTTGGCACTATGCACAAAGTGGCTTCTCTCAGAGGAGAAAGACCTAACCTTTGACAATAAATGCACAAAGTGGTTGCTCACAGAATACCACTGAAATAGTGGCACCATATACCGTCGCGTTTGCTGCGGAATCATGCCCTCAAATCAAAGCCAAAGACATCAGAGAGGGCAGACCCAAGAATCCATTTTGATTTATGTGCACATAACCATGCTTCCTTCATTTAGCATCCAGAGCATTGGTGAAGCACGAAGTTGCTAAAGTTGATTGAATTAAAAATATATATATATTTATATTACACAAATTTTACACGTTTTATTAATATTTCACATTACAAGATAAGCCACCACTACAAGATAATACACATTGATTAATATTTCACAAATTTTACACAATATTGTTATAAATAAATTTCTACAAAACTACAAAACTATATGCTACTTCTAACACAATATCTTCTGTACAACTAATTCTAGCAATGATATAAACTACTAAAATATTTCGCTATTTCATCTTCACCCTATTCCTGACCTTAGGATCTTTCTGGAGCTATCGACGATGCTGCGATTTGACAATGCCAGAAGATATTCTGGGAGGCACAACACCCCAATCCTGACCTTAGGATCTTCCTGGTATGACTCAACCGAGTACCCTTTCACAGAGACAGAAGATATTCTGGGAGGCACAGTATATAACCTTTCTTGGTATGGTTTCAATTCACCTCCAGCAACTTCATCGGTATTATTAACTTGCATCACCTATTAACCCAAGACCTACACACACCCGAGCAATAACTATTTATGTCTAAGCTAATTGGCTACGACTACACGATATGCTATAAATCAGGCAAACAAAATGTACTCACTAACACATTATCCAGAATTACCTTAAGTCTAGAATATCATCCCACGACGAGCCTTAATGTACTTTTAGTTCCAACCTCATCCTTATTAGAAGGGCTGGAACAAGAATATACAACAGATGCACACAAACAGAACCTCGCCACTACAATCAACAATGCACCATTACAACTTCGAGACTGGACAGTAAAGGGCAAATACAGATTATACATTCTAGAAACATCAACTATTAAAACAACATTACTAAAAGAAGCTTACATTAGCTGTTATGGGGGACATTTTGGCATTAAGGGCACTAAACACAGATTGCAACAACAATTCTACTAAAAAAATATGACAGCAGATATCATAACATATATTAATCAATGCAATCTCTGCCAAAAAGCTAAAGCAATTAACCATGACCCTACGGTTTACTACAACCAATACCCACACCACTAAAATTGTGGGCATACCAAACAATGGATTTTATCACTCACTTGCCAATCTCTAATACATATACTAATATAATGGTAGTTGTAGATAGGTTTTCAAAATTTGTACACTTTGCCCCAATTAAAAACCCCATTACCAGTCCCATAGTAGCACTCTTATTTTGGGAAACCATAGGAAAGATTCATGGAATTCCATAATCTATAATTTCTAATAGAGATGTCGTGTAGGGGCGTAGCAACGACACTATGGCCACGAGGAAGAGCTTTGGCGTCGGAGAGGAGAACAACAGTATGAGGAGAACAGCAGCACTTGCTCCTCCTCGAGGGCCTTGTTCTTAGTCAGGATGTTGCTGGCGGGCGCAAGGAAGAGCGGAGGAAGAGCTTTGGCGACGGCGAGGAAAACAGCAGTGCGAGTGGAGGAAAACCTAGATCAGGAAGAAATGACGTGCAGGAGGAATAAGGTCGCCGCGGGTTGCCTTTTTCATTATGTCTTACTTTTCGCGGCGCTTCAAATTAAAAGCATCGTTAAATCATGTCTTTTTGGCGGCATTTTCTATATACAAACGCCGGTAATATGTTTATTGAACATTAGCCATGTTTGTTAACATGACTATATGTTTATTGAACATTAGCCATGTTTATTGAACATTAGCCACTATATGTCTAATTTGTTGTGGTGTATAAACATAAGATTTATAAATTTCATTATTACAAGTGATCATATGTTGGATAGACTCATGCATGTCATGCAATGAAGATAAATGATGATCGACAGGCTGAATGGATCTCCTATTAGGCTCTACAATGCTCCAGATATCTTTCCAGTGGGAGGAGTATAGAAAAATTAATCATTTGTGTGATGATCATTAAATAATCACCTAAGGTATCAACATTAGTGATGATGGAATAGATCCTCGATCCATCGAGAGCACTCACACTCGACTGACTCATTAATAATGGATACATCCCTAATGAGTGGTGGTTCGTGAATGTGATAATCTTGCGAATAAATGTATTGCCACAATAAGTCGGCATTCAGATGCGCTCAATGTCTCTAAGGATGGAAAAACTCACACGGTAACTCACTAGGTAAGGCATAAGAAACATTGTCGTATGTGCGATGAGTAATATGATAGGTTCTCGAGAAATTGGGAGTGCTCATAGAAGTGTGAAAGATGAGCTCTACATACACAATACTAAACTCAACATCCTCAGGGATGCGTATGTTCTAAGTAGAACTGGAGGAGGTTTCAAGGATTCTATAATTGCAGACGGGTCTTTTATTTGAGTTTCATCTTCAATATGACTAGGCGTAAGTACAAGACGCTTTATGCTAATGTCGCTCTCGAGAACATTAGTGAAAATCACAGTGTTACATTTCTCAATTTACACTATTGGGTTAGGGATAGACTCATTCTCACTATCCAAATGTGAATTCTTTTCAGCACATTGGCTGTGGAAGGAGGGGGAGTGACCCAACCTCTTAGTTAGTATTACATTGAACCTAGCATTTTTATGGTTTAATTAATTTATATTGGGATCAAAGTGAGCTTTATGTGGTCAAAATGAGTTAACATAAGTTTTTTGAAATTAGTCGTCAACATCTCAGTGTTAGTGGCATTTTCTGAATGACGGGCTCTATCAGGCTCCTGATAAACATCAGGTCATGTCAGAGAATTAACTCATCGTCCTACTAATGGAGGTCGGGGATGAGGATGATTATCATAAGGGTACGACGGCCTCTTAGGAGAAGCTCCATGAGGTTGAATATAATGAGGCTATGGATCATCAAATAGAGGAGATTAATAATCATGATATCTCTGGTAATAACACGGATGTGTCTCTTGATGAATTACTTAGGATCGAGCATAAACGAACTTCGGATCCTCGAATAGAGGAGTGTAACAACAGTAGCCTAGAGAATGATCTGTACGACTACAACTAAATCGCGCTAGATAACTACTAATGACATGCCATGAATTATTTATAGACTTTATTCCTGCGTATCCTAGACTAAGCTCGAATCCAGGGCTCTTATACCAAACTGAAGCAGGGTTGGTGTACCAAAGTAAATATTGATTCTATGAATAACTAAATGAATAAGACATGTATTTGACAACTAGGCATGCAACAATTGAGATTATAAATAATATGACACAAAATCACAATCAAGTAAAAGGAAACAAGTAATGTATCACACATGCAAAAGTAGTAGACTACAATGAAATACTTGAACGAACAAAACTCAACAAGTCGTGGGATAATATTGACACAGATTACAAACTAATAATATCAAAAAACAGGAAATTAACACAACTCAACACAAAGAAATAATAACCAGTCAATAAACTTACAATGATTGTGTGGTAAAAGACTAAGTGAACTTCCGATGAGGTGTCGGTGGTCGGAGAGATGATGCCATGCTAAATTTGAACTTTTGGAGGGGTTCGAGGATGGACGTGTCGGCCTGAGGTCTGAATTGGGATTTTTGTGAACTAGATGATGGTGGCATAAACTTGGAGGGACTGGATAGTGTTTGGGCTTCCGAGGGTCGGAATTCTATGGATTATATGGGGGCTAAGTGACGTCCAGTGGAAGTGAAAGGGGCAATGATGGCTGCAGAGGATTGGAGGTGAGTTTTGGGGGGAAAATGAATTTTCCAGTACCTGTACTTGACGTCCATGGAGTTTTTGGTTGTTGTAGGATGAAGAAGTAAATGGCTATGGGTAATGGAAAACTTGGCGTCTTAATTTGATGATGGGGAGTGGGGTTGTGAGTGGGAAGGGGATTAGTGGGAGGGAATAATCAGAAGAACGTGGATTAAGGGGGGCGTGGGTCTGGAAACACATGTTCAAGGGAATTTAAGAGAGATGTAAATGGATAAGGTGGTTATTGAGAGTGGTGGGAGAAAACAGTTAGAGGTATAATTGGAATTGGGAGTTGTGGTGGGGGTTGCAGGTGGATTCAACAGGAAGAAGGGGGAGGATGTATGTCAGTTATGAGGAGGCGGAGTAGTAGTTTTGGGAAGTTAATTGAGTAATGGTGGAAGTTAATAGGATAATCGGTTGTCATAGGTAGTGAAAAGGTAGTTGTTTGAGAGTTATGAAATTTATAGGTAGTTTTGTGGGTAGTGGGTAAGTGGAGGTGGTGGTGAAGGGCAGGGGGATGCAGGACAATGTGGTGGCCAGTGGTGGTGGTTGCCGGAAAATGGAAACTAGGGTGGAGGAAAGGATGGCCAAGGGGAGGAGAGGGACTTTCCTAGACTTCGTACCTAGGCTCCGGCTTCGGCACCGGGTGATCAAACTGAGGAACTCTCTTCTTCAACTTTCGATGTTTTCTAAATGAGTCATTTATCCTTATTTATAGACTTAAGAGCAGTCACGGGTAGTCGTGATTTTCCAATTATGACGACCTCCAAATTACACCAAAATAAAATTAGAAAAATACCAAAAATAACTAAAAATCATGGATCGACAATCCGCACAAAAAGAATGGTTCTGATCGTCGCGTAGACTCGTGTGTGACGTGATCCCCGTCACATTATTTATCACCAAAAATTATAATCAACTTCAACCCTAATCTTACTATTTTGAGCTCTATAAATCACTTTTAGCATTTTATGAAAAATATTTGCAACAAACTTACCATATTATCTTGATTTTCTTTCCACAACACATGGAAGAGAACATTTAAAATTTAATTAGTGCTCATAGATTTAAAAGGCAAAAACTATAGGAATATAAAAGAAATAGCTTCTCATATGAGCATATCCATATTATTTACCTGTTGCATCTTCTTAAGAACAGAGATGCCTAAATTCATATCATAGTCATAAGTAGAAGGAGGTGTCTTCATCGAACTATAAGAAAATCTTAAAATGCTTGAAGAAAATTGTGAGTCTTCTTGGTACACTGAATATATCGGATCAACAAAATTCACTACCCGGCCATCTTGGAGTGGTCTGATTGCTTCACCTATTGGTGGAAGGCCATATACAGTTAATTTTAGCAAGCCATTCTCTCTCTCATAAACAGCAATGTGACCAGTAAAAAGTTGGAAAGTTTCAATTTCCACTCTGAAAAAGATTAGACATTCATCAATATAATAAAGATGATACAGTTACACGTGAAATGCAAAGATAATTACAGAATAAAATTATTATGATAAGCACAGATAAATGACATTATTCTTCTAAGCAAACTAACAATGGGGAAATATATTACTCTTAGGGAGCAAATTCATAATTATGCAGGTATTGTTCATGTTGCCTATTTTATTGCGCATCATATATTAGCAATTGGAAAGGAATCGCGTAATCCATCTCTTCGAGCATACCAAAGTGTGTTCTCCTCACATGGTATCAAAGCAACCCTAGCTTCTGGTCTTCTTTGGTCGCCTCTGATCCATTGTTGTTAGATCGTCAGCTTCTTCCAGCCGTCCCTTGTCTGTTGACGCTTAATTGTAACTCTTCTAGTCAAACTTCCACATCCAATCAGCACTTCTCTGTCGAGCTTCAATTGTATTTGCTCGCTAAAAATTTGCTATCTTCGTCAATAAAGTATTGTCATCCCTGCACGTTCGTCGCTTCTGCTTCCTAGAAGTTCTTTTCACCGAATCATGAGGCGGCTACTTCTCTTTGTTGCTTCTTCGTGGGGTTGCAACCTTTTGTCACAAATCCTGAAGGAGTGTAGGTAGTTATCACTCAGGAATATTGCCACAGTATTTTGCCCGATCTTCTGCTCAGGCCTTCTTTTGTAGCAGTAGTCTGATGTATCCAGCTCGTACGTTCCTCGGGTGCTCCATTCTTTTTCAAAATATCCATATCGGATCTCGTCAACCAGGATGTAACCGCCCACATTAATGCTCCTCATTACACTTTTACCCCCCTTTATGAATTTCCACTGACCCACAACCTGCCCAGATTACTACCATTAAACTGAATGATGCTTGTACAACCCATATTCTTTGAGAGAAGGACCCGTTCAGGCCACGTGGGCAAAAGTCAAAGTCAGAGTCAAGTCAGAGATAGCCAACAATTCACAGGAGCATTTAATACAAGATGCGAGTATCAGGATTACTCGCCCCTGAGCGGCGACTATCATCAGCAACTCGCAAGGCGTGGGCGAGATCCTCCCTAAAGCGGCGACTATCAACACATCTCGCCAGGCGTGGGCGAGATTCTTCAATTGTCGCCCGCTCACCAGGTTCAGTTATCCAATATCGCAGGGGTCAGGTATAGTCGTCTGCATCCCCCCTTTTTGGAATTAGTCTATAAATAGACCATCGGGGGTACCCGGAATGACACTTGAAAAATCAGAGATCAATCCCCCCATCTAGGCGAGATTCTCATCAAGCCAGTGCCTTCCTAGTACAAAGCTCAGTCATCTGTGGTCGTGGAGGGTGAGTTTTTACTTAAGCTTCCGGGTACGTGGCGGGACCTCCCTGATAGAAATAAGCTAAAGGTTTTTTGGTTTTATGTCTTTTGGCAGGTTTACAGGGAGCAGGATTTACGAAGAAGCAGAATAAGAAGGGCCAACGATTTCATTGATTGAAATAAGCTAAAAGAGGTTACATTTAAATAGACCAAGTTGAAAGTTCTGGAATAGCATTAATTAAAGTAGTTAAGTGTTGCAGTTATGGTAATTAAGTGCTTAAGTGGGAATACTAAAGGGCTGACGGCATTTAAATAAATGCTGGAGTTTATTGATGGTGTTGATTTCTTGCTCTTCACACCCCCTCTAAATCTGCGTCATTCTTCGCCCCGATCATTTCCCGCAGGTTGACGAAGCGGGTTCTGTGCAGCGGCTTCGTCATGATGTCTGCTTTCTGCACTTCAGAAGGGCAGTATTCCAGCTCTATTAGGTTCTTCTCAACTGCTTCTCTGATGAAGTGGAATTTTATGTCTATGTGCTTGCTTCGAGCATGGTAGACGGGGTTCTTCGATAGAGCTAGGGCAGATGTGTTGTCGCACAGAAGTTTTACTGCATCGTCTTCGTGATCTTCGTCTTTAGCTTTGCTTAGGTCTTTTAACAGTCTTTGAAGCCATATAGCTTCACAAGTCGCTGTGTTGAGGGTCATGAACTCTGCTTCAGTTGTGGAGAGTGCCACGGTATGCTGCTTTCTCGAACTCCAGGAAATAGGGTTGGATCCCAGAAAAAAGACATACCCGCTGGTACTCTTCCGATCATCAAGGTTTCCGGCCCAATCCGCGTCTGAGTAGCCAATCAATGTAGCATTCTTTTCTTGTTTGAACAAAATTTCATAGGACTTGGTTCCCTGCAGGTAACGAAGAATCCTTTTTGCGGCACAAAAATGAATTTTAGAAGGTTTGCTCACAAACCTGGCGAGGATGTTAACTGCGTTCTCAATATCAGGCCTGGAATTTGTGAGATAGATGAGGGAACCGATGAGGCTCCGATATTCTTCGTTGTCTGCCCCTTCTTCATCATCCTTTTTAGCTGTGAACTTGTCTGATGCTGTCATTGGTGTTACTGTTGGGTTGGAGTCCTCCATCTGAAATTTCTTCAGTAGTGATCGGGTGTAGAGTTCCTGTGAGACGAAAATTCCTTCTGGCAGGTGCTTTATCTGGAATCCTAGAGTGAATTTTAGGTTTCCAAGATCAGTCATCTCATACTTTTCTTTCATCTTTTCTCTGAATTCCTTGATTAGCTCTTGATTAGTTCCAGTTACAATAAGAACATCTACATAAAGGCTTACATAGATGTTTCCCATTCCAGTGATTTTTAGATAGAGCGTTGGCTCGATGGGGCAGTGTGTGAATTCCTCAGATAAGAAAAACGAATCAATATTTTGGTGCCATGCCCGTGGGGCTTGCTTGAGCCCATAGAGAGCTTTGTGTAACTTGTAAACTTTGTTTTCACTCCCTTTAATTTCGAATCCAGGAGGTTGATGAACATAGACTTCTTTTGTTGGCATGTCGTTCAAAAACGCAGATTTTACGTCGAGGTGATAAATTGGAAGCTGATTTTGAGCGGCAACAAGAAGAAGAAGTCTAATGGTTGTCAGTCGGGCTACTGGGGCAAACGTTTCATTGTAATCTGCTCCAGGTTTCTGAGAGAACCCCCTTGCTACAAGTCGTGCCTTCAGTTTGTGCAAACTGCCATCCTCATTTTGTTTTACCTTAAATACCCATTTAAGGCTAATTATAGTTTTGTTTGGAGGTGGATCAACAAGAGACCAAGTCTCATTCTTTTCGATTGCTATAAGTTCTTCCTTCATTGCTTCTCTCCAACCTTCTTCAGTTGATGCTTCTTGGTAATTAAATGGTGTGGAGATAGGTAAAGCTGATTCGGTGGCTTGATAAATATCTTGTAAAGATCGCATTTTAATGGGTGATGATGATTCTGTGCCATATTCTTCCTGAGGTGGTGATGGAGGAGCTTCACTGCAATGGATGGGATTTGGTATAACATCAATTCCAACCGGCAGTGAAGGTGATAAAGTATCATTGGTTGTATCTGATGCCCAATCCCAAAAGCTGGTCTCATGAAATGTGACATCACGGGAGACTATAATTTTGTTGTTTTGGGGCTTCAATAGTCTATAACCCTTACTCTCATTGTTGTATCCTAGCTGGACACACCTCTCTCCACTGCCCACCAGCTTGTCTCTATCTTCTTTGTTTGAGTAAGCAAAGGCTACACAACCAAATACTCTTAGGTATGTTATTGATGGTTTCTCTTTGTGCAGAGCTTCATAGGGTGTAGTTTTAATCAGGGCTTTGGTGGGTACCCTGTTTAAGATGTGCACAGAGGTGGCAGTGGCTTCTCCCCACAGTTCTTTAGGACAAGAAGCATGAAGCATCATGGTCCTTGCCATTTCCATTACAGTTCTGTTACGCCTCTCAACTACTCCATTCTGTTGGGGGAGTATGGGGTAGTAAGCTCCCTGCGTATTCCTGCTTCTTGACATAATTTGTTGAATTGAGTTGACAAAAACTCACCCCCTCTATCACTCCTTACAGCTTTAATCTTCCTGGTTAACTGATTTTCTACTTGTTTTTTGAAAATAACAAATTGCTCATATGCTTCAGATTTTTGGGTAAGGTGTTGGATCCACATTAAACGGCTATAGTCATCAACAATGAGGAAGTAATATCTTTTTCCTCCTAAAGAGGGTGTGCTGGCAGGTCCCCATAGATCCATGTGGAGGAGATCAAGTGGAGCACGGGCTCTTCTGTGGGCTGTTTTGGGAAAGGGCTGTCTGTGTGATTTAGCTTGGGCACACGATTCACAGGGCTGTGGAGGTGTTTTAAACATAGGTAGACCTTCAACAAGCTTTTCATTTTGTATTTTGTTGATGACCGGAAGGGATAGGTGACCCAGCCGATGATGTCATAGCTGTGCAGTGGGGGTATTGCATGCCTGAGGGCAGGTAAGAACATCATGCATCACAGCCGGCTTCAAGCAGAGTGTAAAGATGTTACTGTTGTTCATGTGGGCTGAGGCAACAATGATATTGTTCTTTGGGTTAACAATATCACACACATTTTGTTTGAAAAGAACTTTAAACCCCCTTTTTGTAACTGTCCCACACTAAGAAGGTTCTGAGAGAGTGCAGGGACAAATTGTACATTTAGGATTTGTTTGGTGGAGCCATTAGGGGTAATTACTGATACAGTTCCTCTGCCTTCAATCTTTTCTTTATTTCCATCACCTAATGTCACTTCAGATTTCCATGTTTCATCAAGATTGATGAAGAATGACTTATGATTTACCATGTGGTTTGAGCAACCACTGTCTACAGACCAAGTGGAAATGTCCTTATTGATGTAGGGAGTGTTACATGTAAATAAGAACTGGTCAGACTCAACTTCAGTGATTTTTGCTTCTTCTTTGTGTTTGTGCCAACACTTGTCTGCAGAATGATTAGGAATTTTGCAGTTTTTGCATCTGAAAAAACAGTCCCTGGACTCATGGTTCTGTTTTTTACATATGATGCAGTATTGTTCATTTTGATGAGGTGTTTTACTAGGCTTTTGATTTGCTCTTTTGAAGTTTCTGTTGTCAGTCTTGGGTCGATTGTCTGAGGCTTCAATGTTCTTTCTCTCAAGATTTCTCTTTTGAAAAGACATTTGTGTTTGGAAAGCCTTCTCTAACATGGGTTCATCGTGGTTAAGCAAATCCTCATGGGTTTGTAGAGATGCCATAAGATCTATGACTGTAAGCTTTTCAAGGTCATGTGATTCTAAGATAGCAGACACTATGTGTTTGTGGGTCTTTGGCAGTGATCTTAGAATTTTCTCTATAATTTGTTGTTCTTCTATTGTTCCCCCAAGACTATTAATCTGATTTACAAGGCTAATGACTTTTGCAAAGAAGTCTTGAACCGTTTCATTTTCTCCCATTGTGATTGAACCAAAATTGCGTCTAAGGGAGTACAGTTTTATTTTTATTATCTTCTTTGAGCCTTTGTACTCATTCTCCAACCTGACCCATGCCTCATGTGCGGTTTTAGACCCCATTATTCAGGGATAGATTGATGCAGCGATTCCTTGTTGGATAAGATGCAGGGCCAAAGCTTCTTTCTTCATTTCTTCTTTTGTGAATATGGGAGGTTCATCGGCTTTTGATTTTTCTCCTGGTGTTGGCCCATCTTTTACAATATCCCATAAGTCCTGGGAGCGGAGAAGGATCTCCATTTTGTCACTCCAAAAATCGTATAGGTCACCTGAGAATATTGGAATGGTGGAGTGGGTATAGAGGGGTGCAGAGTTGGTAGATGATGAGGCCATCGAAAGCAAGAACAGATACTCAATGGGTACAACCCAGAAATCAAAGAGGGCTCTGATACCACTGATAGAAATAAGCTAAAGGTTTTTTGGTTTTATGTCTTTTGGCAGTTTTACAGGGAGCAGGATTTACGAAGAAGCAGAATAAGAAGGGCCAACGATTTCATTGATTGAAATAAGCTAAAAGAGGTTACATTTAAATAGACCAAGTCGAAAGTTCTGGAATAGCATTAATTAAAGTAGTTAAGTGATGCAGTTAATACATGGTAATTAAGTGCTTAAGTGGGAATACTAAAGGGCTGCCGGCATTTAAATAAATGCTGGAGTTTATTGATGGTGCTGATTTCTTGCTCTTTACACTCCCTGCTAAGCTCCCTGGGGTCTGTTTATGGTCTCCCTTTTTCTTCTTCGCGCTAGCCTTCAGATCCAAGTCGCTGAAGCGCGGAATCAGTAACCTTCGGCTGCACCTAGGTCCAAACATTTGGAGCTAGGATTTTCCTGACTTCAACACTTTGGTGCGGTGAGCGTGGACCGTAGTCAGAGGAAGAAAGCTCTGTGTTGCAAGCGAGATGCTGGAAGGAGGCGAGCCGGAAAGGGCAAGTGGAGACTCGGCGATCGGAAGCGAGTTTGTGAGAAGGGGCGACTTTGCAGAGTTCGCGCGGCGAATTGAAGATACCTTGCGAGCAGTGTTGGTTCCTTGCGCCGAGGTCACAGCAACCTCGCCTCTCCGCGAGACCCCATCAGAAGAAGGGGTGTCATCCAAGCAAGTAGGGAAAGAAGCAATAGCGGAGGAGCCAGAGCGACCAGGGCAATCGCAATATTACCCGGCGAGCTTCCAGGGGATCAGGTTTCGAGAAGTGGAGAATCCGGCGAGGTTCCCAGATACTCGCGCGGATGGCGAGTATAGTGTTGTTACTCGTCATATGGAAGATCGTCGCCAGGGTGGAAGAAGCCCTTTCTGTTGTGAGGTATTGGCCGCCCCAGTCCCAGAAGGGTTCAGAGAGCCTGCCCTCAACTACTACTCCGGGAGGGGTGATTCGATATGTCATCTTCAATGGTTTGAGGATGTGGTTTCCATCCGGAACATAACGGACGTCTTCAAATGCCGGTTCTTTGCGATCACCTTCCAAGGGAAGGCTAGAGACTGGTTCCACCAGCTGTCAGTCAGTTTCATCTACTTCTTTGAAGACATGCGGAGGGGGTTGATGATGAGGTTCGACACGTCCAAGAAAAGAAAGAAGGAGGCAATTGCCCTCTTCTATCTGGTGCAAGGAGTGCACAATACGTTGGGTCAGTACATTGATCGCACGATCCTACGATCCAGATTATACAATTCGATCCAGATCTTAAGCCGGATCGAAATCTGGGCGCGTCCACATGGGATCGCGATCCGGATCGTGGAATCGTTAGGATCGCGATTCCTATACGATTCCACGATCCCGTGCGTTTTATTTTAAAAGCCCTAAACTCGCCGGCTTACCCTATTTCGATCCCGTCGCTCCCTGGGAATCATATCCAGATTTCTGGATGATTTCTGGACAGAAATCATCCAGATTTCTGGATGACAGATTTCTGGATGACAGATTTCTGGATGATGAAGATGCGATAATTGGTGATGAGGATATGGTCGATGTACCCGTTAATGATTTGTACTGGTGATTTTATGCTCTCCAAAACAATTGATTTGTCATAGACATTAGTTTGCTATTTCTCATTTGATGTGAAGTTATGCACTTATGCTTAATTTTTTTTTCATTTGTGATCATTATCATAATGTTATTTTGAGTCATTAAATCTGGTAGCATATGCAATTATGACATTATGCATGTGAAACTATAAGCTTATTTAAACATGCAACTAGCCAACTAAAGCCTCAAGGTTGACAAGTTCAAGCTTATTAAGCTTTCAAGGACATCCAAATCAAAATTCTTAACGGTAAGAATTAAACTCAAGTGATTAATTTTCATTTTTTTCGTGTTTGATCAAATTTCAACATTCAACATATGAAAATGATTAATTTTATAGTTTTTTGAATTGATTGTTTGTATAATTGGATGATACCAAATTCAATTTCATATTTTAAGTCTTATTTTAGGAATGTAGTAGGATCTTACGATCCTCGATCCGATCCGATCCAACCCCCGAAACGATCCCACCTAGGATCTCGATCCTGACAACCTTGGTTTCACCCTTCAGCTGGCCCTCACTTTTGGTCTAAGGGAGGGCCTCTTCAAGCTCGAAATCAGCAAGGATCCTCCCCTCTCCTACGAAGAACTTATTGAGAGAGTCAATAAGTTTGTTCAGGGGGAGTCGACGAACCGAGGATTCCTGGCAAGGCTCACCAGGCTAACCCGGAAAGAAGGCGAAGAAGAGGTGAAAGTCCTTGTGCGGGGAAAAAAGGTCGAGCCCAAGGAGCTGAGAGGAGACAGCTAGCTGGGAGGAAGGAGGAACCGAAGAGAAGAGAAGAGCCAAGAAGGCCAGAGGGGCGGAGGAGGCAGGAAGTGAGGAGGCCCTTTGTGGCTCCGGAGCGGCGAGAGGAGGAAAGAAGGTACCAGGTACCGGAGCAGCGACCGTCGTGGAGACCGGCGGGAAGGCCCCAGCAACCGGGTCAGGGAAGAAGGTTCTCCCCGGAGGGGAGGAATCGTGATCGGCAGGAAAGGCGTCGGGAGGAAGGACGCAGGGAAGCGATGGATGTTGCCCGTCAGGGCAACAGACATAACCGGAGGAACAACCGAAGGAGGCACCAGGTGGAGGAGATCCCTCTGTACTGCGAGCTACACCAGGTGGAGGGACACGGAACAACGGTCTGCCCCGATTTTTGGGAGGTCGGGAGAAGGCTCGGTACAAGAGCAGGAGGAGAGCAACAGAGGCAAGAGATCCTGGTAGAGTCGGTGGTGGAGCAGGCACCCGTCCGGAGGAGGAATGAGGGTCGGGTTAACCAGGGAGGTCGATGAGCCCAGGGAGGAGGGGGTGGAGTAGGAATAATCCACGGAGGAGCGGGACTCGGAGCTTCCCGCAAGGCCAGTTTCCACCAAATCTACCGCAGAAGCGTCGCTTCAACCTCCCAAGCTCCGCCCCTGCTGGATGAGATCACCTTCTCCGAAGAGGACATGCTGGGGAATGAGAACCCTTTTCATGACGCCCTCGTGATTCAGGTTGCCGTCGAAGACTTCACCGTCACTGGAATCCTAGTAGACAACGGGAGTTCGGTAAACGTCATTTTCAAGAAAACGTTTGACGGGCTGGAGGTGGGGGCAAGCAGGGTGATAGCCTCAGATGGGCATCTCTTCGATTTCTCGGGTGAACTAAAGAAGGTGGAAGGAGGAGTGGAACTACTGGTGACCCTCGGCGGCAAGTCGACTAAATGTCGATTCATCATCGTTGACGCGTCAAGCTGTTACAGCGCGATCTTCGGCAGGCCACTCATCAACACCTTCAAGGCCGTTCCGTCCTCCTACCATCAGTGCTTGAAGTATTGCCAAGGGGACGTCCAAATAAGGATCCGGAGAGATCCTAAGGCCACCCGGGAGTGCTATCTGAACGCAGTAAGCACTATCAGCTGGATGGAGGAGGCGGAGGAAGCTGACCGGTCCTGGAAGGAATGTCTAGGATGGAGGTCACGGAGGAAGTAGAAGTATCCTCGGAAGGCGGAGAGCCCGGGCTGCTGAAGATCGGAGGAGCGTTGAAGGCAGAGGTAAGATAAAGATGGTGACGTATCTGCAAGAGAATGTGGACGTCTTCGCATGGAGCGTCGCGGAGATGCCAGGGATCGATACAGAAGTCGCGTGCCACCGTCTCAACCTAGACCCTGAGGTCAAACCCATCCGACAAAAGAAGAGGGCGAGTGTCATCGCGTTGGTTAAACCCATCCGCGAGGAAGTAAAGAAACTGCTTGAGGCAGGGTTTGTATCCGAGATCCAGAATCCAGGCTGGGTCTCAAATATTGTAATGGTGAAGAAGGCCGCTGGGAGATGGAGGATGTGTATCGATTTCTCTTTGTTGAATAAAGATTGCCCAAAGGATTGTTATCCCCTGCTTCGAATCGACGCGCTGGTTGATTCAGCCGTCGGTTATTCTGTAATGAGCTTCCTTAATGCCTTTTCAGGATACCACTAGATCCAGATGCATCCTCCCGATTGTCGCAATGTCTCCTTCATCACTGGCGATGGCTGTTACAGCTACAAGATGATGCCTTTCGGGTTGAAGAACGTGGAGGCTACATACCAGCGGATGATGGACCAAGTTTTCAAAGAGCAAAAGGGGAGGAACGTGGAGGTGTATGTGGACGATCTCTTGGTCAAAAGCAAGAGCGCACAAGATCATATCACAGATCTGGAGGAGACCATCGCAACTCTCCGGAGGTTTAAGATGAGGTTCAATCCTGCGAAGTGCGTGCTCGGGGAAGGAAGAGAGAAGTTCTTGGTACATCTCCTCACCCCCAAGGGAGTGGAGCCTAATCCCAACAAGATTAAAGCTATCATTGAAATGACATCTCCGAAGAGCATCAGGGAAGTCCAGAGGCTGACTGGAAGGTTGGCCGGCCTTAACCGCTTCTTGTCAAAGGCGGGAGAGAAGTGTTCTTCATTCTTCAAGACGCTCTGAAACAATCAGCAATTCGAGTGGACCGAAGAGTGTGAGAGCGCCTTCGAAAAGCTAAAGCAGAAGCTAACCCAGACACCTCTCCTCCAAGGCCCGAAGGAAGGCGAAGACCTACTCCTCTACTTGGGAGTAGGGGCAAAGGCGGTAAATTATGTGTTTGTCAGAGAGGAAGGGAAGAAGCAGTTACCCATCTACTATGTAAGTCGAGTACTAAAGAAGGCAAAATTGCGGTATCCAATCCTCGAGAAGCTAGCTTTCGCCTTGGTGGTGTCGGCGTGGAAGCTCCGGCCTTATTTTCAATCCCACTCCATCTGAGTCGTGACCGATCATCCCCTCTGAAGTATCCTGGAAGGAGTGGAGCATTCAGGGAGGCTGGCAAAATGGTCGGTATAGCTCAGTGAGTTCGACATTTCCTTCTCTCCCTGAGTGACGATAAAAGCGCAAGTCATGGCGGACTTTCTAGCTGACCTCTCGGGGGAGGCGGGCGAAAGTGAAGGCCCCTCGAATTTTATTTCCTGGAAGATGTTCGTGGACGAAGCTTCGGGCAAAAGCTCTGTGGGAGTAGGCATCGTACTTGTCAGCCAGCATGGAACTAGGATCGAGCAGGCAGTCGAGATCTTCTTCCCCGTCACGAACAATCAGGCGGAGTACGAGGTCATAGTGGCAGGCTTGCGTCTCGCTAAGGAGTTGGGAATCCGAGACATTCAAGCTTTCACAGATTCAATGGTGGTCGCCACGCAAATCCGAGGAGAGTTCGAAGTGTGCGACGCCATCCTACAGAAATACCTGATCAAAGTTAAGGGGCTGATTGGAGGCTTTCAGTCCTTCTTCGTCGAGCACGTGCCAAGGGAGGAGAATTCGACGACAGACCGTTTGGCCAAGTATGGTCCGAGAGCCGGGGGAATGATAACCGAGCTGTTTCGGCCATCCATCGAGGAAGGAAAGATGATGGAGATCGAGCAACGCCCTTCCTGGATGGATCCGTTCGCAGCATTCCTAGCCACTGTTCAACTCCCAGCGGACGGAAAAGATCAAAGAAAGTTCAGATACAAAGCAGCCTGCTACTTGCTGCATAACGTGGAGCTATATCGTAAGACCATCTCGGGCCCTCTTGCCGAAATGCCTCGAGTGCTGGAAGAGATCCATTCCGGAGAATGCGGGAGCCATTCAGGAACTCGTACTCTTGAGCAAAGAATCCTGAGACAGGGCTACTTCTGGCCCACAATCTGAAAGGATGTCGAGGCTTTCTCAAAGAGGTGTCAGAAGTGTCAGCTGTTGAAATTGTTGAAGTTTAGTGGAAGGTGACCGGGCGGTCTGATTTTGGAGACCGCAGGTACCGCGCGGTCTGCGCCGGTGCTCTGCCGATCTGGCTCTGTCGGTCTGTCTTTGCCGGCCTGCTGATTGGCCGGTTTGTTCCGGATTGTTTCGGTCTCTTCCCGAGGTGTTCCGCTTGGTCTGTCTTTATTCTTTGTAGAAGACCGAGCGGTCTGTTTTTTGTAACCGCTGTGACCGGGCGGTTTGTGTTTGGCGATCTGGCGACTTGTCTGGAGTCGGCCAGATGCTCCTTGTTTGCTCTTGGCGATCTAAGGAAGGAGTGCTTTTATGTCCGCGCGGCTTATGCGCGGTCTCGTGTTCGCGCGGCTTGTGCGCGGTCTGTCTGCTGATCTGCGGTCTTGGACGGAAGGTTGTCCAAGTGGTATGATCGCGCGGTCTGTTCTTTGAGACCGCTGGCGATCTAGCGGGTGGTGATTGTATCTCTCTTGCGGCGGTGACGACATCCGTCTTGTCGCCTATAAATAGGGGTGCATGGCCCGTCATTCCTAATGAGAACTGTAAGAACTAGAGCCTGGGTTATTTCGTGCGGTCTCAACTTTGAGGTCGGGCGGTCTGGAAGCGAGTTGACTGTTTGTTGTGTTCGCAGGTTTGCGGTCAGCAGGTTGCGGTCTCCTTCCTTGGTGATTTCCCAGCGGCTTGAATAAACAGTTCGGCAGCGGCTTGTCTGCAAACTGGTTTATGATTGTTCTTGTGTTGTTCGCAACGAGCTCAGCGATCAGGCGGCCTTCAGCGGTTAGGCGATCTAAGTTGCGGTCTGGCGACAGCTTCTGTTCTTTGTTCAAATAAGCTCCAGTTCGTGCGGTCTGAGGTGGCGGTCTTGCAGTACAGGCGGTCGGTCTGTTTTCTGCTCGCACGGTCTCAGGTCAAGTCGGGCGATCTCTGGAGTTATGCGGTCTGTGCGATCTCTGCTTGTCAAGCCGACAGTTTTGTTTTTTGGTGTTTTGTTCTTCTCTCCTTCGTGATTCTTATGAATCATGTCTCGCCATGTATACCTCGCACTGTAATCAAGTATTGTGATTCAATAAAGCTTTGTGCTGCTTTGTGGCATATTGTGGTTGTTTGGCTATAACTCAGTTGATGCAACTCCTGCTTACTCCTAAACGATTCAAATCAAAAAATTTAACATGGTATCAAAGCGAGGTTGTTGGAGTGGATAAGCAGTGATCATTTTGAGTTGCCATCGTCTTTGTGAAGAAGAGACCACATAGATTGCCATTGAAGGTGGATACGCAAGAGGGCTTGGTATTGAACTCCTCACATCGACTAACTATAAGAAATGGAGGTCGTGTATGGAGAGTTACTTACTTGGCGAGGATTTATGGGAGATAGTTGGAGGAGAAGACACACAAGAAGTGTTTCTAGCAGGAGATAATATGGCAGAGGTGAAACTTTGGAGGAGGACTAATGCAAAGGCAGAGTTCACACTCAAGAGGGCTATCTCACCAGAGATATTCGATCACATCATTGGATGTAAATCTGCTGCTGAGATTTGGACGTCTTTGGACGGGCTGTTCAATAAGAAGAATGTAGCTCGGTTACAGTTTCTTGAAAATGAGTTGGCGAAGGCCTCTCAAGGTGATCTTTCTATCTCTACCTTCTTTCTCAAGATGAAGAACCTCACAGCAGAGATTTCTGCATTGGACCCTGATGAGCCCATCTCGGAGGCAAAACTGAAGAGGCATATCATCCGCGGATTGCGGAAGGAGTATCTTGCCTTTGTGACTTCAGTTCAGGGTTGGGCAAATCAACTATCTCTGTTGGAGCTGGAAAACTTACTTGCTTCGCAGGAAAGTTTGGCAAGACAGATGGCGGGGACTTCTATCTCTGGGGGAGAGAGTGATGTGTTGTTCTCTGGGAAGAAGAAGAAGAAATTGGAGAAGAAGAAGCCAGGTCATGATGGACCCTCTACTTCATGTCAGCAGGATAGAGGTTATGCTTCTAAGTCTGATGGGAAGAAGAAGGGAGATGGACCAAGGTGCTTCAGGTGCAATAAGACCGGCCACTTCAAGAAGGATTGCCGGGTTAATCTTCAGTCGGGACATGCAGCGGAGAAGGAGAAGCCAAAGTCTGATGAAGCTGGATGGGGAGGAGCCTTTGCGGCCAATATGACAGCGATGCCCGTTAAGGCCTTGGCTGCCATCAACTTCGAAGAGGATTGGATCGTGGATTCAGGGTGTGGGCATCACCTCACCGGGGATGAATCAAAGTTCTCTTCTTTGGCACCTTACTCAGGTAACGATGCTATCATTACGGCTGATAATTCTGTTCATGCAGTAGAACAAGGTGTCGTCTCTCTGAGCAGTGATAAGGGTCCACTCACATTGAGGAGTGTTTATCACGTGTCTGGTATGAAGAAGAATCTCTTCTCCGTGACCAATGCGGTCGATGCCGGTTATCACGTTCTATTTGGCCCAACAGAAGTGAAGTTTCTTAAAACTCAACCGGAGATAAAGGGAGATGTAATTCATGTTGGAAAGCGGGTGAAGGACTTGTTCGTTATCGACAAGTACCTATGTTGATAAGATGAAGACCAATGATAGCGCGGCTATCTGGCATGAAAGGTTGGGGCATGTAGCATGGACAAATTGAAGGCTATGGCGGTAAGGGACCTTGTCAAGGGCTTGTCTAGCTTGTCTTCCTATGGAGACGGTCATGTTTGTGCGGGATGTCAGTTTGGTAAGTCTCATCGACTTCCATTTGACAAATCGCAAACAAGATGCAAAGCATCGTTGGAGTGCATTTACGGTGATTTGATGGGACCGACTGCCACCCCAAGCCTTGGAGGCAACAGATATATGTTGGTGTTGATTGACGATTACACCAGATATGTCTGGGTGTATTTTCTAAAAGAGAAGTCAGAAGCTTTTGCAAAGTTCGTGGAGTTCAAGGAGCTGGTGGAAGGTCGGTTGGGCCTGCGGGTGAAAAAATTGAGAACTGACAATGGTGGGGAGTTCACCTCTGGTGAGTTCTCAAGATTTTGCAGGAAGCACGGCGTTCGGAGAGAGCTCACTTGTGCCCATACTCCACAGCAAAATGGCGTTGCGGAGAGGAAGATCCGTCATCTGACGGAAACCTGCAAGTGTTGGCTTCATGCCAAGAGTATCCCAAAATCTTTTTGGGCGGAGGGAATGTCTTGTGCAGCATATGTCATCAACAGGATGCCTCTAAGTCCTATCAACATGAAGACCCCTCATGAACTGATGTTCAAGGAGAAGCCGAGTGTTGCACACCTTCGGGTGTTCTGGTCAACCTGTTATGTGCATATTCCTGATGCTCTTCGGACAAAGCTAGATGCGAAAGCAAGGAAGCTAGTCTTTGTTGGGTATGATGAGCGGAAGAAGGGATGGAGATGCATGGATCCTGAGACACGGAGATCAGTGGTATCATGTGTTGCTTTGTGGCATATTGTGGTTGTTTGACTATAACTCAGTTGATGCAACTCCTGCTTACTCCTAAACGATTCAAATCAAAAAATTTAACATCAACTATTCGCTCCTCTCCAATTGCAGCCAGCCCAGCAGCTTCGTTCGATCACGGCCCCTTGGTCGTTCGCCATCTGAGGAATGGATTTGATAGGACCCTTCCCCCAAGCTAGTGGATAGAGGAAGTTTGTTCTTATCATGATCGACTACTTCTCTAAGTGGATCGAGGTCAAGGCTCTGGCCAAGACCACATCTCAGATCGTGAAAAACTTTATTTGGGGGGGGGGGGGGGATCGCTTGCAAGTTTGGGATTCCTCTCGCCATCATCACGGCCAACGGTCCGCAGTTCGCTAGCCTGGAGCTGACCGACTTCTGCTGTCAGATGGGAATTGATCTCCGATTCGCTCCAGTGCATCATCCTCGGAGTAATGGGCAAGTGGCGCCTGCCAACAAGCTAATTATCAACCTCCTGAAAAATAAAGTCGAGAATCTAAAGGGGAATTGGGCGAAGCAACTCCCCTGTCCTATGGGCTCTGAGGACCACTCCTAACTCAGTCATGGGGGAGACTCCCTTCAAGTTATCTCACGGGTTTGAAGCTCTCATCCCCGTAAAGTTCGAGGTCAGGAGTCCTAGGGTGGTGGTGGCAGAAGAGTGGCGGCTCGAAAATGAAGAAGCTCAAAGACATTATCTCGACTACATCGAAGAACATCGAGATCTCGCCACGGTTAGGCGGGAGGAGATTAAAAGGAGGATGGTCAAGCATTTCGACAAACACGTCTGTATCAAGCAATTCCAAGCGGGTGATCTCGTCCTAAAGAAAGTAGATGCGGCAGGGAGAGCAACCGTTATCGGAAAGCTTAACCCGAATTGGGAAGGGTCTTTCATCATCCACGAGTCGCTGACCGTCGGAGGATACCGCCTGCAGAATCACGAAGGGGAGCCGCTTGGGAATACCTGGAGCGGTGACGACTTAAAAAGGTTCTACCCCTGACAGGAATGTATATACTTATTAGGAATTAGAGGAGGAAATCCGGCAAGAGGAGAGCCGACGGAGGTAGGGAGACGAAGAGGGGAGGAAGATGAGAGGAAACCCTTAGGGAGCAACCCTAAAATTCATAGATCCAAAGATACAACCATAGACCAAGCAACGCCCTTTTATAACATAAGGGGTGCGAATAACCAGTCCGCAACAAGACATAAAGGACAACAATAAAACATGAATATAAATAAAAGATAAGTGGACGGCCGGTGTCCGTCCATCAAGCATCCGCTGGCTGAGCCGTCCTTCTGCGTGTGTAAACTCGCCATGGTGTTTCCTCGACGTGCTCGTTCGTATCAATGCCGCCGTCTGAAAAATTTGTCTTGTCCTCAAGGCAGTAATCGGCGAACTGATGGCCCTCCCGAGGGAACCAGGTGGCATCAGAGTCTGGATGATTGGTCCACGCGACCAAGATCTCGTCAGAAGATGGGTCTCCCGGCAAGGGGCTACGCCTCTCGAGTATCTTCGTCGGGTAATAAGGTGCCTCGCCGGAGAGATCAACATTGGCGGGGATGTGGTCGGTCGTGGCGTGGTCGCCCACCGCACGGCGCAGCTGGGAGACGTGGAAGACCGGGTGTATGCGGTTGTCGGTGGGAAGACGGAAACGGTAGGCGACGGCGCCGATGCGAGCCAAATTCTCGAAGGGGCCAAAAAACCTGGGAGCGAGCTTCGGGCATGGTCGGCGGGCCACGGACAACTGTCGGTGTGGGTGGAGCTTGATGAAAACCTTCTCCCCTACCCGGAAAGAGAGGTCACGCCGCTTTCGGTTGGCAAAGGTTGTCATCTTCTGTTGGGCCCGGCTGAGGTGATCCTTCAAAAGATCCAATATAGTGTACCGGTCCTGTAAGGCGGTGGCTAAACTCTCTACTTGGCATTCCCCCGGAAGATGACGGATGATCGAAGGTGGTGGGCGGCCATAGACGACCTCAAATGAGGTGGTTCCCGCCGCGTTGTGGTAAGCCGTGTTGTACGAATACCCTGCCCAGCTTAACCATTTTGCCCAACTGCGGGGTTGCTCCCCTACGAAGCAACGAAGGTATGTCTCCAGACAGCGGTTGAGGACCTCGGACTGGCCGTCCGTCTGCGGGTGATATGTTGTACTCATACGGAGGCGTGTGCCTTGAAGTCGAAAGAGAGTAGTCCAGAAGGTACTCAAGAACAGGGGGTCCCGGTCGCTCACGATCGACCGCGGGAATCGGTGGAGTTGGACAATGTCGTTGATGAAACTCTCGGCGACGGAGGCGGCGGTGTAGGGGTGGCGCATGGGAATAAAGTGTCCATACTTGGATAGACGGTCTACCACGACCAGTATGCAATCGTACCCCTGCGAGCGCGGCAGGCGGGTGATGAAGTTCATGGCCACGTCCTCCCATACACGATCCGGAACGGGAAGGGGCTGCAGGAGGCCCCCGAGAAAAGTCGCCTCATATTTAGCCTTCTGGCAGGTGAGGCAAGCGGCCACGTAAGCCTTGACCTGCCGGAACATGTGGGGCCAATATAGTGAAGCCGCCAAGCGGCGATATGTGCGGAACGCCCCCGCGTGGCCGCCTGTCGGGGAGGCATGGAACTCGGCGAGGAAGCGCGGAATGCTCGGTGACGACGGCGCGAGAACGAGGCGGACCTTGAAGAGCAGACGGCCCCCCAACGAGGGCATATGGCGGGTGGGCGGTGGGGTCGGCGAGGAGTGCCGTCCGTATCCCACTCAAGAAAGGGTCGGCCTCCACTTCCCGCTGGATGGTCGCTGCGTCCTCCCATAACGGGCGAGAGATGGCCGCGAGTTCTGGAGCTTGACTCTGGCGGGAAAGGGCATCAGCCGCCCGGTTCGGCTTCCCGGGGCGGAACTCAATGGTGAAATCATAGCCCAACAGTTTGGCAACCCACACCTGCTGGGCGGGAGTGGCTATCTTCTGCTGCAAGAGGTAGCGAAGGCTGTGGTGGTCGGTGCGGACCACGAACGGGCGGCCCAGAAGATACGGCCGCCAATGCTGAACCGCGAGGACGAGTCCCATGAGCTCGTTCTCGTAGGCGGATCGGCTGCGGATGGTGTCTGAGAAGGCCCGGCTGAAGTAGGCGACCGGTCGGCCGGCCTGCATGAGGACTGCGCCCACGCCGGAGCCGGACGCGTCGCACTCGACCAGAAAGGGCCGTGAGAAATCGGGCATGGCTAGTACCGGCCCTCGCACGAGGGCCTGCTGGAGAGCGGCAAACGCTGCGGCGGCCGCAGGAGTCCACTGGAATGGGCCCTCCTCTGACTTTTTAGAAGCTGTGTGAGCGGTCTGGCCAATGCGCCGTACCCCTGGATGAAACGACGGTAGTAGCCGGTCAGGCCGAGGAACCCGCGGACATCCCGTAGTGAAGACGGAGTCGGCCAGTGAAGGACTGCCGCAATCTTCTCCTCATCCATCGCGACCCCCTGCGCCGAGATGGTGTGGCCGAGGTAGCTCACCTCGGCGACGCCAAAGGAGCACTTCTTCGGATGGAGCTTGAGCTGGTGGTGCCGAAGGGTGGACAGTATGAGGCGCACATGTTGTGGGTGATCCTGCCAAGAAGAGTTGTACACCAAAATGTCATAAAAAAAACAAGAACGTGGCGGCGGAGGACTGCCCTGAAGATGTCATTCATCGTGGCCTGGAAGGTAGCTGGAGCGTTAGTCAGCCCGAAGGGCATGACCAGGAACTCGTAGTGGCCATCGTGAGTGCGGAAGGTCGTCTTGTCCACGTCCTCCGGTCGCACCCGGATCTGGTGATAGCCCGCACGCAGATCCAGTTTGGTGAAGAAGACTGCCCCGTGAAGCTCATCCAGGAGCTCATGAATCACCGGAATCGGGTACTTGTCGGGGACGGTGGCCTTGTTGAGCTCCCGATAGTCCACACAGAACCGCCAGCTACCGTCCTTCTCCCGGACCAGGAGGATCGGGCTGGAGAAGGGGCTGGCACTAGGGCGGATGAGGCCCCCCATCAACATCTCGTGAACCAATCGCTCGATCTCGTCCTTTTGGGCATAGTCGTAGCGGTAAGGCCGTACCGAAACGGATGCGGTGCTAGGCTGCAGGGGAATGACGTGGTCGGCCGGCCGGGCTGGAGGAAGGCCGGTCGGGGCCTCGAAGAGGTCGGCGAACTCGGTGAGGAGCCCCTGAAGGTCTGATGGATAGGAGGGGGTCTCCGGAGAAAATGCGGCTATGTGCCAGAGCCAGGCCGAGAAGTCGACATCTGAAGTCCGCTGAATAGTGCGGAAGGAGACGGGGAAGCGGAGGAGGGCTGAGTCGCCGACGAGGTGGCACGGCTGGCCCTGGTGTAAAAACTGCATGGTCATGGTAGCCCAGTTGACCCGTACGTCGCCCAGCGTACGAAGCCATGCTACCCCCAAGATGGCGTCAATGCCGCCCAGGTTGAAGGCGTAGAAATCAGCGGTAATCGCGCAGTTGCCGGCCTGCAGGGAAACGCCGCGACAACACCCCAAGGTCGGACGGCGACGCCCGTCACCCAGGTAGACTGTGAAATCTGAAGACGGAGCGGACGGATTCTGGAGCTGCTGCACCAACTGGGCGGAAAGAAAATTGTGGCTCGCCCCACTGTCCACCACAACCACAATGGGGCGGTCACAAAGGAACCCGGACAGCTTCATGGTTTGGGGACCCGAAATCCCCCCCACCGAGAAACAGGGGAGCTCTAGGCGGTGGTGGGTGCCTGACGGAGGGTCGGCGTAGCCTTCCTCTGAGATTTCGAGGGACTCGAAATCTGCTGCGGTAACCTCTGGGTCGGAGGTGTCGAGGATGACATGGAACTCCTTCGTCGTGCACTCGTGGGTCGGAGAGTAGGGTTGGCGGCACCGAAAACAAAGGCCCTTGGTGCGGCACTCGTTGTACTCACGATCAGAAATGTGTCGGGGGGCCGCGAGACGGCCAAGGCGGTTGCCCCCAGGGGGCGGCCGTGGCGGTGGAGCAGGAGTAGGCGGCCGCCACGGTGGCCGAGGTGCGTGGGGAAGAGGGCCGGTAGGCGGGACTGGCCGGCGAGGAGAGAGATCGGCCTCCACAAGGCGTGCCCAGTCCAAGGCGTCAGAAACGGTCCGAGGATGGTGCGTGTGTAATCGCGAACGGATGTTGGGCTGCAGACCTTGCATGAAAAAACCCAGGTAGTGATCCGGGGGTAGGCCGGGCACATGAGTGACCAACGCCACAAACTCGTCGATGTAGTCGTCGAGGCTGGCCGTCTGGCGCACACCGCAAAGGCGCTCGATGGCGGAGGAGCCGGAATAGCGATCGTCGTAGCGGCAAATCATCTCCTGCTTGAGCTCAGCCCAGGAGAGAATGGGGTTGGACTGACGAAGCCACCGGGCCCAATGAAGGGCGGAGCCGTCCAGCCCCACGAGAATGGTGGACACCTTGTCCTGTTCCGGAGTGAAGTGGAGGTCGAAATATTGTTCTGCCTTGGCAATCCAGCCCATCGGGTCGACGCCGACAAATGACGGAAGGTCGAGGGATAGGGCGGGCCGAGTGGGGGCCACGGGGGCCGACTGTTCGGGGAGGCGCGCCGGGGCGGCGCCAAGGATAGAGCCGCCGTCGGCGGCGGAACCAGCGCCGGAGGGAGTGGACGGCATATGGAGGGAGTCGATCTTCGAGTGGAGGGCAAGAAGGGATGCATGCATAGAGGCGATAAGTTGATCTTGCGCGTCGATACGGAGTTGGAGGGCTTCGGAGGCGGGATCCGCAGCGGAATCGCCGGCGGATCGGAGAGTCGGCGGCATGTTGCCCGGAAATGGCGGAGATGTGGCTGGAGACTGGCAGGGGCCTGCGCGGGTGGGCAGAAGGCCGAAGAAGGCCCGATTTCTGGGCTGCACCGATCGGCGACGCCCGTCAGCAGCAGATCGCGCGCGGGACGAAGTCGGAGGCGGAGCGCGCCGATCGTTCAGCAGCGAGATCGCGCACGGGGCGGATACAGATTGCGCACAGATCGGGTACAGATCGACCTCAGTCGGGCAGGTCGGATACAGCTCGCGCACGGGACGGAGCGGAGGAGCCGGACGGGATCGCGCAGAGCGTGCGGGACGACGAGACGAGAGAATCAAGAAGACGGCTCCGGCGGCACGTGATGCGGGCGGAGGGACGGGTCGGACCAAATATTAGGAACTAGGGGAGGAAATCCGGCAAGAGGAGAGCCGGCGGAGGTAGGGAAAAGAAGAGGGGAGGAAATCCGGCAAGAGGAGAGCCGGCGGAGGTAGGGAGACGAAGAGGGGAGGAAGATGAGAGGAAACCCTTAGGGAGCAATCCTAAAATTCATAGATCCAAAGATACAACCATAGACCAAGCAACGCCCTTTTATAACATAAGGGGTGCGAATAACCAGCCCACAACAAGACATCAAGGACAACAATAAAACATGAATATAAATAAAAGATAAGTGGACGGTCGGTGTCCGTCCATCAAGCATCCGTCGGCTGAGCCGTCCTTCTGCGTATGTAAACTCGCCATGGTGTTTCCTCGACGTGCTCGTTCGTATCAATACTCCTCGATGTATTTATTTTGTATAAATGAATTCTCCGCCCCCTGAAACATGGGATGGTTGGAGTCCTTGTTTTCTCTCTCAGCAAGTGTTTACGGCAAAAAGAAAAAAGTAGGTGAAATCGATCTCCACGATAGGTTGGAAAACAGGCCTCCGACTTGACTCTCGTAAGATCCAGTACGGATGATGGGAAGGTGCGTCGGGATAGCGAGTTTTCTTAAAACCAAGCCTCTGCATTGACGGTCGAGATCAGCTCCCCCTTGCACGTTGGTCGAATGACCCCCCCCCCCCCAATCGCATTTCTCATCCGACTGGAGAGATTACCAGAAAAGAGTCTGAATCGATCCCCTAACTCGACGAAGAGATAGTCGATTTCACTGACGTAGAGACCCTTGTATAAAGGTGTCATGAAAAGAGCTAAACGTTCGCATCAAAATCAAATTCAAATAGTCATTTCTTCTCATCATATAAATTAGTGTGGTTAACCCCCACTGACTGTTGAGTAACAGGATGATGACACTTCAAAGACTGAAGACCCGAAGTAGGATGGAGGCCTCATGGTTGTGCGTCCCCTTGGGCCCCCCGACTGTCATTCCCTACTTAACGGTTCTCTCAGCGTCTTACAGTAGAAGTAGGATGGAGGCCTCGGGACGGTGTGTCCCTTTGAACCTCCCCGACTGTCATTCCCTACTCGTCAGCATCCAGCATCCCAAGTAGGATGAAGGCATCAGGATTGTGGAGTAGAAGACTCGAGAGTGTCTCATGGCACCCCCCGAGTGCCTATAGTTGACATCATTTTTGGAAGAAGGCGAGTATCTACAGTGCGAGCAGGTAGGTGCGAGCATATTTGCGCAAGCATGGTGAGCTTGGCGATTATAGCGAGTACCTTTTAAGGTCGCACCTGTCATGACGGCGATCACTCAACGCATTCGCACCTACGAGTCTAGCGAGCGAGCATTCAACGCATTCGCGCCTATGAGCCTAGCGAGCGAGCATTCAACGCATTCGCACATATGAGCCTAGCTAGTGAGCATTCAACGCATTCGCGCCTATGAGCCTAGCGAGCGAGCATTCAATGCATTCCACCTATGAGCCTAGCGAGCGAGCATTCAACACATTCGCGCTTATGAGTCTAGCGAGCGAGCATTCAACACATTCGGGTCTATCAATACAACAATGCAAGAAGTACTAGCAAGCGACATGGGTATCTCAAAAAATTGTATTAATCGCAAAAGTCAAAATTACAATCACTCGCTCGGGGTTACGAAAGATGGTCGGTAAGACAATACAAATTAGCTCGGCGACGGGGCGTAGTCTGAGGAATCCGACGACCCGTCATCATCACCCTCGTTAAAAACGTCTGGGAGGATGTCTTTCGTCATTAGGGCCTCGCCAGCCGGCGTCAGGAAGCCTCCGACTTGGAGCTTGGCGAAGACCAGGTCGCCTGCGGTGATTGCAATCTCTTGTCGAAGGGAGGACCACTCCCGCGCGAACATAGAAAGTTCCTTGCTCTGGCGAGAAGGACCGGCCTCTGCGACAGATGGCGTCGCGGTCCTCGACTCGAGCTCCGCGATGCGGACCTGCGCCGCCTCTAGCAAGGTTTGGCTAGCTCGCAGGTCGCTTTCGAGCTTGGAGATGGTCTCCGCCGCCGCGAGCTGCTCCTCCTGCAAAATCGAAAAAAGACGGTTTATAAAATATAAAGAACAAGTGAAGGACAACGAATAAAGAAGTATGACGGACTACCAAGATCACCTCAAAATCTTTGCTTAAGGAAGCCTTGTCCTCAGCCTCGACGGCCCTCGCCTCGGCCTTGGCTTGGCGCGTCTCCGCCTCCTTGAGAAGCTTCTTGAGAACTTTGTTCTCCTCCTTGGCACCAAGCAGGTTCCGGGCGGTTTGATGAGAGAGCTCTGTTGCTCGCAACATCGCTCGCGACCCCTGGTCAGCGAGATAACGAGGAGACGCGTTCTGCAAGAGCTTCGCGTCATCGCGTCCATAGAGACCGAACATGATGCAGAAGGCATCATCGTTCGGCTCCTCATCCTCGCTCCAGGATGGTAGACGGGAACTGAGGCAAACCTCATTCCTCTTCCTGCTCCAAGCGATGAGGGGCTCGTCGTCCAAATCAGTATTCCGCGAACCCTGCCCAAAATTCAGGTGGTTCTCGGGGACGTTGTCCTCGATCTCCTTCTGCAGATCTTCCCCGCTCTTCTGAGCGAGCTCCTTCTTCCACTTCTTCGACAAGGGCTCGCCCACTCCTCGCCGACCACCAGCGTGAAGGATCTCGATCGGATCGTCGAGTCCCGCGAGTGTATCTTCAAAAGGGGAGTCTGCCCCTGGACAATCCTCCTCGCTCAGACGCGCTCGCCCTGAGGGAGACGCGAGGGGAGGGGACTCGCCCGCCATCGGAAGAACGGTCGCGGGGACCTATCGGACACCTGCAAAAAAACAAGGGTCGATTGCAGAGATAAGCATTAACCTCGTGTATTATTTGCTCGACGTGAGGTTACCTTCGCCTGGCGCGACATATTCGAGTTGGTCGACGCATTATCGCTAAAAGACGACGTCAAACTTCCTGCTCCTCATCGCCTGGCAGAACTCTTCACGGGTGCCATGCAAGGCAGGGGGAGGAACAACCCGGCAGAAGGCTGCTGGGGTCGGGAAGGAATGCCTCCAAAGTCGTCGAAGACAAAGATGAACCGTTCATTCCAGCGATGAACCTTGTTCGAGGTTCTAGTCAGCGAGCAGAGGTGACTACCGAAGTAGATCACCCCATCCTTGGTCGCTCCCAAGTAGAAGACCTTACGGAAGACGGCAAGGTCGAACGAGATCCTCTCTGCCCTCAAGAAGCAGAGGAAACCCATGATAATGGCGACGCCATTCGTATTGTTCTGCGCAGGGACCCAGCCGAAGTAACGGAGGATCTGGCAGAACTCCGGCCAGAGAGGAAGTTGCAGCCCCACCTTAAAGTGGAAAAGGGGAAAGGCAAGTTTCCTCTCAGCGAACGAGTTTATCCGTTTGTCCCTCGCCGGCAGGCTCGTGCGGCATCCCTCCGGAAGAAAGCGATGGACGAAGCTCTCCAGCTCATCCCGGCGAGTGATCGACTTTTTGAACTTCTTCTCGGAGAAGTTCCTAGCATAGGTCAATTGGCAAGCAGCAGCCTCATCAGGCGACATCGAGAAAGAAAGAAGCTCGCACGTGGTAGCAGGATGCTCGGAGCGAGTTACGAAAGCGTACTGTTCTCAGCCCCCCCCCCCCCCCTCCTATTTATAGACATCGCTAGAGGGGTTCGCGAGACTCATCATGCGCGAGCAATCACCCGAACTCGCTCAAGCTCTTGACAAAACGACTTCCCCGCAGAAGATTCCCCAAGAGTATGCGGTCATCCCTAGCTCGCGGAGCGCGACAAACAAGTAAATCTCGCAATAATGCATAGAAATAAAAATAAAAATAAGAGCATCGCAAAAGCAGAAACAAAGTCGAAATCAAGCGCGAGCATACATCAGACCATTGTCATAATAAATTATAATTATTACAGACAGTTTGAATGATAATTTTGCATAAAGGAAAGAAAAGGAAGAGGTCGTTTGCCGACGTCCAAGTCATAGTACCGGGGAATTACCGCGCCTCTCCGAAGTATGGACATGTCGCCCGGTAAATCCCAGCTCGCGCGCGAGGCTCATCTGCTCCCTGGCCCTCGCCATGTAGTCCTCGTTGAGGCGGATATGCTCCGCGGAAAGAGCTCTCGCGCACCTGATCCGCGGGAAGCGCCTTCGCGCTCCCGTTCTCCCCTGCTCCACGGAAGGCGCTTCCGCTCTCATATGGTCTGCAAGAGGCACTTCCGCTCTGTTTTGGTTCGCAAGAGGCGCTTCCGCTTATGCCTGCTCCGCAGAACGCGCCACTATCATCCATCACTGGTGGTGATCGTCGGCCGCCACCACCACCGGGGAGGCTGCCCGGGCTGCCCGATGCGACCGGGGGGCAAACTCGTTATAAACTCAAAATTGTCGATCCGTGTGCCCCGAATCAAGCCTTCTCATTTGCTCGTCCAAGAATCGGCATGGCGCAGTTACCAGAACGCCCTCCTCAAAAACTATAAAAGGGGGGTCAGGCCTCCATTTGAAGACACTTTTTGGCATTGGGAGAAGAATGAGCTCTTGAGTTTTCCGGCGATGATTGTTGGAAGATCTTCATCGGCCTTCAAGCTCCCCTTAGAGATCTCCTTCTGCTTTCCAGTTTTACTTCAGGAACTTGGGGAGAACCTCGGTGGCTTGGACCAGACTACACCAGAACGTTCAGCTCCAGACTGCTTCCCAACGCTCTGCTCCAGGCTGCTACGCAGCGCTCTGTTCAAGATAGCATTAGCAAGTTCTGCGTTGAAGGTGGTCCACGAGCACGCTTCACCGAGAACGACTCCTAAGTGCGGAAATGACTTAGCAGAATTTTTGTAACGAGTGGTGGTCTGTCACCCTCGAAACACAATTCTCTCTGTAACACGCAAAAACTAGTGGATCGTTCAGAACTGGGCTAGGCCCGGTGGTTTTTTCCCTTTCCGGGTTTTCCACGTAAAAACCTCGTTGTCTACTGTTGGTTATCACTTTTGACTGTTTGCGCGTTCGGCTCACTCTCGAGCTAAGGCGGTTCAGCTCGACCGGTCTAGGAGAGCGTTGAACGACCCGCAACAAGATGAAAACCACATTTTCAATTCATCATAGAGTTATTCGCCCCATTCATTTATTTTATCCTCGATATATGTCTACAGTTAAAAGCATACTGAAACTTTTTAAATAAGAAAAGAGGAATCATATTGTAAACAAATATATGTTTTTCCATAATTAATTTGATAGTGGTATCACGCTTTGTTGTACAATGTTTTATGTCGAATATAAAATCTTATGAAAATGTTGAGGTTTGTATTAAAACTAGAACGGTTTCAACATTTTTTTAATATCATTTACATTGAGAATAATGAGAATGATGAATGCATTGCGGGACAACAAAAAATAATTTTGATATGTCGAATTGTTTATATTTGTCAATAAAAAGTGCACACACAAGCTTGTTTATACATGCCTAATTCATAGGAGTGCAAAAAGTAATGAGCTTGTTGAGTTTTAGCATTAAGTGAACTGTATAGCGTTAACAACAGTTACCAACTAAATATTTCAATTACTGCTAAATATGTCAATTAATGGTTGTAGTTTCAATATGATGGTAATCAAAATTTTAGTAAAAAAAACAAAGTACTACATTCTAACAAAACTTTGAGGATTATATGCTTGTGTCTTAACTTTATTTTCTAATAAATTTGTTACATTTTAATCCCATTGTCAAAGAAAGAATTATCATACATCAAAGGAAAAATTGAAACAAAACTAGTAATATTAAAAATATACTATCACAAAATCACCTTTCTCGATGTGGAATCAACACTTTTGTATCGGATGGATTGTCAATTGCACAATAAACTAATTCAGAATTATAGAACTTCTCACTTCTCCTCTTGATAAAAAAATGATTTCCACGATGACTTGCAATTGTATCAATCCCATAAACACGAGGAGTTAAAGTCATCAACCCACTTTCTTGCCCGTAAATATCCAGATAAAATATAGACCCTGTAATCAAATTTGAAGATCCAACGAAAAGGTATCGTTCGCTTTCAGAAGCTTGGAGATAAAGAGAAAACATATCATCCTTCTCATGGTAGAGGCATCGATCGCTTGATTGTTCTGACAACAATGCATGAGACCATACCTACAGGAATACAAAAGATATAGTACCTGATGAATGAATAATCTTAGAAAGAGGGAAAGCATTCTAAATTGTATAATGGATATCCCATGCAAAGGCATCGGCTTTCCTTCACAATGTTCAATACAGAAATCATGTACACTATTTAGCAAAACTATTGTTTGCACTCTTAACACAGAGGCAAAAGCATGTGTGCAGAAACTTCACCAATAAAATTAAATTATTGCAGAATAACATTAAAATGTAGGGTAATTGGCACTTTGCAACCCCGAATATCATATTTTTGGCACATTGCACCCCGAATGTTTAAATTTGGCATGCACCTTCCAAATACCTTTAATTTTGCATTTGACACCATATGCTAAATTTTGAGGAGTATTTTGCACCCACGAATTTTGAGATCTACTAAAATATGTTTAATTTACATGATCAAACATTAGATAAATTAAAAAAACTGTATAAAAAATAGAAAATGAAGGTATTTGGAGGATGAAATCTGAAAAATACTCCCCAAAATTCAACCTATGGTGAAAAATGTCAACTTAAAAGTAAAGATTTGAAGTGCAATCTGTCAAAAGCATAATAATCGTGGGCGCAAAATGTCAATTAGCCTTAAAATGCAAAATCACAACCTTGTTACGACGAAAGGTTTCATCCGCTGTAATGTAAACTAGTGTGTACTCTCCGGCCCATTGTACATCTGAAGTTACTCCCTTCAAAGGATTTCCAACAGCGGTGCCTTTATCAGCATCAATGACATAAATAGTATAGATCTCATCACCTTTAGTGTCTTCAGCATATGCTATCAATTTATTATTGGGGCTAACCTGTAAACATGTTACAGAAATGTGATATGAATGTAATAGTCTAATAGAAACCCTTATTGGCCTAAATGCTTAAAGGATCAAGAATTACTATAAAAGCCCCAATGCTGTAATAGTCATGGCCTTGAGCCTTGATATTTTCATCAAGAATAACATGCTCTTCTGCTGCTTCAGGTCCCATGGGCATAACATCATACACAGAAGCAGAAGTATTATCGGTGATGAGTCGCCTGCAATGCAAAACATATTCCTTCCCCTTCAAATCTCTCTCATAGTAGTAATATGACCCTCTCCGGATAGGTACTGAGATATCATCTTCCTTGATTCTTGCTCTCATCTCAGCATACAATTGATGCTCAAATTGTTTAACACCTGCGATGAATTTGCAAAGCTTTGATGTTATGTAAAGAAAGAAACCTAATAAAACGTGCGGTCGGTGGGCGTTGATGGCGGGAACTCACCCGACATGGCTTGATCGGTGTAGTTGTTCTCCTCTTTGAGGTAGGAGAGGATCTCCGGATTTGAGCGGGAGTCGTCACGGAGCCAGTAGTAGTCGTCCACGCGGACGTCGCCGAACATCTTCATCTCGTGCCGCACCTTCTTCGCCGACGGCGGGATCGCTGTGGAGCTGAGGAAACGTGCAGCAGCATTCGTGCGGGCGGAGAGGTAGATGATGAACATGCCGATCAGAAGCAAGGGGAAGGGCGTCAATCGGAGAAGACGAAGCATTGTAGATGAAGAATTGTTCACTATTCCCATCTGACTCCGCCGTTGGATTTTGCTTTCCTTCATTTATATAAAATTGAAATATATGATATAATACCAAGGCAGCATGTCCGACAAGAGATGAGACGGCCATGGACGCTGAGTTGAAGAACTGATCAGAGTGGAGTAGAAGCGACTCGGCGGGGCAGCCACGGCATCGGGCCTCCGCCTCCTACGAGCTGTGCTTCACATTCCTCTCCACGTGCTTTTCTGCACCCATATAAATCGGACATCCACCGGCGCTCCCTCCCCGCCTTCCGCCGGATCCACTCCTATCCCATCAGGATTGATAGTCCGCTGTTGCCCCTTCTGGATCAAGTTATCCCGCTGGGTGAAAAATGCCACGAATAGTCGCTCCCATCTTCTTCTAGGGCATGTTCGTTTGGCGATTGCAGTAGCGGCGGATGAATACGCGATAAAAAGTGGAGCGGCGGATGATTACCTGACGGAGAAGATAAAAGAGTGATTTTTGTCATCGTGTTTCTTGGGTTTAGCCATTGACAGAGAGGACGGGTTGCGGCCGATCAGATCGGCACAACAAGAATCCGAGGAAAAGTGGAATGTATTATTTCACCTAAATTAATCTTAAAATTAGGCAATTGTTATTCGCATAAATGTCTATCCGCAAACCAACATTTTCCTACTTTATTTAAGTTTACAAATTGTTATTCGCGGATCAATTTTAAACTTGTGCAGTCGATCTCTTTGTTCTCCTGCGTAGGGTCTGACAACGAAGGAACATCTCTGACGACCTTATGAGCACTTCAATGTGTGCACTAGGGGTGCAACTCGGATCGGTTCGGTTCGGTTCCACCCAAAACCAGGAACCAACTCATATAGGTTCGGTTCCAAACTTTTAGAACCGGAACCGACCCATGGTCCTAAAGTATAGAACCATATCTGAACTGTTTGCTTCGGTTTGGTTCTCGGTTCTACCCATGTCTCAAAATAACTTTAAAAAAATAACTCTTCAAACACATGATTTTTTGTAATACATTATCAATAATCTAAATAATTGGATAAGAACTCTTTATATATTGAAGTCATAGAACTACACAAGTACAATAACTATTTTCTTTAGCAATACGATTATATTCTCAATAATTTACGTGTATTAAGCAGTAGGACTACAACGTAACGTTGTCTTAAAATATTTTATTTAGCATTGATAGTCAGTTCTCGGGTCGGTTCTGGGTACCCGGCCCTTGGAACCATGAACCGGATCAAATTGTCGATTCTGGTATTATGAGAACCGGACCCGAACCGAACCTATTTGGAACCGACCCAAACCATTTAGTTCCATTCGGTTCCAGTCCGGTTCTCGTTCTTCGGTTATTTTGCACACCCCTAGTGTGTACAAATCGTGATTCATAAAATGAATGCATGGATAGAGACCTAGTTGAGGAAGAAAGACGGTTTCTTCCTTGTTCATGCGATTTCGATTTGTTTGGGAAGATTTAGATAGCTAGGATTTGTTTGAGAAGATTTAGATAGCTAGGGTTACTCTCTCCTTGTTGTGAGGAAGGCAAAGAGGACGACCAAAAAATTTTATTTTATTTTCTTTACTAATCTATGGATAACAAGAATATCTGTGAATAACAAATTTGACTTCATTTAGAGCTGCGGATAGACAAACACGGTTTGCGAATAACCATCGTCTAAAATTACTCCTCCAAAAATACTACTAGCGGGGCACTAACTCGAACCACACTAGCTTGAAAATTGAATTTATTGCGACGACCTCAGGATCCCCGGATCCACCACTCGCCGAATCCACTGATCCTCATCTCATGAAAACCAGTCACGAACTAAAGTTCATATCCACTGCATTCGAAAGAATGATGTGCGGTTCACATTTTTCCGGTTAAAGATCTTGTTATTGGATCCACTTTTTGAAGTTTTCAATTGTTATGATATGTGCGGTTGTTGGTATTTCATGTTCAATTTTATTCGTTATTTTTTATAATGTTGAGCAATCATTACTTTGTGTTATTTTTATTTTCAAAATTACATTTTTACTTGATGTTAATTTTGATTTATTTTTTATTTTTATAGGAATATGAAGACAACGACGATTAAGGATAACAAAATTAATGACTTTTTGTTTGCAACAATTTATTTTTTTGTGCTTAAATTTATGATGTAGTTCTATGATTTTCTTTTTTTTATTGAAATTTAAGTTGTGGTGTATTTAACACTACTGCGATGTAATTAATAATTTTAGATATCTTTAACAAAACATGAGAAAGTGTGGTGTCTTTAACAAAGCGGTGCGACTAGCCAAATGTGCGGTGTCTTTAACAATTTCCCTTTCTAGCAACTCCCAATTGGCCTTTTTTTCTAATTGCTTCAATTTGGTTTACACATGGTAAGTTGTTTTGCACTTAAAATTCTCGGGTTTGCACATAACCGTATTTTACACAACCAAACTTGATTTGCACATAAAATTACTCTTGGTTAAAGACGATGGTGGCAATTAGCAGAGATAAACCCTCGACGGGATTGATCTCGAGAACCAACAATCGCTAAAATCTCCAACTATCTCTCTCAAACCCCAAGGCAGTAAGGCCCCGTTCTTTTCTCATGAATTACGACGAAATTGGTTTTGGATTTTGAAAGTCGGTTTTGGAGCCCGAGAGAGCTCATGAACTGGTGTAGGCGAACTCCATGTGTCTTCTTCCTCCACTCCGGTGACGACGGCGAAGGGCCTTCCTCCAGCGTCGACAAGCGAAGCTCTTCCGACCAAGGTGAACCACGAGCATCTCCTTGTGCAAATCTCTTCGGCTGTCAGCAAGCGAAGTCATTGAAGAAAAACGGCTTCACAGGAGAAACAGAAGATGTCACGAGGAAATGGAGTTTGAAGTGTTAGCATGTAGGCTTCGTTTGGATGGGCGGCGGGAATCGGGCGGGGTTGGAGACGGGGCGGGGTTGGAGACGGGGCGGGGTTGGAGACGGAGGTGGCCAGGCAGGGTTGGAGACAAGGCTTTTATTGTCGTTTTGTGAAGGCTGCGGGAGCAGCCGCCGCCGCCCGCGCACGGCGCGGGTTTGTTTTCCAGCCTTGCAGTGGCAGTTGCTCCCGCACCAACGTGAAAACGCCTATCCAAACGAAGCCGTAATGTATGTAGGGTAATTTTTTTCAAAGGGAAGCAATATACAATTCTAGAGGTGACATTGCCTATCATTGAGGTTTATGTTGCATGTAGTTTTTCACGCTCAACTATAATCCGACCAAAACTCTGCAGCTCAGTTTTCATAAGAAAAGTCAAATGAAATTGTCTTTTGATATCAAAGGGCCTGTTCCGGAGGGTTTTTTAGTTTCTTTTCGTTTTCTGAAAAATGTCACCGCACCTAACAAATCATTTGGATTGTCTACCGATTGGAAAAGCTACCGCGAAAACCCCCTTTTCTCCTCCTTTTGAAAAGTCACTTGTTCCCAACTTTTCAACCTTTTCGAAGAGCACTTCCTCATCCAGATACAAGATTAGCGCTTTTTTCGCCCGAGAGCAAATTTTTCACCGTGAGTACATTTTTCTGCCCGGGCGAGCATTTCTTCGCCCATGGGCGCATTTTAGGCCCGGACGCGTATTTTTCGCTCGGTCGCGCATTTTTGCCCGGTAGCGCATTTTTCGCCCGAGCGCGCATTTTCTGACCGGGCGTGCATTTTTCGTCGGGGCGCGCATTTTTCGCCCTGACGCGCATTTTCCGCCCGGACGCGCATTTTTCACGCAGGCGGAGTGCGGATTTGGTGGCACCCCCCAAGGGGGGTACGCCGCACCCCTTGGGGGGTGCGGCCGGCCGCAACCGACCTTGGCCGCACTCCCTGAGGGGGTGTCGTCGGCCTTGGCCGCACCAAGTGGGGAGGTGCGTGTCTAAGCTCGGCCGGTGATGCGCCGGGTAGGTGCGGCGGGGGGCCAGCGAGGCTTGGTGGCGGTGAGTGTGGGGGTTGCGGTTACCCCCATTGGAATGCGGTCAGCGTGTACATCTACGTGTCTTCTGGTGGCTATTTGGAGGATCAAAGTGACTCAGAAATACGCAAGAATGAGCCCGTTGGAATCGTATCGACAAGCCGGTCGAGATCGCGGCAAAAAATCACAGATTCGACCGAATTCGGCCAGATCCATTTTGGGGAACCCCATTAAATTTAGATAGAATCAAGCAAGCACTTTTTAAACATATAAATTCGTAACTCATCCTTATTATTATTGTTATAATGATAATAACTTTAATGTTAATTTATTTATATTATTTAAGGTTATATATATAATTATTATTTTTAAACGTGCATATATATATATACTTATATATGATATAATTATGAGGAAATAATGACGTTAATATTATATATTAATGCTTTGATTATTATAATAATGATTTTAATATTTTTAATAAATGCAGTAAATATTTTTAAAGCCTATAAGTAGGCTTTCATAGCATGAGGTTTCTCAACCAAAATATTTCTTTAAGGCTTTGTTTGGTTGGGAGTTTTGCCTCTGTTTGGAGCAAATGACGGCGGGTAAATAAACGGGAGCCGGCGGCGTTTGTTCCGTTTGCACCCGTCGGACAGAGGAAAAGACGCCTAAATGATTTGTTTTCAGCCTCGCCTCCCCCCTCCTGTTCCAATTCTCCGCTTAGACCCGCCGACTGCATTTCCCACCGCCGAACCAAATGAAGCCTAAGTTCTCTCACTCTACCTCCTATATTTTCAACGTCATTTTCTATCTACTCTACCTTTGTTTCACTCGTTAGAAATTCACTCTCTTTCCTTGTTCGGTATTGGCGTGTATCAATGCTTCATAATTTAGCAGAGTACGAAAAAATGAGCATCTGCGAAATATCTTTATTAAGGGTCTGTTTGATAGGGTTTTTTAGATCCATTTATTTTCTTTCGTTTTCTACTTTTCAAACTTTTCGGAAAGCATTTTCTCATCCCGATACACAGTTGACGTTGCAGAAATATTTTCCTCCTCCCAATCCAGTTCGACAACACTGCGGAAACCCTAGTCTTTCTCTCGACGATTCATTTTCCGTCCGTGCGCACATTTCCGCCCGGGCGCGCTTTTTTAGTGTGAGCACGCATTTTTTTCACCTAACACGCATTTTTCCGCCCATGCGCGCATTTTCTGCCCTAGCGAGCATTTTCCATCAGGGCACACATTTTTGGCCCGGGCGCGCATATTTTGCCCGGGTGCGCATTTTCCGCCAGTGAGCGCATTTTTTCGCCCATGCGCGCAATTTCGGCTCGGGCATGCATTTTTACGCTCGGACGCGCATTTATGAATTTATTTTATTTGCATATGTCAAGTTTTGTCAAACTGTTTGTAATGTGTTTCTGCTTTCTGAAAAGCTCTGCAAACGAAGCTCATGACCCAAACAGATCTTCATTTGAAATAAACCTTTTCCAATAGCTCCTTTTTCTACCTTTTTTTTATTATCACTCTTTTTCCCTCCGTCGCCTCTCTCCCAGACAGACCCTAATTCACAAGCATTATCTATGCTTGGCTTCTAACTTTATTCATTTTTAAAGCATATTTCATAAAAAATAGTTCTGTTTTTATTTTATTATTCATAAAATGTGTCAATGCCTATTAAAAAAATAGTTTTTAATAATTAGAAAAAATTTAGTGTCACTAAAGTTAGTTTTAATTTAAATTAAAAATATTAAAAAATAAATTTAACATTTATAATGAAATTTCTAACAATTTCTTCATTCATATTCCGCCTTTTAAAATAATATTGACATGAATACATGAATTCATGCATAACTCTTAATTAATAGCTTGAGAAGAGTTTACTTAAAACAATTCAAGTAACAAGAAGCGCATGAATCAACTTCTTAATTAGTAGCTTCATTGATTACTATCAAAAGATATTTTACATGGTGATGGGTACTCATGATAGGAGTCTAGTATTTATAAAAGTATCTAGCGGGGATGTCCGTAAAAGGCAGCAAGATATTTCCAAAGGCGGATTATTTCCAAAGACGGATTATTTCCAAGAACGCGTGTTTCCAAAAACTCTTCCCCTCCTGATTCGGCAGGAGGAATAAAACGCGCAAAACCAACGCGGGCTTGGCCATACCCCCTTTGGGGTGCGGCCGAACCGCACCCCACGGGGGGGGGCGGCCTAGCCGCACCCCGCACGGGGTGCGGCCTCGGCCGCGCCCCACCCGGGGTGCGGCCAAGCCGCACCCCACGAATGGGGTGCGGCCTAGCCGCACCCCGCGCGGGGTGCGGCCAAGCCGCACCCCACGCATGGGGTGCGGCCTAGCCGCACCCCACGCATGGGGTGCGGCCAAGCCGCACCCCACGCATGGGGTGCGGCCTAGCCGCACCCCACGCATGGGGTGCGGCCTTGGCCGCACCCCACGGGGTGCGGCCTTGGCCGCGCCCCCTTGGGGTGCGGCCTTGGCCGCACCCCGCGGGGTGCAGGCCTTGGCCGCACCCCCTTGGGGGGCGGCCAAGCCGCCTTCCTTCGAGGCGCGCTCGGCCCGCACCCCCTCTAGGGCGCGCCCATGCCGCGCCCCCCCGAGGAGCGGTCGCGTTACGCGCCCTCGAGGCGCGGTCGCCCGCCCCTCTCTCCGCGCAGGGTGCAGCCGCCCGCCTATCCGTCTTCCCCAATAAGGGAGGGAGCTCGTGAGAAACCCTCGCGGGCGCACTTGTCGTCGGAACGCCTCCGCAATTCGTCACGCACTTAGAGCATTCTAGCACTAGCGCACGCTCAGAACGTCTCTGGGCGCGGTCAGGAAGTCTTCTCGCTTTTTGTCTTTCCGGCATCTCACTTTTTGTCTTTCCGGCATCTCACTTTTTGTCTTTCAGGCTTCTCACTTTTCAGGAACAGTTAGTCGCCTTTTTCACCTCCAACAGAACTGCCCGAACTGCCCAAACTGCCCAAGCTGCCCGAGGGGCAAGGTGGTCATTTACGAAAAATAGTGATCCGAGGGCCCCGAACCGGAAAATATGATTCGTCCACCGAGCATTTATGGAAACAGCCAACGGCAAAATTACCGGGCCGCCCCCGACAAAAACTATAAAAGGAGCCCCATGGCTTCATTTGAAAGGGGCTGGACTTCTGGACTCGGGAGAGCTCCTTGCAGACTTTTGCGGAATTCTCCTTCAGCACTTGAAGATCTCCTTCGGGACTTGAAGATCTCCTTCGGGAATTGAAGATCTTCATCTTCCAGGAAGACGACTAGCCTTCTCGATTCCGAAAGGCGACAAGCAGTTCTCAGAAGAGAAAGACGACGGGCCTTCTCGATTCCGAAAGGCGACAAGCAGTTCTCAGAAGAGAAAGACGACGAGCCTTCTCGATTCCGAAAGGCGACAAGCAGTTCTCAGAAGAGAAAGTCGACGAGCCTTCTCAATTCCGAAAGGCGACAAGCAGTTCTCAGAAGAGAAAGACGACGAGCCTTCTCGATTCCGAAAGGCGACAAGCAGTTCTCAGAAGAGAAAATCGACGAGCCTTCTCGATTCCGAAAGGCGACAAGCAGCTCTCAGAAGAGAAAGTCGACGAGCCCTCTCAATTCCAGAAAGGCGACTAGCAGTCTTTGAGGGGAAAAGGACTTAGTTTTTTCGTGAGGTGGCCTGTCACCCTCGAAGCTCTCTTTCTCCAAATATTGTAACGAGCAGCGGTCTGTCGCGCTCGAGTTCTAGCTTCCAAGTTGTAACTCCTCCAGAAGATAGTGAAGTTTGGTCGGCACAGCTCCGGCCGCGTGGTTTTTTACCCTTTCCGGGTTTTCCACGTTAAAAAGTCTCTGCGTACTCAACGAACCTCTAATTAACTGTTTGCGCGCTTAGCCTGCTCACGAGCTAAGGCGGTTCAAGTGAACCGGTCTACCAAGAGCCCTAAGCGTTCCGCAACAGTTTGGCGCCGTCTGTGGGAATGGATTCCCAAATCCGAAGCAAAGGATTCCCAAGCGCAATCCCCCCTTCGCCGGAATCCTCGAAGCCAGCAAGAGTGGACATCTCCCCTGAACTGTCCGACGCATACAGCTCCTCGATTCCAGAAAGCCAGGCAAAGAGAGCGCTCACTGCCGCACCCATCCGGCCCCCTCGGCCGGAGTCAGCAGGCGAACCGGCCCCGCCGGCAGGAGGGCATGATTCAAGCAATGACCAACGCCAACAAAGGCGATCACCTCTCTCGAAGTCAATTTTGGAGTACCCAGTTCCGTCATGGCTAAAGTTCCCTTACAATAAGGAATTCCACGGGGCAGAAGATCCATATGAGCACGTTAATCGTTTTCTGATAATAACACGGGAGCTCGGACTTCCCGACCCAGCTAGCTGCAAAATCTTCGCCAAAACGCTGCATGGAGACGCTCTCCACTGGTATCAATCCCTGCCTAGCGGAGCGATCCATGGTTTCTCCGAGTTGTCCCGACTGTTCATCAAGCAACACGAGTCCAACTCGGCAAAGATCCAGGAAGGCGATAAGCCCGGTGCGAGCAAACAACCCCACCTAGAAGAAGGGGAACGGAGCGTGCGATCAGAGAAAGTCGGCCCAAATTTTCACCAAGAGCGCCCCTGCGCATGGATGGATTTCATCTTGGACGCAAGCATAGGGAGTCCTCCCTGTGAGCTGAGGAAGGCGCTGATAACCCACCGCATCTCCTTCAACGTCCTGTTCTTGGCAGCAATAGTTCGGCTCAAGCTCCTAAGCGGGAACCTCAAGCTTAGGGCTAGCAAAGCAGAGCTCCCAGATGGAACCACGATACCCACTATAGGCGTCATCACCCTCCCCGTCCAAGTAGGAGCACATGCTGAACCGATCCAGTACGACGTACAATTCATTGTCGCCGAAGCGGACTCCCCCTACGACGCAATATTCGGGAGCCTCCTACTAGACGCCATGGACCACGACGTCTCAATGTCAGGACGCATGGCTAGCAAAGGAAATACCATCAAGAGCGCAATGCATAGTCTCAGCACGACCGCACCTTGGCCCTCCTGGATCAGCAGCAACCCGTCGCCGAAATCAAGGGCCGAGATACAGGGTTCACAAGAAGGTCAAACAGCTCCTGCGATAGCTGGAAAAGAAAAACTTCAGAAACTAACAGACTCGCCGCCCCACGATTCAGTCCGCAAGAGAAAGGGATGGCAACAGCAGCCCGAGGGAGCCGAACTGCCCACTCGGAACCAAGCAGACCGCTCCCGAGAGCTAGCAAATCAAGGCCTTCAGAACTTCACCCCGCTAAACACACCACGCGAGCATATATTGTCCGTGATCTGTCATAGCGAACTCATCCACTGGCCTAGGAAGCTCTCCTTGCACAAGGGAGCTTCGTCTCAATTCTGCCACTTCCACAAGGGCCGAGGGCACCAAACGGAGCAATGCGCCCGACTGAAAGAAGAAATCGAACGCCTTATCCAGCTGGGATACCTGGAGGCCTTCCGCAAAAAGACGCCGGCCAGCGAAGACCAATCTCCGGGCCGCCGTTGCCCACCAAGATGAACAACTACGAAGATTCGGGCAAACACAGCGCCAGCAAGGCTCGACGCCATCTTCTCGAAAGCCTGTATCGAAAACTTATCGCAAGACTGCATTTGCGAATGTATCAGTATTAATCTTCTAATAAAATCCTACTTGCTTCAATCCATTCTACTGCAGGTACCGCTTCGGGGCCCTGCCCCGGGGACTCTGCACCGCCGTCGATTGAAGGTTCGCCCTTCTCCTCCGCCGTCGAGTCCCGGTGTCGTAGGGGCCTGCCCCCCCTGCGTTCACCCCCGGTTTGAATACCCCCGCTATTCACCGGCCAAAGCCGCGAGCGCAGACTCGTGCACCAAAGCCGCGGGCACAGAACCGCGCAAAAAGTCGCGAGCAAAGGCTTGTGCACTAAAGCCGCGAGCACAGACTCGTGCACCAAAGCCGCGGGCACAGAACCGCGCGAAAAGCCGCGAGCACAGACTCGTGCAAGAAAGCCGCAAGCACAGACTTGCGCAAACTAACTCGTTATATATGTATTCATTTGAAAGCCGCGAGCACAGACTCGTGCAAGAAAGCCGCAAGCACAGACTTGCGCAAACTAACTCGTTATATATTTGAAAGCCGCGGGCTCCGTCTCGTGCAAAACTCATCTTGAAAACAACCAAAACTATGCAGGTGCTAACAATCAGATAAGCAGAATCGTACGAAGAAGTAAACACGACAAACTCAATAAGAGGATACAACCGCGTCAGCTCAATGCTGCGTGCGAAGCAGACAACCATACAAACGAAACTCAGAACGACACACGAACAAACAACAGCACGGAGGTCAAGAAAATAGTGGGCGATCTGTATCAATCCTCGGCCACGTCCGAGCACTCATCCTCCGAAAGATCTCCCGCTCCAAGACCAGCAGTGTCACACCCGAACTTCTTCCCCACCAAGCGAAGGGTCTTCTGAATACCGCGCTGGAAGGCGACCTCACGCTCGTCCTCCAACAGGGGCTCGACCTCCTTCGTCATGACCTCGGCGCGGATCTCCTCCGCCATCTGGAACCGCTCCTCGACGAAAGCAAGAGAGTCTCGGAACTCGGCAACTCCGGCCGCCTTAGCGTCCTCAAGGCTGCGCTCGACCGACGACAGCCGCTCCACCTCGCTCCGAAGAAAGCCCAGCTCCCCCTCCATGCGAAACATCTCCCCCTGGGCCTCGGATAGCTGACGAAGCGCGTCCTGGGCAAGCGCCTTATCTCCACCATACGCCTCCTGCAGCTTCTCAACCTCGGACTGGGAAGAAGAAAGGTCCGCCTCCAGCTGCTTAATGCGGGACAGATCGCGATCCCTCCTCTTCTGTAAAGCAGATAAGTCCCTCTTCATCACGCTCAGCTCCTCCTGGAGAGAGATGTAACTGTCCTTAAGGCCCACATAGCAGTCGTTCCACGTGAGGGCAACGTTGGTCAGAGCGTTCGCCTGCCAACACGAAGGAAACAATCAGGAAACACGAACAACAATGGCAGAGACAAGTCAAGACCCAGACAAGGAAAGATGGACTTACCGCAGAAGTCATCGCCTGGAGGGACGAAGAAACTCGCCGCGACGGCGGATGAGGGGGAGGTGGCGGCAAGTCTCCCTGCGCAACCTGCTCAGCAGTTGGGGACGCCAGAATCTCGACCTCCGGGTCGGGAGCAATCGGCTCCCCCCGACGGCGGCTCGGACCAGCTTCATGATCGTGACTCCTGGGCTCCGGCGGAGCAGAACCCGAGCTAGGAGTTCCATTCCTGAAAACAATCTTTCTCTTTTTCCCACGCTCCAGGGGAACCGCCGCCTCCCGCTCAGGATCCCAAGAAAGCCCCACCGCAAGCAACCGACTCTCCTCCACACAGTTGTACACACTGAACAAAGCTTTTGACAGCCCATCTCGGCCAGGGAAGCCGGGGAGAGGAAGGAACTCGTCCTCCCGACCGGTCAGTCGGCGGCAGCGTCCAGGAAGCGACCTCCAAAGCTCGGGTAGCTCCCAACGATTCCGAACATATCCATAAAGAGTATTCCCGTGGCGATAATCCGCCTTCTCGCCAAAGTGGAACCAACTTTTGTTGCTCCGCACCTCAATCCGTCCGCCCAAATCGGTTGTAGCCTCACACCAATCCTTGAAAAGTTCAAGTGAAAAGCGCGTACTGTGTTCCCGAAAAAGCACCACCAGCCCCATGATATTCGCCATTCCAGCAGGCGTGAACTGGGTGATCGGGACGCCGCAGAACCGGAATATTTCAATAGCCTCCTCCGGTGGAGGGATTCGGAATCCAGACTTCAGGCAACTCTCGGAGAGTGTTATGAAACCCGTAGGCGGATTTTGAACACGCTCCTCCACCCCTGGAATCTTAATCTCGACGCTCGGAGGCAATCCAAACCGCTTGCGCCACACCTCGATTCGCGCGCTATCTAGAGAGGAGCGTAAACGCATCGGCCTCGATTGGCCGCCCCGCTTCGAAGCCTGCAAGGAGGAGCAAACACATAAAAACGAGCCGTGCTAGAAAATCCAAAAGACCACGAGGCATCTCACCGCACACCATGCACACAAGCACCAGAGGTCCGCACCGCCAACCTCACCCGCACGCAAGGAGCAGCCGCGCGCAAAGGCACGGTCCGCACGCAGGGGCCCACGCGCACCGACCGCACGAATGCACCCGCGCGCGGGAGCGCGCAGCGCGGCACCTGCGCGCGGACCCTTGCGCGGCGCCTGCGCGCGGAAGCGCGCAACGCGGCACCGCGCGCTCGGACGGGCAGCGCGGCACCCGCGCGCACGGGCGCGCAGGCACCCGCGCGCACGGGCGCGCGGGCGCGCGGCACCCGCGCGCGGGAGCGCGCAACGCGGCGCCCGCGCGCAAGGGGCCGCACGCGCCCGGGCGCGCGGCACCCGCGCGGCGGGCGCGCGGCACTCGCGCACGCGGGCGCGCGGCACCCGCGCGGCGCCCGCGCGCGCGCGCGCGGGCGCGAGGCACCCGCGCGCGCGGGCGCGCGACACCCGCGCGCGCGGGCGCGCGACACCCGCGCGCAGGAGCGCGCGCCACGGCGCCCGCGCGCATGGGGCCGCACGCACGCGCGGGGGCACGCTCGCGCCAGCCGGGCGCCCCGCCGCCGGCTCCGCCCGCGCGCGGTCCCCCCTGGGCATCACCTTTCCGGCCGCTCCGGCCGCTCGCGCACCGCTCACCGCGCCCCCTCATCCGCCGCCGGCCGTTTGATTTCCCCGCTCCTTTTTTCAAAAAGTTAAAGGCAAAATCTACTTACCCCAACCATTGTTCAACGCCAAACCGATTCCAACACGCAAACGTTTTAAAAAAAAACCCTCGCACTCCTTCTCAAGTTCTGGACTCCGACGGTTTTGGGGGGCTTATGATGGGTACTCATGATAGGAGTCTAGTATTTATAAAAGTATCTAGCGGGGATGTCCGTAAAAGGCAGCAAGATATTTCCAAAGGCGGATTATTTCCAAAGACGGATTATTTCCAAGAACGCGTGTTTCCAAAAACTCTTCCCCTCCTGATTCGGCAGGAGGAATAAAACGCGCAAAACCAACGCGGGCTTGGCCATACCCCCTTTGGGGTGCGGCCGAACCGCACCCCACGGGGGGGGCGGCCTAGCCGCACCCCGCACGGGGTGCGGCCTCGGCCGCGCCCCACCCGGGGTGCGGCCAAGCCGCACCCCACGAATGGGGTGCGGCCTAGCCGCACCCCGCGCGGGGTGCGGCCAAGCCGCACCCCACGCATGGGGTGCGGCCTAGCCGCACCCCACGCATGGGGTGCGGCCAAGCCGCACCCCACGCATGGGGTGCGGCCTAGCCGCACCCCACGCATGGGGTGCGGCCTTGGCCGCACCCCACGGGGTGCGGCCTTGGCCGCGCCCCCTTGGGGTGCGGCCTTGGCCGCACCCCGCGGGGTGCAGGCCTTGGCCGCACCCCCTTGGGGGGCGGCCAAGCCGCCTTCCTTCGAGGCGCGCTCGGCCCGCACCCCCTCTAGGGCGCGCCCATGCCGCGCCCCCCCGAGGAGCGGTCGCGTTACGCGCCCTCGAGGCGCGGTCGCCCGCCCCTCTCTCCGCGCAGGGTGCAGCCGCCCGCCTATCCGTCTTCCCCAATAAGGGAGGGAGCTCGTGAGAAACCCTCGCGGGCGCACTTGTCGTCGGAACGCCTCCGCAATTCGTCACGCACTTAGAGCATTCTAGCACTAGCGCACGCTCAGAACGTCTCTGGGCGCGGTCAGGAAGTCTTCTCGCTTTTTGTCTTTCCGGCATCTCACTTTTTGTCTTTCCGGCATCTCACTTTTTGTCTTTCAGGCTTCTCACTTTTCAGGAACAGTTAGTCGCCTTTTTCACCTCCAACAGAACTGCCCGAACTGCCCAAACTGCCCAAGCTGCCCGAGGGGCAAGGTGGTCATTTACGAAAAATAGTGATCCGAGGGCCCCGAACCGGAAAATATGATTCGTCCACCGAGCATTTATGGAAACAGCCAACGGCAAAATTACCGGGCCGCCCCCGACAAAAACTATAAAAGGAGCCCCATGGCTTCATTTGAAAGGGGCTGGACTTCTGGACTCGGGAGAGCTCCTTGCAGACTTTTGCGGAATTCTCCTTCAGCACTTGAAGATCTCCTTCGGGACTTGAAGATCTCCTTCGGGAATTGAAGATCTTCATCTTCCAGGAAGACGACTAGCCTTCTCGATTCCGAAAGGCGACAAGCAGTTCTCAGAAGAGAAAGACGACGGGCCTTCTCGATTCCGAAAGGCGACAAGCAGTTCTCAGAAGAGAAAGACGACGAGCCTTCTCGATTCCGAAAGGCGACAAGCAGTTCTCAGAAGAGAAAGTCGACGAGCCTTCTCAATTCCGAAAGGCGACAAGCAGTTCTCAGAAGAGAAAGACGACGAGCCTTCTCGATTCCGAAAGGCGACAAGCAGTTCTCAGAAGAGAAAATCGACGAGCCTTCTCGATTCCGAAAGGCGACAAGCAGCTCTCAGAAGAGAAAGTCGACGAGCCCTCTCAATTCCAGAAAGGCGACTAGCAGTCTTTGAGGGGAAAAGGACTTAGTTTTTTCGTGAGGTGGCCTGTCACCCTCGAAGCTCTCTTTCTCCAAATATTGTAACGAGCAGCGGTCTGTCGCGCTCGAGTTCTAGCTTCCAAGTTGTAACTCCTCCAGAAGATAGTGAAGTTTGGTCGGCACAGCTCCGGCCGCGTGGTTTTTTACCCTTTCCGGGTTTTCCACGTTAAAAAGTCTCTGCGTACTCAACGAACCTCTAATTAACTGTTTGCGCGCTTAGCCTGCTCACGAGCTAAGGCGGTTCAAGTGAACCGGTCTACCAAGAGCCCTAAGCGTTCCGCAACACATGGTTTATTCCGTTCTTTTTTAATTCCGCTGGAGTTTTAGTCAAGGTTTTGAAAATCGGACCGGGGATCGAACCGGCGGAGGAAAAAGTTCAAGGTTGAACCGGTCCAACCAGTTTAACCAGGGTCGAACCGTTATATATATTACTTTTTGTATAATTTATCCTAATGAAGTTTTTTTGTTCAGCAATTTGCGGTAGGTCAACAACTCGTTTCAACAAGGCAAGCAATTGAATACACATAGAGAAAAGACAAGCCAGGTGGTGGGCAGCAGGAAGAGCGGGAAGCAACTTCTTTCTATTTTCTATGCTTTCGTTCAGAAGTAGTCTACACTTAAATCATATTTCTTTTCTTTTTTAACTAAATTGTAATGCTAGCAAAATTGCATTAAAAAAGAAAAAGAAATATAATTTAAGCGTAGACTACTTCTGAACGAAGGCAGCGAAAATAGAAAGAAGTAGCTTCCCGCTCATTCTACTGCCCACCACCTGATTTATCTTCTCTCTGTATGTACTTAGTTGCTCGCCTTGTTGAAATGAGTTATTAACCTACCACAAATTGCTGAAGAAAGAAGCTTTGTTACAACTTACAATAAGTTATACTAAAACTTCAAGAGAACTAGAGAAAAATGGAATAAATCATGTAAAATACCTTTTGATAGTAATTAATCACTAGCTCCAAAATAAGGAATAAGTTCTTCTTACATTGTAGATAGGTAGAAGTCAATGCCATTGCATTGCAGCTGTTTTTACTAACGTAGAGCAAATCAATCTCGCCGCCTAAAGTTACACGGCAAAAGCTATCTCAAATGATAAGGTTTTTGGTACGAAGACACCTCATAGTCATCATTCATGACAGATGTATCGTGTCTCCTTTCTCGAAGTATTCCTCCGCCGACATTCCACTGCGTAGTCTTTGAATACATACTCCGCATCAACTTGTTCATTCTCTTCGGTTTTTATAGCTTTCAACGTTGCGGGTATTTGTCTAGATAAGTTTATAATTGTTACCTAAGATTCGTTGATAACACATAATTAGAATCTATAGTATTGGCTCATATATAGTGTCCCTTTGATCCAAAACCATATCATTTGAGCTAGCTTTTAATGTTTAACTTTAGGCGACGAGATTGAATCGCTCTTCGGAAGTAGAAATACCCATAGTTGCATTGTCTTCTATATATCTTCAATTGGAGAAGGGCCCATCTCTTTATTTGGAGCTTATGATTACTATTAAAATGTATATTGCATGGTTAGTGTATTCCTTTGTTTTCAGTTTCCATTGAAGTTCAATATAACTTATCATAATGAAGCCTTTTTCTTCAACAATTCGTTAAACACCGACATCCTATTTCAGCAAAGATGCTCACTGACATTCTTGCTACATGGATTGATTTAAGTAAACTATTCTCAAACTAAATTTCTCATTTAAATGAACGCAAAGAAACATCAGAATAATCCGACATAATTTGAGTACATGATTCTATAAGTAATATAGAAGTGAGGTGTTTAAGATTTAAGCTTTATGTATATTCTATGAAATATCATTGATAACTCGGTCTTTTCGCTGGGTGTCGCACGAATGTTTATGTTGAATCATTCATTGTTGTGAATGAGAAATGTATTATGTATTTGGTTTATTTTGTCTAAAGTTTTGAACGCTAATTAAAAATTCAACTATTTAGTATCATGCCTTATCAATTCTCAACCCAATTCATGATCTAGTTTCAATATTAGTCTTCTACATGATCAAGCTAACGTTACATATATTTAAGTCTAAAATGTTATTTGCATCAAAGAAGAGCATAGCCACAACAATTCCAAAGGTGTACAACCCTCATATTTCCCGAGTCGGTGTGACCCGACCCGGATGAGACCAAGACAATTCAAGGTGGTCGAGACGGTCAAAACGACCACGCATAAGCGGCCGGGACCAGTCAAGGCAAAGAGAGGCCACATGGGACGCGGGGGGAGCACCCGCTCCCCCAACTCCCTTCGGGCGAGTGGGAGGAGCCTCCCACTCGCCATTTACCCGGGCGAGTGGGAGAGACCCTCCCACTCGCCAGGCGAGTGGGAGGGTCCCTCCCACTCGCCATTTACCCGGGCGAGTGGGAGAGACCCTCCCACTCGCCGGGCGAGTGGGAGGGTCCCTCCCACTCGCCGGCCACCTTGAGGGGGAGTGAGAGGGGGCCCTCCCACTCGCCACCCCCTTTGGGCGAGTGGGAGGAACTCTCCCACTCGCCCGGTACATTGGGGGGAGGCCGGTATGGCCTCCCGTGAGGGGGAAAGTGGGCACCTCGGGTCCCACTCGCCTCCCCTCACGCGTTGATCATTCGTGGTCATGGTTGGACTGCGGATAGCCAGATCTTGGCTATCCGCAGTCCATTTTTGGGAAAGTCTATAAATAGACCTCCATGGGCACCTTGGGAAGGGTTGGTCTCTACCCCCTCCCTCGCGTGGTCTTGTGAGCAAGCATCCCCCCTCCCCTGTCACCTTCCAGTTGACGGTGAAGTGGTTCTTAGTGCCCTCCAAGGTGCCCAGGCTCAGCAATGGCTTGGGAGGGGAAGCGCTCTAAAGATCTTCCGGGTATGTGGTGGGACCTCCACGCTGAAGCTTAAGGGGTCCGTTCCTAGACTCCAGTTGTTATCAAGTCCGAGTCTCTTAGTTCTTAGTGACCGGTCAAGAGTCAAGGCTTAGGTCAAGTAAGAGTTAGTCGCAACCCCCTTTCGAACGCTGAAACCGGGAAACTGGTTTCAACATTCTGGTGCGGTGAGCGTGGAAGCGACTAGTTCGGAAAGCTCTGAGCCATGTCTCATGGCTGGAAGCGACGAGTTGGGAGACTCGCCTCCGGCATGCGAGTATGTGAAGAAGGGCGACGTCGATGAGTTCAGCAAAGGGATCCAGTGCTCGACACCACCGGCAGAGAGGCAATAAGAACGCCCACGTCCAACCAGGGGGGAGTAACTTCACCTGGAAGGGCCAAGAAGGAGTTGCGGAGACGGAAGAAGTGGCGAAGAAGATGACCAAGGAGCGTGCGGCCAAGTGAAGTGCCCAGGAAGGGCGAGATGTAAGTGAAGCGCCCAGGAAGGGCGAGATGTAAGTGAAGTGCCCAAGAAGGGCGAGATGTAAGTGAAGTGCCCAGGAAGGGCGAGATGTAAGTGAAGTGCCCAAGAAGGGCGAGGTGTAATGAAGTGCCCTGGAAGGGCGTAGGGTAGTGAAGCTGTAATAGACGAACTAGGAATGAAAAAAAAGGGGTTATGGGGTAATACCCCGATCTAAGATCCCCGACTAGAGACCATTCTCCGGGCTTAGTCATGCCGGTAGATGGGGGACTCGTCGGGTCGACTCGCTACTTGGTAAGGGGACTGGGAAGGCGTTGAGTCCCTCCACCCCCGGTTGAGCTAAGACTCCCAGGACGTGGATGAGTACTACCACCTCCAGTTAGATCAGGAGTGCGTTGAGTTCCTCCACCCCCGGTTGAGCTAAGACTCCCAGGACGTGGATCGGTACCACCACCTCCGGTTAGATCAGGAGTGTGTTAAGTTCCTCCACCCCCGGTTGAGCTAAGACTCCCAGGACGTGGATGGGTACTACCACCTCCAGTTAGATCAGGAGTGCGTTGAGTTCCTCCACCCCCGGTTGAGCTAAGACTCCCAAGACGTGGATGGGTACCACCACCTCCGGTTAGATCAGGAGTGCGTTAAGTTCCTCCACCCCCGGTTGAGCTAAGACTCCCAGGACGTGGATGGGTACTACCACCTCCAGTTAGATCAGGAGTGCGTTGAGTTCCTCCACCCCCGGTTGAGCTAAGGCTCCCAAGACGTGGATGGGTACCACCACCTCCGGTTAGATCAGGAGTGCGTTAAGTTCCTCCACCCCCGGTTGAGCTAAGACTCCCAGGACGTGGACGGGTACTACCACCTCCAGTTAGATCAGGAGTGCGTTGAGTTCCTCCACCCCCGGTTGAGCTAAGACTCCCAGGACGTGGATGGGTACCACCACCTCCGGTTAGATCAGGAGTGCGTTAAGTTCCTCCACCCCCGGTTGAGCTAAGACTCCCAAGACGTGGATGAGTACTACCACCTCCAGTTAGATCAGGAGTGCGTTGAGTTCCTCCACCCCCGGTTGAGCTAAGACTCCCAGGACGTGGATGGGTACTACCACCTCCAGTTAGATCAGGAGTGCGTTGAGTTCCTCCACCCCCGGTTGAGCTAAGACTCCCAGGACGTGGATGGGTACCACCACCTCCGGTTAGATCAGGAGTGCGTTGAGTTTCTCCACCCACGGTTGAGCTAAGACTCCCAGGACATGGATGGGTACTTACGCCTCCGACCGGTAAGATCCCCGATGAAAGACGACCGTTCTCCGGGCTCAGTCATGTCGGCAGATGGGAGGCTCATCGGATCGATTAACTACCCAATGATCGGTTCAAGTAAGGTATCAAATCCTCAAGCACTAAAGGGAGAAAGATTAAAGGAAACAGGTATGCAGGAAATACATGGCTCCTACAAGGAGCCAAAGAAGAGAAGAAGTCCCTGGCCACCCTCACGTTCAGGTGGAATAGCCACCGCTGCAAGGGGACGAGTCGGGTCGCGCAGGAGAAGGGGAGGACTCATGCAGGATGTCATCGGCAGAGACTCCCCACCAGCTGTCTCGGAGAGCATCCGCCTCATGAAGGCGGCTCCCCAGGGCTTGGGTCGTTGACGTCACAATCCTCCTGCGAGTACACTCGGCTTCAACAGGGCAAGGTGGGGCAGCCGAGCTACCCTCGAAGGTTCGCCTCTTTCTCTCTCCTTTCTCCCTTAGCTGTCTTTGGGCTTCAGCAGGCGAGAAGAGAAACCGGCGCGCGGGCTCTCGTTGAGCTGCCTCCACTTCCAGTTGAGCTCTGCTACCTGGAAGATGTTGAGTTCCCTCCATCTCAGGTCATGTTCGACTCGACTAGAGATGATGAGTTCCCTCCATCTCAGGTTGAGTTCGACTCGACTAGAGATGTTGAGTTCCCTCCATCTCAGGTTGAGTTCGACTCGACTAGAGATGTTGAGTTCCCTCCATCTCAGGTTGAGTTCGACTCGACAAGAGATGATGAGTTCCCTCCATCTCAGGTTGAGTTCGACTCGACTAGAGATGTTGAGTTCCCTCCATCTCAGGTCATGTTCGACTCGACTAGAGATGTTGATTTCCCTCCATCTTAGGTTGAGTTCGACTCGACTAGAGATGTTGAGTCCCCTCCATCTCAGGTTGAGTTTGACTCGACTAGAGATGATGAGTTCCCTCCATCTCAGGTTGAGTTCGACTCGACTAGAGATGTTGAGTCGAACTCATCATTACCACTCCGCCTACCACCGATTCCTTGCGAGATACGCACGATCACTAGCGCACGATCACTGGTCGTGCGCGAAGAGGACAATGGTCGTGCGCATAGAACTGTTGTGGAATTTTAGCCTATCCCGAGCGCAGCATTACCACTCCGCCTACCTCGCTGAACTACGATTTTTGGGGTGTTACACCCTCCATCTCAGGTTGAGTTCGACTCGACTAGAGATGATGAGTTCCCTCCATCTCAGGTTGAGTTCGACTCGACTAGAGATGTTGAGTTCCCTCCATCTCAGGTTGAGTTCGACTCGACTAGAGATGTTGAGTTCCCTCCATCTCAGGTTGAGTTCGACTCGACTAGAGATGATGAGTTCCCTCCATCTCAGGTTGAGTTCGACTCGACTAGAGATGTTGAGTTCCCTCCATCTCAGGTCATGTTCGACTCGACTAAAGATGTTGAGTTCCCTCCATCTTAGGTTGAGTTCGACTCGACTAGAGATGTTGAGTCCCCTCCATCTCAGGTTGAGTTCGACTCGACTAGAGATGATGAGTTCCCTCCATCTCAGGTTGAGTTCGACTCGACTAGAGATGATGAGTTCCCTCCATCTCAGGTTGAGTTCGACTCGACTAGAGATGTTGAGTTCCCTCCATCTCAGGTCATGTTCGACTCGACTAGAGATATTGAGTTCCCTCTATCTTAGGTTGAGTTCGACTCGACTAGAGATGTTGAGTCCCCTCCATCTCAGGTTGAGTTCGACTCGACTAGAGATGATGAGTTCCCTCCATCTGAGGTTGAGTTCGACTCGACTAGAGATTTTGAGTTCCCTCCATCTCAGGTTGAGTTCGACTCGACTAGAGATGTTGAGTTCCCTCCATCTCAGGTTGAGTTCGACTCGACTAGAGATGTTGAGTTCCCTCCATCTCAGGTTGAGTTCGACTCGACTAGAGATGTTCAGTTCCCTCCATCTCAGGTTGAGTTCGACTCGATTAGAGATGCTGAGTTCCCTCCATCTCAGGTTGAGTTCGACTCGACTAGAGATGTTGAGTTTCCTCCATCTCAGGTCATGTTCGACTCGACTAGAGATGTTGAGTTCCCTCCATCTTAGGTTGAGTTCGACTCGACTAGAGATGTTGAGTCCCCTCCATCTCAGGTTGAGTTCGACTCGACTAGAGATGATGAGTTCCCTCCATCTCAGGTTGAGTTCGACTCGACTAGAGATGTTGAGTTCCCTCCATCTCAGGTTGAGTTCGACTCGACTAGAGATGTTGAGTTCCCTCCATCTCAGGTTGAGTTCGACTCGACTAGAGATGTTGAGTTCCCTCCATCTCAGGTTGAGTTCGACTCGACTAGAGATGTTGAGTCCCCTCCATCTCAGGTTGAGTTCGACTCGACTAGAGATGTTGAGTCCCCTCCATCTCAGGTTGAGTTCGACTCGACTAGAGATGATGAGTTCCCTCCATCTCAGGTTGAGTTCGACTCGACTAGAGATGTTGAGTTCCCTCCATCTCAGGTCATGTTCGACTCGACTAGAGATGTTGAGTTCCCTCCATCTTAGGTTGAGTTAGACTCGACTAGAGATGTTGAGTCCCCTCCATCTCAGGTTGAGTTCGACTCGACTAGAGATGTTGAGTCCCCTCCATCTCAGGTTGAGTTCGACTCGACTAGAGATGATGAGTTCCCTCCATCTCAGGTTGAGTTCGACTCGACTAGAGATGTTGAGTTCCCTCCATCTCAGGTTGAGTTCGACTCGACTAGAGATGTTGAGTTCCCTCCATCTCAGGTTGAGTTCGACTCGACTAGAGATGTTGAGTTCCCTCCATCTCAGGTTGAGTTCGACTCGACTAGAGATGTTGAGTTCCCTCCATCTCAGGTTGAGTTCGACTCGACTAGAGATGATGAGTTCCCTCCATCTCAGGTTGAGTTCGACTCGACTAGAGATGTTGAGTTCCCTCCATCTCAGGTCATGTTCGACTCGACTAGAGATGTTGAGTCCCCTCCATCTCAGGTTGAGTTCGACTCGACTAGAGATGTTGAGTCCCCTCCATCTCAGGTTGAGTTCGACTCGACTAGAGATGATGAGTTCCCTCCATCTCAGGTTGAGTTCGACTCGACTGGAGATGTTGAGTTCCCTCCATCTCAGGTCATGTTCGACTCGACTAGAGATGTTGAGTTCCCTCCATCTCAGGTTGAGTTCGACTCGACTGGAGATGATGAGTTCCCTCCATCTGAGGTTGAGTTCGACTCGACTAGAGATGTTGAGTTCCCTCCATCTCAGGTTGAGTTCGACCCGACTAGAGATGTTGAGTTCCCTCCATCTCAGGTTGAGTTCGACTCGACTAGAGATGTTGAGTCCCCTCCATCTCAGTTTAAGTTCGACTCGACTAGAGATGATGAGTTCCCTCCATCTCAGGTTGAGTTCGACTCGACTAGAGATGTTGAGTTCCCTCCATCTCAGGTTGAGTTCGACTCGACTAGAGATGTTGAGTTCCCTCCATCTCAGGTTGAGTTCGACTCGACTAGAGATGTTGAGTTCCCTCCATCTCAGGTTGAGTTCGACTCGACTAGAGATGTTGAGTCCCCTCCATCTCAGGTTGAGTTCGACTCGACTAGAGATGATGAGTTCCCTCCATCTCAGGTTGAGTTCGACTCGACTAGAGATGTTGAGTTCCCTCCATATCAGGTCATGTTCGACTCGACTAGAGATGTTGAGTTCCCTCCATCTTAGGTTGAGTTAGACTCGACTAGAGATGTTGAGTCCCCTCCATCTCAAGTTGAGTTCGACTCGACTAGAGATGTTGAGTCCCCTCCATCTCAGGTTGAGTTCGACTCGACTAGAGATGATGAGTTCCCTCCATCTCAGGTTGAGTTCGACTCGACTAGAGATGTTGAGTTCCCTCCATCTCAGGTTGAGTTCGACTCGACTAGAGATGTTGAGTTCCCTCCATCTCAGGTTGAGTTCGACTCGACTAGAGATGTTGAGTTCCCTCCATCTCAGGTTGAGTTCGACTCGACTAGAGATGTTGAGTTCCCTCCATCTCAGGTCATGTTCGACTCGACTAGAGATGTTGAGTCCCCTCCATCTCAGGTTGAGTTCGACTCGACTAGAGATGTTGAGTCCCCTCCATCTCAAGTTGAGTTCGACTCGACTAGAGATGATGAGTTCCCTCCATCTCAGGTTGAGTTCGACTCGACTGGAGATGTTGAGTTCCCTCCATCTCAGGTCATGTTCGACTCGACTAGAGATGTTGAGTTCCCTCCATCTCAGGTTGAGTTCGACTCGACTGGAGATGATGAGTTCCCTCCATCTGAGGTTGAGTTCGACTCGACTAGAGATGTTGAGTTCCCTCCATCTCAGGTTGAGTTCGACCCGACTAGAGATGTTGAGTTCCCTCCATCTCAGGTTGAGTTCGACTCGACTAGAGATGTTGAGTCCCCTCCATCTCAGTTTCAGTTCGACTCGACTAGAGATGATGAGTTCCCTCCATCTCAGGTTGAGTTCGACTCGACTAGAGATGTTGAGTTCCCTCCATCTCAGGTTGAGTTCGACTCGACTAGAGATGTTGAGTTCCCTCCATCTCAGGTTGAGTTCGACTCGACTAGAGATGTTGAGTTCCCTCCATCTCAGGTTGAGTTCGACTCGACTAGAGATGTTGAGTCCCCTCCATCTCAGGTTGAGTTCGACTCGACTAGAGATGATGAGTTCCCTCCATCTCAGGTTGAGTTCGACTCGACTAGAGATGTTGAGTTCCCTCCATCTCAGGTCATGTTCGACTCGACTAGAGATGTTGAGTTCCCTCCATCTTAGGTTGAGTTAGACTCGACTAGAGATGTTGAGTCCCCTCCATCTCAAGTTGAGTTCGACTCGACTAGAGATGTTGAGTCCCCTCCATCTCAGGTTGAGTTCGACTCGACTAGAGATGATGAGTTCCCTCCATCTCAGGTTGAGTTCGACTCGACTAGAGATGTTGAGTTCCCTCCATCTCAGGTTGAGTTCGACTCGACTAGAGATGTTGAGTTCCCTCCATCTCAGGTTGAGTTCGACTCGACTAGAGATGTTGAGTTCCCTCCATCTCAGGTTGAGTTCGACTCGACTAGAGATGTTGAGTTCCCTCCATCTCAGGTTGAGTTCAACTCGACTAGAGATGATGAGTTCCCTCCATCTCAGGTTGAGTTCGACTCGACTAGAGATGTTGAGTTCCCTCCATCTCAGGTCATGTTCGACTCGACTAGAGATGTTGAGTCCCCTCCATCTCAGGTTGAGTTCGACTCGACTAGAGATGTTGAGTCCCCTCCATCTCAGGTTGAGTTCGACTCGACTAGAGATGATGAGTTCCCTCCATCTCAGGTTGAGTTCGACTCGACTAGAGATGTTGAGTTCCCTCCATCTCAGGTCATGTTCGACTCGACTAGAGATGTTGAGTTCCCTCCATCTTAGGTTGAGTTCGACTCGACTAGAGATGTTGAGTCCCCTCCATCACAGGTTGAGTTCGACTCGACTAGAGATGATGAGTTCCCTCCATCTTAGGTTGAGTTCGACGCGACTAGAGATGTTGAGTTCCCTCCATCTCAGGTTGAGTTCGACCCGACTAGAGATGTTGAGTTCCCTCCATCTCAGGTTGAGTTCGACTCGACTAGAGATGTTGAGTCCCCTCCATCTCAGTTTAAGTTCGACTCGACTAGAGATGATGAGTTCCCTCCATCTCAGGTTGAGTTCGACTCGACTAGAGATGTTGAGTTCCCTCCATCTCAGGTCATGTTCGACTCGACTAGAGATGTAGAGTTCCCTCCATCTTAGGTTGAGTTCGACTCGACTAGAGATGTTGAGTCCCCTCCATCTCAGGTTGAGTTCGACTCGACTAGAGATGATGAGTTCCCTCCATCTCAGGTTGAGTTCGACTCGACTAGAGATGTTGAGTTCCCTCCATCTCAGGTTGAGTTCGACTCGACTAGAGATGTTGAGTTCCCTCCATCTCAGGTCATGTTCGACTCGACTAGAGATGTTGAGTTCCCTCCATCTGAGGTTGAGTTCAACTCGACTAGAGATGTTGAGTCCCCTCCATCTCAGGTTGAGTTCGACTCGACCAGAGATGATGAGTTCCCTCCATCTCAGGTTGAGTTCGACTCGACTAGAGATGTTGAGTTCCCTCCATCTCAGGTTGAGTTCGACTCGACTAGAGATATTGAGTTCCCTCCATCTCAGGTTGAGTTCGACTCGACTTGAGATGTTGAGTCCCCTCCATCTCAGGTTGAGTTCGACTCGACTAGAGATGATGAGTTCCCTCCATCTCAGGTTGAGTTCGACTCGACTAGAGATGTTGAGTTCCCTCCATCTCAGGTCATGTTCGACTCGACTACAGATGTTGAGTTCCATCCATTTGAGGTTGAGTTCGACTCGACTAGAGATGTTGAGTCCCCTCCATCTCAGGTTGAGTTGACTCGACTAGAGATGTTGAGTCCCCTCCATCTCAGGTTGAGTTTGACTCGACTAGAGATAATGAGTTCCCTCCATCTCAGGTTGAGTTCGACTCGACTAGAGATGTTGAGTTCCCTCCATCTCAGGTTGAGTTCGACTCGACTAGAGATGTTGAGTCCCCTCCACCTCAGGTTGAGTTCGACTCGACTAGAGATGTTGAGTTCCCTCCATCTCAGGTTGAGTTCGACTCGACTAGAGATGTTGAGTTCCCTCCATCTCAGGTTGAGTTCGACTCGACTAGAGATGTTGAGTTCTCTCCATCTCAGGTTGAGTTCGAATCGACTAGAGATGTTGAGTTCCCTCCATCTCAGGTCATGTTCGACTCGACTAGAGATGTTGAGTTCCCTCCATTTTAGGTTGCGTTCGACTCGACTAGAGATGTTGAGTCCCCTCCATCTCAGGTTGAGTTCGACTCGACTAGAGATGATGAGTTCCCTCCATCTAAGGTTGAGTTCGACTCGACTAGAGATGTTGAGTTCCCTCCATCTTAAGTTGAGTTCGACTCGACTAGAGATGTTGAGTTCCCTCCATCTCAGGTTGAGTTCGACTCGACTAGAGATGTTGAGTTCCCTCCATCTCAGGTTGAGTTCGACTCGACTAGAGATGTTGAGTCCCCTCCATCTCAGGTTGAGTTCGACTCGACTAGAGATGATGAGTTCCCTCCATCTCAGGTTGAGTTCGACTCGACTAGAGATGTTGAGTTCCCTCCATCTCAGGTCATGTTCGACTCGACTAGAGATGTAGAGTTCCCTCCATCTTAGGTTGAGTTCGACTCGACTAGAGATGTTGAGTCCCCTCCATCTCAGGTTGAGTTCGACTCGACTAGAGATGATGAGTTCCCTCCATCTCAGGTTGAGTTCGACTCGACTAGAGATGTTGAGTTCCCTCCATCTCAGGTTGAGTTCGACTCGACTAGAGATGTTGAGTTCCCTCCATCTCAGGTTGAGTTCGACTCGACTAGAGATGTTGAGTTCCCTCCATCTCAGGTTGAGTTCGACTCGACTAGAGATGTTGAGTCCCCTCCATCTCAGGTTGAGTTCGACTCGACTAGAGATGATGAGTTCCCTCCATCTCAGGTTGAGTTCGACTCGACTAGAGATGTTGAGTTCCCTCCATCTCAGGTCATGTTCGACTCGACTAGAGATGTTGAGTTCCCTCCATCTTAGGTTGAGTTAGACTCGACTAGAGATGTTGAGTCCCCTCCATCTCAGGTTGAGTTCGACTCGACTAGAGATGTTGAGTCCCCTCCATCTCAGGTTGAGTTCGACTCGACTAGAGATGATGAGTTCCCTCCATCTCAGGTTGAGTTCGACTCGACTAGAGATGTTGAGTTCCCTCCATCTCAGGTTGAGTTCGACTCGACTCGAGATGTTGAGTTCCCTCCATCTCAGGTTGAGTTCGACTCGACTAGAGATGTTGAGTTCCCTCCATCTCAGGTTGAGTTCGACTCGACTAGAGATGATGAGTTCCCTCCATCTCAGGTTGAGTTCGACTCGACTAGAGATGTTGAGTTCCCTCCATCTCAGGTCATGTTCGACTCGACTAGAGATGTTGAGTTCCCTCCATCTCAGGTTGAGTTCGACTCGACTAGAGATGTTGAGTCCCCTCCATCTCAGGTTGAGTTCGACTCGACTAGAGATGATGAGTTCCCTCCATCTCAGGTTGAGTTCGACTCGACTAGAGATGTTGAGTTCCCTCCATCTCAGGTTGAGTTCGACTCGACTAGAGATGTTGAGTTCCCTCCATCTCAGGTTGAGTTCGACTCGACTAGAGATGTTGAGTTCCCTCCATCTCAGGTTGAGTTCGACTCGACTAGAGATGTTGAGTTCCCTCCATCTCAGGTTGAGTTCGACTCGACTAGAGATGATGAGTTCCCTCCATCTCAGGTTGAGTTCGAATCGACTAGAGATGTTGAGTCCCCTCCATCTCAGGTTGAGTTCGACTCGACTAGAGATGATGAGTTCCCTCCATCTCAGGTTGAGTTCGACTCGACTAGAGATGCTGAGTTCCCTCCATCTCAGGTTGAGTTCGACTCGACTAGAGATGTTGAGTTCCCTCCATCTCAGGTTGAGTTCGACTCGACTAGAGATGTTGAGTTCCCTCCATCTCAGGTTGAGTTCGACTCGACTAGAGATGTTGAGTTCCCTCCATATCAGGTTGAGTTCGACTCGACTAGAGATGATGAGTTCCCTCCATCTCAGGTTGAGTTCGACTCGACTAGAGATGTTGAGTTCCCTCCATCTCAGGTCATGTTCGACTAGACTAGAGATGTTGAGTTCCCTCCATCTCAGGTTGAGTTCGACTCGACTAGAGATGTTGAGTCCCCTCCATCTCAGGTTGAGTTCGACTCGACTAGAGATGATTAGTTCCCTCCATCTCAGGTTGAGTTCGACTCGACTAGAGATGTTGAGTTCCCTCCATCTCAGGTCATGTTCGACTCGACTAGAGATGTTGAGTTCCCTCCATCTTAGGTTGAGTTCGACTCGACTAGAGATGTTGAGTCCCCTCCATCTCAGGTTGAGTTCGACTCGACTAGAGATGATGAGTTCCCTCCATCTGAGGTTGAGTTCGACTCGACTAGAGATGTTGAGTTCCCTCCATCTCAGGTTGAGTTCGACTCGACTAGAGATGTTGAGTCCCCTCCATCTCAGATTGAGTTCGACTCGACTAGAGATGATGAGTTCCCTCCATCTCAGGTTGAGTTCGACTCGACTAGAGATGTTGAGTTCCCTCCATCTCAGGTCATGTTCGACTCGACTAGAGATGTAGAGTTCCCTCCATCTCAGGTTGAGTTCGACTCGACTAGAGATGTTGAGTCCCCTCCATCTCAGGTTGAGTTCGACTCGACTAGAGATGATGAGTTCCCTCCATCTCAGGTTGAGTTCGACTCGACTAGAGATGTTGAGTTCCCTCCACCTCAGGTTGAGTTTGACTCGACTAGAGATGTTGAGTTCCCTCCATCTCAGGTTGAGTTCGACTCGACTAGAGATGTTGAGTTCCCTCCATCTCAGGTGGAGTTCGACTTGACTAGAGATGTTGAGTTCCCTCCATCTGAGGTTGAGTTCGACTCGACTAGAGATGTTGAGTCCCCTCCATCTCAGGTTGAGTTCGACTCGACTAGAGATGATGAGTTCCCTCCATCTCAGGTTGAGTTCGACTCGACTAGAGATGTTGAGTTCCCTCCATCTCAGGTTGAGTTCGACTCGACTAGAGATGTTGAGTGCCCTCCATCTCAGGTTGAGTTCGACTCGACTAGAGATGTTGAGTCCCCTCCATCTCAGGTTGAGTTCGACTCGACTAGAGATGATGAGTTCCCTCCATCTCAGGTTGAGGTCGACTCGACTAGAGATGTTGAGTTCCCTCCATCTCAGGTCATGTTCGACTCGACTAGAGATGTTGAGTTCCTTCCATCTGAGGTTGAGTTCGACTCGACTAGAGATGTTGAGTCCCCTCCATCTCAGGTTGAATTCGACTCGACTAGAGATGTTGAGTCCCCTCCATCTCAGGTTGAGTTCGACTCGACTAGAGATGATGAGTTCCCTCCATCTCAGGTTGAGTTCGACTCGACTAGAGATGTTGAGTTCCCTCCATCTCAGGTTGAGTTCGACTCGACTAGAGATGTTGAGTGCCCTCCATCCCAGGTTGAGTTCGACTCGACTAGAGATGTTGAGTTCCCTCCATATCATGTTGAGTTCGACTCGACTAGAGATGATGAGTTCCCTCCATCTCAGGTTGAGTTCGACTCGACTAGAGATGTTGAGTTCCCTCCATCTCAGGTCATGTTCGACTAGACTAGAGATGTTGAGTTCCCTCCATCTCAGGTTGAGTTCGACTCGACTAGAGATGTTGAGTCCCCTCCATCTCAGGTTGAGTTCGACTCGACTAGAGATGATTAGTTCCCTCCATCTCAGGTTGAGTTCGACTCGACTAGAGATGTTGAGTTCCCTCCATCTCAGGTCATGTTCGACTCGACTAGAGATGTTGAGTTTCCTCCATCTTAGGTTGAGTTCGACTCGACTAGAGATGTTGAGTCCCCTCCATCTCAGGTTGAGTTCGACTCGACTAGAGATGATGAGTTCCCTCCATCTGAGGTTGAGTTCGACTCGACTAGAGATGTTGAGTTCCCTCCATCTCAGGTTGAGTTCGACTCGACTAGAGATGTTGAGTTCCCTCCATCTCAGGTTGAGTTCGACTCGACTAGAGATGTTGAGTCCCCTCCATCTCAGATTGAGTTCGACTCGACTAGAGATGATGAGTTCCCTCCATCTCAGGTTGAGTTCGACTCGACTAGAGATGTTGAGTTCCCTCCATCTCAGGTCATGTTCGACTCGACTAGAGATGTAGAGTTCCCTCCATCTCAGGTTGAGTTCGACTCGACTAGAGATGTTGAGTCCCCTCCATCTCAGGTTGAGTTCGACTCGACTAGAGATGATGAGTTCCCTCCATCTCAGGTTGAGTTCGACTCGACTAGAGATGTTGAGTTCCCTCCATCTCAGGTTGAGTTCGACTCGACTAGAGATGTTGAGTTCCCTCCATCTCAGGTTGAGTTCGACTCGACTAGAGATGTTGAGTTCCCTCCATCTCAGGTGGAGTTCGACTTGACTAGAGATGTTGAGTTCCCTCCATCTGAGGTTGAGTTCGACTCGACTAGAGATGTTGAGTCCCCTCCATCTCAGGTTGAGTTCGACTCGACTAGAGATGATGAGTTCCCTCCATCTCAGGTTGAGTTCGACTCGACTAGAGATGTTGAGTTCCCTCCATCTCAGGTTGAGTTCGACTCGACTAGAGATGTTGAGTGCCCTCCATCTCAGGTTGAGTTCGACTCGACTAGAGATGTTGAGTCCCCTCCATCTCAGGTTGAGTTCGACTCGACTAGAGATGATGAGTTCCCTCCATCTCAGGTTGAGGTCGACTCGACTAGAGATGTTGAGTTCCCTCCATCTCAGGTCATGTTCGACTCGACTAGAGATGTTGAGTTCCTTCCATCTGAGGTTGAGTTCGACTCGACTAGAGATGTTGAGTCCCCTCCATCTCAGGTTGAATTCGACTCGACTAGAGATGTTGAGTCCCCTCCATCTCAGGTTGAGTTCGACTTGACTAGAGATGATGAGTTCCCTCCATCTCAGGTTGAGTTCGACTCGACTAGAGATGTTGAGTTCCCTCCATCTCAGGTTGAGTTCGACTCGACTAGAGATGTTGAGTGCCCTCCATCCCAGGTTGAGTTCGACTCGACTAGAGATGTTGAGTCCCCTCCATCTCAGGTTGAGTTCGACTCGACTAGAGATGATGAGTTCCCTCCATCTCAGGTTGAGTTCGACTCGACTAGAGATGTTGAGTTCCCTCCATCTCAGGTTGAGTTCGACTCGACTAGAGATGTTGACTCCCCTCCACCTCAGGTTGAGTTCGACTCGACTAGAGATGTTGAGTTCCCTCCATCTCAGGTTGAGTTCGACTCGACTAGAGATGTTGAGTCCCCTCCATCTCAGGTTGAGTTCGACTCGACTAGAGATGTTGAGTTCCCTCCATCTTAGGTTGAGTTCGACTCGACTAGAGGTGCTGAGTTTTTCCTCCACCTCAGGTCGAGGTTAATCCGACTCAAGGTGTTGAGCTTTCTCCACCTCCAGTTGGGCTCGGCCCATAGGAGGGTTATTAAGTGGAGAAAGATTTTCCTCCCACCTCAGGTCGAGCTCGGCTCGACTAGAGGTGCTGAGTTTTTCCTCCACCTCAGGTCGAGGTTAATCCGACCCAAGGTGTTGAGCTTTCTCCACCTCCAGTTGGGCTCGGCCCATAGGAGGGTTCTTTAGTGGAGAAAGGTTTTCCTCCCACCTCAGGTCGAGCTCGGCTCGACTAGAGGTGCTGAGTTTTTCCTCCACCTCAGGTCGAGGTTAATTCGACCCAAGGTGTTGAGCTTTCTCCACCTCCAGTTGGGCTTGACCCATAGGAGGGTTCTTAAGTGGAGAAAGGTTTTTCTCCCACCTCAGGTTGAGCTCGGCTCGACTAGAGGTGCTGAGTTTTTCCTCCACCTCAGGTCGAGGTTAATCCGACCCAAGGTGTTGAGCTTTCTCCACCTCCAGTTGGGCTCGGCCCATAGGAGGGTTCTTTAGTGGAGAAAGGTTTACCTTCCGTCTCAAGTCAGGATCAACCGAAAGGCTTGGCAGAGGTTCCCCGATGACGGATCCCTTCGTGGATTCCCCTAAGGTCCCACCTACTCGTCAAATAGGTGGGTTGGACTTTCTTTCCGAGCTTGGTGATACGCCCGTGATAGGTGTATATAAATACGCAAGTGCACGTGTCGTACAAGTAATAAAATGATGAGAAAGTGATCGTTCCCACGAGAAAGTGCTTAACTTAGCGCTCACAAATATTAATTCTGTCTTTTCTCTAAATTCAAGCAAGTAATAATAATTGGTAGAGAAACGTAAATAGTGCAAAATAAAACAACTACAATTCTAGTTACGGTTACTTAAATTACTTTAACTTCACTTAGAAAGATAGTCTCACATGTGATTTTCCCTTGTTATGATGACAACCAACAAAAGTGATAATTTATGAAGTATTAATGATTCTCTTGCAACGATTCTAAAATGGATAATTTTATCTCTCGATCTCCATTATCCATTTATTCCAAAATCATCTAGTCGTCTCCAACTTAGATGAGATTAAAATAACATGAAGTTCTAGAATCACGGTTGCTAATTCAAGAGGAGATCTCTCTCTCTCTCTTGGAATTATATTAAGATTTTTGATACACTTTCAACGCTCCTCTCTCGAATCTCGCGATGAAGTATAAATACGGAAGTTTGGTTAAAAACTACACGACTCCTCTCTCGAATATCGTCGTGCAAAACAAACGTTCATCTAGCCCGACTCATCTCTCGAATTTTTGCCAAGCACTTTAAAGATGAAACTTAAACCAAAATCCCAAGAATATATCATAAATTTAATAAAGATCAACATCAACACATTCACAAATTATAAATGAAAATCAAGTCATCATCACAACTAAGGTACTCCACACATGCAAGACTTAGGAATTTAGTTCATGAAGGAAGAGAGAAACCACAAATCAAAGTAGATCTTACTAAACATGATTAAGGAAATCAAAAACGCTGTAGGAATGTTGCTAGACTCAGATCCTTCTCCTTCGTGATAATCCACACTTCCTTTCCCCAAGCCCTAGCCGAAAATCCTTGAGAGAGGAAGAAGAAGACCTCCAAAGTTTTTTTTCTCTCTATTCCCACGTTTCTCCTCTGAATATTCGCCCCCTCTCTCCTTTAATTTCGTGCTCATAACTTTCTTTCCAAAACTGAAGGGATGCCACCTTTGGAATTTCAAATAGGCGCCACTTTTAAAATTCAAAATCTGAATTTCGCTGCCACGTTGCAACCTGCTAATTTTAGGCGTTGCAACCTATTTTCTGCATCAGCAATAAATGATCCATTGCTTCCCCAACTTGAATCCTTTGACCAATCTTTGATAGAAAACCATGGAAAATGACCGTAATTAGCCCAATATTGATTAATAAGATATTTAAACATATTTACTATAATTGGGAATTATTTTCCTCTTTTTAATGAAAATTAGAATAAAATAAGTAGGGAAATAACTTCCTTTTGGGAAGTTATCACTTGGGACAAGCTCGCAAAGAGCGGAGATTGTGTACAACCCTCATATTTCCCGAGTCGGTGTGACCCGACCCGGATGAGACCAAGACAATTCAAGGTGGTCGAGACGGTCAAAACGACCACGAATAAGCGGCCGGGACCAGTCAAGGCAAAGAGAGGCCACATGGGACGCGGGGGGAGCACCCGCTCCCCCAACTCCCTTCGGGCGAGTGGGAGGAGCCTCCCACTCGCCGTTCACCCGGGCAAGTGGGAGGGTCCCTCCCACTCGCCGGGCGAGTGGGAGGGTCCCTTCCACTCGCCATTTACCCGGGCGAGTGTGAGAGACCCTCCCACTCGCCGGGCGAGTGGGAGGGTCCCTCCCACTCGCCGGCCACTCGCCGGGCGAGTGGGAGGGTCCCTCCCACTCGCCGGCCACCTTGAGGGGGAGTGGGAGGGGGCCCTCCCACTCGCCACCCCCTTTGGGCGAGTGGGAGGAACTCTCCCACTCGCCCGGTACATTGGGGGGAGGCCGGTATGGCCTCCCGTGAGGGGGAAAGTGGGCACCTCGGGTCCCACTCGCCTCCCCTCACGCGTTGATCATTCGTGGTCATGGTTGGACTGCGGATAGCCAGATCTTGGCTATCCGCAGTCCATTTTTGGGAAAGTCTATAAATAGACCCCCATGGGCACCTTGGGAAGGGTTGGTCTCTACCCCCTCCCTCGCGTGGTCATGTGAGCAAGCACCCCCCCTCCCCTGTCACCTTCCAGTTGACGGTGAGGTGGTTCTTAGTGCCCTCCAAGGTGCCCAGGCTCAACATTGGCTTGGGAGGGGAAACACTCTAAAGATCTTCCGGGTATGTGGTGGGACCTCCACGCTGAAGCTTAAGGGGTCCGTTCCTAGACTCCAGTTGTTATCAAGTCCGAGTCTCTTAGTTCTTAGTGACCGGTCAAGAGTCAAGGCTTAGGTCAAGTAAGAGTTAGTCGCAACCCCCTTTCGAACGCTGAAACCGGGAAACTGGTTTCAACAAAAGGTCTGAGTGATTATGCTCATAAAGTTAACATCACAAAATCTCATGACAATCGTTCCGCTTATCTTTACTTAAACTCAAGGATAAGAATCCTAAGAAACGTTTTCGCCAAGGTTTCCATCACCAAAAACTCAATATTCATAAAATGACATTCGAAGAAACCAGAAAAAAGAAAATGATGAGTTGTTTGTGGTCGAACAAATCATTGTACATCAATTATGTACACAAGAAGACATAACATGTGATCGACAAACCCAATGTTGTCAAACACTGGGTCAATGTGATCCAAACACCCGATCACCTATCATCATGTAAGATTATACTTATAGCCTTCTTATTTCTTATTTTTCCAATGAGCAGCTTGATTCTCAAGTAAATATTCATACTTATTTTGGTCATTCTTGTTTTACCTTAACGAAGGAAGTGTGATTCTAAATGATACATTTTTCGCAGAAATCTTTGGACGCGGACAAGTGAATTTTGGGATTATATTCGGGAAGACATCAATCTTGCATGATGTTTCATTTATGTCGAGAGCTTTGTTGGTGAAAAGAGGATATAAAATTAAGTGTTAAATAAAGTTATATTTGATCATAATTTTTATTGGATTTTTTCTTTACAAGATGGATTATTCAAATCAAATAATATTGATTTTAAAAATAAGCAAATTTCTTCATCTATGAGTGCTTTTGTTCTTATACTTATTTTTTATACTAGATTAGGATATATAAATTTCAATTGTATGAAAATCGTTATATCACTAAATCTCAGATCGAAAACTAGTATTTCCTCAAGCTCTAGAAATTTTAAATATAAAGAAAGAACTTCGAAACTTTTAGAATTGATTTATCGGATGTGTGTGACTCAAACCGTCAATCCATTATTGGTGAAAATAAATATTTTATAATTTTATAAATGATTTGACCATATATTATAATAACATATATTTATTAAAGACAAAAGATAAAGTATTCTAAAATCGTAAGATTTTCAAGGAAGAAGTAGAAAACAAATTAAAATCCTCCATTAAGATCCTTAGATTCAACTAACATGAAAAGTATATTTCTAAAGAAATAACTCTATTTTGCCAAGAACATGAGATCATTCATCAATTATCGCTCTATATTCATCGTAGTTGAATGGTGTAACAGAACGTAAAAATTAGACTCTAATGAATGTTATTGGTGTCCCAAGAAATTTTTGTGGAGAAGTGTTGCTTACTTCTTTTTATCCTTGATACAATTTCATGTAAAACACAATGATAAGCTTAAATAATTAAAGAGATATTAATATGATTGAAAAATATATGATATATTTATATATATATATACTACTATGTTATAAGGCAATATAGCTACTTGCTGTTAACGTCGTCGAAAAGATCCGAGTCATCGATTTCAATGACAGCATCATCGACAAATTTTAGGCCGCTTATTTTTTGGTGGAAAATTTTAGAGAGGGGCCTGAGAAAATAAAATTTAGTAAATAAAAGTTTTAAATGATGAGGTATTTTCTCCTAAGTATGAAAGGGGCTAGCCACCTTTTGACCATGCTTTTCAAGCATGTGTTTCATGCAAGTGTGAAAAGGGGTAGCCGCCTTTGACTAAGAAATCAACATGTGATCTTAAAGGAAGCTTCTAGGAAAGTGCCCAGAGGAAGCTTCATGACATGTGCTTTTGACCGAGGGAAGCTTCATGGAAGCTTCATGCACATGCTATCTACTACCATCTACCCCTTGGTTTTGGCCTTATAAATAGACATGAAGGAGGAGGGGTAAGGTATCCACTCATCTCCCATCTCAAGCATTGAAAGAGTTCTTAGAGAGGCCTTTGTGGCAAGCGTTTTAGTTTGGGGAGAGCTTTCGGACGTCTCTGCGACGTTGACGAGGAATACTTCACCTACACGGAATGGATCTGGAGCAGACTTGGGCAAGGATTCGAAGAGGCATCTTGGAGAGGATTTGTGTAATCCGTCTCGTCCGCCACTGTCAGTAACTTACAATTTTTCTGCTACTGTTTATTGTGTATTATTGTGTGGTGTGAAGTTGGTGAAGATCCTGTGTGGATCGAGGAGGGAAAGCCTTGTATTTGCCTATCTATTTTACACATTTTTAGTGGCGGCTTTTCGGGTTGGACTCCGATCGTCCCGTGGTTTTTACCCTATTGGGTTTCCACGTTATATCTGTGTGTCACCTTTATTGTTGTTATTTTGTGTTGTGGTGTTGGTTGTGTATCGGCATACCGCTAAACGGTCGTGCAGGTACTTGCTCGAACTAATTTGCAGGTGCTCTGGTCGGGCTTGCGTGCTCTCTAGCCCAACAAGTGGTATCAGAGGGAGGTTCATTATCAGAGCTGGTATCGGGCTGACCTATTTGGGATTCGAGACGAGCCGATCGGATATTTCGGGTTAGTGATCGGGTGCGGTAGGTGACGACCATTGGTCCGCTCCCTATCCTCTTTGATTCCTTTCTTGGAAATAGTCGGCTCAAAGAACTGAGGTCAGTCTGATCAGTGACAGAGCACAATGGAATCTACTTCAGGTTCGAGTTCCGAGCAAATGGTGAAATTAAACGGCGCAAATTACCATCAGTGGCACTTACTGATGGAAGATCTCATCTACGTCAAGGGCTGGCATGCTCCTATCTTTGAGGAGATTCCTAAAGACATGGATCCAAATAAGTGGAAGGTGGAGCACCGGAAGTTATGCGGATTCATCAGACGATTCGTGGAACCGAACGTCTACAATCATGTCGCGAGTATCGTTGATGCAAAGATACTTTGGAAGACTCTCGAGACGTTGTATGCCAAGAGTACTGGCATCAACAAGCTATATCTACTAAAGAAGCTGGGTGAGTTCAGATACAGGGAAGGATCTCCTATCCTGGATCATGTGAATGAGTTCCAAGGTATTATTGATCAACTTACTGCTATGAAGGTGACCTTCGAGGACGAGGTCAACGCATTATGGCTGCTGAAGTCTCTTCCAGACTCTTGGGAGATGGTTAGAGTTTCTCTAATCAACTCCTCTCCCGGGGGCATCATTACTATGGAGATTGCCAAGAGTGGCATCCTGAACGAAGAGGTGAGAAGAAAGTCTCAAGGGATATCAGGCTCTTCTTCACGAGCTGACATCCTCTACACTGAGCCCAGGGGAGAGGCAGGAGTAAGAGTAGAGAAAGGAAGAGCGAGAGAGGACAAAGCAGAGGGAAGTCCAAGTCACGTTATCAAAACGTGGAGTGCCACTATTGTCATAAGAAGGGGCATATTCAGAAGTTCTGTTATTCTTTAAAGAATGACAAAAAGAAGAAAGGAGTGGCTACTGATGATAGGAAGGAGAGTCACACTGCAGCTATTGCATCTACAGAGGACGATGTCATCATTGTTGGAGATGACGTCACAGCTGCACTCTCTTGTGATGACCGAAGCTGGATTGTTGATTCAGGTGCTTCTGTACATGTCTCCCACAACAGAGCGTTGTTTGCCACCTACACGACTCACGACTGTGGGGTTCTTAGGATGGGCAATGGTGACACGTCTAAAGTCATCGGAAGAGGAGATATGCACCTGAAGACGAGCACTGGAGGATTGATGATCCAAAGAGATGTGCGACATGTACCTGACATCCTCTTCAACTTAGTTTCAGTTGGGAAGCTAGGTGATGAAGGACACTTAAGTGTCTTTGGTGGAGACTTTTGGAAGCTGATCAAGGGGTCGCTAGTAGTGGCCAGAGGTTATAGAGACACTGGCCTATACTATATGGAGGGGAGACCTGAAGCTGCTCAGGTCAACACCATTAGAGATGAGGCATCCACCTCCTTATGGCACATGAGATTGTGTCACATCAGCCAGAAAGGGCTAGGATGTCTCTCCAAGAGGCAGATGATCACTGATCTATCTGAGGATCAGTTGGAGAGATGCGATCATTGTATGGCTGGAAAGCAGAATAGAGTTTCATTCAGCCACAGCTCCACCAGGAGATCCGAGCCACTAGAGCTCGTACATACTGATGTCTGCGGGCCACTGAAGGTCCAGACGAGAGGAGGAGCGTCTTACTTCGTGACGTTCATAGATGATTATTCGAGAAAACTTTGGGTCTATGCTATTAAGACCAAAGGTGAGGTTCTCGACACTTTTCGGAGATTCCACGCTGAGGTGGAGAGGCAATCTTGGAAGAAACTAAAGTGCATCAGGTCTGACAATGGGGGAGAGTATATTGGTCCCTTTGATGAATACTGCAAAGAGCAAGGGATCAGACTTGAAAAGACTCCACCCAAGACACCGCAGCTAAATGGCGTAGCTGAAAGAATGAACAGGACCTTGATGGAGAGGGTGAGGTGCATGCTATCTGAGTCAAAGATACCTGGCATGTTTTGGGGTGAGGCTTTATACACAGCTGCACACATCATCAACCTATCTCCCAGTTATGCATTACAGGAGGATGTTCCTGATAGGGTCTGGTATGGGAAGGATCCTTCGTATAGTCACTTGAGGGTCTTTGGGTGCAAAGCCTTTGTGCACATCCCCCGGGATGAAAGATCGAAGTTGGATTCCAAGACCCGTCAGTGCATATTTTTGGGATATGGACGCAGCGGCGAGTTTGGCTACAGGTTCTTTGACCTGGTTGAGAAGAAGCTGGTACGCAGTCGCGACACTATATTTTGTGAAGATCAGAATATGCTTGATCCTGAAAAGACTGAGAAGGCTGACTCTCGCACTGATGAAGAGTCTCCTATGACTGGAGGTGATGATATTGAGGAGGCCACAGAGCCTGATCCAGTGCAGGGCGCTGAGCCACTTCCAGGCCATGAGGATATGACTGATGGCGAGCCTATAGAGGACATCACTGATGATGTGCCGATACCAGCAACTGAGCTCGCTCCACGGAGGTCTGATCGAGTCAGACACCCATCTTCGAGATACTCAGCTACTGAGTATATTTTGTTGACTGATGCGGGGGAGCCTGAGTGCTTTGATGAAGCAGTGCAGAGCTCAGAGAAGAAAGAGTGGATGGTTGCTATGCAGGAGGAGATGCAGTCTCTGCATGAGAACCATACTTATGAGCTGGTACGATTGCCTAAGGGCAAGAAGGCTCTAAAGAATCGATGGATTTTTAGAGTAAAGCAGGGAGACCCCTCGACACCACTCAGATACAAGGCAAGATTAGTGGTGAAGGGTTTCAGTCAGAAACAAGGAGTTGATTTTGATGAGATCTTCTCTCCTGTTGTGAAGATGTCGTCTATCCGGGTTGTTCTTGGCCTTGCTGCAAGGCTAGACCTGGAGATTGAGCAGATGGATATCAAGACCGCCTTTCTGCATGGCGATCTTGAGGAAGAGCTTTATATGGAGCAGCCTGAAGGTTTTAAGGTGAAAGGGAAGGAGAGTCTAGTCTGTCGCCTAAAGAAGAGCTTATATGGCCTAAAGCAGGCCCCGCGATAGTGGTACAAGAAGTTCGATGCTTTTATGGGGGAGATCGACTTCAGGAGGACCACCCTTGATCACTGCGTGTTTGTGAAGCAGTACGCTCCAGAGAATTTCATTATTTTACTCCTTTATGTTGACGACATGTTGATAGTCGAGAGGTGCACTACGCGCATTGCCGAGCTGAAGCGGCAATTGAGCTCCACATTTGCGATGAAGGACTTGGGAGCTGCGAGGACCATCCTAGGGATGCATATTCGGAGAGATAGAGGCTCCAAGTTACTTTGGTTGTCGCAGGAAAGATATATCAGGAATGTGCTATAGAGATTTAGTATGGATCAGGCGAAGAAGGTGAGCACGCCGCTTGCAGCTGATCACTTCAGACTTACCGCTGACCAGTGCCCGAGCACACCTGAGGAGAAAGAGGAGATGCAGAAGGTCCCATATGCTTCTGCCGTTGGCAGTCTTATGTATGCCATGGTATGCACTCGCCCTGATATAGCGCATGCTGTTGGTACTGTTAGTAGGTTTCTCTCCAATCCTGGGAGAGAACATTGGAGTGCTGTCAAGTGGATTCTAAGGTACCTATATGGGACGTCAGAATTGACGTTAAGGTTTGGAGATAGTGAGCCATAGCTTCTGGGCTACACTGATGCTGATATGGCTGGAGATTTGGACTTCAGAAGATCGACCTCTGGGTACTTGATCCTATTTGCTGGGGGAGCTGTTTCGTGGCAGTCAGGACTACAAAAGTGTGTTGCACTGTCAACTACGGAGGCAGAGTTTATTGCAGTCACTAAGGCAGGAAAAGAGCTTCTTTGGATGAAGCGTTTCATCAAAGAGTTGGGTTTCACTCAGGAGCGCTACACACTCTTATTTGACAGTCAGAGCGCGATTCATTTAGGGAAGAACCCCACCTTCCACTCGAGATCCAAGCATATTGATACGCGGTATCATTGGATACGCGATACTCTAGAGCAGAGAGAGCTGGATTTGCAGAAGGTGCACACAGATGACAATGGAGAGGATATGCTTACGAAGACTGTGTCGAGGGAGAAGTTCGAACATTGTGTGAGGATCGCTGGCATGGCGATCTCTTCCACATAAATGCAAAGAGGATAAATTGTTGGGTACAGTTCCCGTCCTTTGTGGAGAAAACTGTGGATTTAAGTTTTACTAACTCGAACTTGGTGGTGCTGGATCTATCGACATATGGAAGAGACATGAAGATCTTACCAAATGAAGATAATTAGAAGGACACATTTTTCACTTAGTCGAAAAGGGGGAGATTTGATGAGGTATTTTCTCCTAAGTGTGAAAGGGGTTAACCACCTTTTGACCATGCTTTTCAAGCATGTGTTTCATGCAAGTGTGAAAAGGGGTAGCCGCCTTTGACTAAGAAATCAACATGTGATCTTAAAGGAAGCTTCTAGGAAAGTGCCCAGAGGAAGCTTCATGACATGTGCTTTTGACCGAGGGAAGCTTCATGGAAGCTTCATGCACATACTATCTACCACCATCTACCCCTTGGTTTTGGCCTTATAAATAGGCATGAAGGAGGAGGGGTAAGGTATCCACTCATCTCCCATCTCAAGCATTGAAAGAGTTCTTAGAGAGGCCTTTGTGGCAAACGTTTTAGTTTGGGGAGAGCTTTCGGACGTCTCTGCGACGTTGACGAGGAATACTTCGCCTACACGGAATGGATCTGGAGCAGACTTGGGCAAGGATTCGAAGAGGCATCTTGGAGAGGATTTGTGTAATCCGTCTCGTCCGCCACTGTCAGTAACTTACAATTTTTCTGCTACTGTTTATTGTGTATTATTGTGTGGTGTGAAGTTGGTGAAGATCCTGTGTGGATCGAGGAGGGAAAGCCTTGTATTTGCCTATCTATTTTACACATTTGTAGTGGCGGCTTTCCGGGTTGGACTCCGATCGTCCCGTGGTTTTTACCCTATTGGGTTTCCACGTTATATCTGTGTGTCACCTTTATTGTTGTTATTTTATGCTGTGTTTTTGGTTGTGTATCGGCATACCGCTAAGCGGTCGTGCAGGTACTTGCTCGAACTAATTTGCAGGTGCTCTGGTCGGGCTTGCGTGCTCTCTAGCCCAACATTAAATTCATTAAGTTTTAAGTTCTTCCCCCTTCTTTGCCCCGAACTCACAACAACACGTCCTTCGACATCGGAGAGAAGACTCTTCTGTTTTCGGGTTACAATTTTTATATTTTACTTTTATAAATCTTTTATAAATCCTAATGATAATAAGTCTCACTCCCAATAGGTGTCCAGCGTGTTGCAGCACCCACATGAAAGTTTCATGTTTGATCCGGCGAAATCCGTGAGCACCCAATGCAACCCGCGGACAGACGCATCCCGCTTGCCTGCGGGCGAAGCCCGCGGGAGAGCATCCAGCCCCTTGCTAAAATGCTAGTTAAACAATCACTAATTTATTTTTTCACTAATTTATGCAAATGTCATAATGTGCATTTAATATACACATGTAGCAATTGATTTTGACAACACCATCTTGCATGCCATCAGCATCATATGAACAAAGAGTAACTCATGGTCTTCATATAAAATTCAACAAATTTTAATAATTTAAATTTATAGAAAAAATTATCATAAAAGAATGATATTTGCAGCCTCATATGACATTTGCAACACAAAAAATAAAAATAAATATTTTTATGTAAATTTCTTGTGTGACTGCGTTTATCTGATAGAAAATGATTGCTCCACAGTCATCATGCCCATGAGATCCGATCTGTACCCATCATCTCATTCACCATGTAAGGGAGCCCAACAAATCAGGAATGATCATGTATGTTAGAAAGGGGCTACAAATAGAGGGCTTATTTTAGATTATAAGATATTAAATAATAATAAATTTGGAATTGCAAATATCGATATGTGGTCTGCAAATATAATCATCTTTAAAATATTTTTTTAGCGTATATACATATATAAGCAGAGGTGCACGAGATTCTCAAGTGCCCTAATAGCAATAGTACACTATCTCTCGTCGTTTCTGTGAAATTTCTTGTTTTGCCAATATAATATTTCATATATATGGATGGGAGAACATGGTACATACAATCATTGTTATCATGGAATTTTTCATACTACAATGCGATAGTACACTTGTTGTACACCCGTAAAGGCCTTAGGACGCACCTGAGGAAAGCCCCAAAAAAGAGAGGAGGGGTCGACGGTCAAAGAGCGCGGTAGCACGCAGGCTGCACCCCCCGACCGCACCACCCTTAGGGGTGCGGCCGGCCAAGTCGCACCCCCTTGGGGTGCGGCCAAACCGCATCCCCCAAGGGGGTGCGGCCACGCCGCACCCCCCAAGGGGGTGCGTCCACGCCGCACCCCCCCCCCCCCCCCCCCCCCCCCCCCCCGAGGGGGTGCGGCCATGTCGCACCCATTGGGGGTGCGGCCTAGCCGCACCCCCCTTGGGGTGCGGCCAAGCCGCATCCCCCCTTGGGGGGTGCGGCCACGCCGCACCCCCTTGGAGGGTGCGGCCAATCCGCACCCCCCCCCCCTTGGGGGTGCGGCCAATCCACACCCCCTTGGGGGTGCGGCCAATCCGCACCCCCCCCTTTCTTTTCTTTGGGGTGCGCGGCCGCGCCCACCCCTCCTCGGGGTGCGGTCTGGCGCCCTCTCCTCGCCAAAGGATCCCGATCCCCCCCTTTTTTAGGGGCAACTCCCCGTCCGCCGTCCGCCCGAGGCATCTCCGTGGTTCGCTGCGCACTTGGAGCACTTCAGCGCTAGCGCGTGCTCAGAACGTTTCTGAGCGCGATCAGGAAGCTTTCTCACCTTTTGTCTTTCCGGCTTCTCACTTTTTGGGTTTCCGGCTTCTCACTTTTGTCTTTCCGGCTTCTCACTTTTTGTCTTTCAGGCTTCTCACTTTTCAGGAACAGTCAGTCGCCTTTTTCGCCTCCAACGGAACTGCCCGAACTACCCGAGCTGCCCAAGCTGCCCGAGGGGCAAGGTGGTCATTTACGAAAAATGGCGATCCGTGTGCCCCAAACCGGAAAATATGATTCGTCCACCAAGCATTTATGGAAACTGCCAACGACAAGATTACCAGACTACCCCCGGCCAAAGCTATAAAAAGGGCCCTGGGGCTTCATTTGAAGGGACCTTGACTTCTGGACCTGGGGAGAGCTCCTTGCAGACTTTTGCGGAATTCTCCTTCGGTGCTTGAAGATTTCCTTTCCAGACTTGAAGATTTCCTTCATCCCGAAAGGCGACGGAGCAGCTCACTTTTGTTCCCCGGAACAGCTCACTTTTGTTCCCCGGAGCAGCTCACTTTTGTTCCCCGGAGCAGCTCACTTTTGTTCCCCGGAGCAGCTCACTTTTGTTCCCCGGAGCGGCTCACTTTTGTTCCCAGGAGCAGCTCACTTTTGTTCCCCGGAGCAGCTCACTTTTGTTCTCCACCTTTCTCAGAAGGAGAAAAGGACTTAGTTTTTTTCCAAGAGGCGGCCTGTCGCCTTCGGATCTCTCTATCTCTCTACTACTGTAACGAGTTGCGGCCTGCCGCACTCGAGTTTTAAGTCTCACTTTGTAACCCCCCTGAAGATAGTGGAATTTGGTCGGCACAGCTCCGACCACGTGGTTTTTACCCTTTCCGGGTTTTCCACGCTAAAAAGTCCCAGTGCAATCAATGAATCTCTAATTGACTGTTTGCGCGCTTAGTTCGCTCACGAGCTAAGGTGGTTCAAGTGAACCGGTCTACCAAGAGCCCTAAGCATTCCGTAACAGTTTGGCGCCGTCTGTGGGAAACTTTCCCGAAAAACTCTTCGAGAGTCAACTGCTATGGCAAGAAAGAGTGCTCGCATTACTGAAGGATCGATGCCGGAAGGACGCGTCGACCCAGCTCCTTCCCACTCACTTATCAATGCACCTCCCGCGGAGGAGGCGCTGCCAGCACTGCGGCAGATTTGGAGGCGCGCATGCAGCAGATCGAAGAACATCAAGCTGAGATGTTGGCCCTCGTGAGGAATCTTGGGGCTCCCCAAGTTCTGAACCAACCGCCAGCTTTGAACGCACCGCCGCCCCCGGCTCTGAATCATGCCCCGAACGGGGAAGCTGTCCGAGAAGACGAAGCTTCAGAAGGATTCTCCAATGCGGCAAATACCGCTCACCTTGGCCCACCAGCTGGAGGCCCAGAAGCTGATCACCGCCGCCACCACCACGGAAGAGCTGCCCCTGAGCAAGCAGTGGAGAGAGCTACGCGGGAAGAGATACGCAACATGATAGAGGAAGAGTATGCCCAAGCAGGACGACGCGCCGCTCTCACCCGCCGTCCCGCGCATCATGACTCCCCGCTATCACCTCAAGTCTTAGCCCATCCAATTCCTAATGGCTTCAAGCTTCCCAACATCGAGACGTTCGACGGGACGGACGATCCACTGGAGCACGTCAATCACTTCACCACCGTCATGAGGATTTACAGCGCTCCTGATCAGCTTCTCTGCCAAGTGTTCCCAGCAACCTTGAAGGGACAAGCGCGCACTTGGTTCCATTCCCTGCGGAATGGGGCCATCAACAACTTCACAGAAATGGCGCAGCAGTTCGTGGATCAGTTCATTGCCAACCGCTGAATTGTCCGGGATCCCTCCCACCTCTCAGGAATCCGCCAGAACGATGGAGAGACACTCAAAGATTTCTTCCGACGCTTCACTACCGAGGCTCGACAGATCCCAGGAGTCGACCCCGAGCTCCTGCGAGGAGTTTTCCTGGGAGGACTCCGCCCAAGTGGCTTCTACTCGGCTCTCATGAGAGAAACCGTGCCAAGTTATCTCGACCTCGTTCATCGGGTTGAAGCACATATAGCTGCAGATGAGGCTATCGAAGCACACCGTCGGCAATTCGAAGGAGGACAGGGAAGGAAGAGGGGATCAGATCAAGCCCCTCGCGAACGAGAAGAACGTCGCGGCGAGGAGCGTCGCGGCGATGAACGTTGGCGTAACCACCAGAGGGATCTGGGACCACATCCGCCCAGGACCTACACCCCGTTGAACACCACCAGAACGAATGTGCTCTACGCCATACAAAACAACCCCGAGCTCCGCATGCCCAAGATACCCCCCGTCAAATCCAAGGGGCGACCAGTTCAGGTACTGCGAGTTCCATCGGGGAACCGGGCATACCACTAAGGAGTGCACCAGACTCAAAGACGAAATCGAGCGCCTCATCCGCCAGGGACTCCTGGGAAGATTCCTACAAGGCCAGATTCCCAATCAGCCCCAGCAGCCTAGGGATGCAGGGGAGCAGCCCCCCGCCCCCCGAGGCGCGGGGGGAGGAAGGCCGATGGTAGGAGAAATCGAGACGATCGCCGGACCCCCCCCGTCTCAGCATCACAGATCCTCTCAATTGCCCAGCCCGTAAGAGACCACGAAGACAAAAAACTCAAGCAAGATATTACGATAGCTTTCGGAGATGAAGACTTGCAAGGGGTGCGGCTTCCGCACCAGGATCCACTCGTGATCAGCGCAGGGATCGGGGATCCCTGCTTCAAGGTGAAGAGAATACTGGTCGACAATGGAAGCTCGGTCGATGTCTTATTTCTCTCCACTTTGCAAAGTATGAAGCTCACAAAAGACCAGCTTAGTCCTGCAGCCGGGCCCGTCTACGGCTTCGATAACAGACCTGTCCCGGTGCAAGGCATGATCATTCTCCCAGTCACATTGGGCGAATTTCCAAGACAGTCAACGCACAACATCCAGTTCATGGTGGTAGAGACCACCTCCGCCTACAATGCCATCTTCGGGAGACCGCTCCAGTCGATCTTCAGGGCAATCCCTTCCATTCCACACCTAGCTATGAAGTTCCCTACTGCCGCAGGAATAGGAGTCGTAAGAGGAGACCAAGAGGCAGCCAGGACCTGCTACCTGAAGCAGGCCCAACCAGCAAGGGCGACCGCTCTCAACATCAAGAACTTCGACCTGCGAGACGAGGCTACTTTGCAACGAGGAGCGCCCGTTGAAGGGCTTGTAGAAATACCACTCTCCCGACGAGACCCGATTCGAACTATTCAGGTCGGGTCACTCTTAACACAAAAAGAGCGAGAAAAGTTCACCACCTTCCTGCAGGAGAACGAGGACATTTTCGCTTGGAGCCCGGAAGACATGCCCGGGGTAGATCCTAACGTTATCTATCACTCGCTAAACATCAACCCCGCCTACAGACCCGTGATTCAAAAGAAGAGGAACTTTGCCCCCGAGCGTTTAAAGGCGATCGAGGAGGAGGTAGCTAAGCTCCTAGAGGCACGATTCATACGCGAAGCAGAATACCCCACATGGCTCGCCAACGTAGTCATGGTGAAGAAGGCCTCGGGAAGGTGGCGGATGTGCATCGACTACAGCAATTTGAATCAAGCGTGCCTGAAGGACAGCTTCCCCCTCCCAAGGATTGACCAGCTCGTCGACGCTACGGCAGGCCATGAGCTGCTCAGCTTCATGGATGCTTATTCAGGTTACAACCAGATAAGGATGAACCCCGCAGACGAAGAACATACTGCCTTCCGCACCGACCGGGGAGTCTACTGCTACAAGGTGATGCCTTTCGGCCTTAAAAATGCCGGAGCCACCTACCAAAGGCTGATGAACAAGGTCTTCAAGGACCTCATCGGAGAAACGATGGAGGTTTAAGTGGACGATATGCTAGTAAAGAGCGTCCACCGGCGCGACCACTTGGAAGACTTGGAAAAGTGCTTCCGGCTTCTCCGTCGCCCTGATGCGGCTCAATCCCAGCAAATGTGCGTTTGGTGTGACGGCGGAGAAGTTTTTAGGTTTCATGGTAACCAATCGGGGAATTGAGGCCAACCCCGAGAAGATCAAGGCGCTAGAGGATATGTCGCCACCTCGCTCAATTAAGGAAGTACAACGCCTAAACGGGAGGATCGTTGCTTTGTCCCGTTTCCTATCACGAACGGGAGACAAGTACCTCCCCTTCTTCAAAATCCTCCGGGGAGCACGCCATTCAGGTTTCCAGTGGACGGACGAGTGCCAAGTGGCCTTCGAGCTTCTCAAACAGTACCTGGCTTCGCCACCGCTTCTGTCAAAGCCCACCCCCCGGGGAAACTCTGTTCTTGTACCTAGCCGTGTCGCCTACGACTCTTAGCTCAGTGCTCGTGAAAGACGAAGGAGGGGTGCATCGACCGATCTACTACCTCAGCAAAGTCCTCACCGACACCGAAACCAGGTATCCGACAGCAGACAAGACAGCCTTGGCTCTTGTTTTCTCAGCTAGAAAACTTAGACCCTACTTCCAGGCTCATGCGGTCAAGGTATTGACGCAACTCCCATTGCGGGCAATCCTCCAGAAGCCGGAAGTCTCGGGGAGACTTGTAAAGTGGGTCGTAGAACTCGGCGAGTTCAACATCCAATTCCTGCCTCGGCCCGACATCAAGTCATAGGTGCTCGCAGACTTCGTGGTGGAGTACACCATCCCGCCAGAAACAACCCTCATCAAAGACACCCCCAGCCCCCGTTGGACCCTCTATGTCGACGGCGCCTCTGGAGCTGAAGGGGCCGGAGCAGAATTGCTCCTCATAAGCCCCGAAGAGATCACCCTGGATTACGGACTCCGGCTAAAGTTCCCCGCAACAAATAACATCGCGGAAAACGAAGCACTGATCGCCGGTCTCCGACTCGCCATCGACTGCAAAGCCGAGAACCTAACGATCTATACAGACTCCCAACTCGTGGTCTCACAGGTTGAAGGAGATTACGAGGCTAAGAGCGAACAGATGGCAAAGTACTTCGCATTCGCGAAATCACTTCTCCAGAAGATCTCATCATATCGGATTCTACACATCCCCCGAGAGCAGAATTCCAGGGCGGATGCTCTATCCAAGCTCGCCACCTCACCCTCTAGCTACCAGTCTCGAAGACGCCGAATCGAAGAAGTCGTGATCCCAAGCATTCAAGGGCCATGGGAAATCGCAGCCATCCACCAGGAAGAGTCATCCTGGATGACCCCATTGCGAGCTTACCTCGAGCAAGGGCACCTTCCCGAAGATCGCCTAGAGGCGCGAAGGCTACGAATGCGGGCAGCATCGTTCACCATTATAGACGGGGAGCTTTACAAACGGGCATTCTCAGGACCATATCTAAAATGCCTGCCAGCGGGCGAGGCGGACTACGCCCTCAGGGAAGTACACGGAGGAGTCTGCGGAGAGCACCTAGGCGGAAAGGCATTAGCGCGGAAAATACTGCGTCAAGGCTTCTATTGGCCAACGATGAGGAAGGACGCGGCCGACTTTGTCCAGAGGTGCAAAAGCTGTCAGCTGCACGCCAACATGCCTCATCAACCCCCGGTCTCACTTTCCACGCTGCAGAGTGCGTGGCTATTCGCACAGTGGGGGATCGACCTCCTCGGTCCCCTACCTCTAGCATCCGGGCAGAGGAAGTTCATCATCCTAGCCATCGACTACTTCACCAAATGGGTGGAGGCGGAGCCCCTGGCCAAAATTACGGAAGAAAACGCCAAACAATTCGTCTGGAAGAACATCGTCTGCCGCTTCGGCATCCCGGCTACGATCATTGCCGACAGTGGCACTCAATTCACTGGGAAGTCCTTCACCAAGATGTGCGAGGATCTGAAGATCAACCTGCGTCACACGGTCGTGGCACATCCGAAACCAACGGACAAGTAGAAGTCACAAACCGCACCATCCTCAAAGGACTGAAAACACGCTTGGAAGAGGCCGGGGGACAGTGGGTAGACGCGCTCCCGAATGTGTTGTGGGCGTATCGCACAACAGAGAGGACTCCTACAGGGGAGACACCTTATAACCTCTGTTACGGAACCGAAGCTATCATCCCCGTCGACATCGGCGTTCCGAGTGCTCGAGTATTAACCTTCGATCTCAGCAAGAATGATGGACTGCTCCGAGAAAACCTCGATCTAATCCCAGAAGTTCGAGACAGCGCTGCTCACCGTGCTGCACTCTACCAAATGCGAGTCGCCCGGACTTACGACAGGAGGGTGAAGCCCAGACCAATCAATGTAGGAGATCTCGTCTTACGCAGCATTGAGGCCGCCGGTAAAGGCCCCCAAGGAGATAAGCTCTCACCGGCCTGGGAGGGCCCGTACGTAGTCACCACAGTCGTGAAACCCGGAACATACAGGCTCAAGACGGCGGAAGGGAAGACTTTGCCACGCACCTGGAATGCTCAAAACCTGCGCCGCTTTTACCAGTGATCCAGGGACCTCTACCAGGTACTAAGCCACGAGCTCAAGCTCGTGCAAACTTATCTTCAATTTATGTACAAGTCGCGAGCTCAGACTCGTGCACCTATCTTATATTACATGTTATGTAAAAGCCGCGAGCCCAGACTCGTGCACCTATCTTATCTTACATAAAGCTATGCACCAAATGATTTCACACTGTAAAACCATATTTTGACACTTACACTCACTTAAGAAAAAAACTTTATAAAGAGGCCCTGCCTCAGGGGCTTTGCACCGCCGTCGATTGATGAAGGTTCGCCCTTCTCCTCCGCCGTCGAATCCCAGCGTCGTAGGGGCCTGCCCCCCTCACGTTCGCCCCCGGTTTGAATACACCAGCTATTCACTGGCCACTTCGAGGCCCTGCCTCGGGGGCTTTGCACCGCCGTCGATTGAAGGTTCGCCCTTCTCCTCCGCCGTCGAGTCCCAGCGTCGTAGGGGCCTGCCCCCCTTACGTTCGCCCCCGGTTTGAATACACCAGCTATTCACCGGCCACTTCGGGGCCCTGCCCCGGGGACTTTGCACCGCCGCCGATTGAAGGTTCGCCCTTCTCCTCCGCCGTCGAGTCCCGGTGACGTAGGGGCCTGCCCCCCTTACGTTCACCCACGGTTTGAATACACCCGCTATTCACCGCCCAAGTCGCGTGCACAGACTCGTGCAAAAAAGTCGTGAGCGCTGACTCGTGCAAAAAAGCCGCAAGCACAGTGTTGACGCCAGGAAAATCCTGACCTCAAAATTCGGACCGATGCAGCCGTAGGCTACTCGCCCAACAGTCCAACGAGACGACTAAGCTGGCGACTACTGAAGAGATAGAAGAGCAACACACAAGACCCCAGGTGCTGCGGCAGGGAGGTCCCACCACGTACCCAGAAGCTCCGAAGAGACTTCCCCTCCAAGACCAAAGAATGGCCGAGCAAGGTACGAGGAAGACACCGACTTGGCTAGTACCGGGAGTAGCGACCAAGTGCGACAGATGCTAGAAAGCAAGAGCAGGGTTTCGAAAGCTCAAGTCCAGGTGTCAATCCAAGTACCCCTGGGGTCCTATTTATAGGAAAACCAAGGGGTAGGGGGGGGGGGGGGTTTATAGCCCAGCCCTTGCCCGACGACTAGCGACATTGAGGCGATCTCCCCGGGCAGATGGGCGAGTATCGACTATGGTCGCCCACCTTTTGGCGAGTATCCGAGCTACTCGCACGAGTGCACCCCTACTCGCCTAGGCTGTCTTCTGCTCTTACGCTTGTCTGCCGTGTTGACCTCTTTGACTTTGACTTCTGCCTACGTGGCCTTGGGGGGGTCCACCCTCGGAGAATGAGGGTTGTACACAATCCCCGCTCTTTGCGAGTAACGTAGTTGCTCGGAAAGAATCATCCAACCCTTACTCGACGAGCTGTCTTCTGGGCGAGTAGCAGTGAGTAGTCGGCATCCCGCTGTTTTGACTCCCCAGCCCTATATATAGAGGGGGAGGGGTCTCTGACGCCAAGGTTTCTTTGGTTCTCGCTTCAAGATGTCGATGAGTATTGCCGAGGAAGCTGCTGCGGATTTGGCCGAGCTTGCCAGTTTGTTGCCGCCGCTGCAGAAGCCTGCTCGCGATGTTGAGCTCGAAGACTTCCTCGCTTCCCGGAAGAGGAAGCGCCTGGAGAAGAAGAAGGAGAAGAAGAGCAAGAAGAAGCAGAAGAATGCCGTCGCCCCTGAGAATGTCGCTGATTCTCAGGTCGGCACTACCCAGCAGGTACTCGCCGACTTGGGTCTCGGCCAGTCAGGTGGCTCGCCTGCTCCTGATCCTCCTTCGCCGAATACCGCTCCAGAGGCGAGTACTGCAGGGATCTCGGCTCAAGATCGAGCTGAAGTTACTCCTGCGCAAAGTGAGAGATACCTACTCGCCACTTTTATTAGTCGCCCAAGTGTCGGCTGGTCTCTGACGTTTTCTGTATTATTTTGCAGATACGCTTCTCGCCGATGCTCGGCAGGAGCCTCTGAGCGTCATTCCCCTACGATCCTCGCCTATGGTCCTGAACACGGCTGGGGGAGGAACTCGCCAGGGCGGATCGGTTCGAATCCTTCATAGCTCTGCGGTAGACAAGAGGCCGATGAGCGAGCAGAGGACTCTTTCAGCGAGCAATCCTCTTCCGCCGCCACCGCCTTTGCAGCGACCTGAGGTGGCGAGTAGCTCGCAACTACCGGCGGACCAACTTCCTCCACCTCCTCCATTTCCTCCTCCGGCCGACATGCAAGATGATCGCCGCCTCCTGTCTTCTTCGGCTCCTACCGCTCATCCGGCTGGATCCTCGCGTCGAGGTGGGATGGCGGGATCTTCTGGTTTCTTCGCTCCCAGAGGGGGAGGGCGACCGGTGGATGGTCGCGGTCGGGGTGATGCGCTTTCCAGCAGGGAGCACATCGGCGGTTCACATTCGAACCGGCGAGATGGCATTCGTCGCAGTCCGTCCCCGCATCGGGGAAGGAGCTCTCCTCGCCGACCATCTCGGAGTCCTCGTCGTGATTCGCGGAGTGAGGCCTATCGGCCTGGTAAGTGGAGTCGCTGCTTTTTCGAGTATCATCTAAGAAGAGTCTTCTCGCTACTTGTCACTAAGATTTTGCTTCCATGTCTTTTCCTGCAGCTCGCGCCCCTACCCCTATCGGGGCTCTGGTCGACGCCGTCGGGCTTCCTTCTCGCGAGTATCAGGAGAGGGCTACTCGCGCCATCCTGGATTTGGAGGCGAAGTTGGAGCGGCTGGCGATCAGCGAATCTCATCGGCGACTGACCGCGGTTGAAGCGCGAATAGAGCTCTTGGCGGCTGCTGACTCCCAGCGTCGTCTGACCGAGCTGGAGGTCCGAGCATTACGGCTGGAAGAGTTAGAAACTCGCCTGGCTAGTGTAGAATCTCGCCTTCAGTCTGTCGGCGAGCTGGAGCGCCGGGTGGGCAGGATGGATCATCGCCAGCAGCTGCATCATGACGAGCTGGTGGGGATGCGCGCGAGCATGGGCTCCGTAGGTCGCCTGGCGAGGATGGAGGAACAGCTGCGACAAGGCGAGGATGCGATGTCCGTGGCCTTCGAGCATTTCAAGAGAGCTCGTGGTTTGGGCTGGGTTGGGCGACAACCACAACTTCCCGATGCTCAACCGAACCCCTAGGATCCTGCCCTTTTTTCTTTTTTGTAGTCGCTTGTCGCCTTCTGGCAAATGTTTGTAATTCTGAACAATTTTATTTTTTCTAAGTAATTTGCCTATTTGGCGAGTATGAATCTCGCCTTGTTGCTTCTCTTGTTTCCTGTGATGTCTTGATGCTTCTTTTTAGTTTTCTTTTCTGCGAGTAGCTGTTGAATGTTGCGTTGATGTGGCGAGTAGCCTAGAAATTTGATGCAGGTGCTCGCTCGTTCGACATCAGTGTTCTGACGTGCGCCCTAGGTTTTGGCGACTTTTTCTCGATATGCGCCACCTCCTACTCGCGCTCGCGGTGGCGTACGCGGGAAGCCAAGCTTTGTCGAGTACTATAAATAGGGGGGGGGGTAGATACGTATTTATTACGCTCTTGACGATCTTCCCTTTCTTCTAGCGACTATCTCTCGATTGCTCCTCTCCTCGCCCTTCGCTACTCGCTTCTTCGATCCTTCCACTCTTGGATGGCTGACGATGCAGCTATTCGCCGTGCAAGTCACGCGAAGAACTTCGAGGCAAATTCCTTCAAGAAGCCGATTACTCGGCCGAGCGACTTGAAGGAGTTCTCCACCAAGTACTTGTCGCCGGGATATATCGCCAGGCTTCCTCGTGAGGATGAACGCCTGAATTCCTTCTTGGCGACCGAGCTGGTCTTCCCCATCCGCCACTTTGAAGTCGGCCTGCGACTACCCTTGTGGCCGGAGGTTTGCCAGATCCTCCGCTACCACGGGATAGTCCCGGCACAGATCAATCCAAACGGAGTGGCGATGATCGTGGGGTTCCTCTGCTACCTGCGCGATCAGGGGATCGCCTTTGATCTCTCCGTCTTCCGGCGAGTATTCCACTTTGGCGCTACCGGCGAAGGCGTCGTCTTTTTGTGCAGCCATGTCTGCACCCTAGTCGGTACGGCGAACAAGAACCATCGCTGGACGGAGCGCATAGTCGTCATCAAGGGCGACTTTGGCGTCGTGCCGACTTCCTCTTTCCAGCCGGCCGAGAGTGCGTTCTTCCCTCCTTACCTGGAGGAAAGCCGGGAGAAGCTACTCGACAGCTTCCGAGGTCGCCGGCTGGATGTCGTCTTCTGGAGGAGGCGAGTAGATGAGCTCGCGGAGGTGTTCCCTGGTGAAGGTAGTCGCCTAAACGAGCATTAGGTCATACTCGCCAATTCGTCTTCACCCGGTGTTTAACGTTTTGCTCTTTACATTTTGTTGTAGCTACTCGCTCTTTGCCGAGCGAGCTTCTTCCCTTGGCGCCGAAGGCGGGAACCCCTGCCTTGGTTGATTTGTCGCCCGGCGGCGATGATCAGGAGGTCGCCGACAATGATGCTGGGCCTTCGAAGAAGAGGAAAGCCAAGGCAAAATCCGTCGAGCCTGGGAGAAAGAAGGAGGTCGCCAGGAGGGATCTGAAAGCGAGGGCCGATCCATCGGAGGCGGGCGAGCCTAGCGGCCATCCTCTCTTCGGCGAAGGTGGGGGCAGCGAGGATGCTTATGGTCGCCCTTTGGTGTCCTGGGCTGAGCGAGCCCATGAAGTGACCTTGAGCACCAACCTCCCCGCCTGGTCGGAGGATTGGGAGGATGCGGGCGAGGCGTTCGACGTTTCGTTCGCCCTCTATGGTCGCGCGGACGCCGAATCCTTGCAAGAGGTCTCGGCCGAGTATCTCGCCCATCAGAGCTCGCGAGCCAACCTGCGGGCTGTCGAGCTTGGGCATGCGACGGCGAGGAAACTGCTCGAATATGAGCAGATGATCAAGGTGCAGGGCCCGAAGATGATCGCCATGGCGAACAGAATTAAGGAGTTCGAGGTACTCACCGATGCGACTTTACTCGCGTTTTGGGATACTCGCTACCTTGCAAACTTATTTAAACTAACCTTCTTCTTTTCGCTCGCTGCAGGCCGCCGAGCTGGAGTCGGCAAAGAGGCTGTCCCAGGCCGAGAAGGAGCTGGAGGATACTCGGCAAACCTTGGAGGCCGCCCAAGTGCGAATCGCTGAGTTGGAAACTCGGCCTGCCGAGCAATAACCTTCATCGGCGGGCCCCTCCAGGGTGGGCAAGCAGATCCGGATAGTCGGCGATGATATGGCGCATATCCGCCGAGAGATCGCTCGAGCAACCGGGAAGGTGGTCCTGAGCAGCTTGAAGGCTGATGGCTTCTTGAAGCCGGAGGCAATGCATCTGACGGTCATGGACATCATCCCGGCATTACTCGCCGAAGAGTCCACTTCCCCCATGCGAGATCTCCCATCCTCATCCACCGATTCTGACGACGACGATTCTGAGGACGAGGTTGATGATGTGGAAGATCTCGATCCCGACGCCGATGATGGTGGCGAGGATGCATAGTCGCCTGTCTTCTTTTTGCAAAGCTGTACAATCATTTTTGTGTATGTATTTACGTCAGTAAATGAATATAATCATTTTGCTCGCCTTTTTCTTTGATGCTCGCATCCCTTTCTTTTTTGAATGTCGCTTAGGCTCCTAGGCTCGGGGCGAGGTTGAGTGCTCGCTCGGCTCTTAGGGTCACGTCGAGATTGAGTGCTTCTTCATGCTCGCACCTGTATACTCGCCGAGATACTCGCGCATGCATACTCGCCGAGATACTCGCGCATGCATACTCGCCTTTTTCAATACTTCCCTTGGTGGAGTCGAGTTGTGGAGGGTACTTGGAGGGTTCCGAAGGACACATGCTCTCAAGGCCTCACTCTGTACCTGGTGAAGAGTTCATTAGATTCGTTCAATAAATTCTGAAGGGGAAAGAGATAGGGAACGGCAGTCGGGGAGGCCCGGAGGGACACATCTTCCCGAGGACTCCATCCTACTTGGATGCCGGAACGTCGGCGAAGAGTGACGTTAAGTAGGGAATGACGGTCGGGGAGATCCAAGGGGATACACCCTCCCGAGGTCTCCATCCTTTGGCCGGTCGAATCGATCGCTCCCCTTCTCAAGTTGGAGTATCGGATTCCAGACTTTACCCTAGTAATCTCTACAGTCGGACGAGAAATGCAGTCGGTGGGAACCGCGGCCAACATGCAAGGGGGGAGCTGATCTCGGCCGTCATTGCAGAGGCTTGGTTTTAAGGGAACGCACACCCGATGCACTGTCCCATCATCCGTTCTGAGTTTTTACAAGGGTCAAGTCGGAGGCTCGTCTTCCAACCTGCGGCGGCGAATGTTGATGTAGGACGACGTCAAGCAGGGAGTGGCAGTCGGGGAGATCCAAGGGGATACAACATCCCGAGGCCTCCATCCTACTTGGATGCTGGATGTGGATCGGACCTGCTTCCTGTTGCTCACTGAGTTTAGCAGGGAGTTAAGCACACTTTAGGCACAATAACTCATATGATCTAACACAATAATTTAGAAAATGAAATGCTTTGCTGCGAGCTTTTTAGCTCTCGAGGGTACACGACGCCTTTTTTCAAGGGTTCCCTGAGCTAGTGAAATCGATCATCCCTTCGCCGAATCGGAAGGTCGGCGTCCAGACTTCTTCCTGGTAATCTCTACAGTCGGACGAGAAATGCAGTCGGTGGGAACCGCGGCCAACATGCAAGGGGGGAGCTGATCTCGGCCGTCATTGCAGAGACTTGGTCTTAAGGGAACGCACACCCGAGGCACTGTCCCATCATCCGTTCTGAGTTTTTACAAGGGTCAAGTCGGAGGCTCATTTTCCAACCTAGCGTGGAGATTGACTTCACCTGACTTCTTTATTATGAAAACTTTGTTGATGCGAAAGAAGCTGCCTCGTCCCATGTTTCAGGGAGATGCAGATTTTATTCAAAGAAATGAATTTACAAGGATGGGGTATACACATTCCCCCTCAGGGATAAAACCTTTTCAGGTCATCGCCGCTCCAGGTGCTCCCTAGCAGCTCGCCTTCCTGGTTCTGCAAGCGGTATCCTCCTGTTAGGAGTGCTTCCTGGATGATGAAAGGTCCTTCCCAATTCGGGTTGAGCTTACCGACGGCCGCAGACCTTCCCGCTGCGTCCACCTTTTTCAGGACCAGATCACCTGCTTGGAATTGTTTGAGGCGAACATTTTTGTCAAAATGTTTTGCCATCCGGCGCTTGATCTCTTCTTGCCTGGCTGAAGCTAAATCTCGGAGTTCCTCGATGTAGTCGAGAGACAGTTTTTGAACCTCTTCATTCTCTAGTCGCCATTCTTCGCTTCCGTCCTCCGCAGCTATCACCCTTGGGCTTCTGACTTCGAACTCTACTGGAATGAGAGCTTCTGACCCGTGAGAGAGTTTGAACGGCGTTTCCCCTGTGGCTGAGCTAGGAGTGGTCCTCAGAGCCCACAGGACCGAGGGGAGCTGGCCCGCCCAGTTACCTCTTAGGTTCTCCACCTTCTTCTTCAGTAGGTTGATGATCAGTTTGTTGGCGGCCTCCACTTGGCCATTGCTCCTTGGGTGGTGTACGGAGGCGAACCGAAGGTCGGTTCCTAGCTGCCTACAAAAGTCTTCCAGTTCTAAGCTGGCGAACTGGGGACCATTGTCGGTGATGAAGGAGACATCGCGGCAATCAGGGGGATGCATCCGGATCTGGTGATATCCTGAAAATGCATCAAGGAAACTCATCACAGAAAAACCGACGGCTGAATCAACCAGCGCGTCGATTCGAGGCAAGGAATAACAATCCTTCGGGCGGCTTTTATTCAGTAAGGAAAAATCCACACACATTCTCCAGCTTCCCCCCGCCTTTGTCACCATTACAACATTGGAGACCCAGCCTGGATACTGGATCTCTGACACAAACCCTGCATCGAGCAGTTTTTTAACCTCCTCCCTAATTGGCTTGGCGAGGATGGTGGCGGTTCTCCTTTTCTTCTGGCGGACGGGCTGGACAGTGGGATCCAGGTTGAGGCGATGACACGCAACCTCAGGGTCGACTCCTGGCATCTCGGCTGCGCTCCAAGCAAAGATGTCGACGTTCTTTTGCAGACACGCCGCCATCTCGATCTTCTCTTCGGTCTTCAGCGACCCGCCAATCTTCAGCAGCCCCGGCACTCCCGCTGCAGAGAGTACCTCGATCTCCTCGACCTCTTCAGCCACTTCCAGCCTGGTCGGGCTCTCCAGCACTCTTCCGAACTCTTCCGCGTCAGCCATCCAGCTGATGGTACTGACGGCGCTAAGATAGCACTCCCTAGCGGCTCTTGGATCGCTCCTGATCCTCACCTGGACGTCTCCTTTACAGTACTTCAAGCACTGATGGTAGGAGGATGGGACGGCTTTGAAGGCGTTGAGAAGCGGCCTCCCAAAGATAGCCCTGTAGCAGCTCGGGGCGTCGACGATAACAAATCGACAGCTGATGGAGGTGCCACCGAGTGTTACCAGGAGATCTGCTCCTCCTTCCACCTCCTTCTTCTCTCCGGAGAAGCCGAAGAGGGGACCATCTGATGCTCGAACTCTGGCAGCTTCGACTCCCAGTCCGTCAAACGTCCCCTTGAAGATGACGTTTACAGAGCTACCGTTGTCGATCAGAATTCGATCAACGGTGAAGTCCTCCACCGCGGCTTGAATCACGAGGGCATCATGGAAGGGATTCGCGTTCCCTAGCATGTCCTCCTCGGAAAAGGTAATCTCCTCCATCGGGGGCGGTGCTTGTGAGGTCGAGGCGACACTCCTGCGGTAGATCTGATGGAGGCTTCCCTTGCGGGAAGCTTCCAGCCCTGCTCCCCCATGGATTACTCCAACTCGACCTCCCTGGCCCAGGTCTCCCCGACCTCCCTGGTCGATCCGATCCTCGTTCCTCCTGCGAACGACTGCAGCCTGCCCTGCCTGTGGCTCGGCAGGGGCCTCCATCCTCCTCTGCTCTCCTCCAGCTTCTCCTGCTGTCAACCTCCTCCGGGCTTCCCAAAAGTCTGGGCAGGCAGCCATGGCATGTCCCCCCACCTGGTGGAAGTCGCAGTAGAGAGGAACTTCTTCTGCTTGACGCCTCCTAGGCTTCGGCTTCTTCCTTCCTTGACGGCGGCCTCGCCCGGCTACCGCCATTGCTTCATTTCTCCTCCTCTCCTGACGCCTCTCTGGCTGGCGAGAGGGCCTTCTTTCAGGGGATCTCCCCCTTTGGTCCTGACGCTGGTGCCGTCCAGCCGGCCTCCATGGTGGCCGGTTGACGGGGACCTGGTAGCGTCTTCCCTCCTCGTGACGCTCAGGGGACTCGACGGGCCTTCTCTCCACGATCCTCCCGGTTTCCTTCCTCCTGAGCTCCTCCTTCTTCTTCTCCTCTTGCCGTTCCGGCCACTTCCTTTCCTCCCTTCGGGGCTCCTCCCTCTTCCTTTTTCCAGGGATCTCATCCCTCTCTCCACGATCACCTCTGGTCACCCGTGCCAACCTTGCCAAGAAGTCGGGGTTGGAGGCTTCTCCCCGGACAAATTTATTGGCCCTCTGAATGAGGTTGTCGTAGGAGTAGGGTGGGTTCTCACTGAGTTCCAACTTGAAGAGGCCTTGACTGATGCCAAATGTCAGGGCCAGCAACAGGATGTTGCTATCTACCTCCTGGATTTGCAGAACCTCCTCCTGGAAGCGCTCGATGTAAGGGCCCAATGCCTCATCTGGCCCTTGCACGAGGTAGAACAGGGCCGTGGCCTCCTTCTTTAGCTTCCGTGCCGTGTCGAACCGGGTCGTCAGCCCACGACACAGGTCTTCGAAGCAGTAGATTGAGCCTGCGGGCAACTGATGGAACCAGTCCCAGGCCTTTGCGCGGAAGGTAATGGCAAACAACCTGCACTTGAAGGCGTCCGACATGGTTCGGATAGAGACTATATCCTCGAACCATTGGATGTGCCTGACGGGGTCCTCCTTCCCTGAATAGTAGTTCAAGGCAGGGTCCCTGAACCCCTCTGGCACTGGCGCGGCGAGAATCTCCTCGCAGAAGGGGCTCCTCCCTCCTGCCCGGCGACGATCCTCAACCTGGCGAGTATCACCTCCATACTCGCCATATGGGCGAGTATCCTGGTACCTCGCCTGCTCGCCTGGCTCGTGGAAGCGAATACCTTGCGAGGTTGGCTGGTAGAATTGCGACCTCCTTGGTCGCTCGGTTTCATCCTCCACGTGCTCCTTTCCTGCTCGTCGGGGGGGACTCCCTCCCTCGGATGGAACTGGGCGATGCGGCGAGGTCGTCGTGACCTCGGCGCGCGGCTGAAGCGCTGTTTGCAAGATCTCCTCCATGCGCTGCGCGAAGGCTCCCTCCATACGCTGCGCGAAGGCTTCCAGAACCGCTAGTGTCACGAACTCGCCACTCGCGGCCGAGTTGCCGACTACCCCTTCATGGTCGCCACCTATGACCATCTCGACTTCCTGCTGAACTTTCCTTTTCCGACTACGATCCACGCTCACCGCACCAAAGTGTTGACGCCAGGAAAATCCTGACCTCAAAATTCGGACCGATGCAGCCGGAGGCTACTCGCCCAACAGTCCAACAAGACGACTAAGCTGGCGACTACTGAAGAGATAGAAGAGCAACACACAAGACCCCAGGTGCTGCGGCAGGGAGGTCCCACCACGTACCCAGAAGCTCCGAAGAGACTTCCCCTCCAAGACCAAAGAATGGCCGAGCAAGGTACGAGGAAGACACCGACTTGGCTAGTACCGGGAGTAGCGACCAAGTGCGACAGATGCTAGAAAGCAAGAGCAGGGTTTCGAAAGCTCAAGTCCAGGTGCCAATCCAAGTACCCCTGGGGTCCTATTTATAGGAAAACCAAGGGGTAGGGGGGGTTTTTATAGCCCAGCCCTTGCCCGACGACTAGCGACATTGAGGCGATCTCCCCGGGCAGATGGGCGAGTATCGACTATGGTCGCCCACCTTTTGGCGAGTATCCGAGCTACTCACACGAGTGCACCCCTACTCGCCTAGGCTGTCTTCTGCTCTTACGCTTGTCTGCCGTGTTGACCTCTTTGACTTTGACTTCTGCCTACGTGGCCTTGGGGGGGTCCACCCTCGGAGAATGAGGGTTGTACACATAGACTTGCGCAAACTAATTTTCTATTGTGTAAAAGCCGCGGGCTCAGAACCGCGCAAGCTAATCTGTCGTTTTGCAGAAACCCCTCAGCCCATACGGACATTAGAGCCGGGCAGCAAGCCCACAACGACCTCGGAGTACCAACACCCTCCGACATCAGCTCCTACCAGAAAAGCGCCGCACAGAGGACAATGGGTAAAGCCGCCGCAAAAAAATCAAAACCTTCGAACTCCTCGCTCCGGAACTCGGACTCCGAAGGTTTGGGGGGCTTATGTTGTACACCCGTAAAGGCCTTAGGACGCACCTGAGGAAAGCCCCGAAAAAGAGAGGAGGGGTCGACGGTCAAAGAGCGCGGTAGCACGCAGGCTGCACCCCCCGACCGCACCACCCTTAGGGGTGCGGCCGGCCAAGTCGCACCCCCCTTGGGGTGCGGCCAAGCCGCACCCCCCAAGGGGGTGCGGCCAAGCCGCACCCCCCCAAGGGGGTGCGGCCAAGCCGCACCCATTGGGGGTGCGGCCTAGCCGCACCCATTGGGGGTGCGGCCTAGCCGCACCCATTGGGGGTGCGGCCTAGCCGCACCCCCCTTGGGGTGCGACCAAGCCGCACCCATTGGGGGTGCGGCCTAGCCGCACCCCCTTGGGGGGTGCGGCCAGGCCGCACCCCCTTGGAGGGTGCGGCCAATCCGCACCCCCCCCTTGGGGGTGCGGCCAATCCGCACCCCCCCTTGGGGGTGCGGCCAATCCGCACCCCCCTTTCTTTTCTTTGGGGTGCGCGACCGCGCCCACCCCTCCTCGGGGTGCGGTCCGGCGCCCTCTCCTCGCCAAAGGATCCCGGTCCCCCCCTTTTTGAGGGGCAACTCCCCGTCCGCCGTCCGCCCGAGGCATCTCCGTGGTTCGCTGCGCACTTGGAGCACTTCAGCGCTAGCGCGTGCTCAGAACGTTTCTGAGCGCGATCAGGAAGCTTTCTCACCTTTTGTCTTTCCGGCTTCTCATTTTTTGGGTTTCCGGCTTCTCACTTTTTGTCTTTCCGGCTTCTCACTTTTTGTCTTTCAGGCTTCTTACTTTTCAGGAACAGTCAGTCGCCTTTTTCGCCTCCAACGGAACTGCCCGAACTACCCGAGCTGCCCAAGCTGCCCGAGGGGCAAGGTGGTCATTTACGAAAAATGGCGATCCGTGTGCCCCAAACCGGAAAATATGATTCGTCCACCAAGCATTTATGGAAACTGCCAACGACAAGATTACCAGACTACCCCCGGCCAAAGCTATAAAAAGGGCCCTGGGGCTTAATTTGAAGGGACCTTGACTTCTGGACCTGGGGAGAGCTCCTTGCAGACTTTTGCGGAATTCTCCTTCGGTGCTTGAAGATTTCCTTTCCGGACTTGAAGATTTCCTTCATCCCGAAAGGCGACGGAGCAGCTCACTTTTGTTCCCCGGAGCAGCTCACTTTTGTTCCCCGGAGCGGCTCACTTTTGTTCCCCGGAGCAGCTCACTTTTGTTCCCCGGAGCAGCTCACTTTTGTTCTCCACCTTTCTCAGAAGGAGAAAAGGACTTAGTTTTTTCCAAGAGGCGGCCTGTCGCCTTCAGATCTCTCTATCTCTCTACTACTGTAACGAGTTGCGGCCTGTCGCACTCGAGTTCTAAGTCTCACTTTGTAACCCCCCTGAAGATAGTGGATTTGGTCGGCACAACTCCGACCACGTGGTTTTTTACCCTTTCCGGGTTTTCCACGCTAAAAAGTCCCAGTGCAATTAACGAATCTCTAATTGACTGTTTGCGCGCTTAGTTCGCTCACGAGCTAAGGTGGTTCAAGTGAACCGGTCTACCAAGAGCCCTAAGCGTTCCGCAACAACACTTGTCGCTCGTTGTTTTCATGAAATTTTTTAGCGGAATACAAAAAAAAACTGAGACATATTTAAAAAACTAATTAAAAAAAAAATTTACGTGCACTATAATTTAAAGAAATTGTAAAGAATGTAATAAAGAAGGAGTAAAATTAAAAAAACATGAAAGTTTCATTGAACCTTATATATAGTATGGATATAGATGTAATAAAATGAATTTGGGGTTCAAATTAAAGTAGATCATTCTAATTAAAGTTAACAAAAAGTAGATAATTCTAATTAAAGTTAACAAAAATATTACTCACACTCTAATTTACAAAAATTGTAAACAATGTTTCACTAAATGGTATTTTTCCCTTATATATCTATAATTATCTACTATATTAAATGGGAAAAAAACTATTTGGTGAAACATTCAGCTTTCCAATTTTATTTCTCTCCATCAAAAAAATTTCATTTTTTTTTTTAATTTGTGTTTTTTCTTCAATTTTAAAAAATGTGCTCTCAGGCAAAGTCGCTTATCTACAATAAAAATGTACTCTCCCCGCCGCTTACAAACCTCGTGCACACGGCAAAATCGAGCGACATGCTGATTATAACGCTCGGGGGTTTGCGAGCGGTGGGACTACAGTCGCGCCGGGGCAATGTTGTGATCAGGCGGATACTATAGCGCGGGGAACGGAGGGTCCCCATGCATTGTCACTCGTAGTATATATATAGATATAGTATATAAATGAATTTGGGATTCGAATTAAAGTAGATAATTATAATTGAAGTTGATCTGAGATTGAATGACCGAGATTTGTTTGATGGTCTTAAATGAGGACGATAAACACGACGAAATCTCGATCCCTCTTACTAGTCGCATGCCCATCATTCGCCCATATCACCTTTTTTCTCGTAACATTGATCGTGAAAAAAAATGCATTAAATTACCTGGGAATCAAACATACCCAAGAGATTGTGGTCCTCCCATATTGTATACTTCACCTACATACAAATTTATAAAAGAATTCCATGATTTCCTTGTTGATGATACTGATAATATGCATGATTCATTCTATTGTCACAATCATATGCTACATATATATAGGGCCATTTACCGGGACCTCCCCTCTAACTTTGCTAAATTACTGAGAGCACCCCTCTTATTTTCGAAATTACAAAAAACTCCCCTATAAGTTAGCATAATTATAAAAACTTCCCTTGAAGTTTTAATTTCATTACAAAAAACCTCATTCATGATACAATTTCATTACAAAAAATCCCAGAATTTTTGTTCATAATGTTATGAAATTAAAAGTTCAGGGGAGGTTTTTGTAATTTCGAAAATAAGAGGGATGCTCTCAGTAATTATGCTAACTTACAGGGGAGTTACGAGTAATTATTTCTCTCTCTCTATATATATATATACATATATATATATATTAAATGCATAATATGTTGTTTCAATAGAGCAAGGGGCCATTTTCATGAAAAATATCATGACCACACACTAATGTAAAGTGGAAACAAGCTAGAAACATTCATTTGGTGTTTCTCAGTAGTTAATATGCTCATGTGATAGTTGCAAACTTCTTCTATAAATAATGAAAGAATGCTTGCAGTTTCTCTTCTACACATATTTTGCAGGCTCTGAGTTGCAGGATTGAAGCATGGCATCGGCTTGCAGTCGCATTAAAATTCTATTGGTGGAGGAGAAGGAGACCGACAGGGTAACGACATTATTATTCCGCTTTATTTACATATTAAGCTCCTCCGAATAATACCGGAGTATATCTGCATCGATCATGTGCGCGGTGTAACACGGAGAATGCCTGCATGAATTTTAAGTAGTGTTAAATTCTCCCTCTCTCTAGTTCGTTCTCTCCCTCTCCCACTCTCTGTACGGAAAATTTTCTATGCGCTCATCGCACCATGAGCATGGTGTTATATTTTGAAGCTTAAAGTTATATTTTTTTTACAAATTAATTGACGGGATATAAATTATGGTCTTTTTAGTCATTTTAAACACTCCTATGTATATAAAATTATACAAAAAATAGGGCAGCCCGGTGCACAAAGCATCCTCGCGCAAGTAGCGTGCACAGAGCTGTGCACGCTATGTAACAGTTACAGCCATAATTTACAAATAAAATGTAAATTACGGATGTAACTTGAAATTATGCTGTAACAGTAATGTATGTTCTGCAGTATGTAACAGTTACAGCCGTAATTTACATTACTGTTACAGCATAATTTCAAGTTACAGCCGTAATTTACATTTTATTTGTAAATTACGGCTGTAACTGTTACATAGCGTGCACAACTCTGTGCACGCTACTTGTACCAAAAGGGAAGGGTCCCACCGCAAGGGTGAAATGTAGGCAAACCTTGCCTTGAAATGTAGGTGAAAAATACAATAGTAAACAAAAAATTAGAAATTAATGTAACTTTACGAACCGTCATTTACAACTGTAATTGAGTAGAAAATTTTCCCCTCTATACCCTCTCGATCTCCTATGCTCGCTCTCTTCTACAAAAGCGTTTAGTTAGGCATGGAGCGGAGAGAATACAAATCAACGAGGGTCTGTTCGGACGGACATAATGATATTTTGAAATTGAAATTGGAGTCCAATTTCAATCAAAATAGACCTCCAATTTTAATTCCAAAGCATCAATTCTGCCAGACGAACGGAGCCCGATAGTTTTATAAGCGTGACTTTTCACATAGCATGCAATTAGTATTTTCGGAAGAATACAATAGATTCTAATTGTAATGTTATCGTTGAATCTTAGGCGGCGGTTATAAACTTATTTAGACAAATACCGGCGTACTTAGAAGCCGCAAAGACCGAAGAGAATGAACGAGTTTACGCGGAGTACGCATTTGAAGAGGCGCACAATGGAATGGCGGCGGTGGAATACTTGGAGAAGGGAAACACCTGCGACCTCATCTTAATGGACAAAGATATGCCCGTCATGGATGGCTATGAGGTGATTATATATACCTATTTCTACTACATATAACTTACCAATAACCATAGAATTTGAGCTAGCTTTTGTGGTTTAACTTCAGGCGACGAGATTGATTCGCTCTTTGGGAGTAAAAACACCCATAGTCGCACTGTCTTCGATCTATCTGCAATGCGATAAGGACCTATTTCGTTATTTCGGAGCCGACGATTACTATCAAAAGGTAGCTATTACATGGTTTATTTCGCTCTTCTCGGCTTTCTTTGAAGTTTTAGCACAATTTATCCTGATGAAGCTTTCTCTTTAACAATTTTTGGAACGTCCACAGCCTATTTCGACAACGACGCTCGCGTACATTCTTGTTACATGGATTGGTTTAAGTAAACTATTCACAAACCGAAGTTGTGGTTTAACCAAAAGCACGAAGCGGCGAAGAGATCATACGTAATCTGGGTACGAGTAATAAACAAGTCTGGTGTTTGAGATTTAGGGTTTTATATATATACTATGAAATGTCGTGGATAATAACTCGATCTCGTTGTCGTGTGTGGCGTGTAAGTTTGGGATATATGAATCATTCACCGTTGTGGATGAGAAATGCATTATGTATTCGGTTTAGTTTGTCTGAAATTCTGTCGGCTACTGGTTCACTGGTATTTGCTACGCATATACAGTATTAATACATGTGGTCATTAAAATGTCAAATATTTGGTTCAGTGATTTTTTTAATATTTTGGTTCATAAACTGAATTTAAACACAAAATATGCATTATTAGTACTTAATGGTATTTTGATTCATTTATCTCAAATTGAAATTTCATTACAATTTAATACTTGCGAAATGATTGTGTACGGATTAAATGAGAATCGATCGCGATGTGGTTGGTACATTTACGAAAAATGAGGTTGGTGCGGTGTGAATAACGACTCGATTGTCACCATTTCATCTATTTCGCATTAAAGGAATTAGATATGATACGATATTCTACTTCGACAGAGCTTCGGGAAACAATAAAATGTTTTTTTTTGTTTCCATAAATAGATGATAAGCAGATAGATTTAGTGAGGAAACAAGCAACCCAAGCATCATTACAAAGCTCTTTTGAAGAAAATCAATATTTCCAGCAACAACAACAAAAACAATCTTAGTTCAAGCTAAGATGTGCAACAAAATGTGAACTAATTAAATACCATCCAATGTGATGACGCTAAGATGTGGGATTTTGTAGTAGTTCGCCGTGATCATGACGAAGATTGTCGTTATGATACGTGTGAATGATTGTCGTGCGACAAACATCATAAAAGCACGTTAAGGGCACGCACATCCAATTCGAACCAACTCAATTCAATTTCGAGCCTACTCGATTGTATTTTGAGCCGACTCGATTCTATTTCGAGTCGAGCCAACTCAACTCAAAATAATATCGATTTTGAGTTGTTTTCGAGTCAAAAATTTCGATTTAGAGCCGAGCCCAAATCGCACAAAATCGACTCTAAAGCATCTCTACTTTAACATGATGAGATTATTGGGTCTGGAGGAGAGGGGATAGTGGGGCCTACAATGGTGCGTCATGTGTAAAGTGTTTTTTAGATAAATGATAATTTGGATTTATCGGGCGCCATTCTCAAAGGTCAGGATATATCCCGGTTTCAATCGGAGCCTTAACCCAAAAATCTCTCCTTTAACTTGAGACCTAGGCTCCGTTCGGCGCGGCGGTGACGGTCACGAACGCGGTGGTTATGAACCGTCGTTTGTGAACGTCAGACCTCACCTAAGGAATTTCATCCACTTTTATGTTCAAAATTAGTTTTATTTTCTGACAGCAACCACAACCGTTTTGTCCAAACTCACTAACCAGAACAAAAAAAAAACGCGCCAAACGGAACCCTAAGAATCTCTTTAATGTTTAAGGAACAGTCGATTTTTTATATATATTATTTTATTTTTATCTTTTGTAGATATATACTCACAGTCGTGCATGATTACCGAGACAAATTGTGTTACGACAGTAATACCCGGTCATGAAATATACTTATTATGCTATGGAAACTAAGAATCATCGTCGTATTTAAAACATAATCCATCCATTATAAATGAGATTAATTACTTTTATTAACTTTTAAAATATTTTAAATGGTATTCATCATAATTTAACATTTCATGCTAGTACTATATGCATGTATGCTTAGACCATGACTCCCTTTAATGACTCATTGATCAAGGCGTCGCAACATAGGAATGATACTAATACATTGTGGGCGCTGCGTCGATCTGATCTGCCGACCAGGTTTAGTGAGGTAGTGAATATCGTATGACATTTTTCTCGAGGCACATATTGTTTAATTGAACCCAAAAAAAATCAACGCAGCCGAATATTTGATCATAGTTTTATGATAATTCGTCGGCTCACAGTATTTTTTTCGACTTTTAACATTTTGCCAATCTATTTATTTTCGGGCACGTTAAGAGATGAATGAGCTAGCGTACAAAAATGTTCAAGAGAAACATCAAACCAAGCCTTCATAACATCAATAACTCAAATAGTATAACAAAAACTACTCAAATAGTACGACGAAATCAACCACTCCTTCCGCGCTCCGTGCAAGATCGAGCGATATGACCATGCGAGTTCCCTGGGGCACAAGTTCTTCATGGGAAGAAGCACACAACTCATTCAATGCTCGAGCACTGGTAGGTAGCTTAAATAAGCGTGGTCTGCCCGATGACTGGTTGTAATATCCCAATCTTTAAAATTTCCCTGCATAAGTGAGTAAATGTGATTCGACGGATCTTTCTTGAATGATGAAAAAGGTCGGAGAGTTCTTTTTCAACTATTACGTGTTTGCAAACTATGTTACTAGTTGTTGTTAGGCAGCTTAGAAAATGATGGACCCCGCGGAGAGATTTAGGATATCTTAAGAGAGAGATCATTCCTTAAAGCTAGACTATATAATTTGAGCTTGATAACATAAGTGATACCTTAAGAGAGACCATACATTACTTCAAAGTGGGCAACATAATCCTAAACTTTGATTGAAGGGTATTCTCACTGCACCCACAATTTATGGGATACAACAACAACACTCAAGCCTTTATCCCACCATATATAGTGGGGTCGGCGATATGGATCCTTTGTCGACATTGCGCCCTATCTTTAGTCATAATCTTCAGTAATGTCTAAGTACATCATGTCTTTCCTTATAGTTTCATTCCAAGTCTTTATTGGTCTACCCTTTCCCCGTTTAACATGTCTAGTGACTAAACTCTCACAATGTCTAACACATGCCTCTAATGGTCACCTTTGTACGTGTCCAAACCATCTTAGTTGAGCTTCTCGCATCTAATTCTCTGCAACTGGTGTCACTACTGTCTTATCTCTTATACATTCATTCCTAATTTTATCCAGTCTCGTGTGTCCACACATCCACCTAAGCATTCTCATCTACGCAACTTTGATTGGAGGATCTTCTCAATGGAAAAAATTAATTGCTCAACATATCGTGTTTAACAAATGCACGTCCCACCGAAAAATCAAGTTGATATGATATCATTTGCTCTTCAAACCTTACGCATTGAGGGGCCGGGGCGCAGACATGCGAGCTTGACTGGTCGACCTAGTTAAGCTAGTTTGTGGATACGAGTGAAAAGTCAATCAGTGTTCCCATTCGTCGAAATTTGGCATACTCTTAATGGGCTACAAAATTTGTGGTTTGAACCCCAGGAGTACATGTCATTGTCATTTTCACTGCATAAGTTAGATTTCATGCTACATATATTCACTAGGATTTAAATTTCGATTTACCTATATAAACAATCAAACTGTGAAAACAAAAACAAAAAAAACAAGGATTAAAATATTATAAAAAAATATGTAATGAAGTAAAATGAGAATGAATAAAATATCTATAGATAGAATGTGTTTGAAGACAAATCAAGAGCATTCATTCATTATGGAGCTCATTTGAGGAATAAAAGGGGACTGGAGTTCGAGCACGTAATGAGGGACCTTGCGTGATCATTGCGTATGAACTCGATTTGGAAAATCGGCGAGTAGGCATGACCCACATGTGCTCGATTGGGAAAATCGGCGAGTAGGCATGACTTTGCGATAGGTCGTGGGACCGGCTAGGGCTACAAGGAACTGTATGACGTGAATAGACTGTATCGTCCAAATGCGTTGAAGCATTCGATGCAGGGCCTGATGTGATGATCAAGGACATGTTCATAGTGTCCATGTCTGAGCGGACAGAAATGCTCATGTTGTGATATATGTATGCTTGTATAGGTAGCTAGGGGATTGGTTTTGTATTCTTGATTTGTTGTACTACCGGGTGTTGTAGTCAATCATGGGAACTCTTACATTGTATGTAAGCGATATCTTGGAACTTAACATGATGCATATATATTTATGAAAGTGCGCAGTTTCTAAGAGGTACCGTCTGGTGTAGTCCTACTGCCGACAATAGCTCACAGAAAGCCTTAGCATGTTTGCATGAGTTTGCTATTATACAATTTTCCTTATGATTGCTACATCCTTTAATTGCTTATTATTTTATATAGCGAAGTGCTAATTTGCAGGGTGATATAATTCCCCGGTGACAGCTCATACCTGAACCATGTTTTCCCGCTCATGTGTTTTGGTTGCAAGATTAGGGTTCATGTGCGATTGCGCGCTAACTTGCTAATAAAGAAAATGCCTCGTGAAGTATTTTACTTTTCTAGTACTCGTACCCTTTCTTCTTGTACCGTACGTTTTGCAAGCCGTGATTACTAGTATTCATAATTGTGATGTGAAGGCCTTAAGGCTAGAGACATTATTGACATTCTTGTTGTTAGTAATACTTTCATTATGAATTTTTACTTTCTTCAGAGGAATACTCTGATCATATTATACGATCATTGCAGGTGGGGTGTTACAAATAGTTTTTCTTTATTCGAAGCCAGGGAGCGAGATTTCCCCTATGCCAAATTCAAATCATTCGTGCACAGTAGATCAGCTCCAACAAACACAAAATAGGGCGGATAAACGGATTAGAAATGAACAAAATCAGCCTATGCCGACCAAATAACTCTGATTAAGTACACCCATAAGTCGAGTTGAGGGCGAAAGAGCAAGAAAATTACATCAATAACCTTCAAAATGATATTAGTTAATTTGCAATATAAAGTTTCACCAACTTGAAATCCATAACTTCTATCTGAAAAATAGTTAAAATTAAAAAAAAAACATAAAAAATGTGGCTCTTAATTTTTTGAGAAATATTAGGTCCGGTCTGTTCCGAAATCATAGTCCGGGACTACTGTCAATACGCCGCTTTGAGGAAGGAATGAACGAGATCTAAATTTAATAACTCAAAGAAAATGGGGAACCCGCTCAATCTCCACGAAGATCATTTTCGATCGCCGTATAAGAGTCCGGGTCACATGCACTTTTTTCGATGCGCGCACCGTACGATGCTTCTTGTGCGAGGGAAAATTCGACTGTAACAATAGTGCAAGCACAATTTTTTGACGAGCGAAATCCGATTGAAAATCAACTTGATTTTTCAGATGAATTTCAACCGTCGGATTATCGTCGCACACAAAAAAGAGAGTTGATATTAGCAGTCCGGAACTGGCTATTCGCAGTCCATCACTATTCGTAGTCCATAAATTTTATTTGTAGTCCAAAATTATATTTGCACCCCACTCCCAACCAAAAATATGCAAAACACTTTGCTGATATATTAAGTACTAGAAGCCTAGAAAAACATCTTAAAAACTTAAACAATATAAAAACCTAGCAGAAAAACAAGTTAAATGACATGCATAGAGGAATTAACTCTAAACCAAGTTAAATGACATGCAAACCTTCCTCTAATCAGAAAATTGACTTTTTTTTTTTGAGATTTTCGCCAGATAATTTCCTTCTTTTTTGAAAGTGAATCTAAGAGGGGGAAAACGACGCGACCGATAGAACTACGACTAGGGATTAGGCAACGGGAGATAGATGGAGAGGATGTTATTTGATGAGGTGCGATTAGCAAGAATTAGACAACAAGAATTGGACTGCTAATATCAACTCTAAAAAAAAACCCGAGCAGCGGTGTAAAATTTGTTTTTGCCAATTTTTTACCGCCAGTTTAAGGCTAGCCCCAGTTTAATGTAAAACAACAAGTTTATTTTTACTGTCAGGGTTTAACGGAGAACCCCTTCCTCCACGGCTAAAACCATTCTTCTCCCCCTCAAATCTTCATCTCCGAACCCAAAACCCTAGCCCCCTCCCAAGTAACTTTCTCTCTCCTCAGATTACGCACCTCAATCATTAGGGTCGGCAGCAGCGGGCTCCTCGCATTTTCGGAAGGCGGATTCCTCGCCATCTTCTCTTTCTTCTGCAACCCCTTCAATCCACTGAGCCCATTTGGTGCAATTGTTTATTGGCTTCTTGCGGCAGCCGGGCAGGGCCGGGGTATCCACCCTCTGACATCCCTATTTATCATTCTGCACATTTTGTCTGCTCCGCCTCAATCCCTACTGTTTTTGAAGTCGCTCGGATCCGAAGGATTGCATTATGCGCATGGAAGAAGCGATTAGCAGCTGCTCGTGGAGTTGGGACGAAGAGAAGGCGTTTGAGAATGCTCTGGCTGTTTACACAGAGGATGGAGACCAGATATGGGAGAAAATTGCAGAAGATGTGCCGGGGAAGAGCTTGGAGGAGATTATGCATCATTTTCAGCTCTTGGAAGAAGATGTTGGTGCTATTGACTCGGGTTTGATTCCTTTTCCTAACTATTCTCCACTGAAAACCGAGGCTGAGTCCCCCATTAATGGCGGAAGTAGCAGAAAGAGTGGGCCGGGTCATGGCCATGAGAGCGGCAAAGGATCGAGGATGGAGCAGGAGAGGAGGAAGGGGATAGCGTGGACTGAAGAGGAGCACAGGTGAGTGGAGATGAGCTGATTTTAGTTCTATTTGAGCTGTATTGACCTGGATACCACTTGATGATGCCAGGCACTACTGATATTGTTTATTATGTGTCTTTTTGCCTCTTTAACTACTTAATTGTGTAAAAATGGGTTAAATGTAGGTTTTTTAGTAGAACTAGCACTTGCTACTAGTTGTTTTTTACATTCAAAAATTCCTTTTTATTACCGTATATAATGCTTAGCATGTAAGAAAATGAAGTCCCACTGTTTTTTTTTGTATATTAGTTTCTTGTTAGCACAGTTGTAGCTCAAGTCCCATTAAAGTCAAATGGGTCCTGAAGCCTAAGCGCAAGACAAAGTCGCGCCCCTGACTAAGGCAAGACACTACCCCATCCAATTTTAAATAATCGTCATCAAGCATCAACTCATCTTCTCGATCACATTCTTCATCCTTTCCACTCACCTACCATCCGTTACTATCATCATATTCTGTTAAGATATGAGATCAGTGCGTTCCTTTGCATAGTACTGAAGTCTCAATACTCGATTATATTTCACAAACACCAAATCATTCAAATGGTATCAATTTATTGCTTTATTTCTTTTGAAAAAATAGCTTTACTACAGAAACTTCACCTAGACATGTTTTTATGCTCAAAAGGCAAGTGCTAAGACAATAAAGTGCAAACCTTTGAGCCTGATGAACCTTGAGCCTTAGGTGCACCTTTAGCAATATGACTTATGAGTGATGTTATTTATGAAATGGGCCCTCTGGACATAGATGCCGCAGAGAGAGGCCTCCATTGATAATTATTAAGTATCTCTTTCTTCATCAATATCAAAAATCTTCAAAGGTGTTTCTTCTATGATTACTAAGGGGAACATAGTGTGATCAGCTAATGATTTTGGAGTTCTTATCCCGACTATTTGTCGCCGACTTTGGATTCTTTTTATTTGTTCTGACGTGAGTTTTATGATTTATTGTCAATCTAATATGAGCCAACAACATTTCTCATTCGGGCTCTGGATTGATAATGGCATAGTTGATTAATCAAATGTAAACGGAAAGTATATCTAAATAATAATTACACAACATAAGCAAATACATATCTAAAAAGTCAACATTATACATGCTATTTAATATTCTTTTTTGTAACAAATAAATGAAAGGACTACAATAACAATGGTGGTAAGCCATAGGGAGTCAAACAACAACAGAAGCAAAGTCTAAAGTATTCATGCGGCACATTGAATATGTGTAGGAAATAATCTTCTACTATCTACATTTATGTTGAAGTAAGAAGGTGGAGTGAGCAACATTGAATAAGCATAAGACTTCATGTAAAAGATTAGCAGTCTGATTCATAAGATTGTGCAGCGAAAATGGTCATACATGAACAATTAATTAAGGCCTTTAGCGCCTCCTTAGATTTTTTCATAGCTCCATCTTAGTTTTTGGATTTAACACTTTCAGCAACACTTGATACGAACGATTGAAAAATGAAGATTCATAAAGCTGGCCTCAAATATTTGGGATAAAATGATGATGGTGATGGACAATTAGAAAATATTCATTATTGTATGCAAGCATTTTTAGGAGTGACATCTATTACGAGAAATTGCAATTACAATTCAAATAAGGATAAATGAGAACGTTAAGATGAATATTAGGATAAAAGAAAGTGTTATGGTCCCAATCTCGTTATTGTATCTTTAGTGTCTTTTATTATTATTAGTTGTGCTTAGTTAGATGGTTAGAGTTTGCATTTTTAATAGTCTTGTTGCCTATTTAAAGGCAACTAGGGTTTGGATGAAGGTATCGAAGAAGTATTTTCAATTTCCTTGTCTTGTGAAAGAGATTTTGGTAGCTCTCTCCTCCCGAGCAAGCCCCTCATAGGCAGGCGCGGTTCCAACTCCAAAGCATCTCCTCCGCCTTCGGCCACTACTTCGGCGAGCACACAACAGAAAGATGGATAAAATGGCGTGCCCAATTCATGGAGCTACCATCAATGCAAGGACATAGGGAAGATTGCTGTAGATCTTGCATTTGTTAAGTGTCTCTTATAATATAAATATATAATGGATAAACTAAGAATTTATTATGTTAGAGCGACCTCATCCTAATTTTTATAAAGTCAATTTTATGTGCAATAATTGACGGAATATGTAATAATAAGACATTGAATTAATGTTAAAGGAACACGGAGAAAAGTTAGTAGAGTGAAAAAAGAAATTTCAAAGTTTGCAAAAGAGGAATGATTAGAAGGCCAATCTTGAATTGTTGGGATTAGACTATTGCTGAGATGTTATGAATATGATTTCTTTTGTAATTTTATGCTATATATTTGTGTTTATTATTTTAATATGTTGTAGATATCAATACTTCAAAATTTAAAATATAATTAAATTAATGTTGATATATTTCTTGAAAATTAGTGCTCAATTTAACCCTTAATTTTTCGCAGGAATTTTCATACGTTTAACCATAAATAGGAATCCAACTATAAAAAAAGGGCAGCCATATGCACAAAGCATCCCCGCGCAGCAAGGGTCCGGGGAAGGATCCCACCACAAGGGTGAAATGTAGGCAAACCTTACCTTGCATTTTTGCAAGAGGCTGCTTTCAGTGTGACAACACCTCAACTGGTGCGCCAATGCTCCCCTTCAAATTGGAATCCAACTATATAAAAAAAACCAATGACCTTCCCTTCCATATCATTTTTGATTCCATCCAGCAGGCTCTCACTGTTTTGTTGTATTTAGGTTGCTACTAGCTCTTTAGTTACTGCCCACCACCTGCTAGTACTATTAGCAGGTTGTTACTGAACCATACTAACTCTGATACCAATTGACGCAGGGCGAATCTATAGGCGGCGAGATAATCGGCGACCTAACCCTGCATGCTATGCAAATCCGACGGTTAAATCATAATTAAATAATAAAATAACATCCCACGCAGTTAATTCACAGCAAGGCCAAATAATTTACTAGGGCAAAGCAAGCTTAGACTTTCCTCCGTGTGGAGGACCAAAGCACGAGCGTGTGGCCAATAAACCCTGCAAATCACAATAATAATCTAGCAAACAACTACCATGCAGTATATTCAAACAAGTACAAGATCCAATCAAATATAAATATGCTGAAAATAATAATCCAATACAACGAGAACTCACTAAGTAGTGGGCTGACTAAGGCACTAGAAAATTCGGAGCCGGAGATTCGTGGATGACGATCGAATGTGGAACCGGTGGCGTGGAAATGATGGCAGTGGCTGTCCTCGGCGATGGGAGATGAAAATGGACCGAAAATGGATGGGTCCGGCCACGTGGGTAGAGATCCGGACGGGGTGGATAGATCCGATGATTTGATAACGGATCCGGGTTAGGGAATGGTGGATGGATAGGGAGAAAGCCGGATCGGGGCTGGATTCGCCTAGATCGGTGCTGCTAGGGTGCGGGAGGGGGCGGACTGGCGGCTTGGGAGGGCCAGATATGCTGATATGCGGTTGGTAGGGGGTAGATCTAGGGGGGAAGGCTGGGCGGCGTCAGATCTGGTGGAGGAAGGTTGGGAGACGCCGAATCTTGAAGGGAATAGTCTGGACAACGGTGGATATGGCAGGGAAAGGCTGGACAACAGTGAAACTGACGGGGGAGGGCTGGACGGCGGCGGAACTGGCAGGGAATATTCTGGACGGCGGCGGAACTGGCGGGGAATAGGCTGGACATCTGCGAAATGGGCGAGGAACGAGCTGGACAGCGGCAGCTGTAGGCTGGCAGCAAGGGCGGCTGCTGTTTGGCGGTTGTGGAGGCTGAGAGAGGGGGCGTGGGAGGGGGGAGAAGGAGCCTAGGGTTAGGGCAAACCTCGGGGAGGGAGATACAAGCCTAGGAGTCGTCACCTAGGGTTCCACGGAGTCGGCACCGTGACGGGATCGCGGGAATCCGAGAATACTTTTCACCAAATCCTGCAATGCCAATAATCAGCTCCTATATGATCTATATATAATAAAAAGGAGGCTAGGGCATCCCACCATCGACGGCTATGATTGGCCGGAGGTGGGACCACCCAAATACATCAAAACAAATGCAAAGATAATAAACTAATATATCAAATTGATTCGCAACGCGAATCCAAACACATCTGCGGAGTCCGATCGTCGATCTGGGCATGCCATATATGAAAAGTTGCCAAATCAGCCCTAAATGGACCCAAAACTCATCATCCACTGCAAGTCCTCGTCTATGCTCCGCATCACATAGTAGTTAAAATTCACAGCTTATTTCAAAATTGTTTAACCATGATTAATTATAAGTAATCATGATTGGAAGTTCTGGATGGTATACTGATATTACTTATATTTTGAGTGATTTATACTAATTTGAGTTGTTTTTAATGCCATGCCAACAGTAATCCATTTAGAAAAAATATAGTTTCTTAATTGAAAATTATGTTCTTAAAGATACTAGATAATTATACTTCTTGTTAAGGTTATTGTAATGGCTGTAAATTGCAAATTAGAAACTAAATATTCACTCTCACCTAAACCCTCAACAACAGTTACTTCAATCAACCTTGTATTTCCTGATAAAGGTTTTATATGCTTAATTATTAATAGGATTTCAAATATTTGAGGAATCTAGACTGTTATTGGGTTAAAAATCAGTCAGGCCTTTTGAGTTTTCTCAATATCTTTTTCTATTGAGGTTAAATTTTGTTATTTTAGTTTATGTTGCACAACTTCTTACTTAAATTTGAATCGTGTTAAGCTTAATAATCAAAATATCTTCACGGAAGCCTCGGCACACCGGTTGTGGTATTGCCGTGTGACCTTGAGGTCACGGGTTCAAGTCTGGAAGCAGCCTCTTGCAAAAATGCAGAGTAAGGTTTGCCTACATTTCATCCTTGTGGTGGGACCCTTCCCTGGACCCTTGCTGCGCGGGGATGCTTTGTGCACCGGGCTGCCATTTTTTGGCATATTTTTTTGATGTTTCACTAAGTTGATGGTTATTTTAACACTATGATGAAAGAATCTTGTATGTGATTCCCATTTAACTTTTTATTTTGACAAGAATTAAGTTGCATGTGGCCATACTTGCTATAGAAATTTCCTGAGAAAATTTCACCATCTGCTAGACTGCTATCTATAAATGCTGTTATCATGCAGTTTATTAAAGTCTCTTGTTCATTATCTATATTACATGTGGGTTTTTTTTTGTTTCACATTTTTCTGATCATGTTACTCTCCCCTTATGCCCCCTATGGAACAGGCTGTTTCTTTTGGGACTTGAAAAATATGGCAAAGGTGATTGGCGGAGCATTTCGCGAAATTTCGTGGTGACTAGGACGCCCACCCAGGTGGCGAGTCATGCTCAGAAGTTCTTTATTCGCTTGAACTCAGGCAACAAAGACAGGAGGCGATCGAGCATCCACGACATTACTACAGTTGGCCATGGAGATGCTCCAGTTTCAGCTCAAACGAATGCTACCATGTCAGCCTCCGGCAATTGCAGCTCCCAATCCTCCCAAAAATCCGCCGAACCCTCTGGAGTCGATGCATATGGTACCTCCATTGGACATCCAGTGGTCGGCGGGCTAGTTCCCGCCATAGGCACTCCCGTCACTCTACCGGTTCATGGGGCACGACAAATGGCCTACGGAGTGCAAACTCCTGAAACTTTTGCTCCAGATGAATCCGCCAGCCTTCCACGCCGATCTCGTACTATGTCTCGCAAATCTAGCCGTAGATGATTGTTTTTGATTCCTTCTACATGTGTACAGTGTGGAGGTTTGTAATTGGGTTTCAATTTATTTCTTTGCAACGGAATAAAAAGGTTATCTGCGTAGAACTATAATGCCTTCGCTTATCATTTACAAGCCATACATGAGCTCGATGTACACGAAAAATGTAGATGCTTTAGTTAGTAAATGTGTAGGTGTCGTGGCAGATCTGTTGCAGAGGAATATCGGAAAGATCGAACGAAGAAAGGTATTTAGTTTGCTCCTTGCACATTGATTCTCCTTCTAAAATTCTGATCAAATTTTATTTTTCTAACAGTTTTTAGAATGCCCGCTTTTTTTCATCATTGGATTTTTGTAGATTTTTTGTTCTTCTTGCTGAAGGGGAGCCTTGGCGCACCGGTTGAGGTGTTACCGTGTGACATTGAGGTCACGGGTTCGAGTCCTGGAAGCAACCTCTTGCAAAAATGCAGGGTAAGGTTTGCCTACATTTCACCCTGTGGTGGGACCCTTCCCTGGACCCTCGCTACGCGGGAATGCTTTGTGCACCGGGCTGCCCCCCTTTTTCTGTTCTTCTTGCTATTCTACTACTTGTGGGCAGGTATGATGAACCTCATCTTCTTATTTCTTCCTTATTTTATATGATAGATTTTGTTGGAGATTTGTCAGCATTCAGTCTTTATTTTCTCCTCAAATTAGTGTTCATTTGTGGTTGCTTTAGAAAAACAATTAAATTTATTTTCATGTGTAATTTCCAAGTTATTGTAAGGCGTAGAATTCATATTAATGTCTAGCTACGTCGCTGCATGGGTCGACACGCACAATGTTACTATCCATCTTTTACGACCACCAGGACTGTCGGGGTATCTAATTTGCTCCCCCAATTTTCATCACTCACCGTCAGTCCCCCAGAATGCTTTCAGTAGTGGTGTTCTTTCTGATCTCTATGCATTTGACGACGTATTGGGCAAGTAATTTACAAGGGCTTTAATCCCAGCCTTTCCGGATAATGCTTGCGTTTACGGCGGCTGCTGACGCCTTCATTGTTTCTTCTCTGAGAAAAGAAGTGGGATTTAGTCATTTTTTTCAAGGCATATTTGAGAATTTACTTTTGTGGAACATGATTTCCTGATGTAAAATTCAAAAGGGGGATAACACTGGTGGGCCTATTGTTGTCAAGTGGACTGGCTAGCTCAGGAGCTCAATCATTCAGGATCTCTAATGGCTGGCTGTAGTAGGTATGAACTTAAATGCTTTATAAACTAATGTGCTCAGGGCTGACCCACCAGCCTTTTTATTACTTAAAATACAAACTAAATTTTTTAGTGTTTTCCTACATTTTTGTAAAGAGAAAAGAAAAGGGCAACCCGGTGCACAAAGTATCCCCGCGCAGCGAGGGTCCGGGGAAGGGTCCCACCACAAGGGTGAAATGTAGGCAAACCTTACCCTGCATTTTGCAAGAGTCTGCTTCCAGGACTCGAACCCGTGACCTCAAGGTCACACGGCAACACCTCTTTACGTTTTTGTAAAGAGATATTATAATTTTTACGATTTTGAATTTAATACTGTCTTTGGTTTGTTTGCTTCACAGGCAAGCGATCTGGATGCCTCCTCTTCTGCTGCTGATTCCAGATTTAAGAAACATAGTGTGCATTTATAAAGGTACATAGCCCTATCATATCTTAGCCTTTTTTTGGGTACCCAACAGATTCCAGATGTAATGAATGGCAAAATCTAACAGTTGCTTGCTCTCTTATGGATCAATCCTAACTTTGTTTAGGCTCTATTTGGTGCTGACTATGCAACTCCAAGTTGCCGCCTTTACACTCCCGCGCCCTTGTAGTGATGATCGTGGGAAGGCTTCCGTGGCTGGTGCTCCATAGAACGTTCTGCTTGTTTTAACTCGGAGATGACACGTTCGAAGGGATTGTGCAAGAAGTTATTCCTCATTTAAGGTATTTGTTTTACCACCCTTTTAAGTTGGCAGGCTGGGGCCAAGTGACAGCCCTTTTTTTTTTGTTTATTCCTGAAAAAAAATTAAAAAGTTTTTTTTTTCATTTTTTCTTTTAGATTTTAGGATACTATAAAAAGACGCTTTTTAGTTTCATACTTTCTTAAAACAATCCAAAGTTTCCTCTCACCTCCTGCGGGAAAATCGATAGAATATGAATTCAGCCCTTCATTCTTAATAAATTTTGTACTTCAATTTTGTGTGTCATCTCCTAGTCAGTGGCTAGGAGTTGTTGATCATGATATCCACTTGGTTATTCATATTGCATAACTTTCTTTCTCATAAAACTTGGATTTTTTTAGAAATCGAAACCCCGAAATCTTATGTTCTCTATGAAACTACTTCATACACCTCATATTTCGGTCCTAAATGACGCTTCCGTGTAAATCCGAGTATCAATGAGAAAGTCGTTGGCTGGTTTTGGGCTGTAAAAACAAAACAGGAGTTGGTACATGATACAAATATGACCTCATGGACGCACGTCTCCCTCTGCTTATGTATCCCCAAGGTGTATTATCGTAATTTGTATGTCTCACTCCCCTATATAAGGGAGTGATATTGCGAGTGTTAGGCTCTCTTAGGTGAGAGAGGCTCTTAGGGGGAACCAGCCCTCAGGAGTTCGGGTCGAGCTTGTCACGACATTTGTATTTTTATTTTGTGTTTATTCTTACAATTTCAGTTCTTGATAGTGTATCTCTATTTTGAGTATCTACGAGAAAGTCGTTGATTGGTTTTGGTCTGTAAAAACAAAATGGGAGTTGGTACAACAAGAGAAGTAGGTAATTGTTGTACTCAAGAAATTTTTTTTGATGAGGTCTATACAAATGCATTAATAAAATATTGTCATTTATTAGGATATATGACAGATAACAGACATGTTCAGCTAATTGTTAGCAGAATCAGTGCTATCTCCATCTAAAGGATTGTCCGTCTACACCGGACACAGTCAGCGCCATAAAGTTGCCGACTCAGTGCTTTGTCAGCCTACCGGATTTTCAATTGAATTTTAGAGGGCATGACAGGGAAAGGTGGCATGAAATAAAGAGTAGGAGAGAAACCTTTTGGAAAAGCAGTTGCTGAAGCCTGGTTGTTGGAGTATTTAATTCTAAATGATTCCGATCTTTTGACGGAGAAATTTTTGGGTCATGGGCTCGGACCTGATTGTGGGTCGTAGGACGAAACTCGAATAAATACCCGAACTTGGTAAGTGGCTTGAAACCCGACTAAATTTTTCCATAGATTTCAAATCGGCTCAAAATTCAACTTCCCGAAAATTCAACTTCCCTTCAATTTCCCAAATATAATTTCCAGATCAGTTAATCAATATATATACTTCAAAAGAGAAAAACTAGGGTATGTTTGTTTCGGCGGTGAGAGTTGGAGCGGTGGGAAATGGAAGGGGTTTTGGAGCGTGGCGGTGGGAATTGGAGGGCTACCAACCAAACAGGTTTTTTTTAGCGGTGGAGTTTTCCCCCAATGGATGGAGCAAAAACGGTGAAACAAACAGACCCTAGATAAATATAGATGCATTCTGATCTTTTTTTCTTCCCTTAAAGTAGATTTGATATTCCTGGAATTTATTTACGAAATACCCTTTCAAAATCTATTAATAGAATATAAATGTATTTTTTTTCGTCCACATGAATTCCTCGAGAAATAATGATGATGTGATGACTGTAAAGGATAAGGTGATGATTCATGTTGCAGTCATCAACTTTTAGGTAGCATACCTTATAAAAGAGGCATCTTTGATGGATTTCTTCAGCCAGCCACCACCAAAGTCTCTCACAACCAGTTTTCCAAGGAGTTGAAGCCATGAAGCAGTTAAACGACGGCCATGTTCTCGGCATCCCTGCAATTTCCGAGCCTTCTTCTACCCCTGAACATGTCAGCTTGTATATCCACTGCACGCTCTTTGGTCTCCCCAAACTCAAGCAGAGTAAGAATCATCACCTCTTACCACATCTTCGAAGAGATTTGTTTTTCTTCAAACTCTCTGTTTTCTCTTTGCAAGGAACTAATTTCTTCTGAATTATGCAGATAAAGTGAAATCTGTGTCTGATTGGATGAGCAAATTCAGTAGAAAGGCAGACAGCTTAGCCCAAGGCATCAGAGATCATGGTAATTATCAATCCTCCATCTAAATTCTCATCCCAATAGGCAAATTTGCAGAAATCTCCTAATAATTTGGTGTTTCCACTAAATTTTGTAAATAAAATAAGGGTCATTTACTGGGACCTCCCCTTTAAGTTTGGTAAATTACATGCTGCACCCCTTTTACTTTTGAAATTACAAAAAACCTCCCTTGGTAAATTACATGCTGCATCCGTGCGCAAAAAACCCCCCTGAAAATGTACTCCAAGGAGATATTTTTGTGCATGAATGTTATGAAATGTAAACTTGAAGGGGAGGTTTTTGTAATTTCAAATATAAGAGGGGTGCAACCTGTAATTATTCTAACTTTTTAGGAATAAATATTTACTGACTATATTCGTAGAAATGGGGAAAAAATGTATTCTGATGCGCTCTTCCGTTGCGATGTTCAGTGAATTTGGGGCCGAAGATCACTGAAACTGTGAAGGGTAAATTGAGTTTGGGAACAAGAATTCTTCAAGCAGGAGGGATCCAGAGAGTCTTCAGACGAAGTTTCTCATTCAGGAAAGGGGAGAAGTTGCTGAAGGCTTTCCAGTGCTACCTGTCTACAACAGCTGGTCCGATCGCAGGGCTTCTTTTTGTTTCAAACAAAAAGGTTGCTTTTATCAGTGATAGGCCCCTCACTGTTGCTTCCTCTGATGGAAAATTTGTCAGAGTCCCCTACAAGGTACCCTAAACTTTTTGGGAATTTCGGTATAATCGATCGATTCAGTACAAAAAAGGCGTTAAAATTATTCTCGTGCATTCAATATAGATCTTAGTCCTCTCTTCACCTACAACCAATTCGCGTTAGGCTGTATTCCTTGGTCTAAACTATTTCTAGAGCAGGATTTGCCCAAATGCTCACTCCCACGTGACTAGAACTAGTTTCGAGTCGAGTTCAGGGGATAAAGGCTTGAGTGTTGTTGTTGTATGCTAACAATGTAAACTCAGAACGGACGTGTTGGTAATTTTAAAAAGTAGAGGAGAATTCACTGTAATTAGGAGAAGTTGAGGGGAGATTTTGGTAAATGATCTTAAGAAAGCAAGATCATGTGTTCGGAGGCCAAATTCCCTACATGTGTGGGAGCGAGTTGAAAATAGTCTCTTGTCGGGAAACACGACCCTTTGGCACTTAAATATAGAGCATGATTCTCTCCACCCACAACCAATTGATTTTAGGTTATATGGTTTGGTTGTCTAAGAAACCCACACTTCCATCCCAAAACTCCGAAGTGATAGGAGTGGAATGAGGCTTGTAAACACTTGACTGGTGGTGCGCGATAGGCAATCTGAGACTAATCAACAACACGGGACACCGGGGATAATATGCACATGGGGCGGTCCCACACAACGCGGACCTGCTGGAATCAGGTCAACCAACAGATTGTAATAAATATTCGAATAATCTAGAGCATAATAATACGGAGCTAGAGTATTGAGTATGTTGCGGTGATCTCGGGGTTATAAATTCGAGCCACAAAAATGCTTGTTTTGCAAATACAATGCAAAGCTTCCATCTTTTGATACAATAGGAAGAAAGTCAGTTCTTATAGATCAAGAGGTGATTGAAAGTTGGAAACTTGGGTAGAGAGTTCTTATAGATCAAGAGGTGATTGAAAGTTGGAAACTTGGGTAGAGAGATGGATTTGAAACGAGAGATTCGGCGGAGTTGTGCTACGAAATTTTGCCAAAATGAGCTTAGATTCGTCACACACGAGCCATCGCACTTTCATCCGCTCGACGCATTTGCTTGTGTTTATTAATCCCTTTGCCGCTCATGCAGGTTGTGATTCCATTGAGAAAGATTAAGAGCACAAATGAAATTGAGCACGTCGAAAAACCGAGCAAAAGATTCGTGCAGATCGTCACAGTGGACGGCTTTGACTTTTGGTTCATGGGGTTCCTTTGTTACCAGCAGTGCATCAACCACCTACAAACAGCCATCAGCCAATATCACAAGCCCTCCACAGCAGTTTGTTCAAATAAAAATTGTACCATTCTCAGCAATTTAGTTCTAGAACCAGAGACTTGTGTACAAGCACAAGGTTGAAGATGCAGTTTATTGGGTGGAATTTCTTTTTTCTTTTTATTTTAAACATGTAATCAGTTGATATATATATATATATATATTATAAAGAAATATGAGTTTTGGCGTGACAAGGTAAATAGACAAGCTAATGGGGACATCGAGACAATTTCCACGGTTTGATCTCAAAATCAAGCGTCACGATGAACTGCGAATATCCATTTGGGCTAAACCCTCCTCCCTCCCCCAAATTCCCGATCCCTCCCTCCCAAACCAGTCCCGCCCTCCCGTTGTTGGTTCTTACCGGCGGCGGAGCCGCAGGCGGTCTGCCCTGACAACACGCAAATTCGCCAGTCCCTGGCGGAGCGCCGCCGGACTACCCCCGGCAGGTTCGCCGGGGTCTGGCGAATCTACAGGTGGTGTCAGGGCAGTCCGCCGGCGGCTCCGCCGCCGGCAAGAACCAACAACGGGAGGGAGACGGCGGAGTTCTACCGGAATTGTTTTTTTTTTTTCAAATTATGTAAAATAAATAAATAATTAAATCTTAAATAATTTAAAAAAAATTAGATAATAGAATTATCAAGAATATTAAGAACATTTTGGGGCGTGAGAAGCCCGCCGATTGCACTCACGTAGGGCCGGAGGTTTGTGCCGTTCGACTTGTGTGTGTGTATATATATACGATCCTGATCATATGTTCTTAGAACAGGTTCGGTTCGGTTCGGTTCGGTTTACACCTTCGGTAAATCGATGAACCATGCTTCAATAGTAAGAGAGGTGCAACCTGTAATTTAACAAACTTAGAGGGGAGGTCCACGTAAATGACCATATATAGAGAGAGAAAGAGAGAGAGCAATGTTAATAGCACAATAGATTTCGCTATTAGCCCCACTGAGATATTAGCACTTCATAAAATTCTATTTTCACACCAACAAGCTATTATCACATCACCCCAAAACCAAAAAAAATATAAATTTCTCCATTCATTTCGAACTCGAGTGTTAATAAAATTGTTGAAGATCCTCGCTTCGAAAAACTTCATTTGGGTCATAATGAGTGTTGCAGGGTTGCATTTCATCGGATGGTTTGCACTGCTAAGTGAAATTAAATTGCTAATCTTGTGCATGTTATGCTCCAAATTTGAGTGTTAATCCTAATGTCTCTTTCTTTAATTTAAATTGCATCTGAAATTATAAAACTAGTTTCACGGCTTCTAAATTTAGCATTTAAGCTCCGTTTGGCGCGACTTTTTTACTCCGGCGAGTTTGGACAAAAACGCCACCGCTATAGAATGTGTTTGGCATGACAACGTCCGTTGTCAAAAAAAGATAATTAGTTTTGAACATAAAAATAGATGAAGTTCCTTAAGTGAGGTCGGACGCTCACGAACGACGGTTCATAACCACTGGGTTCGTGACCGCTACCACTGTGCCAAACGGAGCCTTAGCCTTCTCCTGGAAATTCTTAAACCACCGATCCAGTATATCCATAGGCAAGACAAGTTGTGATCCATCCAAGTGACGGAAAGAACGGCGGAGGGGTGGGCACTGTGCACGACGCCGCAAAAAAGGAAGGGATGGCCAGGAGCCTGGACTTAGATAGCGATCGCCTTACCCAGCGGCTGCGAAGCAGCGTCAAGGAGGAAGATGCACATCTCTCTCACTTCGTAGTAGGTCACCACCTAAGATCGAGACACGAGACAGGCCACAACGAAGACGAAAGAGGGACTGCCATTTTCGAGGGTCGAGCGAGAAGTACGGGCGATGTAGGCTCCGAGGCGAGCGAGAGTTCGCCGGCAGGGGATTTAGGCCGCACGATTTGCCACAGTCGGGAGGAAACCGCGAGCAGGGAAATGAAATCGGGCGAGGTGCTTGGTATTGTTGGGGTTCAGCCCCTAAAGGAGAATTTTTTGTGAAAATTTGTGTTGCAGGAATTTAGGTTGCAACCTGGCAAAAAGGCACGTTACAACGCGCTAGGCTCTGTCCATGCATTTTGGGAGGCAAAAATCTGGGCGTTTTTGACCGGTTCAACTGAACCGGTTTTAATTTCGGTTTTGGCTTGAGCAGTTTAGGGCAGCTGGTTTTAAGGAGGTTTTTTTTATATATTCCTGATTGAAATCAGCCGATCTTACTCTCTCCCTCTCCCCGACTCCAGGTTTGCCGCCCCTTCCTCTTTTTTTTCTCTCGATCTTGAAGAGCCGCCGGTGGGTGTGCTAGCGGAGGGGTTTGCCGGCGTTGTTGTCGGAAATAGAAGGGGCTGTCGCCGCCTTTGTCGCTGGAGGAGGGTGTTGTCGCCGTTCTTGTAGCCGATCTACAGTTGGAGAAGGAGAGCTTTGTTTGGGCTGCTGCTCTGTGGTGGTTGTTGCCGCCGTTGCCGCTGATTTGTAGCGTGTTGCCGTTGCCAGTGCCGTTGCCAGTGCCGTTGCCGGAAAGAGGAGGTGTTTCTTCCGTTCCTCTTGGAGATTTCTCCACCGTTTTCAAAGGGCTTCTTCGTCTACGGATTAAGGTGTTCTCTTTCTCGTTTTCGCTTGCTATTTTGCTTGAAAAGAGAGTAAGAGTTTTATCCTATTGTAGAGGAGTGGTGTGTTTATCTTTGTTGGAGGAGAATGTTGGATTTGTTGTCAAATCCAGTGGGCGTTCTAGGTTTGGGCAAACCTAGATTATCGTTGTAATCCTTATTTATTATAGTGGATTTTGTTGTGCCGTGCCCCGTGGTTTTTTGACCTTCAAGTTGTGAAGGTTTTCCACGTATATCTCTGTGTTTGTGTGTTTGTTTTGTTGGTTTGTTTTTCTCAGGTTTTGTTTACTCTATTGATCGGTGGGAGACGTCGCTACGGGCGACCTTCATTCCCTACAAGTGGTATCAGAGCGAGGTTCTTTGGCTTGTCGTTTTTATTTCTCGGTGCGGTAGGTGACGACCATTGGTCCGCTCCCTATCCTCTCTTGTTAATCCCTTGAAATAAATCGACTTGCGGATCGTTTTAGAGCAGTTGTTGTTTGAGAAAGCAATGGAACAGAACACAAGGATGGTCAGTATGAATGGCAAGAATTGGAGCATCTAGAAGCCTCAGATGGAGGATCTTTTGTATTGTAAAGATCTCCATGCACCGTTGTCGGGGAGACCGGCTTCAGTTAAGGATGATGAAGAGTGGAAGAAGATGGATCGGAAGGCAGTAGGGTTCGTTAGGCAATGGCTTGATGACTCTGTTTTTCATCATGTTTCCACGGAGTCCTCGGCTCAAGCCTTATGGAAAAAGCTGGAAGCTTTGTATGAGCGGAAGACCGCTGGCAACAAGGCATTTCTGATTAGGAAGCTTGTTAATTTGAAGTACCGGGAAGGTTCACAGATGACTGAGCACCTGAACCTTGCCCAAAGTATTATCAATCAGTTGGAGTCCATGAAGATTACCTTGGGAGATGAACTCCAAGCTCTGATGGTCCTTAGTTCCTTACCAGAGAGTTGGGAGACTCTTGTAGTGTCGTTGAGCAACTCAGCACCTGATGGGGTGGTAACCATGGAGATGGTGTCTAGTTGTCTCCTGAACGAAGAGTTGAGAAGGAAGGATTCTGGATCTTCCAGTTCGGGTGTTTTCCTCATGGAAGGAAGAGGTAGATCTGTGAAGAAGGATGTGAAGAACAGGGGCACTTCCAGGAGCAAGTCTAGGGGCAAATCCAAGAAGGACATTGAGTACTACTATTGTAAGAAGAAGGGTCATTTCAAGAAGGATTGTTTCCAAATGAAAAGAGACCTGAAGGGAAAGACCAAGGAGGCAGGAGAATCCAGTGGTGATGCGACGACTTCGATTGTGGAGGCTGAGCCGTTATGCTTGCAGTGCAGTGGGTTGTCTTGCCAGGAATGTGTTGACACAGACTGAATCGTGGACGGAGGTGCATCTTATCATTGCACTCCTCACCGGGATTACTTCTACACCTATTCTGCGGGAGACCTTGGTGTGATCCGGATGGCTAATTCCGGTGAATCATTGATTATTGGCAGTGGTGATGTCCATTTGGAGACTGAGCTTGGGAAGATTGTTCTCAAGGGCGTCAGGCATATTCCTGACTTGAGAATTAATCTGATTTCCGTTGGTAGACTTGATGACGGTGGTTTCACTAGCATTGAAGGTGGTGGTACCTGGAGGTTGCTGAAGGACTCTTTGGTGGTAGCCAGAGGAAGGAAGTGATGTGGCCTTTATCGCACTAAGGCCAAGATATGTGGTCCAAGTGTGAATACTGCTGAGGGAGACTCTATGGAGTTATGGCATCGCAGGCTTGGGCATATCAGTGAGAAGAGCTTGAAGATTTTGGTGAAGAACAAGGTTCTTCCGGAGCTATCAGGAGGGATTCCTAACACGTGTGTGCACTGCTTGGCCGGTAAGCAGAAACGTGTTTCCTTTGCTGAATCTGAACCAAAGAGGAAGGCGGAGTTACTATATTTGATACACACTGATGTGTGTGGTCCTATTGAGCCCAAGTCTGTGGGCGGAGCCGCTTATTTCGTCACGTTCATTGACGATCACTCCAGGAAAGTCTGGGCATATCCTGTGAAGCAGAGGAGTGATGTTCTAGCAAAATTTGTAGAGTTCAGAGCAAATGTGGAGAAGATGACCGGTAAAGAAATAAAGCGAGTTCGATCTGACAACAGGGGGAGAATACATCGGTGCCTTCGATGCTTATTGCAGAGAGCATATCATAGTGCATGAAAGGACAATCCCGAGGACGCCGCAACAGAATGGGTTGGCAGAGAGGATGAACAGGACGATTGTTGAGAAGATCAGATGCATGATTTCTCAAGCTGGTATTGGTAAGCAGTTTTGGGCTGAGGCTGTGCAAACTGTTGTTCATCTGATAAATTTGTCTCCTTCGGCACCTCTGAATGGTGATATTCCAGAGCGTGTTTGGTCCGGGAAGGAAGTGTCGTACGGATATGTGCGGGTGTTTGGGTGCAAAGTTCATGTTCATGTCCCCAAGGAAGAGAGATCGAAGCTTGATGAGAAGTCTCGGGAGTGTATCTTGTTGGGATTTCCCCATGAGGAGTTTGGTTATAGACTCTGGGATCCCGTGAACAAGAAACTGATCAGAAGCAGAGATGTGATCTTCGTTGAAGATCAAGTGGTTGGTGAGCAGATTGCTGCGGAGTCACATGTTCCACAGTTGCCACCTGCGGAGGAGAGGCCCTATGTTGATGATGGGCCAGTAGAGACTGTTGCTGATGATGGGCATGCTGAGGAGGAGGTTGGTGAGCTTATTCCTGATGAGGAGATGATCCCTGATGTAGGTGGAGCTCTGCCAGTTGATGTGCCACCTGTGGTGGAGGTTCCTCCTGTCAGATCTGAGAGAGTCAGAAGGCCCAATATCAGGTATTCTCCTCATGAGTATATCTTGCTTACAGATAGTGGAGAGCCTGAGTCCTATGAGGAGGCTCAGAGTGCTGAAGATCGTGAGGCTTGGACAACTGTTATGGAAGAGGAGTTGTACTCCCTTCAGGAGAACGAGACGTATGATTTAGTCCCTTTGCCTAAAGGGAAGAGAGCTTTGAAGAACAAGTGGGTCTTCAAGCTGAAGTTGGATGAAAGTCTCTCTCAGCCGAGGTACAAGGCGAGACTAGTAGTTAAAGGTTTCAGTCAGAAACAAGGTATAGATTTCGATGAGATATTTTCCCCTGTGGTGAAAATGTCCTCTATCAGACTGGTGTTGGGTATGGCTGCCTCCATGGATCTTGAAGTCGAGCAGATTGGCGTCAAGACGGCATTTTTGCTTGGTGATTTGGAGGAAGAGCTATACATGGAGCAGCCCGAAGGCTTTGTGGCTAAGGGGAAGCATCATCTGGTCTGCCGGCTCAAGAAGAGCCTTTATGGGTTGAAGCAGGCACCCAGACAGTGGTATAGGAAATTTGACTCGTTCATGATGAAGAGCAAATTCCAACGAACCAGGGCTGATCACTGCGTGTATGTGAAGAGGACTGAGAAGGCGTTTACTATTCTGCTGTTGTACGTAGATGATATGCTGATTGTTGGGGATGACAAGGCAAGCATAGCTGAGTTGAAGAAGGAGCTCAGTGAGTCCTTTGAAATGAAGGATTTGGGACCGGCAAGGAAGATTCTTGGAATGAAAATCACCAGGGACAGGAGTGCCGGTCAACTATGGCTATCTCAGTCTGAGTATGTGGAGAAAGTGCTGAAGAGGTTCTTGATGGACAAGGTAAAACCCGTTGCTACTCCTTTAGCCGGGCACTTCAGACTTTCTAGTTCTCAAAGTCCTTCATCTGAGGAGGAGGTGGAAGAGATGAGTCATATTCCTTATGCATCTGCAGTAGGGAGTTTGATGTATGCTATGGTCTGTACTCGGCCAGACATAGCTCATGTTGTGGGATCTGTGAGCCGTTACTTGGCAAACCCAGGGAAAGATCACTGGAGTGCTGTGAAATGGATATTCTGTTATCTCCGAGGTACCTCAGACCTTTGCTTAAAGTTTGGTGGAGATCCACCAGAACTTATTGGGTACTCGGACTCGGATATGTCAGGAGATGTTGACACGAGGAGATCCACTTCTGGATTCGTGGTCACATTTGCAGGGGGAGCAGTGTCATGGCAGTCAAGGCTTCAGAAGTGCGTGACATTGTCAACAACGGAGGCTGAATATATTGCGTTGACTGAGGCGTCAAAGGAGCTTATTTGGATGAAGAAGTTCATGCTTGAGCTTGGTCTCCGACAGGACGTGTACACAGTATTTTGTGACGGTCATAGTGCTATATTCTTGGCCAAGAATCCCGCCTTTCACTCCAGGACGAAGCACATCGACGTGAAGTATCACTGGATTCAGGATGCAGTCGAGGAGAAGCTGTTGGTGGTGGAGAAGATCCACACGGATGAAAACCCTTCGGATATGTTGACAAAGGTTGTCCCAAGGGAGAAGCATGATTTTTGCCGACGGTCGATCGGCATGATGTCCACTTGATGGAGTCAAGGTGGAGAACTTCCCTTTATGGTCTGAAGGGGGAGTTTGTTGGGGTTCAGCCCCTAAAGGAGAATTTTTTGTGAAAATTTGTGTTGCAGGAATTTAGGTTGCAACCTGGCAAAAAGGCACGTTACAACGCGCTAGGCTCTGTCCATGCATTTTGGGAGGCAAAAATCTGGGCGTTTTTGACCGGTTCAACTGAACCGGTTTTAATTTCGGTTTTGGCTTGAGCAGTTTAGGGCAGCTGGTTTTAAGGAGGTTTTTTTTATATATTCCTGATTGAAATCAGCCGATCTTACTCTCTCCCTCTCCCCGACTCCAGGTTTGCCGCCCCTTCCTCTTTTTTTTCTCTCGATCTTGAAGAGCCGCCGGTGGGTGTGCTAGCGGAGGGGTTTGCCGGCGTTGTTGTCGGAAATAGAAGGGGCTGTCGCCGCCTTTGTCGCTGGAGGAGGGTGTTGTCGCCGTTCTTGTAGCCGATCTACAGTTGGAGAAGGAGAGCTTTGTTTGGGCTGCTGCTCTGTGGTGGTTGTTGCCGCTGTTGCCGCTGATTTGTAGCGTGTTGCCGTTGCCGGAAAGAGGAGGTGTTTCCTCCGTTCCGCTTGGAGATTTCTCCACCGTTTTCAAAGGGCTTCTTCGTCTACGGATTAAGGTGTTCTCTTTCTCGTTTTCGCTTGCTATTTTGCTTGAAAAGAGAGTATGGGTTTTATCCTATTGTAGAGGAGTGGTGTGTTCATCTTTGTTGGAGGAGAAGGTTGGATTTATTGTCAAATCCAGTGGGCGTTCTAGGTTTGGGCAAACCTAGATTATCGTGTAATCCTTATTTATTATAGTGGATTTTGTTGTGTCGTGCCCCGTGGTTTTTTGACCTTCAAGTTGTGAAGGTTTTCCATGTATATCTTTGTGTTTGTGTGTTTGTTTTGTTGGTTTGTTTTTCTCAGGTTTTGTTTGCTCTATTGATCGGTGGGAGACGTCGCTACGGGCGACCTTCATTCCCTACAGGTATTTTGCTTATTAGGGCAGGGGTGCTATTATTTATACAAATTTGTGTTATTTTGTATTAATTATGGGGTGCTATTATCTATATGAGAGGTGCTATTAACAATGCTCTATATATACAAATATGTATGTATGCGCTTATGTTTGTGGGTGAACACTTCACAAATCTCTTTTTGGCATGAGAGTGAAGTAGTTTGGAAGATGTGGCCACGGTCTGATAAAGGAAGTCATCGGTGCGGTGGAGGCAGAGTATAAAGGGTCTGTTTGGCGCAGCGTTTTCCGTAGGTGAGTTTGTACAAAAATGTCACGTGTGTTTGACATGACAACGGTTATGACCGCCACAAAAAAACACTAATTTTGAACATATATGAGTCGATGAAAGTTGCGAGGTTTGGCGTTCACAAATAATCCTACGATGGTTATTCGCAGTTCTAAAAACACTTAAAATGACTCTTCACAGTCTTAAAAGCACTTAAATTCATTGGACTGCGAATATCAATGGACTACTTATAACATGAGCTATACTTAGGTGCGCAACTCTCACCTAGAAATAGGTGGGGGGAAAATACATCCGTATGATCTTTGATCCGACGGTAGAGAAAATACTGACATTATTTATTATTCATAAATACTGCAATATTTAGAGCTATCAATGGCTGAGATGCACTCCTCTCACCTTGATCGCGGTGCGAGATACTCACCTAAAATTTTTTCTTTATAACATTGCCCTATTTTAAGTACCTTTTATGGTTACTTTACTTAAAATTAATAGTTATTTTTTGTATTTTATTATAATTTTAGAAGTCAAAATTGAATAGACTGACCGTTCTTCAGTATTAGTTTACTGTTAAAGCTAATATTATTTTAAGTATTTTTTTTATAATGAAGTCTTAAAATTAATTTTATTATTTAATTTTTGTATTTTTAGAAGTCGTAAAAATATCAAATTATTGATTCAACTGTGAACTGACCGTTATTGCCTACGCGACTACGCGTGCACATGAAAGAGCTCGAGATTTTGGACTCGTTTGGCGCAGCTTATTTGCTCAGGTGAGTTGAGTCAAAAAAGCTATTATCATAGATTGTATGTTTGGCAAGACAAAGGTTACGACCGCTATCAAGAAAATAAATTAATTTTGAGCATAAAATGCATAAATTTTTTTACATGAGGTCGGGCGTTCACAAACGATGGTTCATGACCACCGCATTCACGACCGCCACCACCGCGCCAAACAAAGCCATATATATATATTTTAAGTTGGAGTCCGTTTGACACAGCATTGCCGGTCACGAACGCGGTAGTTATGATTCGTGAACGTCCGACCTCGCCTAATAAACTTCATCCACTTTTATTTTCAAAACTAGGGTTTCGTTGGGCACTGCTTATTTGCTCCGGTGAGTTTGGTCAAAAACGCCGTTATCATAGAATGTATGTTTCACCAAGACAAAGGTTACGACCGCCACCAAAAAAAAATGAACTAGATTTGAGAATAAAATGCATGATTTTTTTTAGGTGAGATCAAACGTTCACGAACGATGATTCACGACCACCGCGTTCACGGCCGCCACCACCGCACCAAACAAAGCCTAGGTTTTCTTCCTTGGTGGCCATCAAAATCTGTCATGCCAAACATATATTCTATGACTGGCGTTGTCCAAACTCATCCGAGCAAAAGGGCTGCGCCAAATGGAGCCTTAGGTGGCCTTTGGTTGAGCTGATAGCCTGCGGTGCGTTTGCCAAAAAATGGAGTTTGGAGGAGAAGCAGCGTTTGGTTCGGCTTATTTCTAAAAAGCAGGTTATTTGATTCCGCGGTTTTCTATTACCTCCCAGCCGCGCTGCTTAGCCCCGTCCAGCCGCAATCGCGATTCTCTTCCGAGCGGCGTCTTCTTCCCTCCCGCTCCCGTGCCTCCTCTCTCTGTTGAAACCAGAAAACTGGTCTCGACGTTCGCAAGGGGATGCAGTTAACCCTTACTTGACCTGAGCGAGATCCTTGACCAGTCACTAAGAACCGAAGAACCTTGTCCTTGGAGAACACCTAAGTCCACCAACGGACCCCTTAAGCTGCAGCGTGGAGGTCCCACCACATACCCGGAAGCTCACCAGGAACTTCCCCTCCCAAGCCAATGCTGAGCCTGGGCACCTTGGAGGGCACTAAGGATCACCTCACCGTCCACCTTCAATGACAGGGGGAGGGGAGGGGTAGTGCTTGCTCACACGCGAGGGAGGGGGGGGGGGGGGGGGGGGGGGGGGGGGGGGGGGGTACCAACATCCCTTCCCAAGGTGCCCATGAGGGTCTATTTATAGACTTCCCAAAAAATGGTCTGCGGATAGCCAAAATGGTCTGCAAATAGCCTAGTTTAATTCGCTATTTGAAAATACTACTTGCACCCCAATTCAAACTTGACTTTGCTCTGGACGGGCGAACCAAGGCCCGCCTGCCCCAACGAACCGAGGTCACCCTGCCCGGGCGAGTGGACGTCGGTCCACTCGCCAACTTGGCCGGGCGAGTCTCGCCCAAGGGGAGGGCGAGTGGGGGACTCCTTGGGCGGGCGAGTGGGGGATTCCCCCACTCGCCCAAGGGGCGGGCGAGTGGAAGGACTCCACCCTCCCTCTTGCCCCGCTACTCCCTTCCTCCCTTCTCCGGGCCCCCCTCTTGCCTTGACCGGCTCTGGTCGCCTCTGAGCGGTCGCTCTACTTACCTTGGCCACCTTTACTATCTCAATCTCATCTGCGTCGGTCACACCGACTCGAAAAATATGAGGGTTGTACACTCTCGATACCATAGCAGCGATGCTTCCTTCCTGGCAGCGATAGCTTCATCGATTCCTCCCGCCGGCGTCCACTTGCGATAGCTTCATCGATTTTGTGCCTCCTCTCATCTGCGACGCCTTCTCCCGTCACGCATATCCTCTGCGATATCGCCTAGGTATGACATCCACGGCCTCCCCTTCGTGTGATCTCGCTCGGATAGCTAGGGATTCTAATGATTCTTCCTCCTTCTAGGTTCACCTTACATTTCCAGCTGCAGGTGGTTAGGGATCTTGCCTCACTGTCGGTTTTGGTTCTCTAAGGTTGAACAACTATAGGAATTTTTGTCCCATTCCAAGACTTTGGGTATTCCTCCTGTCTTTTATTTGATTAGGCTGCAGATGGTGCGTGTTTGTTTGTATGTATGTTTGTGTATATGTGTTATTGTGTGTATGTGTGTGTTTGTATGTATGTGTTGGTGTGTGTATGTATGTGTTGGTGTTTGTTTGTTTGTGTATTTTTGTATGTATGTGTTGGTGTGTATGTGTGTGGTGTGTTTGTGTTGGTGTGTATGTGTTGTTGTGTGTCTGTGTGTGTATGTATATTTATTGTGTATGTATATTTGTGTGTGTGTGTGGTGTGTGGATATTATGATGACCACGATAACTTTACATAATTTCATTCGCCGACACCCTTCGCTTGTGAATTTTGATTTCAGTGAGTGCTAGCAAGGGGGCCGAGATGATGGAGTGGCTACACAAGGACAACAAGATACATACTCTGACACTGCAGGTGGTGTAAGGGAGATGATCACGCTACGCGATATTATAGCAAATCAGTTGTATGAATCTAAATCGTAGACCGAGATGTCAGGGGTAACTGGTTTAAGTAAACATTATTTTTTTGGGTTTGGTATTATACTATGGAAAAAATATATAATACCAAACACAAAAAAATATCATACGGGGCAGCACGCTTTGATGCGGGCGCAGCCTGCGGAGAGCATCGAGCACGAGTGTAGCCCGTGCGAAGAAACTAGTATATATATAATTGTTTACTTTAAAATGATTTTTTTGTTAAAATATAAATGTTTTTGAAAAAAAATTATAAAATATTGATGTATATTTTTTACGGTCATTTTGAGTACTCATCTGTATATGTTGCGGGCGAAGCCCGCCGTCGCCAGTCGGTACTGTCGAATGCGGGCGCAGCCTGCTAAGAGTCAGCGAGCACTGGCGAAGTGCGGAGCTGCTCATATATATATATATATATATATATATATGCAAAAATAGGATTTTAGTCCCTAAACTTTGCCTACTTTAAGAAATCAGTCCCTCAAATTTATATTGCAAGAATTTAGTCCCTCAACTTTCTAATCCATATGAAATCAGTCCTTTATATTATTATTACAGTTATTAATAATAATTAGGCGTTAAAAACGTCATCAACTTCACATGATCGTCGCCGTGCTCATGCCACCATGGATTTTGACGCCTCTTCATCTTAATCTCCTTCATAAAACAATTAAGCAGTAATTGTTGGCTAGTCGGATAATGGACCTTATTCCTCCGGCACGGCCTAGTGGTATCCTTCTTCCTCCGGTACGGCATCGACCCCATTCTGCCCGTCATGATCCGCCTCAGAAACATCTTCCCTCTTCCTCCCCTTCCTCTCCACTCTCTCTTTGGTGAGGAAAATAGAAGTTTGCAACTCTGCGATATGTCTAGGCAGTGGAAACAAGGTGGATGGAGAGGTATTAAGGTGCAGGAAGAGTGGCAGTCCGATCACGATCCATGCTGTAATAATGGAGGAGATGGAGCTGAAGAGGCGAAGAAATCCACGGTGACGTGAGCACGGCGACAGCCGTGTTGGAGTTGATGGCGTTTTAAGGCCTAATTATTATTAATAACCGTAATAATAATATAAAGGACTGATTTCTTACGGATTAGAAAGTTGAGGGACTAAATTCTCACAATACAAACTTGAGGGACTGATTTCTTAAAGTAGACAAAGTTTAGGGACTAAAATCCTATTTTTGCCTATATATATATATAATTCAGCCTCAATGGTACTATAAGTTTTCCCTTATAGAATATAGATATATATATATCTTGTTATTACGCGTGCAGGGGGGGCGACAATGCGGCGTCAACACTCCCGTCGCTCGCAGCCTCCTGGAGGCATTCATGCCAGAAGGCTGCAATTGTGCATTGGGTGGAGGCAAAGGTGGACCCACGTCTAGACACACCCGGGCACGTGCCCGAGTGTGTTTTCGCAAAATTAGAGGGGAGCACAAACTGCCAACTTGGGCCTTAAAACTAGTTTTTTTTTATCCACGCCGCTTTTCCTCTCATCCGCTCAGACCTCAGGCGTCGACGGCGAGGCGCTACGACGGGCCGACGGTTAGTGGCAAGCGGTCAAGCGCAATTGTGTGGCCAGAATTTTAGTCGTTCTATTGTTCTCTGCGACGGCTAGTGGTGAGGCGGCAGCCGGCAGAGATTTCAATCCCCTAATCGAGCCATTGGAGTTCTTCTCTGTGCGGCCAGAGGTTTAAATCTACTAATCGAGCCATTGTAGACTTGTAGTTCTTCTTCTCTGTGCGGCAGCCGGCAGCGGTCCGGCTTCACTCCAGATTCCACGGGTTTTTGCTATGCTTTCATTTCAGTTACGCCCCTTCCCATTTCTGTCTTTTTATTTTTGTTTCTTTCTTATGATTGCTGAATTTTGAGCCTTTGAGGCAGGCTGGCAAAGAATCTTATTCTGGTGGAGCCGCTCATTGTAAGGCAGAAAGGGATCTTCTTGGTGGAGTCGTTCACTGTAAGACATTTGAATCGAATTCCTGCTTTTAATTATTTGCTGATGCTATTGGTTATTATGTCCACCATTTGAATCAGATTTAAGCATTTGGATTAGATTTCAATTCTTTGCTGTAATTGTGTTTAATAATTTTGAAGTTCTTTTTTTTTTTGAGCATTCGAGAATTGATGGAACGTAATTAAATCAAATTGTCTCTCGTCAAAATTAGTGAATCATATGTGGGATCAAGTAAGAATACTACTAGAGATGCCTTCGTATCCTAGTTTGAGACAACCCATAATCTCTTACGATGTAAATCTCCACGACTCTATAAGAAAATATTATCTCATAACAGACCTTGTCAACCATTTTTAGAGAGTTTTACTGAAACTGAAATTGGAAAAAAAAACTCGTCGTTTCAACAAAAAATGGTTTAATGAATTCAAAGATTGGTTAGAATACAACACCGAAAAAGAGGTGAATTTAACTGAGTATTTCAAGGCTATGAGGACAGGGTTATGACGGAGCCAACAACATGAAGGTGAATTTAATGACTTAAAAACATTGATTATGAAAGATAATAGTTCAACTTTTTATATTCATTGTTTTGCGCACTAACTACAATTAATATTAGTGGTCAGCAAATTTTTTTTCATATGTTACCAGTATATTGAATGTTGTTGGGAGCTCTTGTAGATGACATAATTGTCTTAGAGCATTAGAAATTGAAAGAGTTGCTCATGAAATGAATTGTGGGGAGTTAGATAGTGGGAGAGGGCTCAATCAGCCCCTTGAAATTAGGAAGGCATGAGATACATGATGAAGTTCACATTATAACACTGTTCTGAATTTCATTCGTATGTATTCATATATTGGCAACGTTCTTGAAATTATTGCACGTGAAGGAACTGATGGAATGATAAATAGTTTTTTGAAAAATATGAGGACTTTTGATTTTATTTTTCTCTTGCATCTGATGAAAAATATTTTATGAAATACATATGAGTTATCACATGTGCTACAAAAAAGGACCATGACATCATCAACAAAATGAATTTTGTAAAAATTACAAAACAATTGTTATTCAATATGAGAAGTGTTGATATTCAGTGGAAGGCTTTCATCATCGAAGTATCGTCCTTCTGTGTAAAACACAATATTGATGTACCAAGCATGAATGACAGTTTTACCCGGCGGGAAGATCAAGACGTACTGCACGAGATATTACAACTTATCATTACTTTCGGGTTGAGATTTTTAACATTGTGATTGATATGATGTTGAATGAGTGAAATGAACGATTTAATGAAGTAAATCCTGAATTACTTATTCGTGTTTCATGTCTTGATCTTAGTGACCAGTTCATTTCTTTTGATAAAGAGAAGTTGATTCAAATTGCAACATTTTATCCATGTGATATTACTCCACTAGATTCAGTATTAGTGAGCTTCTTGAAAAATTAGTAGACCTTAAAAAACAAGAAAATTTCCAATTGATTTATAGACTGTTAAAATTAGCTTGTCTGTTATCTGTTGCGACTACTAGTGTGGAAAGAATATTTTCTGCTATGAAGATTATCAAAAAGCCGCTTGAGAAACAAAATAGATGATGAATGAATAAATGACTATCTAATAATATATATTGAGAAATATATTTTGGACAAAATCAGTAACGAAGAAGTTATTATCACTGTGTATTATAAAGAGATTAGCACGTGAATAGTGCCATCCGTAATTTTTTTAAGCTGTACCAATAAACCTGGCTAGAAACTTGTTATAGTTAGGGCGAATGAGCGACAACTAGAATTGCACTCAGGGGACTTCAAAAGTGCGCCATCGTGTAGCGAAACCTTTGTGCCTAGGAAAATTTTTCTGTACGTGTAACGTTTCTACTTTTCTATGTGCGGATTGTATTTTTAACCCAAAATTCAATTCTTTTAAAAAAATAAAAGATAGAATATTAATTTATCTATTTTTATGATCATTTTAAGATCTTATATGTATATGTTACACATGTTAAAAAGTAAATTTTTTGAATACATTTACAGTTGTAAATTACATATGTTTTACGACTGTAAATATAACTATGAATACAGTTGCAGTCATAATTTCAACTAAAAATACTGTCCCGCACCATCCCATCAAACGCTACGCGTACAGAAAATTCTCTCGTGCCTGAGTAGGCAAGTGGAAAAATACTCATGAATGCATGTGTGTGTGCGTGCACGTGTGCGCATATAATCATCTTATCAAATTATGATATCCAGTATCTTCATTTATAAAAAAAATTAATTTATAATACAAAGCCTTTACCTTTGATTCTTTTACTATTTCACGAAAAAAATCTAATTATAAATTATTAATAACTAATGGAAAAAAGTCTCAAGCATTTGCAAGAAAATAAACAAGAATTAAAATAATTAAAAACTCCACCGAATATCAAGTAGATAAGAAGTTGACATTTTTTTAATCAAAACCCACTATATAGAGTATATATAGATATATAAGAAATATATAATAATAATTATTATTATTATTATATTCCACCAAGGAATCGGCATCTTTACCGTATGTAACGGCCAAGCATAAATTTTCAGCCATTATCCAAATCAGAAATTAAAAAAAAAAAACATTTTTGATTTTCCATGTAACTGCAGTAATTATCAGGTCTGTTTGTTTCGATGGAAAATGGAGGGGGCGTGGCATTTTAGAGCGGTGGGGATGAAAATTGGAAAGTTACCAAACGGTGGACAATGGAGGGGACAACGCTCTGATTCCCACCGCCGAAACAAACAGACCCGAGCAAAAACGCCCAAACAAACAGATGCTAAAAGTGAAAAAAAAAAACAAATTAGAAATTACCAGCAAATTAGACTCCCCGGTCTAGATGCAAACTCATCAGAAAAAGGATGAAGCACGCTGCAGAAAATACTGATTAGCGGATGCGCCGCGGCTGGATCGACTCTCCCGGCTTCCTCAATCTAATCTGATCGTAGTTCTTCTTAATGAATTCGTCAAATCGCTGATTAATCTCGTCGTTGCCCTCCGGCAGCGCATTGCCGCCCCGCGGTGTCGCTGCAGAAACTCGTCCGGCCGTCTTGGCCGCCGCCGCCGGAGGCGGCCGGGGATATTGGTCACACTTGCTGCTATTTCGCATGATGGAACTCCAGGTAGCGTCTAGAGAAGTTTCTTCGTCTAGGTCATTGGCAGTCGTCTCTTCCGTTTCGGGATTCTTAGGCATCAATGCGGGTTGAGGAAGGGAAACGGCAGAAGAAAAAGATGATGAAGAAGCAGATATTGGTTTCTCCTCACACTCTGTCGTTACACAGGACAGCTCAGACCCTGGCGCCGGAGAGAGTTCCTCTCCTGCGTAGTACGGCGAAGTGGCATTTTCGTCATGAATCGAAGGGATTTCATTACGATCTTCTGCCGAAGTCTTTTGGAGAAGATGGAGGGTGTGAGAAGAGCCCAGATCTCGAGTACGGGGAGGAATAACTTCAGGGTTGGAGTTTTTCTCCTCTTCCGGGAGGCAGTCGGCGTGGAGTGCTCGATTTTCGGAGAGCTTCCAGACTGTGAAAATGATGAAATTAACGGCGAGGAAGAGGTAACGAGGAGCAGTCGAAGAGCGGAGGTGCGTCCAAATGCGGGGGGCGGCGGAAGAAAGAAACCCAAAGAGGAAGGGGATCGCAAACCAAACGACGGCAGCAGCAAAGAGAATCTCGGCGACCAGAACGGCGAGCTTTGTCGTCGATAATCCCTTCTTCCCCGGCACTCGGAGCAGATCGAGCATCGCGTTCATCGGAGGAATATCTGATGAGAAGAGGAACGGAAAAACTGAAGACGATTTGCAGATCTGATAGGAAATGCTGGAGAGAAGCGGCATCTTAGGTTAAACTATTTCCGCATTTGGATCGGAGGCGGCGAGGGGGAGGATCTTAGCAGATCGCGATGGAGCTTCCGGATCCGAATCTGTTCCCTCCGACGCAAAATTGGGGGAGCAAGAGAGAGAAAGTGAGCGGGAGAGACGCAGCGTCTGGCGAGACTGGTAATGGGGAGAGAGAGAGAGAGAGAGTGGGAGAGGAGTATTTAACGAACGGTGGTGATAGTGGGAAGAGAAATGAAGACCGTTGGATGATAATCAGAATGCTATCGCAGACTCGCAGCATGTTAATAATGGGTGCAGTTAAAAGGCGCTTCGGATACTCTTCCGGTACTGCGGTAACTGAAGTTCCGTTTGGCACAGCGGTGGCTGTCTTGAACACCGTGTTTAGGAATCCTCATTCGTTTGATGAAACGTTTTTGCTCTGTTAATTTGAAAAAAAAAATCTGCTCGGCCAATGAAAACTCGTGATTTTGTGGGACCACGGTGCGTATCGCGGATCCCACAAAATTAAAGGCTTCTAGTGTATTTGATTGGAGGGGACCTAGAGGAAGGTCCGGTTGGCTGACCGTATTTTTTAGAAAAACATCACCATCATAAAATGTGTTCGACATGACAATGATTATGACCCTCACCATGAAAAAAAGGCGTTGCTATTAGCACCACAGTTTTGGCTAGTCGCACCGCACTTTCTCCTAATTTTTCGCGCAATTTGGAAATACGCCATGTACATGCATTTTTAGGAAAATTGTCCAACACGAAAGTTGTAGATTTCGACGAGATCTACAACTTTCGTGTTGAACACTTTTCCTAAAAATGCATGTACAAGGCGGACTTTGAAAATACGCCCAGGTTTCTCGCCTTTTGGAAATACGTCTTGTACATGCATTTTTAGGAAAAGTGTTCAACACGAAAGTTGTAGATCTCGTCGAAATCTACAACTTTCGTGTTGGACAATTTTCCTAAAAATGCATGTACAAGACGTATTTCCAAAAATCGTGAAAAATTAGAAGAAAGTGGGGTGCAACTAGCCAAAACTACGGTGCTATTAAAGCGCCAAAAAAAATTAATTTTGAACATCAAAATGATTGGAGTTCGGGCTGGTTTGGCTCGGCAAATTTCCCACCGAGGAAACTCGTGCGGAGAAAATCCGCATCGAGAAAATCCGCGCGGAGGCGATGTTATTTTTGGTTCGGATCCAAATTTGGAAACGCCGTGGATGGCAAGAGGAATTAATGAGAGCCGTTTTATGGGAATAAATAAAACGGATTCCGGACCGTTTAATGGCGTTAATTTAGAGAGAGAATTTGGGAATTACAAAGGAAATCCCGTAATTTCCATATTATTGACTTTCCTTGAGAGAGAGATGTTAGGTATATTATTTATAATATGTCCGCGCGTATCAGGACTGACTCGGAACGACCCAATGAGTTCCGTGTCACTAGGATTAGGCTCTACGCTGGAGATACTATATAAGGCCATTCCACATGTTGATGAGCCTTAGTGGACTATCTTGAGCCTTGAGCAAACCCTAGCCGTCTACATTCTCAAGATACTCAGTTTTCCGTCTAGGTTTTTTTTCGCTCTCGTTCACGATTTTGCGTCCTTTTCACGATCGGGAAGAAGGAAGATCGCGAAACGACAGAGAAGGAGCGGCCAAGTTGTGGATCGCACTTTGATCGCTGCTGCTCTGCTGATTTCCTCGTTCCTGTCGCCGATCTGAAGGAGGAAGCCTTCCCGCCGCCGATCGCTTGTTCCCGTCGCTGCCCTAATCAGAAGTTCTTCACTCGCAAGATCTGGAGGGATTCCGGCTTCTAGACGCCGCGATCTAGAAGGATTCCTGTCGTCGTCCAGATCTGTCATTCCCCTGCTCCAACAGCCATCGCCGATCGCAAGCAGATCGCAAGTCCTTCCTACAGTGCTTCGCCGATCTCGCGTCGCTCTCCGGCTAAGGATCACAGATCGCATCTTCTGCAGATCGCTTCTTCCCCATCTAGGAAGTACGCTGCCGCTTGATCGAGTTTCCAGAGATTCGTTCCTGTAGCCGATCGCAAGATCGCAATCTTCCAGTCGTGATCTGCGTTTTTTTTCCTTGGTTTGAAGTCGCCGGAGGACCTTCGCGAAGAAGCATCGCCGATCTCTGGAATAAGATCTCTGGAAGAGAGAGGCTCGCCGATCCAGGATCGCGAATCTCGCCGGGTCTAGCCACCGGAGTTCTCTGCGCCAGATCTGTCGTTTCCAGTTGTTTTTTGGCCGTTTCCCTGAGCAGATCCTGTTCTCTTGGAGCAGAGTTCTTGCTAGTCCAGTAATCTTCTCCCATATTTGCTTCTTGTTCGACTGTAGTGGTGGTATAGGTTCAGATCCGGCCGCCGCCTAACTGGAAAACGAGAAAGCCGCTGTCTAAACATGTTGAAACCGAAATCTTGAGGACAAGACTTGGTCTCTGTGGAGTTCGGGGTCCCTAAGAAGGGGTGGTCTCACACCTACTTCCCTCGAGCCAACTCTCTAGGCAAGAGCACTTAGATTTGGAAACGGACCAAGGGCTTAGTGGGGAGGTCCCGCCACATACCCGGAAGTCCCCTTGGGACTTCCCCTCCCAAGCCACTACTAAGCTTAGGCACCACTGGAGCCTCTCCTCACCCTCTCTAGACAGACTTGCTGAGGAGGGAGAGAGAGGAGAGAGCTAGCTAAGAATGAGGTCCCCTCAATGGTGCCCCCCTTGGTCCTATTTATAGGTTTTTCGGATCTGGACTGCGAATAGCCAAAACTGGACTGCAAATAGCCAAATCCCGTTGTTCTGAAGCGCTAAACGCAGATCGCTGGACTGCGAATAGCCAAAACTGGACTGCAAATAGCCAAAACTGGACGAGAAGGGGCCTCCCCTGGGCGAGAGGAGTACCTCGCGGGGCTCGACGAGCCCCCTTGCTGGGCGAAGGCGAGAGGGGGGACACCCGCCCCTCCTCCTCTCGCCCCTAGCTGGGCGCGGGCGAGAGGGGGGGCACCCGCCCCTCCTCCTCTCGCCCCTAGCTGGGCGAGAGGGAAGGCACCCGCCCCTCCCCTCTCGCCCCTAGCTGGACGCCTCCCCTCTCGCCCCTAGCTGGGCGAGGGCGAGAGGGAGGGCACCCGCCCCTCCCCTCTCGCCCCTAGCTGGGCGAGGGCGAGAGGGGGGGCACCCGCCCCTCCCCTCTCGCCCCTAGCTGGGCGAGAGGGTGGGCACCCGCCCCTCCCCTCTCGCCCATAGCTGGGCGAGGGCGAGAGGGGGGGCACCCGCCCCTCCCCTCTCGCCCCTAGCTGGGCGAGGTCGAGAGGGGGGGCACCCGCCCCTCCCCTCTCGCCCCTAGCTGGGCGAGGGCGAGAGGGGGGGCACCCGCCCCTCCCCTCTCGCCCCTAGCTGGGCGAGGGCGAGAGGGAGGGCACCCGCCCCTCCCCTCTCGCCCCTAGCTGGGCGAGGGCGAGAGGGGGGCACCCGCCCCTCCCCTCTCGCCCCTAGATGGGCGAGAGGGAGGGCACCCGCCCCTCCCCTCTCGCCCCTAGCTGGGCGAGGGCGAGAAGGAGGGCACCCGCCCCTCCCCTCTCTCGCCTCTTACTCCTCTTCTGGTGAGAGCTACGGGGGTTCGCCGGGCGATACCCAAAGGTCTTAAGACCCCTTGGGTCTAGTCGACACGTCTCGGCGGCCCTCCACGCTGGGCCCCACTCGATGGATATGGGGGTTGTACACAATCCCCGCTCTTTGCGAGGTTGGTACAACCTCGGAAAGAAAAGTCCAAGCCCAAATATCCATCGAGGGGGGGCAGAACCTCGCTCCTGAGGATCATTCGACCCACCCAGCTAGTGAGAGCCTGGAGTGAGGAGGACATCTCGGCGTTGAACTTACCCATCCGAGGATCATTCGACCCACCCAGCTAGTGAGAGCCTGGAGTGAGGAGGACATCTCGATGGCAAGCCTTTCCTTCCGAGGATCATTCGAGCCACCCAGCTAGTGAGAGCCTGTAGTGAGGAGGACATCTCGGCGTTGAACTTACCCATCCGAGGATCATTCGACCCACCCAGCTAGTGAGAGCCTGGAGTGAGGAGGACATCTCGATGGCAAGCTCTTCCTTCCGAGGATCATTTGACCCACCCAGCTAGTGAGAGCCTGGAGTGAGGAGGACATCTCGGCGTTGAACTTACCCATCCGAGGATCATTCGACCCACCCAGCTAGTGAGAGACTGGAGTGAGGAGGACATCTCGATGGCAAGCCTTTCCTTCCGAGGATCATTCGACCCACCCAGCTAGTGAGAGCCTGTAGTGAGGAGGACATCTCGGCGTTGAACTTACCCATCCGAGGATCATTCGACCCACCCAGCTAGTGAGAGCCTGGAGTGAGGAGGACATCTCGATGGCAAGCTCTTCCTTCCGAGGATCATTCGACCCACCCAGCTAGTGAGAGCCTGGAGTGAGGAGGACATCTCGGCGTTGAACTTACCCATCCGAGGATCATTCGACCCACCCAGCTAATGAGAGCCTGGAGTGAGGAGGACATCTCGATGGCAAGCTCTTCTTCCCGAGGATCATTCGACCCACCTAGCTAGTGAGAGCCTGGAGTGAGGAGGACATCTCGGCGTTGAACTTACCCATCCGAGGATCATTCGACCCACCCAGCTAGTGAGAGCCTGGAGTGAGGAGGACATCTCGATGGCAAGCCTTTCCTTCCGAGGATCATTCGACCCACCCAGCTAGTGGGAGCCTGGAGTGAGGAGGGCATCTCGATGGCAAGCTTTTCCTTCCGAGGATCATTCGACCCACCCAGCTAGTGGGAGCCTGGAGTGAGGAGGACATCTCGACAACAACTTACTCATCATATAAGCAAAATAACTCATCCATCTAATGGGGGGATTTCCCTTGTCAAAAACCTTCTGGCCTAACTAGCGAGGGGTAGAGCTTGTTACCAAGGAAAACAACAAAAACAAAAAACACAACATACCCCCCCATGACACTCGCCTCTCAAGCTGCTTGCGCGAGATGATCATTCCTCTTCTTCTCCTGCCACTCCCATCCTGCTCATGCTTTCCATGATCTTCTCCATCTCCTCCGCCCCTGCTTGCCAAGAGATGTTGTTGACGGCTGTGATGTAGCAGTGCCTCGCCATCCTGGGGTCTCCGCGAATCCTGACTTGGATTCCTCCAGCGTTGAGCTTGAGGCATTGGTGGAAGGATGATGGTACGCATCGGAAGGCGCTGATGAGGGGTCTTCTGAAGATGGCATTGTAACTGCTAGGAGCGTCAACTATGACGAACCGACAGTTCCTTGAGCCTCCCCCCATCGTCACTTGGAGTCCAACTCCACCCTCCACCTCTTTCCTTTCTCCGGAGAATCCGAACAAGGGCCCATCTGAGGTCAGCACCCTCCTTGCCTCCACCTTCAACTCATCAAATGCCTTCTTGAAAATGACGTTGACAGAGCTCCCGTTGTCAACGAGGATCCGAGAGACAGTGTAACCTTCGATGGCTGTCTGAATGACTAGCGCATCACAGAATGGATCCTCGTGATCTGGCATGTCCCTGCTTGAGAAAGTGATTTTCTCCTCGGGAGGTGGGTCCTGTGACGTTGAAGCGACGCTGCGTCGATATACGGCGTGGAGGCTTGCCTTACGGGTGGCCTCGATCCATACCCCCCCCCCCCCCCCCCCCCCCCCCCGTGGATCACCGCGACCCGTCCTTTGGCTCCTATGTCAGTTCGGTCCTCGCAGATGTCATCATCCACTACTGCTCCAGGTGGAACTTCTTCAATCCGCACCGGCGGCTGCTGTTGTGTCTGACCTCTCGCCTCTCTTACCTCCAAGAACTATGGGCAGGTAGTTGTTGCATGCCGCTCTGCTTGGTGGTAGTCGCAGTATGGCACCGCTCTTCCCCCCCCCCCCCCCCCCCCTCCTACGGGCTGGGATGTCTCTAGCTTCGACTCCTCCTCTTCGAATCGCCATAGCTTGAGCTGGTGGGGGTAGGAGCTGCCTAGGGGCCTGCCTCCAAGGAGGAGGGTTGGGCCTCCCTTGGCCTCCGTAGAAGTTTCCCCCTCCTTGGGCGAGACCCCTCCCTTGCTCCTGACCCCCCTGGGGTCCCTGGTACCCTTGACCCCTCTGCTCTTCCCTCCTCCTTCCTTCCTGCTGCCTGAGGCCACCTTGCTCTCTTGGCTCGACCTCCACCAGCCTTGCCAACTTCTTTGCCAGCCCCGGGTTCGCCGCCTCAGTGGCTATCTCCTTTGCAGCTTTTTCCATCAGGTCCTCAAAGGACAGGGGAGGCTTCCTAGTTAGGCGCATTTTGAAGAGGCTCTCTCGTAGCCCCACGGTGAAAGCCATCTGGAGGGCATACCCTGACACCTCCTGGATGTTCTGGATCTCCTCCTGGAATCTGTCCATGTACTGGGTCAACGTCTCCTCGTGCCTCTGCTTGACCAGGAAAATGGACTCAGCATTCTTCTTCCTCTTCTTGGATGTGGAGAAGCGTAGCTGGAAGCTTCGGCTCAAGTCATCAAAGCTGTAAATGGAGCCAACCGGGAGCTGGTGGAACCAGTCCCTAGCTTTGTCTCTCAGGGTGGTGGCGAAGAGACGACACTTGAACGCGTCCGTCATGGGCCTGATGGAGACGGTATCCTCGAACCACTGTAGGTGCTGGACGGGATCATCCTTCCCGGTATAGAAAGTCATGTTGGGCTCCTTGAAGCCTTCCGGGATGGGAGCCGAGATGATCAGCTCGCTAAAGGGTGACCCCCCACTCGCCGGCTTCGCGAGCTCCGCTCGTGCGACTCCTGCTCCGAGCGAGACCCCACTCGCCGGGCTGGGAAAAAGCACTCGCCCGGCGAGGTCTCGCTCGCCACTCTCAGTCACTGGCTCCTTGCCTGGCCGACCCCCTGGGGCAACCTCTCCTGACCCCCCCTGGGCGAGCACTCCTTGCGACCCAGAAGGCGGTGTCTGGGGGGAGGGAGCCGAGCAGTCACCTCCCCTGGAGATGCCTTGGAGTAGCTCCATGATTCCCTTGATGGCCGTCATGAACTCTCCCCTTCCTACCACCTCACTTGGGATGTGAGACCCCTCATCGTCTCCTCCTCCGAGGTCCCCTGCCATGAGATTTGGCTCAAGGACTTCTGTGCTGACCACTCTCCACGCTCACCGCACCAAAATGTTGAAACCGAAATCTTGAGGACAAGACTTGGTCTCTGTGGAGTTCGGGGTCCCTAAGAAGGGGTGGTCTCACACCTACTTCCCTCGAGCCAACTTTCTAGGCAAGAGCACTTAGATTTGGAAACGGGCCAAGGGCTTAGTGGGGAGGTCCCGCCACATACCCGGAAGTCCCTTTGGGACTTCCCCTCCCAAGCCACTACTAAGCTTAGGCACCACTGGAGCCTCTCCTCACCCTCTCTAGAGAGACTTGCTGAGGAGGGAGAGAGAGGAGAGAGCTAGCTAAGAATGAGGTCCCCTCAATGGTGCCCCCCTTGGTCCTATTTATAGGTTTTTCGGATCTGGACTGCGAATAGCCAAAACTGGACTGCAAATAGCCAAATCCCGCTGTTCTGAAGCGCTAAACGCAGACCGCTGGACTGCGAATAGCCAAAACTGGACTGCAAATAGCCAAAACTGGACGAGAAGGGGCCTCCCCTGGGCGAGAGGAGTACCTCGCGGGGCTCGACGAGCCCCCTTGCTGGGCGAAGGCGAGAGGGGGGACACCCGCCCCTCCTCCTCTCGCCCCTAGCTGGGCGCGGGCGAGAGGGGGGGCACCCGCCCCTCCTCCTCTCGCCCCTAGCTGGGCGAGAGGGAGGGCACCCGCCCCTCCCCTCTCACCCCTAGCTGGGCGAGGGCGAGAGGGGGGGCACCCGCCCCTCCCCTCTCGCCCCTAGCTGGGCGAGAGGGTGGGCACCCGCCCCTCCCCTCTCGCCCCTAGCTGGACGAGGGCGAGAGGGGGGGCACCCGCCCCTCCCCTCTCGCCCCTAGCTGGGCGAGGGCGAGAGGGGGGGCACCCGCCCCTCCCCTCTCGCCCCTAGCTGGGCGAGGGCGAGAGGGAGGGCACCCGCCCCTCCCCTCTCGCACCTAGCTGGGCGAGGGCGAGAGGGGGGCACCCGCCCCTCCCCTCTCGCCCCTAGCTGGGCGAGAGGGAGGGCACCTGCCCCTCCCCTCTCGCCCCTAGCTGGGCGAGGGCGAGAAGGAGGGCACCCGCCCCTCCCCTCTCTCGCCTCTTACTCCTCTTCTGGTGAGAGCTACGGGGGTTCGCCGGGCGATACCCAAAGGTCTTAAGACCCCTTGGGTCTAGTCGACACGTCTCGGCGGCCCTCCACGCTGGGCCCCACTCGATGGATATGGGGGTTGTACAAAACAGATATGTGGCTGTCGTCGGTCGGGATCTCTCTCTCAGTTTGCCGACTTGAGTGGTAGATCAAGCTTGCCTGGTATTTGATCCGTGCTGCAAACATTTTTTGGATCGAAATAAAAGGGAGGAAAGAAATTTCCCTCTGATCAGCAAGTGGAGTCCAGGAGGAGGAAGTTCTTTGCTAAATTTCTTCAGTGATCAAGTCAACCTAGCTCAGTGACGTCAGTTACTTGCAGTCGGGAAGAATTGTGTTGTTTTCTCCGCATCAGATCGAGTCTTCGACACCTGCTTTAGAAAGCACGCACAATTACTATATTGGATCCGAAGTGCCCTACTCGTCTCCACGCGACTCAGGTGACTTCGTTTCATTTTTTTTTGTTCTAGAATTTATTTCTGTTTAAATCTAGTGCAATGACAAAGAATAGCGAGCTCAATGTCGCTAAATTGCAGTCTTTCGACGCCACTGATTTTCTTAGTTGGAAACTGCATGTCCAACTAGGAATGATAGAACGTGGAATTTTCTACACTGTTCTTAGTGACTTCGCCACTACCCGTGAGGATGTGGATGAATATCAGTGGAGTAAAGACGAGAATTTTTGCTGGAATTACCTTATAAATTCCCTAAATTCTCGTCTTGCCTTGACCTACAGAGCATGTAAGACCGCGAAAGAGATTTGGGACCGCGTGAACGCTCACTTCCAGTTCCTAGAACTAGAAATTATGCGTCACAAGCTAAAAGACGATCAGTCTGAAATGGTCGATAATCAATTTGCGAGTCTAATTTTGAGCAAGCTGCCTCCCAAACAGAATACTGCAAACATGGTGGTCGATACTTCTGATCCCAAGTCCTTTGTGGCTATGATCGGGAGCAATCACCGCAGTGCGTCTTCTGAGTGGTGGCTGGACAGCGGTGCTACCTGTCATGTCACAAACGACAGAGGTCTACTCTCAGACGTCAGAGCAGTTCGAGACAGAGTAGAGAATTGCAATGGAGGAGAGACAGTCGTCACTCATGCTGGGACGGCAAAACTCGTCCTCTCTTCAGGTAAAGTTTTAATTTTGCAAAATGTTAAATTAGTTCCTAATTTAACTAAAAATTTAATTTCTATGAGTCTGCTAGATAAGTCCGGAATGTCTTTCACAACCATTAGCGGTAGAATAACACTCACTGTTAATTCACATTACTTTGGTTGCGCTTACTTAATCAATGGAATGTACAGACTTAGCCTAGAAAATGAGTGCATAAATCAAGTGAGTTCGTCTCTGTTAGATCCAAAGCTACTTCACAATAGACTTGGACAGGTTCACTATAAAAAGATGCGCGATCTAGCTAAGAGTCATAACATTCCGTTAGATTTCTCTATTCGTTTTAATAGGTGCGAAGTTTGTGCCCAGACCAAAATAACTAGAAACCCTTTCAAGACCGTTTCTAGGAGTACACAACTTTTGGAATTGATTCATTCCGACCTCTGTGACTTTCAGAGTCATGCCACTAGAGGGGGAAGGAAGTATCTAATTACCTTCATTGACGATTTCTCCAGATTTTGTCATGTCTATCTATTGAAATCGAAAGACGAGACATTCGAGACCTTCAAAATCTTCAAATCTCGGGTAGAAAACCAGTTAAATCGGAAGATTAAGAGACTTAGAAGTGATCGAGGAGGAGAATACACTCAACTGGGTTTAGGGAGTTCTGTGCCACTGAGGGCATACTCCTTGAAACTACAGCTCCTTACTCACCCCAATCTAATTGAGTTGCTGAGCGTAAGAATAGAACTTTGACAGAGATGTTAAATTCTATGCTCCTGACCGCTGGCATGCCCAATTCCTTCTGGGGGGAAGCAGTTCTTACTGCAAATCACATTCTGAATAGAGTGCCCCACTCAAAGCTCAGTTCTACTCCTTATGAGCTGTGGCACGGCCATCCTTGTAGATATGACACTCTTAAGACTTGGAGTTATATCGCCTATGTGCGTATACAAGACCTTAAAAGACCTAAAGTGGGACCTAGGACGACAACCTGCGTCTATCTAGGCAGTGCAGAAGACAGTGCGGCTGACCGGTTTCTGGATCTATCCACTAATTCAGTGATAGAGTCCAGAGATGCTATCTTCTTTGAGCATAAATTTATCAAAATTCATGGCCTGACCGTTCCTTGATCTACTGACACGATCACAGAGTCTACGGTAGAACCCGAAGCTGGCTCCTCTGGCACTGCTCCCCAACCTCTAGAGGTCGAACCTGTTCCTCTTAGAGTATCTACAAGAGATAGAATCCCTAAGGATTTTGGTGAGAATTTTGTCACATACCACTTAGAGGATGATCCATTTTCCTACCAGGAAGCGATGAGATCGAGAGATGCGTTAATGTGGGCAGAAGCTATCGACGATGAGATGAACTCGCTGCTACAAAACAATACCTGGCATCTAGTGGACCTACCGAAAGGAGCTAAAGTCCTGGGATGCAAGTGGGTACTGAAGAAGAAACTACATAGCGATGGGTCTATAGCCAGATACAAAGCACGTCTAGTAGCTAAGGGTTATAAACAACAAGGGGGAATCGACTATTTTGATGTCTATTCACCTGTGTGTCACTTATCCACCATTAGAATTCTTCTAGCCTTAGCCTCTATCGAGAATTTCATCGTCCATCAGATGGACGTGAAAACAACTTTTTTGAATGGAGAGCTAAATGAAGAGATCTACATGGCACAACCTGAAGGTTATGTCCATACAGATCTAAAGGACAAAGTGTGCAATCTCGATAAATTCATCTATGGGCTTAAACAAGCACCTAAGATGTGGCACATGAAGTTTGACCAAGTGGTAAAGAGCTTTGGATTTCAGTCCAGTCTTTCAGATAAGTGCCTCTATTACCGCTCGATGTCAAACCAAACAGCCATCATATGCCTATATGTGGATGACATGTTGATCCTGGGGTCAGACCTAGATGTCGTGAGGGATATTAAGTCCGCTCTCGCCAAAGCGTTTGATATGAAGGACCTTGGTCCCGTCGATACCCTACTAGGTATGAAAGTAAGAGTAGACAAGGGATGTGTCACTCTGAGTCAAGCTCACTACATAGAGCAGATTCTTAATACCTGGGGTTATAAAGATTGTAGGCATGTTGAAACACCCACTGATCCGAACGTCAAGCTGAGTCTGAATGAAGGAACAAGCGTTGATCAAGTCAAGTACTCAAAGATCATTGAAAGTCTCATGTACGCCACAAGCTGCACTAGACCTGACATTGCTTTCTCCGTAAGCATGTTAAGTCGCTTTACCAGTAGTCCAGGCAAAAAGCATTGGGATGCCCTAGATAGGCTGATGAAGTATCTCAAAGGTACTAAAGACCACGCTCTGTGCTACACTGGTCTCCCTCCTACTTTGGAAGGGTACTCTGATGCCTCCTGGTGTTCAGAAGTTTCAAACAGCAAGTCCACAAGTGGATTTATATTCACATTGGGTGGCGCTGCAGTTACTTGGAAGTCCAAGAGACAGACTTGCATAGCTTTGTCGTCTATGGAAGCCGAGTTATTTGTCTTAGCTTCAGCTGGTGAAGAGACAGACTGGATCAGGAATTTGATCTTAGACATTCCATTGTCTAAACTTCAAATCAATTCTTTAAGCCTATACTGTGATAATCAGGCTGCAGTCCAAGTCGTTAAGAATGTCCTCTTTAACACTAAGAGACGACATGTACGACTGAGACACGCCCTATTGAATTATCTTAAAGAACAAGGCGTTATTACTTTGGTCGACGTGCAATCGAAGGATAATCTAGCTGATCCACTGACAAAAGGAATGCCCTGAGACCGTTCAATCAAAACAGTGGGGGAAATGAGACTCAAAGCGGTTTGAAACCAGCCTAAGTCCGAATGTTTTGATTCCTTTGTCAAATTTAGCATATTGTGCTCCGTTGGTATTTTGGTTGCTGAGTACGAATCTCTGGTTGGTTGTTTCATTCCATATTTGATGATAACAACCCCATCCGAATTCGTCTTCCTTAATTTGGAGGAGAGTGTTATTCCACATTTGAGAACACAATCTGACTTGTTTTGGACCTTCTCCTGTTAATTGGTTCCATTCCACATTTGATGAGTTCCAATTAACCCTAGAAGAACGGTAACCAGGATATCACACATAGGAACACAGATATAGCTGCGTTGTCCAGAAGTCTGAAATCGTTTCGTTTGGAAACAGTTAATAAATTCTGTGGTTAAACCTGAAATACTCTACCTATATCCTCTAAGCATAACTAAAGTACTACGTTCTTATATGCAGAACTAGATACATGTATATTTTCCATAGTTGAACTCATTCTGAATGAAGTTTTCTGTTGGAAATTACAGGAGTTGTTGCTGCAGGAGGAGCACATGCAGACTGAGATCCTGAAAAAGATGATCTGCTGGATGATGGTTACTAGAGTATCTGTTTGGTTTTTCTTTCTCTGACTTAGAGCACTGTTTAGCTCTCTTTACCTGTCTGTTTGGACTGTTTTTTCTATTCTTTGTTAGTCATGAGACATTAGGTCTTCTGGTACCTATCTCATTGATTGTACTTTGATTCTCATGTGATGCTGCTTAGTTTATTTTATATGCTTATGCGTGCATACATACTCTTGTTTCTTCCAGTCCAATATGTTATAACAGGTACTTGCGGGCACGGTTGTGTAATGAGTCGAACTGGTTGAACATTACACACACCAACCCTTTTTTCAACGTCGGTATACCGCGGACATAGGAGGAGATTGTTAGGTATATTATTTATAATATGTCCGCGCGTATCAGGACTGACTCGGAACGACCCAATGGGTTCCGTGTCACTAGGGTTAGGCTCTACGCTGGAGATACTATATAAGGCCATTCCACATGTTGATGAGCCTTAGTGGACAATCTTGAGCCTTGAGCAAACCCTAGCTGTCTACAAGAGAGGCTCTCTCTTGAATTAAAACCGGCCTGTACGTGCTTTTGGTGAATAACTGCATGCAGTTTTGGAGAGGCGCGTTCCTGTTCACGTTGGGGGGAAAACACCTGTAGCTGTTTTGAGAGAGAGAGAGACTCTCCCTCTCTCTTGCCTTATAACTCCTGTTCGTGGAGTTGGAGAGAGTAGATATATTCTTGCCGTGAGAGCCGCCTTGCTAGCGTTGGAGGGAAGAGCCGCCATCGCCGCCACCGTCGTCTTGCTCTTGGTGCCGCGAGGGGTGGGAGACCCCTGTAGAGGTTCCGCCGGTAGTTGCCGTTGGTGCAACACCGTGCGATGGCGGCGACGCGAGGAGATAACGGCGGTGCGGGTGTTGCGGCGAAGGCATGCGGGAGTGCAGTGGCCTTGACGGAGTTTCTCTCCGGCGGTGCGGGTGTTGCGGCGAAGGCATGCGGGAGTGCAGTGGCCTTGACGGAGTTTCTCTCCGGCGGTGCGGGTGTTGCGGCGAAGGCATGCGGGAGTGCAGTGGCCTTGATGGTGTTCCTCTCCGGTGGTGCGGCTTGGTGTCGATGGCGTGCGCGGGTGCAGTTGGCCTCGACGGTGCTTCTCCGGTGGTGGTGCGGTTGAACGTCGGACGTCGACGTTGAAGGTTCGGTGAACCTTGTGCGTCCGCTGTGCTAGCGGATTGCAGTCCAGAGATTCTTGTTCGGTTTCAGTTCTTGTATACCCTGATTTATTTGGTTGCGCCTGGGGATAGTTTCCGTGTTATATCCCAACAGGCGATCGCGACCACGGTTTGGTGGGGCAAATCCCGAGAAATGACCTTATATAATTTGGCCGAATATCATGTTTTGTTAAAATCCGGCCGGCCATCGCGTTTTTTACTGCATTTTGCTTGCGGTCTGATAGCAGATTGGATGGACAATATTTCACAGGCACGATTCTTATGGCTCCGTTTGGGGGGACTTATTTTCACCGGTCAAGCGGTCACCACCGCATGAACCGGACCTTAATTAAGGTCCGATTCATGCGGTCGTGACCGCTTGACCGGTGAAAGTAAGTCCTCCCAAACGGAGCCTATGTTTACATAAATATCTCCCTATCTTAAGGAATTGTTTTCTACGATATAATTTATTCATTGGAAAGAACCCACCCATTTGGCTAAACACATGCAAATAATAATAGAAAAAATAAAACTAAAGATATTATTAGATAAGCATGACGTTAGCTGCTAATGGAGATAGACATAATCTAGGGCTCAGTTTGGCGCGGCGGTGGCGATCACGAACGCGGTTGTTATAATTTAATATAAACCGTCGCTCGTGAACGCCGGACCTCACCTAAGGAACTTCGTCTTCTTTTACGTTCAAAACTAGTTTTCTTTTTTTGATGGCGCTCATAACCGTCGTCACGCCAAACATAGATTATATGGCGGTGATGTTTTTGTCCAGACTCATTGGGGCAGAAAAAGTCGTGTCAAACAGAGCCTAAGCCATGATTAACTCATTGGGGCAGAAAAAGTCGTGTCAAACAGAGCCTAAGCCATGATTAACGGGATCAAAGGTTTGTGGTTTCTAAGCTTAAGCAATACCTATTCTGCGCAGAAAAATCGCGCGGCTCCAATCACAACACCAACATTTTCTTAGTGGATTGGAACAACTGGCCTCCACCAGGGGAATAATATCCTCCGAGATCGCCGGTGGATGGGACGCGGTCTAAAACAAGCCATTTTGGCCAGAATTTTGCCGTGGTCTATCCATAAGCTTTGACGAAAAATATTTGGTCGCTTTGCTGTCGTATTCTATGTGGGGTTTTTTCCTCAGTGGAGGAGAAAAAAGGAAGAGAAGAAGACGGGGCCAGGGATGGTGGCTTCATCATGAATAATGCACTAGTTGGGAGGAAAAGTGGTAAAGGCGGGGCGCTTTAAGACTAATAGAAATCTTTGAAAGGGCGGCGACTCTTTTCAACGGTGGATCGATGATGGAGACTAATCAGTGCTCTCTCTTTCACAATTGGATATTTTTTCTATGCATATAGGGCTGGGTTTTGATTGTACAGATCGATTTCCTGAACTTCCGCCCGCGCGCGAAAAATGCATTGCGCTTGTAGTGAAATGATTGGCCTCGGACCAATCGGGGCCCGGAGTCAAAAAATTGTCCTCCCATGCACTGGCTTTTTTGTCGGATAGGATGCTTAATCTACTTTGCTTTCCCTTCATTAGAGGATGGTCGGCACAGAGTGGGCTCCTACTTTTACTTCTTAATCCTTATGGTGGAGCAGAGAGAATTTTCTGTACGTGTAACGTTTCTAAAGGATGGTATGGGACAATATTTTTAGTTGAAATTGCGACTGTAACTGTAATTATAGTTATATTTACAGTCGTAAAAATATATGTAATTTACAACTGTAAACAGTATTAAAAAAAATCACTTTTTTACACATATATGCGTACCTAAGTATTTTCCTGGTGGAGCAAAGTAGAAATTTCTATTTGAGAATAGTCTTCAGATTCCTGACTTTTTTTTTGGATTTTGATGTTGATTTGGGGACAACCTTAAGCGATGTCATTACATTTTATATGTATTACTTAATGAATAGTAGCATATACTATATATATAAACATATGCCATTACATTTTTTTGTGTAATGAGGAGGCTCGTCAAGAAGGTCCGAGTCGTTGGATTCCAATTGATTAATTTTATTCATATGGAAATTTAGATTTGATGGAGTTCCCCTAAAAGGGGCCGGGTTGAGCCAGACCGAGTAATTCTCATCGCGGTCTCGCCCGGACCCGCCGAGTGGCACCATCATTTATGGCCGACCTTAGTCCCGTTGCTAAGCATCATCGCGCAGCCGCTCTCCCCTGTTCTGCGGGACGCGCTACCGCTCACGTCTCTTCTGCGGGGAGCGCTACCGCTCTCGACTGTTCCGCGGGGCGCACTCTCACTCTCGTCTGTTTCACGGGGGCGCGCTCTCGCTCTCGACTGTTCCGCAGGGAGTGCTCCTGCGGAACACGGTAGTAATAAACCATCGTTCATGAACGCACCACCACCACCACCAAGGAGGTCGACCATGTTGCCCAAGGTGATTGGTGGGCAAACTCGTCATAACCTCAAAATTGACAATCTGTGTGCTTCAAATCAAGCATTCTCATTCGCTCGTCCAGGAATCAGCATGACACATTTACCAAAATGCACACCTCAAAAACTATAGGGGGGGGGGGGGGGGGGGGGGGGGGGGGGGCAGGTCTCCATTTGAAGACACTTTTGACATTGAAACAAGGATGAACTCTTGAGTTTTTCGGCGAGGACTCTTCGAAGATCTTCATCGGCCTTCAAGCTCCCCCTTGAAGATCTCCCTCAGCGTTCAAACTCTCCTTCAAGGACTCTTCAAAGATCTTGGTTGGACTCCAAGCTCCCTGGAACGGACCTCCCCGACACCTCTGATCCGGACGGCTCTGCTCCAGGCGGTTCTGCAGTGTTCTGATCTAGGTTGCTCCGCTACAGGCTGCTCCGCAGCACTCCGCTCTAGACTGCTCCGCAACACTTTACTTAGAATTGCTCTGCCAAGTTTCGCGCTCAAGGTTGTCTCACGCTTCACCACGCTTGGCTCCCAAGGGTTTGGAGGGCTTAACAAAATCTCTGTAAAGAGCGGTGGCTTGCCACCATCGATAAACAACTCTATGTAACTCACAAAACTAGTGGATCATTCAGAACTGGGCTAGGCCCCGTGGGTTTTTTCCCTTTCCGGTGTTGAAACCGATTTCTCGGTCTCTTGTAGAGCTCGGGGCCCTCACCGAAATGAGGGGCAGCTAGCCCTTACTGAAAAATGTTAAAACCGATTTCTCGGTCTCTTATAGAGCTCGGGGCCCTCACCGAAATGAGGGGCAGCTAGCCCTTACTGATCCCTCGGAGAAAACGGACGGAAAACTAAGAAAACGACTAAGGCCCTAGTCGCAGCGAGGAGGTCCCTCCACTAACCCGGAAGATCGTTGAGCGCTTCCCCTCCCAAGCCAAAGCTGAGAGCTCTGGAAATGCTAACCAAAGAAAGCCTAGGGAGAGAGAAGCCGAAGTGAGATTCTCTTCAAAGGTGCCCTTGAGGTCCTATTTATAGATTTTCTGATCTGGCCTGCAAATAGCAGGATTCCGCCTTTTGATTTTACTATCCGCACCCCAAATGGGTCTGCTAACAGCCAAACTCCGCTGTTTGGAGAGGCTAAAGGCAGACCACCAAGGGTGACAGGGTAAAACAGAGAGAAGCCGGCGACTCGGGGAGGAATCTGGCTCGCCCGTCTTCTCGCGACCCATCGGCGAGTTCTTGACTCGCTCGTCTCCTTGCGAGCATTCGGCGGGTTCTTGACTCGCTCGCCTCCTTGCGAGCATTCGGCGGGTTTCTGGCTCGCTCGCCTTCCTGCGAACAACCCGGCTCGCTTCGCTTTTGTTCACCCATCCTCTAGGCGAATATCGGGATTGTACACAATCCCCGCTCTTCGTGAGGCTATCTAGGCTCGCGAAGAATCATCCAACCCTTGATATTCGCCGGCCCCTCGGTGACGTGGCGAGAATCTTTCGGTCGGTCCCATGCCCACCACTATAAATACCACTCTCCCTGACCGTCATCCGAACTTTTCATTTTTCTTTATCTTTTCTTACTCGCCGCGGGCCCCAACGCGATGTCGAAAAAGGATGAGATGTTGGCCCGCCTAAAGGCTTCGCAAGCGTCCCAGAAGGGGAAGACCGCTGTCATCGCTTCCTGGAATTCTCCGCGACGCTCTCCGCCTCCTCCTTCCCTAAGGACGGCGAAGGTCGTTCGACGCGCGGCTGGTGGGGGAGGATCTTCCTCTTCGCCGCACTCTCCGGATGACGGGCGTGCCTCGCAGGTATTATCGCCAAGCTCGCTTATTTGATGTTCTTCCTTTTCGTCCTTATATCATGTTCGCAGAATGATCCTCCGGACGAGAGCGAATCGGGAAGGCCAAACACGGAGATCCATCTCCCCTCTACGGGTGGAGGGGACGTTCTTCTTGCGGACACAAGGGTCGTTGGTCGACAGGACTCGCCTTCGCAACGTTGTGAGTGGCTTACCTCGTTTTCCCTCACGTTCCTTGACTCGCTAAATCGTGCTTACTTTTTCATGCAGTGTCCTCTCTCGTGGCCCCAGAGGATCAAGCTCCTCCTCCGTCGAACTCGCCCGTCATGCCGAATCAAACTATCCCAACTCCCGGATTCGGCTTGCTGGGTCAGAGGAGCCCAGGAGGGACGTTGATTGCCGAGTCTGGACCTGGCTCCAGACCCGCGCTCGCCTCCGGTCTGGGTAAGGCCTTCACCTCTGCCTTTATTGAAGCATTCTGAGGCCATCCGGGCACCTCCCGCCAGCGGCCCAGCACCCGAATTCCCCCGCTAGGTTAGGCTGTCGCTATTGAGTGTTGTTTTTCACTTTGTCGTTGATTACTACTTCGCAGGTGACCCGACGACCCCTCTCTCCGAGTCAGAGTCTGGAGCGCTGGAGATATCTCCACCTCCCTCGCCGAGCCAGGTTGCTGACTTTCTGGGGGATCCCGGCGATCCGGAGTGAATGAAGAGGCGGGTCACGGAGATATTCCAGAAGCATACCACCCTGCTGAGGGATCTACACAAGCAGAATCGGTTGGACCGACTCGCCAATGAAGAAAGGTTCGCCGCGATGGAGGATGCGAACGCGCGCGTTCTCGCTGAGATACGGTCGCCTGATCATGGCGACGCGGCCTCCCCCGGGGTGTACATTGTTCGCATCGATGATTACATGCGACTAACGAGCCAGGCGAATCGGTCACTCCGCGAGTATCATTACCCGCGAGTCCCACCTCGCTCTGGTGTCTGAGGTAGCGGTCATTGGAAATGGCTACGATACTGAGGACCCTAGTACTGCTTCTTCTTGTTCTTCTTTCCCCTCCTCTTCGCTAGGAGGTGCTGCGAACAATTTTTATGAATTTGTAATAATGTCACTTCGACTCGCTTGTGAGCCCCATATTCTTTTTTCTGATTTCTTTTTTCTCCCTACCAGACTCGCTTTTGCGTGGATGGTGTTTGTGTTTTCATTACTCGTGCTCACGCACTGTCTTTGCTGGTTTTATGATTTGTTTATTTAGAGATAGCCCGCCAATGGAGAAAAGCTTTTGACAGGTTGTCGACTCGCAGGGAGCGAATTGGATACCTGGAGGCGGAAGAGTACCACGCGAATCCGCTATCCGCAGATATCGACGCTTCGGCTTCTTCCCGCCTTTCTTATTTCTATAAATAGTCGACCCTTTCTCCTTTCAAACACCGCATTTACTGTTATTTCTTCGCGCTCTTTCTCCTTCTGTTTCTCTCGCAGATCTAGCTCATCCTCGCGACCTTTGCGATTCAGCGGATCACAGACACCATGGTCGGCGAGGCGGAAACTGAGGGGCGAGCCAAGTGTGTCAGGGCCTTCCTCGACGGCATTTTTTACTGCGCCAACCTCACGAAGGAGGAGTACCTACCAGTTCATCCACTCCGATTTCGTGGCTCGCTGCCCTACCGATAGGGATACCATCAGCGACCCACATTCAGACGAGCTCGCGATTCCCGTTGCCCACTTCGAAAACGGGTTGCGACTCCCACTCTGGCCGGAACTGCGCCAGGTACATTTATTTCTTATCCCTGATATCCTTGACTTGCTTTGCGAATGGCGCTTAAACTTCGTCGGCCTTTCCAGGTGCTCAAGTACTTTGGCGTCCTGCCGAGCCAACTAACGCCGAACGCGATCGCAGTGGTGGTCGCGTTCGCCAGTTATCTCAGGGCGGAGAGGATCGAGTTCAGCCTGCACATCTTCCGCAAGGTCTTCTCATTCCGCGCGTATAGGGATGGGACGGCCCACTTCGCGAGCCAGCATGTCACCGTCTGCGAGACGGTGAATAAATCTCATTATTGGACGCAGAAGTTCGTCCTGGTGAAGGGTCCCTTCGACAACGTCTCCTACGCCCCTACCCAGCGAGACGAGGCCGCCTACCACCCTCCGACCTCGCTAAGGGGTTGTGATGCGGCCCTGTACCAGTTCCTCAAAGGAAAGAACTTCGAGGTCACTTTCCTCCGAGAGCGAGTGGACCTCCTGCCACCCGTCCTTCCGGGAGAAGGTTTTACTCGCACTCGCCAACTTTCTTACTCCCTCTCCCTTTGATCGTCTAACGTTCCTCGTTACCCTTGCAGGGGAGCGTGAACTACCCCTCAATCCACCTCATGCGCCTCCCTCTTCCCTTACCTCCAGCTCGCTCGCGCGCGTGGCTGCCGAGGCCTGCCGCGATGTCCCGAGCTCCTCATCGGGGAAGAAGCGCCCTCCTCCCCTACGCCGGCCCGCCTCGCAGGGGGCGGCGAAGAAGACCAGGAAGACTCCCTCGGCTGCCAAGGCGAAGGAGGTCGTGGACCTGTCTGAGCCCGATCTCCCCTCTCCTTCTGTTGTGGATCGGGAGCTCGCCCAAGAGGGGGCGAGCCCAAGGAGACGGCCGCCAGGCCCAAGCCGTCGAGCCATACTAACTTCGGGCTCGGCATGAAGCTGGTGGATGCAGTCGGCGAACCGGTGCTCGCGTGGGACCCTGACCAGAACAAGATCGCCTGCTCCTCTCTGCTCCCGTCCTGGGTAGAGGACGACAAGGCCGGGGGTGAGGCGTTCGCCCTCGCCTTTGGCCTCTATGGTCGCGAGGACGCCTCCCTCTTTCGGTCCTTCATGCCGAGGGGGGTCGTGTATGAGGCGATGCGAGCCTAGTTCCGGGCGATGGAGCTAACCCACATGGTGGGTCGCCGGTACCTCACGGCGGATAGGGAGATCAAGGAGCTCAACGTCGAGCTTCAGAAGTCCATGGATGAAGTCGCGGAGCTTAAGGGGAAAGAGGCCTTGTCAGAGGGCCTCCTCGCCAGTCTTCAAGGCGGACTGGTAAGTAGTGCTCTGCGGAAGTCTTTTTTCAGCTCGGCTTCGTTCTCCTCTCGCTAACCCGCCTTTTGCAGGATGTCGAGTCCGTCAGTCAGCTCCACGCGCGGATTGCTGACTTGGAGCTGGAGAACACTTGACTCAAGGCCCGGGTCCACGACCTGGCCTCGGTGGTGCTACCTCCCCCCCCCCCCCCCCCCCTCCGCGAGCTGGGAATCGCGGTCAGTCGCGGGGAGAGAAGGAAGCTGATCGCAAGAGGTCGATGGAGATCACGGAGCTCGTCCTCGACATTCTGAAGGGGGCGAGTATGATCATTCCCGACGCCATGGAGTTCACCGCGGAGGAAGTCATCCCAGACTTGTTCGCGCCTGTCTCTGAGGCGGAGGGTCGAGAGAGCGATTGAAGAGCCGCCTGGCGAGACGCCTTGATTTTTTCTTTTGTTGATAATGTAACAATTTTCCTTTCTTTTTGTTTCTGGTGAGTCCGCCGCCGAATTGCAATCTTTTGTGTGGAATGAAAGGGAATGTTTTATCAATCTTTTCCTGTATTGTCGTTTCATTTATGATTCGTATGTGCCCTTTTCTATTGTGCCCGCGCGGCCCTAATTTACTTATGTTCGTGTCTGTAGATCTTCGTTCGGCGTTCATACGTGCTCGCCTCTCTTTTATTGGCAGCTTTTCCTCGTTGTGTTGTGTCCAGGTCGCTCTCGCCTACCTTTCTTCTGTGGCGTTGTTAGGACTCAGGTTGTAGGGCCTTATCTCTGTTCGGGGTGTTCCTCACTGGAAAGCCTTACGGGAGGGGTCTGCATTAGTCTGCCTCGTTCGTCCTCGTCTCTTGCGAGCCCCCTTCGCTATCCGCGGGTTACCGCGAGAACGGACTCCTCCCGGCCCACCCTCCTTATTCGCCTTGCTATTGTTCGCGAGTGACCTTGCAAGCTGCCGGCTCTGATGCCCTGCCGCAGATGACTCTCGCGTGCGGGCGGACCTTCGGTCTCGCCTCGCCTGGGTCTCGGAGTCGTTTGCGAGCCAAATCTCCTGTTATGAGTATCTTATTTACCTGCCCAAACCTCTTGTGACTTTGCCAGCCTCTCCAGAGATCAACCTGAACCCCCCGTCTAGTGAGAGCCTGGGAGCGGAATCGATCTGGGGCATTCCAGCACCAATCCTTATCACCTTGCCAGCCTCTCCAGAGATCAACCTGAACCCCCCGTCTAGTGAGATCCCGGGAGCGGAATCGATATGGGGCATTCCAGCACCAATACTTATCACCTGCCAGCCTCTCCAGAGATCAACATGAACCCCCCTGTCTAGTGAGAGCCCGGGAGCAGAATCGATCTGGGGCATTCCAACACCAATACTTGTCACCTTGCCAGCCTCTCCAGAGATCAACCTGAACCCCCCTGTCTAGTGAGAGCCCGGGAGCAGAATCGATCTGGGGCATTCCAGCACCAATCCTTATCACTTTGCCAGCCTCTCCAGAGTTCAACCTGAACCCCCCGTCTAGTGAGAGCCCCGGAGCGGAATCGATCTGGGGCATTCCAGCACCAATCCTTATCACCTTGCCAGCCTCTCCGGAGATCATCCTGAACCCCCCGTCTAGTGAGAGCCTGGGAGCGGAATCGATCTGGGGCATTCCAGCACCAATCCTTATCACCTTGCCAGCCTCTCCAGAGATCAACCTGAACCCCCCGTCTAGTGAGAGCCTGGGAGCGGAATCGATCTGGGGCATTCCAGCACCAACACTATTTGGGACCTGCCAAAGGATTGCTCCAAAATGCATATGTTGAGTAGGAAATATAAAAAGTCATTTACAACAAATGGCTAAGGATAAAACCTTTTTAAATCATCCCCACTCCTGGCTCGGCCAAGAGGTACCCCTTCCACATCCTGGAGGTGCTATCCTCCTGACCGGAGCACTTCACTTACAATGTAAGGTCCTTCCCAATTGGGCTCTAGCTTGCCAACCGCGGCTCCTCTCCCGGCCGCGTCAACCTTCTTCAGCACTAGGTCTCCTTTCTGAAAGTGTTTTATCCGGATGTGCTTGTCAAAGTATCGGGCCATTCGTCGCTTGATTTCCTCCTGCCTGATGGTGGCCTGATCCCGAAGTTCCTCCACCAAGTCCAAGGATAGCCTTTGTTCTTCGTCATTGAACACCAGCCACTCTTCATCCCCTTCATCTGCGGCGATCACCCTGGGGGTCTTTACTTCGAACTCAATGGGAAGGACTGCTTCGGATCCATGGGAAAGTTTGAACGGGGTCTCCCCGGTGGCGGTGTTAGGGGTAGTCCTCAGGGCCCAGAGAACGGATGGTAGCTGCTCCACCCAATTGCCCCGGAGGTTCTCTACTTTCTTTTTAACAGGTTGACGATTATCTTGTTTGCCGCCTCCACCTGTCCGTTGCTCCTCGGATGATGAACCGATGCGAACCTGAGGTCGATGCCCAGTTGGGTGCAGAAGCTAACAAACTCCTCGCTAGCAAACTGCGGCCCATTGTCTGTCACTATGGCCAGAGGGAGCCCGTGCCTACAAATTATCTCTCCCCACACAAAATTTCTTACAACTTGAGATGTTACCTTGGCGAGCGCCTTCACCTCTACCCACTTGGAAAAGTAATCGATCATGACCAGCAAGAACCTTCTCTGGCCGCTAGCTTGAGGGAAAGGGCCGACAAGGTCCAACCCCCATATGGCAAAAGGCCAGGGGGCTGTGATGGTCCGAAGTCTCTAGGCTGGGAGGAGTTGGAGCGGAGCATAGAGTTGGCACTTCGAACACCTCCTTGCAAACTCGGCCGCATCTTTGCTGAGGGTGGGCCAGAAATAGCCTTGCCTCAACACCCTTCCTTCCAGAGTCCGGCTCCCGGAGTGACTCCCACACTCCCCAGAGTGAATTTCTTCTAGGACTCTCGGAACCACCTTCTCAGAAACGCAACGGGCCAAGAGTCCCGAGAGAGTCTTCCTGTACAACCCCCCTGCATGCAAAGAGTAATAAGCCGACTTATACCTGAAGCACCGCCTGTCTATGTCTCCCTCGGGAAATTTTCCTGATGTTAAGAAAGAGATGAGGGGATCCATCCACGAGACCCGCTGATCTACTTCCATCAGCTCTCCTTCCTCGATGGAGGGCCGGAAGAGTTCTGAAACCGTCCCTCCAGCTCGAGGACCGAACTTGGCTAGGAGGTCCGCGGGAGTGTTCTCTTCCCTTGGCACGTGTTTGATGGAGAAAGTGTGGAATTGCCCGATGACTACCTTAACCTTCTCCAAGTATCGCAGGAGAGTCGGGTCCTTTGCCTCGAACTCTCCCTTGACTTGGCATGCTACCACCATGGAGTCCGTCGAGACCTCCACATCTTGCACTCCCAGCTCTCGAGCTAACCGCAGGCCTGCTATCACTGCTTCGTACTCCGCTTGGTTGTTGGTAATTGGGAAATGGATGTTCAGGGCTTGCTCGATTCTCGTCCCTTGAGGACTCACTAGGATGATTCCCCCCCCCCCCCTAGGAGTGCTTTCCTGAGGCACCATCCACCAACATCCTCCATACTACTGGGGGAGGCGGCTCATGTTCACCCACCTCGGTCGTGTAGTCGGTCATGAAGTCCGCCACCGCTTGGGCCTTGATTGATGTCCTGGGTATGAATGTAATATTGAGCTCGCTCAGCTCTACAGACCATTTTGCCAATCTTCCCGAGTGTTCCACCCCTTCCATGATTTTGCAAAGCGGATGGTCTGTCACTACTCTGATGGAGTGTGCCTGAATGTAGGGCCGGAGCCTCCGTGCCGCCACCACTAATGCGAAAGCCAACTTCTCCAAGATTGGATATCGAAGCTCCGCCTTCTTCAGCACTCGGCTGACATAGTAGATAGGGAATTGTTTTCTCCCCTCCTCCCGGACCAATATTGCACTCACTACCTCCGACCCTACTCCCAGGTATAGGGATAGGTCTTCTCCAATCTCGGCCCTTGAAGTAAGGGGGTTTGGGTGAGTTGCTCTTTCAAGGCTTGGAAAGCTCCCTCGCATTCCGAGGTCCACTCACACTTTTTGTTGCCCCTTAGTGCCTTAAAGAAGGGTGCACACTTCTCCCCCGCCTTGTAGAGGAACCTGCTGAGTCCGGCCAGCTTCCCTGTGAGGCTCTGAACCTCCTTTGGGTTCCTTGGCGACCCCAATTACATTATTGCCTTGACCTTGTCCGGGTTAGGCTCCACTCCCGCCGGGGTTAGTAAGTGGCCTAGGAACTTCCCCCGGCTAGCCCCGAAGACACACTTCAAGGGGTTGAGTTTCATCTTGTACTTTCGCAGAATCCCGAATGTCTCTTCAAGGTCTCGGAGGTGAGACCCAAGGTCCCGACTTTTCACCATGAGGTCATCAACATAAACTTCTAAATTTCTTCCTTTCTGCTCGCGGAAGACCCTATCCATCATCCTTTTGTATGTGGCACCTGCATTCTTGAGCCCGAAGGGCATCATCTTATAGCAGTAACATCCATCCCCCGTGATGAAGGAAACATCCTTGATGTCCGAGGGATGCATGCAGATTTGATGATAACCTAAAAAAGCATCTAAGAAAGACATTACAGAGAAACCAACGACTGAGTCAACCAGCGCGTCGATTCTAGGCAGGGGGTAACAATCTTTCGGGCATGATTTATTAAGAAGTGAAAAGTCGATACACATGCGCCACTTACCTCCTCCCTTTTTTACCATGACTACGTTGGAGACCCAGCCTGGATACTAGATCTCCGATACAAAACCTGCCTGCAGGAGTTTACCCACCTCCTCTCGGATGGGTTCTTCAAGCCTGTCCGCTACGGCCCTCCTCTTCTGACGGATGGGGCGGGTGCCGGGGTCGAGGTTGAGGCGGTGGGAAGCCACATCCGCATCGATCCCGGGCATCTCCGCGACGCTCCAAGCGAAGACATCCACATTCTTCTGCACGCAGGCCAGGATCTCGGCCTGCTCCTTCGGATTGAGCTCTCCGCTGATTCAGACCTTTTCCACCACCTCGAGCCGAGTGGTGACTTCAAGTTCCACGACCTCATCCACGGCCTCCATCCTGGATTGCTCTTCCCAAGTATTTTTCTCCTCTCCATCGCCAGCGAGCGCTTTGGCTACTTCCTCCGTCTCTACCCCTCCTACCATCATCAACCCTTCCACCCCTCCTTCCCGGGCACCTTCTCCTTTACTCTCTTCTTCTCCTCTTTCCGCCCTGGGTCTCTCGGCGACCCCTTCCTGGGCATGAACCTCTTGTCCCTCCGTCCTCTCCTCAACTCTTTTCTCTTCTCCGGCTCCTGCCGCTTCCTCCATCACTTTATCGAACTCCTCCGCCTCTCCCATCCAGGTGATGGTGTTGACAGCCGTCACATAGCACTGTCTCGCCATCTTGGGGTCTCCTCGGATCCGGACCTGGACTCCACCCGTGTTGAACTTGAGACACTGGTGGAAGGTGGAAGGGACGCATCTAAACGCGTTGATGAGAGGCCGTCCGAAGATGGCGCTGTAGCTGCTCGGGGCATCCACTATCACGAAGCGGCAGTTCCGGGACTGCCCTCCAAGGGTCACATGGAGCCCAACTCCACCTTCTACTTCCTTCCTTTCTCCTGAAAAGCCGAATAGGGGGCCATCTGAGGCCAACACCCTCTTGGATTCTACCTTCATCTCATCAAATGCCTTCTTGAAGACGACGTTGACCGAGCTAACCGTTATCGACTAGAATCTGCGAAATGGTGAAGTTCTCGATGGCGGTCTGGATGACCAGCGCATCGCAGAACGGGTCCTCGTAGCTCGGCATGTCCTTTTAGGAGAAAGTGATTCTCTCCGCCGGGGGTGGTGCCGTGGATGTTGAGGCCACGCTCCGCCGATAGATGGTATGAAGGCTAGCCTTGCGGGTTGCCTCCACCCCTACCCCCCATGGATCACCCTGATCCCTCCTCTACTCCCCAAATCGACTCTGTCCTCACACCTTTCTTCCTCCTCCCCCCCCCCCCAGGCTTGACCTCCTCAATTCTCACATGTTGCCTTGGCGCGGGGGCTCGGCCCCTTTTGGTTTCCAGGAACTCTGGGCAGGTGGCCGTCGCGTGACCTTCCTCATCGTGGAAGTCACAATATGGCAACGCCACCTCCCCTGCTTCGCCTTCCGCCACCCTATTCCTCCTCCTTCTTGCTCCCGCTTCTTCTCTCGCCTCTTCTCTCCTTCCTCTTCCTCTTCCCCTCCTGATCGCCATAGCTTGCTGAGGCGGGGGAGGCAACGGCCTCGGACCCTGCCTCCATCCCAGCTGATGGGGTCTTCCTTGACCCCCCATACAAGTTACCCCTTCCCGGGCCGTAACCTCTTCCCTGACCTTGCATTCCTTCGACTCGCTGCCTCCACTCTCCCTCCGGGGCCCTGGGCTCTTCCCTTCTCCTTACCTCTTGCTGCCTGACCTCCGACTCACTGAGCTTTGCTAGCCTCCTGGTGAGCTCTGGGTTGGCCTACTCGCCCTCAATCTCCTCCGCCACCCTCTCCATCAACTCCTCGTAGGAGACGGGGGCTTTTCTTTTCAAAGCCATTTTGAAAAAGCTTTCCCTTAGCCCGACAGTGAAAGCGAGCTGGAGTGCGAATCCTGGCATCTCCTGCGTGAGCATCACTTCCTCTTGGAACCGGTTCGCGTAGCGAGCTAACGACTCTTTTGGCTCTTGCTTCACTTTGAAGAGGGACTCGACGTCCTTCTTCCTCTTCTTTGCGGTGGAGAATCGCAACAAAAAGCTCCGGCGCAAATCCTCGAAAGCGTAGATTGACCCTGTAGGGAGTTGATGGAACCAGTCCCTGGCCTTTTCTTTGAGAGTGACGACGAAGAGCCGACACTTAAAAGCATCTGACATCGGTCTGATGGAGACCGAGTCCTCAAAAGACTGGAGATGCTGGACAGGGTCATCCCTGCCGTTGTAGTACAACCCTGTCCCACTCTCCGAACCCTGCCGGGATAGGTGTTGAAAGTACCAACTCGCAGAAGGGGCTTCCCCCTTCTACCACCCTTTCTCGCTCCGCTCGCCCCCCGAGCTCTTTCGCCAGACTCGAGCTCGCGGGGACCGCGCTCGCGAGAACAACCTTCGCCTGGACCACTCCCACGGTCGCCATATCTTTCGGGCGCTCGCTCGCCTGCGTCGCGCTCACTGGCACAGAGCTTGCCGGCACGGAGCTCGCCGGCACGAAGCTCGCTGGGCTGGCGAACAGCACCCGCCCTTCCAAGTCCTGCACTAAACTTCCTGCAACTTCCTCTCCGGCTCTTCCCCCCGGGGCGTTCTCGCCAATCGCTGCTGGGGGAGGGGTCGCCTGAGGTGCCGGGGTCGCGAACTCGCTTTGCAGTGCCGCAACCGCGAGCGCGAAGGTGTCGAGCACCTCCCGCCTGAAGTCCGCGAACATCCTCGGCGTCACCACCTCTGGTGGCTCGCTGAACCCCTCGCCTTGATCCTCGCCTCCCGTCATGTCTGCTCTTCGGAACTTTCTTGGACCAGCCATGCTCCACGCTCACCGCACCAAAATGTTGAAACCGATTTCTCGGTCTCTTGTAGAGCTTGGGGCCCTCACCGAAATGAGGGGCAGCTAGCCCTTACTGAAAAATGTTGAAACTGATTTCTCGGTCTCTTGTAGAGCTTGGGGCCCTCACCGAAATGAGGGGCAGCTAGCCCTTACTGATCCCTCGGAGAAAATGGATGGAAAACTAAGAAAATGACTAAGGCCCTAGTCGCAACGAGGAGGTCCCTCCACTAACCCGGAAGATCGTTGAGCGCTTCCCCTCCCAAGCCAAAGCTGAGACTTGGGCACCTTGGAGAGCTCTGGAAATGCTAACCAAAGAAAGCCTAGTGAGAGAGAAGCCGAAGTGAGATCCTCTCCAAAGGTGCCCTTGAGGTCCTATTTATAGATTTTCTGATCTGGCCTGCAAATAACAGGATTCCGCCTTTTGATTTTACTATCTGCACCCCAAATGGGTCTGCTAACAGCCAAACTCCGCTGTTTGGAGAGGCTAAAGGCAGACCACCAAGGGTGACAGGGTAAAACAGAGAGAAGCCGGCGACTCGGGGAGGAATCTGGCTCGCCCGTCTTCTCGCAACCCATCAGCGAGTTCTTGACTCGCTCGCCTCCTTGCGAGCATTCGACGGGTCCTTGACTCGCTCGCCTCCTTGCGAGCATTCAGCGGGTTTCTGGTTCGCTCGCCTTCCTGCGAACAACCTGGCTCGCTTCGCTTTTGTTCGCCCATCCTCTAGGCGAATATCGGGGTTGTACATCCGTGTTTTCCACGTAAAAGTCTGTTGTCTACTGTTGGTTCTCTTTTTAACTGTTTGCGCATTCGACTCTCTCGAGCTAAGACGGTTCAACTCGACTGTTGAAACCGTCAACCGGTCTCTGTGGAGTTTGGGCCCTCAACAAGTTGGGGGGTGACCTCACACTTACTTCTCCCAAGGGAGAGCTCTAGTCTAAGAGTCTAAGGAACTAGGAATGAGACCAAGGGCTTAGCGAGGAGGTCCCACCACACACCCGAAAGATCTTAGAGCGCTTCCCCTCCCAAGCCAATGCTAAGCTTGGGCACCCTTTGGAGGCTCTCCTCACCCACTAGAGAGATTTGGGGAGAGAGATAGCCAAAAAAGAGAGATCCCCCCAAATGGTGCCCCTTGGTCCTATTTATAGGATTTTGAGCTTGGTCTGCCAATAACCAGAATCTGGCCTACGAGATTACCAAAATATCCCCAGATTTGGCCTGCGAACAGCCAGGTCCCGTTGTTTAGAGGCGCTAAACGCAGCTCAAACCGCCCTCTCGGGGCCGGGCGAGAGGGGGTTGACCTCCTCCCCTGCTCGCCCCCCTCACTGGGCTGGGGCGGGGCGAGCTGGGAGCTGGGGCGAGAGCAGCTCGCCCCCCTTTGCTGGGGGCGGGGGCGAGAGGGGCGGGGGTGAGAGGAGCTCCCCCCCCCCCCCGCCTCGGGTCTCGCCCCCCCCCCCCCCCCCCCCCTTTGCTGGGGGGCGTGGGCGAGAGGAGCTCGCCCCCTGCTGGGGGCGAGGGTGAGAGGAGCTCGCCCCCCCCCCCCCCCGCGTGGGGTCTCGCCCCCCCTTTGTTGGGGGCGGGGGCGAGAGGAGCTCCCCCCCCCCTCCCCTTTGCTGAGGGGCGGGGGCGAGAGGAGCTCTTTTCGAGCGAGATACACGCTCGGAAAGAAAAGTTCAACCCTGCTTATTTGGCGAGTGGGTCCCGGTTAGCGGAGCCACCTCGGGGAAAGAATACTTACCCTCCCTGGGAGGTCAACCTGCCCTGCCGGCTAGAGAGAGCCCGGTCAGCGGAACCATCCGAGGGGAAAAATATTTACCCTCCCTGGGGGGTCAACCTGCCCTGCCGGCTAGAGAGAGAGCCCGGTCAGCGAAACCATCCGAGGGGAAAAATACTTACCCTCCCTGGGAGGTCAACCTGCCCTGCCGGCTAGAGAGAGACCGGTCAGCGGAACCATCAGAGGAGAAACATACTTACCCTCCCTGGGAGGTCAACCTGCCCTGCCGGCTAGAGAGAGCCCCGGTCAGCGGAACCATCCGAGGGGAAAAATACTTACCCTCCCTGGGAGTTCAACCTGCCCTGCCGGCTAGAGAGAGCCCGGTCAGCGGAACCATCCGAGGGGAAAAATACTTACCCTCCCTGGGAGGTCAACCTGCCCTGCCGGGTAGAGAGAGCCCAATCAGCGGAACCATCCGAGGGGAAAAATACTTACCCTCCCTAGGAGGTCAACTTGCCCTGCCGGTTAGAGAGAGCCCGGTCAGCGGAACCATCAGAGGGAGAAAACTTCTTACCCTCCCTGGGAGGTCAACCTGCCCTGCCGGCTAGAGAGAGCTCAGTCAGCGGAACCATCCGAGGGAGAAAACTACTTTGCCTCCCTTGGAGGTCAACCTGCCCTGCCGGTTAGTGAGAGCCCGGTCAGCGGAACCATCTGAGGAGAAAAATACTTAGAAAAAAACTTTCATTACATTAATCATCTGGTTACATGCAAGAAAAGCTAAGTAGGGAAATAAACCATCACACTACATGGATTTAAAGAAAAAGCTAAGCACGGAGACCGGGACTCGGACTTCTACTCCCAGGCATGGTCCTCCTCGACCTCCTCTAGTTGCTGACGTTGCGACTTCGGACCCCTCGCCTCCCCCATTTCCAAGAACTTGGGGCAGGCGGATGTCACGTGACCCTCCTCATCGTGGAAGTCACAGTAAGGTAACTCCACCTGGACGCCCCCTCTTCCTCCTTCACGATTTCTTCTTCTTCTGTGGCAGATCGCCATGGTTTGCTGGGGTGGTGGAGAGGGTGCATTCGGTCTCTGCCTCCACCCTAGGAGGTCAGGCCCTTCTCCCAGGAAGTTGTCCTCCTCTTGGTCAAACTTCCTCTTGGGAGCCCCTACCGTCTCCCCTGCTGCCTTGCCTCCGACTCACTTAGCTTGGCCAACCTTCTCGCGAACTCCGGGTTGGCCTCCTCACTCTCAACTTCTTCCGTCACCCTTTCCATCAACTCCTCAAAAGACAAAGGAGCTCTCCTCTTGAGGTCCATCTTGAAGAATCCCCCCTGCAGCCCCACGATGAAAGTGAGCTGGAGGGTGTAGCCTGACACCTCTTGGGTGAGGAGAATCTCCTCCTGGAACCGGTCAACATAGTGAGCCAGTGACTCCCCTGACTCTTGCTTGATCTTGAAAAGTGCTTCGGCATCTTCCTTCCTCTTTCTTGATGCCGAGAAGCGTAGCAGGAAAACTCGACGCAAGTCTTCGAAGGCATAGATGGATCCCGCAGGGAGTTGGTGGAACCAATCTTTAGCCTTCTCCTTCAGAGTTGTCGCGAAGAGTCGACACTTAAAAGCGTCCAACATGGGCCTGGTGGAGACCATGTCCTCAAACCACTGCAGGTGCAGGATGGGGTCATCCTTGCCAGAGTTGTGAGACATCTCCAGCCTTCCGGACCCCTCTGGAACAGGGGCCGAGAGGATCAGCTCACACAAAGGACTTTCTATGCTCGCCCCCCTTTGGGGCCGGGCGAGTGGGTGTTGGTTGCCTCCCCACTCGCCCCCTTGGGGGTGGGCGAGTGGGGGTCTGGACCTCCCCACTCGCCCGTTTGGGGCTGGGCGAGTGGGGGTCTGGGACCTGATCCCCACTCGCCCCCTCCTAGGGGACTGGGCGAGTGGGGGGCCGAATGCCTCCCCACTCCCCCCCACTGGCACCTCCTTCCTGGATTGTTGGCCAAGAGTGCTCTCGCCCACCTGCTGAGGTGAGACCTCCGGACCACTTCCTCTCCTGCCTTCACCTATCGCGGTGAAAGTTAGCTGCAAGGTCTGCAGGACCTCCCACTTGAAATTTTTAAACATCTCCAACGTCACTCCAGCCACCGGGGGCTGCGAGTGGCCTGGGTCAGATCCTCCTCCACCTCCAGACATGGAGCTCAGCTTGAGACTTTCTTGAGTTGGTCACTCTCGACGCTCACCGCACCATAAATGTTGAAACCGTCAACCGATCTCTGTGGAGTTCGGGCCCTCAACAAGTTGGGGGGTGACCTCACACTTACTTCTCCCAAGGGAGAGCTCTAGTCTAAGAGGCTAAGGAACTAGGAATGAGACCAATGGCTTAGCGAGGAGGTCTCACCACACACCCGGAAGATCTTAGAGCGCTTCCCCTCCCAAGCCAATGCTAAGCTTGGACACCCTTTGGAGGCTCTCCTCACACACTAGAGAGATTTGGGTAGAGAGATAGCCAAGAAAGAGAGATCCTCCCAAATGGTGCCCCCTTGGTCCAATTTATAGGATTTTTAACTTGGTCTGCCAATAACCACAATCTGGCATACGAGATTACCAAAATATCCCCGAATTTGGCCTGCGAACAGCCAGGTCCCGCTGTTGAGAGGCGCTAAACGCAGCTCAGACCGCCCTCTCGGGGACGGGCGAGAGGGGGTTGCCCACCTCCCCTGCTCGCCCCCTCACTGGGCTGGGGCGGCGAGCTGGGAGCAGGGGCGAGATGAGCTCGCCCCCCTTTGCTGGGGGGCGGGGGCGAGAGGAGCTCGCCCCCCCTGCTGGGGGCGGGGGAGAGAGGAGCTCGCCCCCCCTTGCTGGGGGTCGAGGGCGAGAGGAGCTCGCCCCCTGTTGGGGGCGGGGGCGAGAGGAGCTCGCCCCCCCCCCCCCCCCCCCCCCCCCCGCCTGGGGTCTCGGCCCCCCTTTGCTGGGGGATGGGGGCGAGAGGAGCTCCCCCCTGCTGGGGGCGAGTGGAGCTCCCCCCCCCCCCCCCCCCCCCCCTTTGCTGGGGGGGCGGGGGCGAGAGGAGCTCGCCCCCGGCTGGGGGCGGGGGCAGGAGGAGCACCTCCCCCCCTGGGGTCTCCCCCCTCTTTGCAGGGGGGCGGGGGCGAGAGGAGCTCGCCCCCTGCTTGGGGTCCCCCCCCCCCCCCCCCCCCCCCCCCCCCCCCCATGTCTCCCTGCTCCGGAACATGCTAAAAGAAGATGTTGTAAAAAAACTCTCGGGTCCGGAAACCCACTCGGCGAATACAGGGTTGTACATCGATCGATCTAGGAGAGCGCTGAATGACCCGCAACAAAATTAATATAACAATAGTAACATTCACATATTAATTACAAGAGAATTATTCATAAATACTACAGAATGTTAAATGCTTACCGAATTTCATATATATACACAGTAAACTCATTAAACTGCAATCCTATTCATATGAAAATCAAGATTAATATTATAATAATAAAATTCACATATTAATTTCCAACAAAAATATTCATGAATGCTACGGAATGTTAAATGCTTACCGAATTTCATATATATATATATACACACACACAAGCATCTTCGCACGGGCTACGCCCATGCTCGATGCTCTCGGGCGGCCTTCGGCCGCATCAATGCGGGCTTCGCCCGCATAAAGTCCGCACGCCGGGGCGTCCTTTGCACGTTCCCGACGGCTTTCGCCCATCCCCGGCATGAAGGCGGGTTACGCCGACATGAAGGCGGGCTGCGTCGGCATGAAGGCGGGCTGTGTCGGCATGAAGGCGGGCTACGCCCGCATGAGGGCGGGCTGCGCCCGCATGAGGGCGGGTTGCGCCCGCATCAAGGCGGGTTGCGCCCCCATCAAGGCGGGCTGCGCTCACAATATATACATATGAGTACTCAAAATGACCGCAAAAAAATATAAATTAATATTACAATTTTATTTTTGTAAAAAAAATGTTTTAAAGCTATAAATTTGTTCCGGTGAATTTGGACAAAATCGTCATTGTCATAGAATGTATGTTTGGTACGACAAATGTTACTATCATTACCAAGAAAAGAACTAGTTATAAGCAAAAAATGTTTGGTATGACAATGACGTTTTTGTCCAAACACACAGGAGCAAATAAGCCGAACCAAACGAAGCCTTAAGATAAATTAAAATTTATAGCTTAAAACATTTTTTACAAAAATAAAATTGTAATATTAATTTATATTTTTTTGCGGTCATTTTGAGTACTCATGTGTATATATTGTGAGCGCAGCCCGCCTTGATGGGGGCGCAACCCGCCTTGATGCGGGCGCAGCCCGCCCTCATGCGGGCGCAGCCCGCCCTCATGCCGACGCAGCCCGCCTTCATGCCGGCGCAACCCGCCTTCATGCCGGGGATGGGCGGAAGCCGTCAGGAACGGGCAAAGGACGCCCCGACGTGCGGACTTTATGCGGGCGAAGCCCGCATTGATGCGGCCGAAGGCCGCCCGAGAGCATCGAAGAGAGTCAAACAAAGGACTTTACTCTCTCTCTATCCCTCCCTCTCTCCTCTCCCTCTTCTCTCTCTTCCCCCTCTCTCCTACTCATCAAAGTTTCCTCTCCTCTATTTTTCCTCTCTCTCTCTCTCTCCTCTTCCTCATTTCCGCCTATCTCTTCTCTCTCTTCCCCCCTCTCTCCTACTCACGACATTCTTCCCCTATCTCCTACTCACGTTATAATATATAATATATTATTATATAATATAACTCTCTCTCTATCTCTATCTCTACCTCCATCCACTTTCGCAGCCGCCCTCTCTCCTCTCTCTCTCCCTCTCTATCTCTCTAACCCTCTCTCCCCCCTTCCCGCCCCCTCACACCCTCTTTCACATCTTTTTCTCTCTCTCTCTCTCCCTCTTTTTCTCTCTCTCCCTCATCCTTCCATGGTAGTAGGCTAAGGAGGTCTAGAGTTTTTTATTGTTTAATCCAAAATATTTGGATGATGGAGATTAAATGTTTGAACTTTTGGACTCCTTTAAAATGCCTAGATCTAATCCAAACTGTAAAACCCCCATATCCATCGAGTGAGGCCCAGCGTGGAGGGCCGCCGAGATGTGTCAACTAGACCCAGGGGTTTTTTTAGACCTTTGGGTATCGCCCGGCGATACCCCCGTAGCTCTCACCCAAAAGGAGAGGAAGAGGCGGAGAGGGGGGAGGGGGGGTCTCGCCCCTCCCTCTCTCGCCCAGCAGGAAGAGGCGGAGAGGGGGAGGGGGTCTCGCCCCCCCTCTCGCCCAAGAGGTTGGGGCGGAGAGGGGGAGGGGGTCTCGCCCCCCCTCCCTCTCGCCCAAGGGGTTGGGGCGGAGAAGGGGAGGGGGTCTCGCCCCCCCCCTCTCGCCCAAGGGGTTGGGGCGGAGAGGGGGAGGGGGTCTCGCCCCCCCTCTCGCCCAAGAGGTTGGGGCGGAGAGGGGGAGGGGGTCTCGCCCCCCCTCTCGCCCAAGGGGTTGGGGCGGAGAGGGGGAGGGGGTCTCGCCCCCCCTCTTGCCCAAGGGGTTGGGGCGGAGAGGGGGAGGGGGTCTCGCCCCCCCTCTCGTCCAAGAGGTTGGGGCGGAGAGGGGGAGGGGGTCTCGCCCCCCCCTCTTGCCCAAGGGGTTGGGGCGGAGAGGGGGAGGGGGTCTCGCCCCCCCTCTCGCCCAAGGGGTTGGGGCGGAGAGGGGGAGGGGGTCTCGCCCCCCTCTCGCCCAAGGGGTTGGGGCGGAGAGGGGGAGGGGGTCTCGCCCCCCCCTCTCGCCCAAGGGGTTGGGGCGGAGAGGGGGAGGGGGTCTCGCCCCCCCTCTCGCCCAAGGGGTTGGGGCGGAGAGGGGGAGGGGGTCTCGCCCCCCCTCTCGCCCAAGGGGTTGGGGCGGAGAGGGGGAGGGGGTCTCGCCCCCCCTCTCGCCCAAGGGGTTGGGGCGGAGAGGGGGAGGGGGTCTCGCCCCCCTCTCGCCCAAGGGGTTGGGGCGGAGAGGGGGAGGGGGTCTCGCCCCCCCTCTCGCCCAAGGGGTTGGGGCGGAGAGGGGGAGGGGGTCTCGCCCCCCCTCTCGCCCAAGAGGTTGGGGCGGAGAGGGGGAGGGGGTCTCGCCCCCCCCCCCCCCCCCCCCCCCCCCCCCTCTCGCCCAAGGGGTTGGGGCGGAGAGGGGGAGGGGGTCTCGCCCCCCCCCCCCCCCCCCCCCCCCCCCCCCCCTCTCGCCCAGCAGGAAAGGGCGGAGAGAGGGGAGGGGGGGGGGGGGGTCTCGCCCCTCCCTCTCTCGCCCAGGGGAGGCCCCCTTGTCCAGTTTTGACTATTCGCAGTCCGGTGGTCTGCGTTTAGCGCTCCAGAACAGCGGGATTTGGCTATTTGCAGTCCAGTTTTGGCTATTCGCAGTCCAGATCCGAGGGTATTTGGTGCGGTGAGCGTGGAGAGTGGTCAACACAGAAGTTCTTGAACCAAATCTCATGGCAGGAGACCTCGGAGGAGGAGACGATGAGGAGTCTCACATCCCAAGTGAGTCGGTGGGAAGGGGAGAGTTCATGACGGCCATCAAGGGAATCATGGAGCTGCTCCAAGGCATCACCAGGGGAGGTGACTGCTCAGCTCCCTCCCCCCAGACACCACCTTCTGGGTCGCAAGGAGTGCTCGCCCAGGGGGGGTCAGGAGAGGTTGCCCCAGGGGGTCGGCCAGGCAAGGAACCAGTGACTGAGAGCGGCGAGCGGGACCTCGCCGGGCGAGTGCTTTTTCCTAGCCCGGTGAGTGGGGTCTCGCCCGGAGCAGGAGTCGCGCAAGTGGAGCTCGCGAAGCCGGCGAGTGGGAGGTCACCCTTTAGCGAGCTGATCATCTCGGCTCCCATCCCGGAAGGCTTCAAGGAGCCCAACATGACTTTCTATACCGGGAAGGATGATCCCGTCCAGCACCTGCAGTGGTTCGAGGACACCGTCTCCATCAGGCCCATGACGGACGCGTTCAAGTGTCGTCTCTTCGCCACCACCCTGAAGGACAAAGCCAGAGACTGGTTCCACCAGCTCCCGGTTGGCTCCATTTACAACTTCGAGGACTTGGGCCGAAGTTTCCAGCTACGCTTCTCCACATCCAAGAAGAGGAAGAAGAATGCTGAGTCCATTTTCCTGATCAAGCAGAGGCACGAGGAGACGTTGGCCCAGTACATGGACAGATTCCAGGAGGAGATCCTGAACATCCAGGAGGTGCCAGGGTATGCCCTCCAGATGGCTTTCACCGTAGGGCTATGAGAGAGTCTTTTCAAAATGCGTCTAACTAGGAAGCCTCCCTTGTCCTTTGAGGACCTGATGGAAAAAGCTGCAAAGGAGGTAGCCATCGAGGCGGCAAACCCGGGGCTGGCAAAGAAGTTGGCAAAGTTGGTAGAGGCCGAGCCAAGAGAGCAAGGTGGCCCCAGGCAGCAGGAAGGAAGGAGGAGGGAAGAGCAGAGGGGTCAAGGGTACCAGGGACCCCAGGGGGGTCAGGAGCAAGGGAGGGGTCTCACCCAAGGAGGGGGAAACTTCTACGGAGGCCAAGGGAGGCCCAACCCTCCTCCTTGGAGGCAGGCCCCTAGGCAGCTCCTACCCCCACCAGCTCAAGCTATGGCGATTCGAAGAGGAGGAGGAGTCGAAGCAAGAGACATCCTAGCCCGAAGGAGAAGGGGAGGAAGGGCGGTGCTATACTGCGACTACCACCAAGCAGAGGGGCATGCAACAGCTACCTGCCCAGAGTTCTTGGAGGTGAGAGAGGCGAGAGGTCAGACACAACAGCAGCTGCCGATGCGGATTGAAGAAGTTCCACCTGGAGCAGTAGTGGATGATGACATCTGCGAGGACCGAACCGACGTAGGAGCCAAAGGTCGGGTCGCGGTAATCCACGGGGGGGGGGGGGGGGGGGGGGGGGGGGGGTAGGAATCGAGGCCACTCGTAAGGCAAGCCTCCACTCCGTATTTCGACGCACCGTCGCTTCAACGTCACAGGACCCACCTCCCGAGGCGAAAATCACTTTCTCAAGCAAGGACATGCCAGATCACGAGGATCCATTCTGTGATGCGCTAGTCATTCAGACAGCCATCGAAGGTTACACTGTCTCTCGGATCCTCGTTGACAATGGGAGCTCTGTCAATGTCATTTTCAAGAAAGCATTTGATGAGTTGAAGGTGGAGGCAAGGAGGGTGCTGGCCTCAGATGGACCCTTGTTTGGATTCTCCGGAGAAAGGAAAGAGGTAGAGGGTGGAGTTGGGCTCCAAGTGACAATGGGGGGAGGTTCAAGGAACTGTCGGTTCGTCATAGTTGACGCTCCTAGCAGTTACAATGCCATCTTCGGAAGACCCCTCATCAACGCCTTCCGATGCGTGCCATCATCCTTCCACCAATGCCTCAAGTTCAACGCTGGAGGAATCCAAGTCAGGATCCGCGGAGACCCCAGGATGGCGAGGCACTGCTACGTCACAGCTGTCAACAGCATCTCTTGGCAAGCGGGGGCGGAGGAGATGGTGAAGATCATGGAGAGCATGAGCCAGATGGGAGTGGCAGGAGAAGCAGAGGAATGATCATCTCGCGCAAGCAGCCTGAAGAGGCGAGTGCCATGGGGGGGTATGTTGTGTTTATTTTTTGTTTTTTGTTGTTTTCCTTTGTAGCAAGTTCTACCCCTCGCTGGTTGGGCCAGGAGGTTTTGACAAGGGAAATCCCCTTATTAGATGGATGAAGTTATTTTGCTTATATGTTTAGTAAGTTGCCATCGAGATGTCCTCCTCACTCCAGGCTCCCACTAGCTGGGTGGGTCGAATGATCCTCGGATGGGTAAGTTCAACGCCGAGATGTCCTCCTCACTCCAGGCTCTCACTAGCTGGGTGGGTCGAATGATCCTCGGAAGGAAGAGCTTGCCATCGAGATGTCCTCCTCACTCCAGGCTCCCACTAGATGGGTGGGTCGAATGATCCTCGGATGGGTAAGTTCAACGCCGAGATGTCCTCCTCACTCCAGGCTCTCACTAGCTGGGTGGGTCGAATGATCCTCGAAAGGAAGAGCTTGCCATCGAGATGTCCTCCTCACTCCAGGCTCCCACTAGCTGGGTGGGTCGAATGATCCTCGGATGGGTAAGTTCAACGCCGAGATGTCCTCCTCACTCCAGGCTCTCACTAGCTGGGTGGGTCGAATGATCCTCGGAAGGAAGAGCTTGCCATCGAGATGTCCTCCTCACTCTAGGCTCTCACTAGCTGGGTGGGTCGAATGATCCTCGGATGGGTAAGTTCAACGCCGAGATGTCCTCCTCACTCCAGGCTCTCACTAGCTGGGTGGGTCGAATGATCCTCGGAAGGAAGAGTTTGCCATCGAGATGTCCTCCTCACTCCAGGCTCTCACTAGCTGGGTGGGTCGAATGATCCTCGGATGGGTAAGTTCAACGCCGAGATGTCCTCCTCACTCCAGGCTCTCACTAGCTGGGTGGGTCGAATGATCCTCAGAAGGAAGGGCTTGCCATCGAGATGTCCTCCTCACTCCAGGCTCTCACTAGCTGGGTGGGTCGAATGATCAACGGATGGGTAAGTTCAACGCCGAGATGTTCTCCTCACTCCAGGCTCTCACTAGCTGGGTGGGTCGAATGATCCTCGGAAGGAAGAGCTTGCCATCGAGATGTCCTCCTCACTCCAGGCTCTCATTAGCTGGGTGGGTCGAATGATCCTCGGATGGGTAAGTTCAACGCCGAGATGTCCTCCTCACTCCAGGCTCTCACTAGCTGGGTGGGTCGAATGATCCTCGAAAGGAAGAGCTTGCCATCGAGATGTCCTCCTCACTCCAGGCTCCCACTAGCTGGGTGGGTCGAATGATCCTCGGATGGGTAAGTTCAACGCCGAGATGTCCTCCTCACTCCAGGCTCTCACTAGCTGGGTGGGTCGAATGATCCTCGGAAGGAAGAGCTTGCCATCGAGATGTCCTCCTCACTCTAGGCTCTCACTAGCTGGGTGGGTCGAATGATCCTCGGAAGGAAGAGCTTGCCATCGAGATGTCCTCCTCACTCCAGGCTCTCACTAGCTGGGTGGGTCGAATGATCCTCGGATGGGTAAGTTCAACGCCGAGATGTCCTCCTCACTCCAGGCTCTCACTAGCTGGGTGGGTCGAATGATCCTCGGAAGGAAGAGCTTTCCATCGAGATGTCCTCCTCATTCCAGGCTCTCACTAGCTGGGTGGGTCGAATGATTCTCGGAAGGAAGAGCTTGCCATCGAGATGTCCTCCTCACTCCAGGCTCCCACTAGCTGGGTGGGTCGAATGATCCTCGGATGGGTAAGTTCAACGCTGAGATATCCTCCTCACTCCAGGCTCTCACTAGCTGGGTGGGTCGAATGATCCTCGGATGGGTAAGTTCAACGCCGAGATGTCCTCCTCACTCCAGGCTCTCACTAGCTGGGTGGGTCGAATGATCCTCGGAAGGAAGAGCTTGCCATCGAGATGTCCTCCTCACTCCAGGCTCCCACTAGCTGGGTGGGTCGAATGATCCTCGGATGGGTAAGTTCAACGCCGAGATGTCCTCCTCACTCCAGGCTCTCACTAGCTGGGTGGGTCGAATGATCCTCGGAAGGAAGAGCTTGCCATCGAGATGTCCTCCTCACTCCAGGCTCTCACTAGCTGGGTGGGTCGAATGATCCTAAGATGGGTAAGTTCAACACCGAGATGTCCTCCTCACTCCAGGCTCTCACTAGCTGGGTGGGTCGAATGATCCTCGGAAGGAAGAGCTTTCCATCGAGATGTCCTCCTCACTCCAGGCTCACACTAGCTGGGTGGGTCGAATGATCCTCGGAAGGAAGAGCTTGCCATCGAGATGTCCTCCTCACTCCAGGATCTCACTAGCTGGGTGGGTCGAATGATCCTCGGATGGGTAAGTTCAACGCCGAGATGTCCTCCTCACTCCAGGCTCTCACTAGCTGGGTGGGTCGAATGATCCTCGGAAGAAAAAGCTTGCTACCGAGATGTCCTCCTCACTCCAGGCTCTCACTAGCTGGGTGGGTCGAATGATCCTCGGAAGGAATAGGTTGCCGTCGAGATGTCCTCCTCACTCCAGGCTCTCACTAGCTGGATGGGTCAAACGTGCCTCGGGGGCGAGGTTCTGCCTCCCTCGATGGATATTTGGGCTTGGACTTTTCTTTCCGAGGTTGTGCCAACCTCGCAAAGAGCGGAGATTGTGTACAACCCCCATATCCATCGAGTGAGGCCCAGCGTGGAGGGCCGCCGAGACGTGTCAACTAGACCCAGGGGGTTTTTTAGACCTTTGGGTATCGCCCGGCGATACCCCCGTAGCTCTCACCCAAAAGGAGAGGAAGAGGCGGAGAGGGGGGAGGGGGGGTCTCGCCCCTCCCTCTCTCGCCCAGCAGGAAGAGGCGGAGAGGGGGAGGGGGTCTCGCCCCCCTCTCGCCCAAGAGGTTGGGGCGGAAAGGGGGAGGGGGTCTCGCCCCCCCCCCCCCCCCCCCCCCCCCCCCCGCCTCTCGCCCAAGGGGTTGGGGCGGAGAGGGGGAGGGGGTCTCGCCCCCCTCTCGCCGAAGAGGTTGGGGCGGAGAGGGGGAGGGGGTCTCGCCCAAGGGGTTGGGGCGGAGAGAGGGAGGGGGTCTCGCCCCCCCCCCCCCCCCCCTCTCGCCCAAGAGGTTGGGGCGGAG